>CM031237.1:574527184-575727184 GCA_018340775.1 Taxus wallichiana var. yunnanensis
TTACCTTTCTCTCTCTAAGCTTACTTTATCTCTTGAGTGAACTCCTACATGTGTTTTGCACCTTTGCCTTTCTGCTATCTTTTACTCCGAACCCTTACAATCTAAATTCCTCTACGTGTATCCATTCCCTCCGCAGATTTCATCCCAAGTCTAGCTTCGCAACTACGCTCTCACAATTACTATCAACATGAAGATCAAATTCAGGGGCGGAACAAGTCTCACCAACAGTCCGCCATTCCCGATATCGGGGACCGGTGAAGTTCGCCACCTTGACTTTAGCAATTTTTGATCGAGGATGACAGGACATAAACCCTACACCAATGGCATAGATGATTCATGACAGCGGTGGTCTAGCTTTCACTTGTGGTTTCCTATCTCTATGTAATGTGCGGACACATTGCTCGCGTGACAAGGGCTCATTTCAACCCCGATTCGAGTGAATTAAGAAACATACAGGGGAGCTCATTACCAAACTTGACGCCATTGCGCTTATTGGCACTACACCGAGGATTCCATAAATGGATAATGCCATAGTTGTCTCCCAGAATCAAGCACATGCCTGTTCGATCAAAGACAGTGACAACTATAAGGCGCGGGTGGCGAAGTCTTGGCTCAAAAACCCTAAGAAGGGAGCATCTCGTCTATCCAAGACTCTTTTCGGGCTGATTTCAATGAAGAATTGTCAGATTTCATAATCCTACTGGCTCAGGTTATGGGCTTACCCTCTACTAACGAGTTCCATTTCTGGATGTGCCCGCTTATCAACATGGTGTGTGAGGGAACTCAAAATATCAACTGGGCAGAAATCATTAGCATGAACCTAGCGGAGCAGCTGTCCAATGTACAACAAACAAAGAAATTCTACATGACTTCGTACCTGATGTATACTCTGGTGGCATCAAGGCAATGGTTTGGCTTTTCTTACATTGATGCCCACAAGGATGATCCTGTATATGCCATCACTTGATTCACCCTAGAGACCAGCAATCACAATTTCAGAAGGGTGAATGATGCTTTCACCATGTACATGGTCAAAATTCTCAAGAGGTGACACTACTAGAAGATTTTTTACAGCGAAGCCATGAGCTCCGATATCGCACTTACGGTGCCTATTTTATCCAGATTGAAAAAATTCTCCTATATCGAAGCTTCTGGCTACGAGAGCGCCCCTGCGAGGCTTCCTATGTTCTGCAGTGACAAGATGGCTCTGATAGAAGTATGCAGGTAATTGGACAAATTGCATAGAACCTGCAGGGACAAGAAGATTATTGGTTTGCACTTCCCCATCTCTTTGGGAAACTACACCTGCAAAATAGCCCTAGATGCACTAGAATATAGAAAGAGCCCTGGCTCCCATTACTATTCATTTCTTCAAGCTCAGAACTTGCTTCGACTTGAAAAAAGTTCATTAAGAAAAATATCAAGATAACCTATCATCATAAGAATGGAATCTGAGAAGACTATTTGGCCGATTGTGCGATGATTTTAAGGCGAGGAAGGAGGCATTATGGCGAGTTCTCTCTATGATTGATCCAAGAACTCGGGTTGTACAAGTTCTGAAGGAATCAAGGATGACAACTGTGATCTATACTCATATGAGTATGATAATGTGGTTAAGCACACTCCCTTGGAGGACTTGGATTGGTTTAAAAAAGAGAAAGATGATTTGGCTGAGATCCTGGCTCCAGTCTTAGTCGGGACTAAGATCTAGTTTGATAAGAAAGTTCGAAGCCGGAGGCACTTAGGGAATCCTCCTCACTGAGGATGTTTCAACACCAAGGAGGGAAGTATCGGCTCCAAGATCGAGACACACCTATGTGAACCCCTCCTGCCTCATCAACTCAAGGACACTGCAGCCTTCTACTCCTTCATCCACACGGGTATACCGAGAAGAAACTCAAGGAGGTTAAGAAGGGCACAGTAGAACAATATCCCCAAAGAAAGTAGGTAGAATTTCCTTTGGGACCGGGAGAACATCATTGTTCTCGGTGAAAGTGAGGAAAGTGAAGTTCCGGCCCTGAAGCACCCTGAAGCTTCCGACGGATAAGGACAAAGAGGTATAGAGTGCTAAGCTTCCAAGTACTTATTGATTCCTCTACACCAGTTTGTCTCAAGCGCCCCACTCATGTCTCAACTCGAGAAAATAGACATGCAAACCTTGAGCGCCATGAGTTCTCTGTCTCTTGGTCCTCTTGCCCCTCCTACTTCTTCCTCCTCCTCTTTTGCATGGAGTGCGGCCTCTCGTCGATAGTAGGAGAGAAAACCTTCCTCTTGGAGCTCGAGGGGCCAAATTACGATGCTATGGCAGCCTTGTTAGGCACTACTCCTCCTTCCCACGCTAAAAATCTAGAATCACCTCGATGATAGTGTCGATGCTCAGGGCCAGCAATTCCTAGAGATAGCTAAGCCTACGGTGGATAAACCAAAGCGGGATTTGCAGGTATCGACCTAAAACTCTCGAGGATTCTAATGGGAGAGTCCACCCCAAAGGTGAGATCCATAATCTCCGGGGAAACAATCACAAGAGTCATTGGGAGGGTAGAAAAAGGGCAGCAAACTATAGAACGGTTGGAAGAACAAGCCTGATTCTCACGCTGCATTTTATCAAATCTCTTTTGTCCAAGGACAAAGTTTTGGACCCTACCCCATTGACTACTCTTCCACCACTATGATTTTGAGCCAAGATGAGTCATGAGTATTAAATACATGCACAAGTATTTTGTCTATGGCAAATATATGGAGGCCATGGTGGAAGATATGCTTGTTGTTGGATTAAACTTCATCGATGAAGCTTTCAAACTCCATGGAAAGGTGAACAACTTGCAACCGAAGCTCTCCTCCACTATTGGGATCATAGATAAAGAGCTTAAACTTTGGAGGCTTGATTGCATTATGGACCTCGCCTCATGGGACAAATAGATGAAAACATTTTATTGGCGAGTAAGGTTTTTGATGATGCAAAGGATAATCTATCAAATTCCTGGGACTACAGCGTGGAGTGGAAGATCAAGGTCTTGGAGGAGGCTTCGGGAGGATTGAAGAATAGGTGGCGAGTAAGGAGAGGCTTTGAAACACTAGTTGTATCTACTTTCAAAGATATACATTGTCATCTTAGGGATGAAACTTCCAGGTGTGTCTCTCCTACAAGAAATCAAATCTCAATTTAGAGCTTTTGTCCAAGGTAATATGTTCAAGGAAAGCTCTATTTCTAAAGAGAAAATGAAGGAGATCTTCTCTCTTGATCTGCATGATGAAAAGCAAATAAGGACTATCATGCTCATGTCGAGTTTGATAAGGAAATGGAGAAGTGCCTTGGATTTTGGACCCAATCTGACCAACATGTCAGTCCCTCGTGGTAGAGACATAGCCGAGGCGTGAAGAGATTCGAGACGGTGGATTTTAAAATCAAGTGGGTCCCTCCCGATCCATAAGCACTGTCTTCCCCTCCTAATTCTTCTCTTCTCTTCCCATTCTTTCTCTTGGTTTTGTAATAATTAGTTGGGGTATTGTGATTGTGCAACCCTTTAACTAATCATTAGTTAAAAAAGAAGTAGTTACTTAGGAGTAAGCGATTTGTTAAATATATAATGGCCTCTCCTCTCCATTTTGAAGGAGGAAGAACTTGGCTTATTTTTACAAAAGTGTAAAATAAATCGAAAGAAATCAATACAAAAGGACTTTTCATTCTTTGTCTATCTGATTTCCTTTTATCCCCAAGCTTTTGTTTAATCTTGTTAAGATCATTTTATGCTATATTATGTTAAGAAGCTTTGTATTCTTGCGGATGTTATTTATAGAACTTTATGTCTTTCAAATTTCATCTTACTAGTATGATCTATAAATGATCTTGTTTCAATTCCATTTGTACCTTCGCATGCATAAAGAATTACTCATCATCTATAATTCTAAATGGTGCCTTTCTGCTCATTCTCATTTTCTCATTCCTCAGATCCTTTTGTAATTGATGATCCTTATAGAAAACACTTTCGTAATATCCAAGTTCCACAAAGAAAATCATGTTTTGTATATGTGTAAATAGGTTTGTTTTTGGAATAAGGGAACCTCTCCCATTAAAGAGGAGGACTTCTTGTCCACGATCATGTTGCTCTTTGTGAAGTCCTTTTTTAACAACCAACGAACATAGATTAATTATGCCCCTTTAGAAATAGCTATAAATTGTATCATACATCTTACCAAGGAAGGATAAGGATACCATCCAAGATAGCTTACAAAGCGAGGGGAGTAGTAGAGATCACACATGATTCCAAGACAACCAAAATTCAAAGATCCCAAGATTTTTCCAGCTTAGTCAAGATGACCATATTGTCATAAAATTAAAAGCATGTCTTGGATCACTGAAATTGATCCAAGGTATAGCTATCCTACAATAGAGGTTATGAAGTGAAGCACAAGTTCAAGTGCAACAAAACTATGAACTAGTTTAAACTAAATTAGTTTCTTATTTCCACATGCAGTGCATTATTCAACATAAGAAGAAATGAATTACTTCATTTTTAATTCAAAGCATAAACATGGTAGAATGGTATCTATTCTAGTAGATAACATATTATCTACAAAAAACATGATTCTTAATTCACAAGAGTACATCATCTTCAGATAAGAATCACATATCAACATTTGCAACTTCCAATATAGAAGCCCTCATAGATATCAACCATGTTAGAGGTGTTACATACCTCCCTCCTAAAAATCATCATCATGTAGATAATTAACTTAGTTCACATTCTCAAAAAGATAAATAATCATAGTTATAGTTCTTTCATCCATAACTTCACAAATAGAAACAAGATTTGAGAAATTTAAATTTTCATAATTTATTACAACATTAATTAGTTGTTCCAGTACTAATAAAATAGTACCTACCCAAAACTAGCAGGATTATTGATAATTTAAAAACAAAGCCTTTAATTTTTAACAATCATCAGAATTAATTCTATTCAAATAAATGAGGAAAAGTAATTTTCATGTCCTTAAGGTTTTCCCATGTTGCACTTTCTTCATTAAATGGTCCCACTTGAACCTTGAAATGACTAATTTCATGATTTTGTAAATCTGTTGGAAAGTTTCCAAAACTCTAATGGGTTCAACCATGATTATTCCTGGGTCTTGGACCTGCAATGAATCCCAATTTAATACATGTGATAAATCTGAAACATATTTCTTAAGAAAAGAAATATGGAAAACATCATGCATTTGTGACAAAGAAGTGGGTAATGTAGACACCCATAATTACACCTGGGGAGTAATGTAAATACTTAAATTGTGCTAAATCTCCTTTCCCAAATCAACGACATATCATCAAAATCACTCATATTCCCTCTTATTGTTGTTAATTAATTACAATATCGCTAATTAATTAATTCACCTACCTAATTAACATCCTAATTAATGACCTTACATTAATTATTTACCCCTTCTATCTAGACTAATTAATTATTATTAATTAATTAGCCTTCCCCTTCATTTAACCAATAAATCAATATTTAATTGATTTAATCCCCTTCTAATGGCCTAAATCATATTAATATTCTTCTAATTAAAAGCTTCGTAGCTTACATCTACCTATTAGTTAATCACCTTTGATTAATTAAAATACCCCCAACTCCCATGACTTGCTAATTATAAATTAAACCCATACTAAAGTTAGGCTACCTTTTATAAAGCAACCTTATCCATTCCTAATCATGTTTTACCTTTATCTCACATGCAAAGGGATGAAGTGTTTCCTTTATCCATTGGGCTATATAAGGAGCCCTCCTTCTACCTTTATACCTACACCTAAACTCTTTAAGGAAGCAAATCTGAGGATATAGCAAAATAGACTAAGAGCTTGCCTTTTGTTTTCTTGAGAGTTCATCATCTTGAAGAGTTAAGCCTCTTTCCTAAGTGCTTAGGTCATATGGGAGGTGTCGAAAAGGGTATTGTAGCCCAACTTTAACAAAGCCCTCATTCTAGGTTCTTGGAACACCGATAAGACAACTATTTTTGATAGCCATGGAGCCTACCTAGGTCCATTTCATTTATTTGTTGTTAGAGAATACATGATTTTAGATGTTCATAACATTGTTAGGTTCAAAGTTTTATTGATGAATGTTAGCATCTAACCCTTGTTTAATTCTTATCATGATGGTGCTAAGTAGTTTGTTTAACTCTTGTTAATTAAGGCTATTTAGGTGTTAGTCTTTTACTCATACTAGCATTAGTTTAAATATAACACATGCACACATTTGGCATGCTCGGTGGGACCTAGTCAGTTAGCATTTTAGTTTAAGTTTCATTATTTTTGCTAACTTTTGATATGCGCATTTAGTAATTAATGTCTATTTTCTTGGAATTTTTACTAATTTTATATGTGTAGGTTCTTGTTTATAGCCATAATTTTAATAGGTTGTTGCCATTTTTAAACTAACTTGTCAAAATTTGAGATATTGTGATATTTCTTGTGTTTTTTTCCATATTTTGGTTGTAGGTGTGGTGCGAGGCACATTTTTAGGAGAAGCAGACATGTTTTTGTGGCGCAGGAACCTCTTAGGTGGCCTGACAAGCACCTTTGTTAAAACCTGGTTCTTTGTTTATCGATCTTGCGCACATACGCTAAAGCTTTGGCACACATGCCCTAACCAGCACATAGATGCACTAACTTTCAGGTGTAGACATTGTTCCGTACTATACCTTCACTATAAATCAAAACATGTCGATTGGCACATACACCCTAACCTCGATCGCACACGTTGTTTTTAGTGGCACGAGACGCATTTACGGTGGTGCGGGCATTCTATCAAAATCCAGGACTATTTTACAAAGTGGTGGCACACACACTTTTCCGATATCGAGGATTATGTCTAAATTTCCACCTATTTTTATCGAAGGTGGCACATATACTCTTTTCATGGCGCACACACCTCTCGGGTGGCGCAGTGCATGGTAAGAAAAATCACATAGAGTAGCGCACATGTCTTTTTTGTGGCACACATGCCTCTTAGGTGGCGTAGGTGCCTTTGTAAATTAGAAAAACACAAAATGGCGTATTCACCCCTAACCCACGCGTAGATGCCAAAATAGGGGGCACGGTGTCCTTCTATTTTTCTGAAATTATTGTGTTGAGGTGCTAACATTCTTGCAGGTTTTATCTAATCACATACTTGTCTTTGCAGGTTATTTTTACATGTTTTTACTTGATTAGATAAGCTTTGCACACTTAATTTTAGGAATAAGATCATGTATGCTTTTCCCTCATGTTCCTTGGGGTGATCTTGGGAATCGAAATGATTCTTAAGTCCTTTTGACGATTTGAGGTTGTTAGGAGTATTTGAAGTGGAAATTGGTTAACTTGGTGTATTTTAATTAAAGTGTTTTTCCATTTGATATATTTTTGGATTTTAGAAACATCACGTATGCTCTTCTCTTGCATCCTTGGATGATCTGGAGAATCAAAAATGGTGTTTTCTCTTTTGATGGAAAACTACTAAAAATCATCATACAGGACCAAAATGCCATCACTTGTCAAAGAATGGAGGAATCGAAAACAAAGTCAAAAACTACTAAATATAGTTGTTATATAGGTTGCCAAAAAAGGTGTTTCAAGCAAACCACACCTAATTAAACAAGATAAAATGAACAACATATTCAAAACAACTTTGTATTGCAGGTTTCGGAAAAGGGTACGTCCCTCTCTGCTCAACTGGAACATAACCCCTTTGGCATAACGCCTTAAGCTACAACAATGGGGGTGGTTCCAGGAACCCCAAAGTAGTCCATGCAAGAGGGAACCTTGTGGACAAAACGGGAAGTGCTCAACGAAGCGCCTATATGATTAGTGATTCCTTTGTGAGATAGAGTTACAAGTTGTCCCTACCACGACCCTTTTAAGTACATGATGTATGCATTTAATGCCCACTTTTCTTAAAAGGGGAAAAGTCGAGATACTCCTAAGATAGTCGGGACTATTTGGGTAAATCTTCCCATTCGTGGATAATCTTTGTAAAACCTAGGGCGAGAGAACCACCTAGGAAAATATACTTTGGCCGAGGAGCCCAATTTGACCATTCTAAAATAGTGTTGAGTTGTGAACCATCTTTTTATTGCAAAATGTGTGACACGTTACTTTAACTTAGTTTTACTTTCCTTAGGGTGAGGAGAAAATCTGAAGTGAAGCCAACATTTTTCATCTCATTTTTATTTTCTTCCTTCACATTATTTTGACACTTTTTTATCGAAGGAGGGTGACTACCTTTGTGTTACCAAATGATTATTTACCTTACGTTTTTGTCCATTTACGCCCATCCATGTTTGTGGTGGGTAAGTTAAATGTCTAAAGTGCACGGAGATGTATTCATATCATTTTTGACCATTGTGGTCTTGATACCCATTTCAAGACTATCATTGTAGTTAGGTGTGGTTCATAATATTGAATTTCCATAGAAGGGTTAGCTTGTTTGTATCGTATCACTACATTTTTATATTTACATCTTGTTTCTTGTAAACTCGACCTATATATCTATATTGTAAAGGTTACCCTACACACATTTTAACTATTCCTAGCTATACTTAATATTTTTAGTTTGATTCTATTATTACCTTGATTTTGAAGAGTGCTTAGGTGTTACCACTTACATGCGTGTTATATCAATAGTACCTTGATATCAATACCTTACTTTCTCATAAGTTTCGTTAACATGTCTTGGTGATATTGTTGTGTCACTTACAAATTGTAATTGGCACTTTTTGATATATAGGTCTCAATCGAGTTTGAGCTCGCTTATATTATATCTTATTAGGAGGTCACATTGACTTTTTGTATTTACTTATGTTTTGTTCATTCTCTTGAAATTGGCATAATTGAGAACATCTTGTTAATTATCTTGCGACGCTAAACTACTTTTCGAGATGTAGTCTATGAGGTACTTCATTTGATAGGTTTAGATACCAATCATTTGTGTCACTGGTGATTTATCACTCTATCACATTGGTATTCTCACATTGTTATTCATTCATATTCTTGACAATTTATCTTGCATTTCATTTAGGTGTGGTCACAATTTTTGTAACACATTTACGACTTACCTTAGTGAAGCCCGTCACAAATCATGGTTCTAAAAACATGATTAGGGATCAAGAAACAAACATACTGAGGAACAACAAGCACAAGCTTGGGAAGCCTCTAACAGAAAGCAGTCAAACCCCTTCATTTGGCATGATCTAGGGCCTCTGTTTTTTGCGGAAAAGAGATAGAAAGATATGGTCGATCATAGTGGTAATGAAATGGAATCTCCATACGTAGAATTCAACTTTGATCCCACTTTATTGGATGAGTTTCTTTTCAGAAATAAGGATAGAGTGCTAGCATCGGTTGTAGAATTAGGGGACAAATTTCCCATTAAAAATGAAATAATCCCACACGCAAATAATGCTAATGAGGAAGAACAAACCCTTATCAATATGGAGGATATTTTGACACATGGAAATGCTACACTACCTCCGATGTAGGAAATAATGAGATAGTGGGACATATAATCCCCTTTATCAAAGTGCCACATAGAAACATGACAGGACTTGATCACGGTGAAGATCCTCTATAACACGAGGAAGAGGAGAAACCTTTAGAAGAAGAAACCACAATTCAACAACAGATTGGTAACCTAAGCTGAAAATTAGCTTTTGCTAACCTCCTATGTACAAAAGGAAGCAAGGAAAAACGTTCAAAAGTCAAGGCCAAATGTTAAGATTAATGAACTCCATAGAAAACCAAGGAGAAGATGATACATGGTATCATCAAGTATGTATCCCCGATTCTCCCACTAGAGAAAAATTACTCACACAAGAGGTTCAAAAGTATATGAAAGAAATACTCACAAGCCTCTAAGTGAGAAATATAGGAGCATTAGAAAGTATCAATACGAAGAATTATGCCCTTATCCTTTTGACAAGACTATGACCCTTGACCCTTTCCTAAGAAATTTGATATGCCAAAATTTGACATATATAAAGGGAAGGGAGATCCATCGGATCATGTCAAAAACTTCTATATGGCATGTCAAGAGGTGTCTTATAGTGACAATTATCTCATCAGACTTTTCCCAAGAGCCTAGGAGGTCAAGACTTGGAGTGGTTTACACGTTTCCTGGGATCAATTTTCACGTAGCCGAATTGGCGAGAAAGGTTTGTGCATCACTTCTTGTACAACATAGAGTGATGTCACCATGGTAGATTTATGTGGCACCAAGCAAAAGCCTAATGAGACTTTCTGACTTCCTCCAACGATGGAGAGGGATAGCTAGCTGCTACCCTTACGCTTTCCCTGAAAAATAGTGGTTAGTATTTCCGTTCCCAACCTAAACCCGAGCATAGCTTTCCACCTCCAAATGCATTGTGTTTGCACTTTTGAGGAGGTCATCGAAAAAGGGTTTAGATAGAGAAATCTCTCATTTCCAAAGGAACTCTCAAGTCCCAATCTAGAGATAATAAAAATGTTAAACCCACTGAAAAGAAGTGAAGGTTTTTAACAAAAAAATGTGGTAGGAGAGACGGGATCACGATTCCAAACATGTACAAACAGTCCAAATGGTTAACCTTTTAAACTAACCAAAGGACCAATTAAACCACCACCAAAGCAAAGAACATTCACCTCCCTTAATGAAACTTTGTCGGTTATACTAAAACAATTAGATGTGGCCCACATGATGACATATCCTATGACACAACCATTTGATGAAAATGCTCCAAAACCTTCATGGTACAAGGAGCATGAATATCGCAAAATGCATCGTGTTAAGGGGCATAAGATCGAAAAATGTCTACTACTGCGTCATTATATCCAAGACCTCATTTGACAATGGGAAGATAGAGGTGGACAAACCATGAAAAATGTAGACACCTAACGAGAAAATGGGGATATATAAAGAGCCTGGGTCCCTAATCATGATAAATCGAAAAGTCAAATCTAGATCGGAGAAAGTCATCCCAACATTATAAAGTAGCGAATTACTTGTACACTAAAAAAGAAAAAAACCATTATAATTTGCATATTGGATGTATTTTCTCTCCAACTAACCATGTCAACACCATCAAAATTAAGGGAAAGGATGGTGCCATGGTAACAAGGCATGCCCACCTCGTGATTCAGGAACCTTCTCCATCAACCCCTCAAACTAGTAAATATAACCTCTTAGAGCAACTTGAGAAGACGTCTGCTAAGATTTCAATCTTAGATCTTCTCAAGATATCCAATGTGCACAAAGACATTCTATACCAAACTCTTCAGGGGTCGGGAGTGCCATTAGAGGTCGATCCTACACATCTACAAGCTGCAGTCACAAACATCATACCAAATGAACATATTACCTTCAACCATAGGGAGATCCCTACTGAGAATCCAACACATAATCTTCCTTTACATATTTAGGTAGTTGTTACTTGCGGGAAGATCGAACGGGTGCTTATGGATAACTGAGATCATGGTTGAACATTTACACACTCAAGTTGGTTAAATAGTTAGGACATACTGAGGCAGATCTTGAGTCCAATATCATCACTATCACCGCATACGACAATGCGGAAAGGGAGTCAGTGGGCACAATCACATTTCCCATGGAGGTGGGTCCCACTTGCCATTAGACAAAGTTTCATGTCCTAGACTTGGAACTTCTGTATAATATGCTTCTAGGCTGACCATGGATTCATGCCATTTAGGTCATGCCATCAAATTTTCATTAGTGCATTAAATTGAAGCATAAGGGATACACCATTACAATACAAGGAGATTCAGAGCCCTTCGCTCACTATAGAGCTCTCAATAGATTTACACGAAAGGGCACATATGCATGTCCCTCCACCGATATAGTTGTCCCTCTCCAATATGAGGCCATAGAATCCCAAATAGATTCAAATTCTCTTAGTTCTTGCACCCATGGTGCGTCTACATCAACAGCTCCTTTTAATTCATGGGAGATTAAAATCCTTAAATATGGTTGTGGAGAATACAATGTATAGCAAGCACTCTTCATTTCATACCTCTCATCATGTCACCCAAGACTAGAGGTTGACCCAACTATCACTTTAGAAGACCTAGAAATGAACACACTATTGGGTCATTCTTACCTGGAGGCTTATTTGCTAAGGAAAAATTGTTATATCCACCTATAACTTTGGTCCCAGAGGATACTCATCCATCCTGTTATCAAACCCTTGAATACAAGAAATCTAGTAAAATGATGTACTCCATGGGCTACAAGGGCCTAGGATGTGGAAGAAATGAACAAGGACAGAGAGAATCGGTGCCTCTTCCACATTTCAAAATAGAAAGATACGGCATTGGGATTCATCCTTATGGAGCACACCCCAATGATCAAGATGCTACTTGTTCTGAATGTGAGCATAGCTCTAACTATCTAGAAAGCAATATGGATTCCCATTGTAGCCAATATGAGGATCTTTCCTCCACAAACCTATTCATGAACAACATTTTCCTAACCATAACCCCTATGGAACCAACCCTTGACCTTGTTTACCCTTCCCTTGTTTAATGGGACCAACAACATCACATGTTAGTAGATTTATTCAAGAATGACGAAGCTATCACCAAGTTCATGGGCATGCAGGATACAATTCCCATTGGAGACCACAAGAAGGATTTATTTATTGACTTGGATACCTATGCCTACTTCGGTGAGGAGGTGAGCTTCGTAAGGTCAACAAAACTTAAAGAAGTCACATAGTGAAAACCTCTTTGAGGAACTAGCCAAAAATGAATAAACAAATCAAAGGACAAACAAAGTGACCATGAAAAGGATGAAAATCGCATGGAGACATCCTTGGGCCGAAGATCTCAACCTTTGTCTTGATCCTACGCGTATGGAGGACTAATCAAAATTACTATTTGAGGAAACCATTTATATGAATATTGGTATAGAAGAAGACCCCAAGATAGTAAAATTGGGAGCATCACTATCTGCTAGAGAATAGAAGACATTCACTATGCTACTGCGAGAGTTTATAGACATGTTTGCATGGTCTTCCAAAGACATGCCAGGCTTAGATCCAACTTTGGTTGTGCACAACCTAGTTATGCATGTAGACGCTAAGCCTATCAAACGAAGCTCGAGAAAAATGCACATGAGGGTAGCCTTATTGGTTAAAGAGGAATTGGAAAGGTTACTTGCAGAATGGGATTCATCCGGCTTATTAATTATTCTCGAATGGATATCAAACATCGTCCCTATCAAGAAAAATCCTGTCAATATTATAATTTACATGGATTTTAGAGTCATTAATAAGGCTTGTGCTAAAGATGATTTTTCACTACCAAATACATCGACATGATTTTTGTTTCAACGGTAGAGGGTATGAGATGCTATCTCTCATGGATGGATTTTTAGGATACAACCAAATCAGGATAGCTGAGGAAGATCAGCACAAAATGGCTTTCACAACTCCTTAGGGTACCTTGTGTTATCAAGTGATGCCATTTGGTCTCAAAAATGTAGGAGCTACTTATTAGTGGGCCATGATAGTAATTTTTCATGATATGATTCATGATATCATGGCGGACTACATGGATGACATCCTCGAAATTCTAAGACAAGAGAGGATCACCCTGTCATTTTACGGTGTATATTTGAGCGCCTACGAGAGTACAAGGTTAGGTTGAATCCAAAGAAGTGTGTATTTGGTGTGCTTTATCCAGTAAAAGCTGTTGGAATTCATTGTATTAAGATGAGGAATTGAGGTAGACCACCGCTAAAGTGTTTGTTATTACTGAAATGCCTCCACCTAAGAATATTAAGCAACTATGTATCTTACGGGGAAAATCTAGGCCATTCGCCACTTCATCTCTCAGCTCATAGATAAGTTCCACTCATTCACCCACTTGCTTAAAAAGGATGTCACCTTCATCTGGGGACCAGAGCAACAACAAGCCTTTGCTCTGCTTAAACAATACCTGGCTAATCCACCTGTCCTCATGCCTCTAACTCCTAGAGAACCACTCTTGCTCTATATATCTGCTACACAATTTGCTATTGGTGTGTTGCTCACCCAATATGACCTTGGTCATAAGGAAAAATTAGTGTACTATCTCAGTCGCACTCCCATCGCTTATGAGCTCAACTATCCGCAAATTAAAAAAAAAGATTTTCTGCTCTTTTTTAATTTTCACAAACTTCACCATTATCTACTGAATACCAAAACCAAGCTAATATCTAAAGTTGACCCACTCAAGTACTTGTTATCTAAACCAGCCCTCACAGGTGGAACTATTAATTAGATCATTTTACTAAGTGAGGTTGATATAGAATTTGTGCATTAGAAATTAGTTAAAGGACAAGTACTCGGTGACCATTGCGTGAAGCACCTCTGCAAGGCACTGAACCTTCAAACTGGATCTGCCGAGATGCCTCCTTTCTCTACATTGAAGAATCTAATGTGTGGGAGGTGCATTTTGATGGGTCCTTTACTTTTCATGGTTCGGGCGCGGGGTAGTCCTTATTACTCCTTCGGGAAACCCTATACCACAAGCTTTTCGCTTGGGCTTTCCTTGCACAAACAATATCACTTTGAGTATGAGGCACTTATTATAAGGATGAAGCTAGCTATCAAGTGGTACATTCATCACGTCAAGGTTGTGGGTGATTCTCATTTAATTATCAAACGAGTTAATGATGAATACAAGGTTAAAGATAACAAGCTCATACCTTACAAAAAGCTAGTAGAAACTCTAAAGGAGTAATTTGTGCACATTACCTTTCAACAAATTCTAAGAGCGTAGAATAGATCGGCAGATGCTATGGTGATAGTGGGTTATATGCTTTGTATTCTACAGGGAATGATGACATGTTGTTCTTTGTAGAAAATTTATGCCATCCTGCATATGACATGCCAGAATCTTATCTGGCTTGTGATGTTGTTGGTCCTAATTCCCCATGGTATGAGCCCATCTTTACCTATCTCAAGGACAACATGTTCCCTCCGATATATCTCATTCTGAAAAACAAATCCTGATTCGCCAAATAGCCCATTACACCCTTTTAGGAGGTACACTTTATCATCGTGGCTACGATGGGAATCTGTTATGTTGTCTTGACATGATGGAGTCGATCCAAGTGATCAAAGAAGTACATGAAGGGGTGTGTGGAGCACATACAAATGGAATGGTTTTGGCCAAGAAATTGTTAAGAGTAGGTTACTATTGGCCTTCCATGAAGGCGATTATTCCAATTATGTCGAAAATGTGTCTTGCTCCGAACTATGGAAAATTCATCCATGCTCCATCGCAACCATTGCAACCTATCACTACCCCATGGCCATTCTCTAAGTAGGGACTTGACTTGATAGGAAACTTACTCCTACCTCATCGATGGTCATACCCATATCATCACGGCTACATAATACTTACAAAGTGGGTGAAGGTTGTCCCTTTAACCTATGTAATAAGAGCTCAAATTTCAAAATTTATCATGAATCATAGCATTTGTCAATATGGCATTCCTGCAGCCATCGTTACGGATGATGGGAAGTCATTCAAAACAAAACTACAAAAGGTCTTTGTCAACAGTTCCAAATATAGTTAAAATGGTCTACACCATATTATCTCTAAGGTAATGGGACAAAGCCAAAGCCACAAATAAGACTTTGGTGAGAATAATGGAGAAGATGGTTAGTAAAATAGGTCATAATTGTCACTTGTAAATCCACCCGGCTCTTTGGGTTTACAGTAACCTCCATTCACACTCCTATGGGTGCAACACCATATTCTCTAGTATTTGGAATGAGAATCTATCATCCCATTAGAAATCAAACTTCCTTCCCCGAGAATCTCTCTTAGGGACTATTTAGAAAAAGATGAGGATTACCGGGTGCAAAGCAAGACTAGCTGAATTAGAGCTCTTAGATGAGAAGAGAATTCATGCTCTTAATCACCTTAAAGTGTATGAGCAGATTCTCCAGAAACTACAACAAGAGAATCATACCTCATCAGTTTGAGGTTGGTGATTTAGTCATGAAGGAGAATCAATTCAACACAAGAGTGGAACGAGAAAAGAAAGGAAAGTTTGAACCACATTGGTTGGGGCCCTATGTTATTATGGCCAAGTACGGCATAGGGGCATACAAAATTTCTCACCCCAATGGTGATGAGCTCCATGAGCCCATAAACGCCATGTATCTTAAGCGGTTCTATGCTTAAACATGGCGCAGAAAGTCAAAAAAAAATGAAAAACTAAAAAAATATGGTAAAATGATCAAAAATACAAAAAAATCAAAAAGAGAAAAATAAAAAGAGAAAACAGGTCATCCAAAAGTGAAAACCACGCAATTGTGGAACTTTGGATAAGTCCTTGGGTGAAAAATGGTTTCCGGCACCTTGGGAGGATTTGTTGTTCACAAGCATCTTACATTTAGAGGGTACTTTTACTTTCCTAGCCCTAATTCTACCTTTGAGATTCCCCTGTGAGCCCAATCTGTCAAGCCTTCATCCAACTTTGTCTTCTTTTATTCGTCTCGTGAGGGGCACGGTTTTTCGCTATTCCCTATCTTACACTCGGGGCAATTAAATGACTTCACCTTCTTGTTCATACACATGTGGCCTCGCCTTGTACATTCCCCATCTCGTGGGGCATCCACACTTTCTTGGTTACCTATGCATAACTTTGGAAAACCATTAGAAAACCACAAAAACAATAGAAAATTGTTTCTCAAAAACCACAAAAACAATTGAAAATTGTTTCAAAAATGCAAAAACATTTAAAATGTGTCAAAACACCAAGACAATAGAAAATTGTTTCAAAAACCTAAACAATAGAAAATTGTTGCATGAAAACAAATCTTACAAAAACATTTACTAGCATTTACTTGCGTTGTCTTGTTTCCTTCTTTGCTTGTTGCTTGTATAGTTGCTTCATATTTTTACTTTTGGGTTATTTTTGCTTGGGTGTACTTTGTTAGGATTCATCTTTTCTTGCTTAGATTATATTTATTCTTTCTTAGATTAGATTTAATCTTACTTGTGCATATTTTGGTGTGTTTTTACATGTTGGTGAATCATGGTGCATTATTATGTTAATTCATTGTGTTCTTTTTTAGCTTTTTATTGGGTTTATTGCATGTGTAATTTTTTGTTATCACAACATCACATTACCATCATTATCATCACATCTAACATCATCTATACATCATATATCAAGAAAAAACTAAGTATACATCATACATGAATGCTAAGCTAATCATCACATATTGTATCATCAAATGGGGGCAAGAGGGATCGTAAATATCAAAATCTATCCCCTGCACTTTATCATCATATCATCCCATCCACTAAGTATGGAACATTTCATAGACAAAACACATTTGATATATTCTACAAGATCACATCATCTAGAAATAAAAATGCATGTGATACATCAAGAAGATCATCGATACATATACATGTCAAATCAAATAAGAAAGCATCATAAACACATCTATCTATTGATGGGAAATAATAAACAAATGTCCATCTCATATACATGTATGTCATGTCACCAATGTCCAAAATCATACATATGTGGTATATCTGTATCAAAAATGGATATACATCACGGCAGTCCATCATAAAAGCCTTCATAAGAGGCATACAAAATAATGGTACATGTAGCAAAGGAATACAAGCCTTCATCAAAGGCATGTATCAAAAAAATGAAAATTCTCTATACCAAAATTGCCTTCATCTGAGGCATAAAAAGGTGATGCATCTATAACAAAATAAAATCCTTCATCAAAGGCATGTGTCAAAAGTTCTATACCAATAAAAATGAATATACATGGAGCACAATTTGCTCATAGCCTTCATAAAGAGGCGTACGTGGATATACAAAATCTTAGGACTGACTCAAGCCCTCTAAAGGTGTGGCTAGCCTGTCTCATGGAGGTCACATGGTAGGCACATTGTCGGCTCTCTTTGGACATGGCTACTCCACTAAGGCTCGAGGACTCTTCAATCAAGTCCTCTCTGATTCGGGATCAACTGACTATAAGATGGTACCCATTGCTCAGAGGCACTACCTCAAAATATAAAGATCTATAGTATGAGGCCCTGCCCTCTACGCTATAGCTAAATCTCTCGTGTTCGGGTGGTCACCGTGTGGTACCATTCATGTATTGGTAGGACACTATCTCTGTTGTGGCTCAGGATAGCTTATCCTGGCCCACTACTCACTCTGCCTTGAGCCTTTCTCACCCTAATATCATAGGTCAGAATTTGAGCTTGTGTCTGCTGGTGTAAATGCAGAACTGGGCCATCTGAGTGGCCATCTATCAAATCTACTAGAAAAGCACAACACTATCACCTCCTAGGACATCTTGGGCCCGAGCCTAATCTTGCTCTTATAGTAATGTGACAATCTAGGTTTGAGCCGATCACACTCGGTGATGCAGCCACACACAAGCCTTGGGCCTCATCTCTCTCTGCTCTCACCATGTCTCTCTCAGCTAAACTCTTACTGTAGATGTTTCGTAATGTGGCTATCTATGCCACGGGCCGTGCCACCTGGGACTGGTCCTTGGGGTGCTCTCGATGATCGACCCTGCTCTAGGACCCTCACTATGGGAATCGTAACTAGTGCTTGTACTGGGCCCTGTGGCCTCGATCCTTGTGCCTGTTGGGAACCCTACTTATCATGTGGAAGGCCATCAAATGGATCCTCTGGATCAGGACCTGTTGCTCTCTCTCTCCACTCAGAACCATGCTAGATCTCTATGGGTGGATGAGTGCCTGCTACCCAGGCCTCCTTTGGGATAGTGAGATGTAACGGTAAAGCAGTGGCATACCATGCCACGTAATCTAGTGTTATCCCTAGGTCCCACACCTGTCAAGCCAAGTCCCATGCCTATGGGACCACCTATGAAAATATCTCCCTAGCTTGGGCCACCGGTATGCGAGGCCCCATGGTATGCCTCTCTGAATCTCTACAGTGCATACCAAATATCCGGCTGTGGGACCCCCTATACTATGCCAAGCTGCCACTGACACCTATCAACTTGATAAATCTCTATAATGTAGCTATAATTACCAATGATAAAGTGTTCTACTGAGCACACACTCGAGCTCGCAACATCCTATGGCCACTAAATATGTCTATAATTCCACCATATAATATCTATCTCAAAAACTCATCAAACTTTCACCTATATCTGAATAGGCTACCTAGGTGGCCTCATGCATTGTGACCTGTTGATACCCATGCCATGTAAGATGGCTCCTCTGGGTCTCAGACATGAAAAGTTCCCACAGGGTGTCCGATCGCAATATGGTCCCATGACCAAATCAGAATAAAGAAGCGGCCCCATGGTCTTCTCGATCTGTGGTAGGTAATGAAATACAAATCCTAGTATAAGTGTGCCCAAGATACACCTGTCCCCAAAAATATCACTCGCCACTGAAAATACCATGTACCAATGGTAATAACCCTCTTGGGAATGATGTCCCTGTCTTATCAGTGAGAAAAAACCCACTGATAAGAGACATAATGTACAGAGGCCCCCGATGCAGTGTAGGGTTAGAAATGCACTCGTGTAAGGCTATGGTCATACCATCATGCGGTATGTCATCTATATCAAACAGATCATTGCATGCTACTCTAATCATCCCTACATCAGAGTTGTACTCAATCAAAGTGCCCATGATCGGCACTCGGAGGATCCACCATATGTCCTTTAGGGTCACAATCATCTCCCTCATAGGAAATCAGAAGCACTTGCTCTCACTATGCCATCACTCAGCTAGCACAGTAAGCAAACCAGGGTCCAAGGTGATGGACAACATCCGCGAGACGTGGCCTAGCCCCATTACCTCGAGTAGTATAGACATAGATCATTGGTCTCGTCGATGCATGCTCCCCTCTACCTCCACTATCTGGGTGTGACGCTCTCACGTCTAAAATATTGGTAGATGTCTCTACAAAATATCAAATCACTCGTCAGCTACTAAAATTTCTTCTAAAAATCTATCTATCATTTTAGGGTTAACCCAAAAATCATTAAATTTCTTCTAAGTGTCATCTTTTTGACATTTTTTTGTTTATCATCGTCGTCCTGGGACACCTATGTGCCCTTTTGGGCATGTGTGCCTCCTTTTTTGCATGTGCGCATGTGCACATTTATCTTCGGCACCTATGTGCCCTTTTGGGTGTGTGCACCACATATTTGGCACTTGCACCATCATTTCTATGCTTGCACTGCGCGCATGCCCCCATGTGTGCACCCTTCTTCTAGCATGTTTTCCCTCATTTTTGTGTGTGTGCCCCTTTTGATGTGTGTGTGTGCGTGCACATGTGTAGTGTGTGCACGTGCACGTGGGTGTGTGCAACTTGTTCCTACACATGTGCACGCGTGTGTTTACAATGCATGAACCCCAAAGAGATGCATGTGCCCACAACTTGACAATCTGTGCCTACGTGCATGCACGCCGACACAAATTTCTAGCCCTAATTACTAAAATTAAGGCATTAATGACAAAATTGATGAGAAAAGTTTCAATACTCATGAAGGGGCCATCATTTTCGTGCCACTGGTACCCTTGGACTACATCTTCTTGCCTCACTCGGTCCTATGCAATCACCATTGTCCTCGTTGTTGTCAGAGCCTCGTGGTAAAAACTCAATAGTGCTCGGTAAGAAATGAATTGGTCGTGATGATTTTACCCCCGGTGGGGTATATTAACTTGTTTTTCACTGCCGTGAAGGCTTAGAGGCCCATTTCGACCACCGTTTTCTCTTCGTTGTATTCATTTTTACTCCTATCACAAAAGGAAGAAATCCCATGTGCGTCGGCCTATCACCCAATAGAAGCTGAGTGCTCACCCAAGGCACGTGCGGGTGCCAAGTCTCTCTTTTATGTGAGTTTAGTGGGAAGCATTATCTATGATTAGTGTAAGAGTATTTTAGAAAAGAAGTTGAGACATATAAGAACCATAGGGCTTAGAACGGCCTCCAGATCCTTGCAGTCACTTCAGATCGAGTGCTTTAATAGATTCTAGAACATATACTATAACAGAAAGAAAGATACAACCATTCATTCGTAGCATGAAGGAAAGAGAACTCATATGAATGAAATATACATTAAACCCATTAATATTCATATCTATTTATAATAGGTAACCTCAATATATTCATTGGTTCATTACAGGATGTCACAGAGAGCAGACCATAGTCATGCGCATCCTTTGGATGTATACAAACTAAGCTAACAGAAAAGAAAAATAACAACTCCATGCTTAGTACATCCTTTCTTCAACCAGAATATCCACTCGCATCAATTCTACAGAGCTTCTCTTACTCTCTAACCTCGCTATTCCCTATGTGTATCCAAATGATATATCTCTCTGTGTGTGTGTATATCTCTATATCTTTTCCCGCGATAGGAACTTGTATTTATCACTTTCCTAGGCTGCCAACTCACCTTGTTGAGCCCTTAGATCCATCGTCTAGTGTCGAATGTGGTCCTCCATGCAAGCATGTTCCTTTAGACCTAATCTCTCCATTCCATCTCATGATGATCTTCTAGAAGATTCCATCCGGCATGCTCTTTCCTTGGCCAACCTGTTGCCAGGCTAGCATCTTATCCACGTGCAATCGATCATGCTTTTCACATGTTCTGCCTTGGGCGCTCAAATTGGCTAAGTCTCGAACCTCCTTTTGTGCATCACATGTGCTATTTTCTTCCTTAAGCCTTTCTCTTACACGATGTTTCCTTCCATGCCATTCTATAACCTGGGATCCCATGTGCCTAAACACCTTCATACTTGGCCAATATTCCGGGGGCCCAACATTTGTTCATCGTGGAATAATTATTTTTATTAAATGATTATTTTTCTTTTTTTTTTACCATATTGGGGCATATTTTGTTGTCCAATACCCCTTTCTTCTCCCTAGGGCAATTTTATTACTCCTAGGTGATTTTTCTTCTTATTCACTCTAAATCAATAATTATTTTTGTTAATTTTTTTCCACTAAACAAGGACATTATTTGTCACTTGTTTCTTCTTTCTTCACCTAGGGCACTTTCTGTTGCACCTAGGCCCTTCGTTCTATTTCTTCTATTTTCTTCTACTCTCCACCGCATTTTAGAAAATAGAAAACAAAAACAATATATGTATCAAAAATTCAAAAACAAAGCAATTTTTTTCACAAAATCCTAAAAAATTTAAAAATAAAATGGTAACTTGCTTATTATGGATGAAACTTGTGTCTTGTGCATTGTATTTTCTCCATATCCTACTAGTTTTTTTCACATCTTCCCTGATTAATATGACTCACGGATCACCATATTCACAACCATTCACAAAGCTAGCTTCCTACTTCATCGTACTCTAGGCACGTTTGTTACAGTGCTATTTTGTTGTGCACAACACTTTTTACTTGGACCTCGTGTCTATTATCATTTCCCCTTGCATATATCATTGCTTGGGGCATCATTTTTAACCCTTGTCATCAATCGCGAACATGTGGATCTCTTCATCTTGATAACAAAACAATTGTACAACTATCTTAATCGTTGTTGGGTTAGATATGTGCATTCATACTTGTTTTCCCTATTAAATGAGCTTCTTTCCTTCTCGTATTGCATTGCATTGTTGTATGTTGCGTGGAGTTGGTATTTTCAGCAATGGACAATTGTTCGTAGTATGGCTTTTCATGTCATTCTACCTTTGTCGTATGCTTATATTTTTCATAAGGACTGATGACGTAGATCTCTTGGCAATATGATGACATCAAAACTGTTCCAATACACAATGGATAGAGGCTAAGATCTTCTCTCCCCTCCCCCATATGTCTTTTACACCACTTTCTTCTCACCCTTACTCTTTTGTCTTACCGGGGCATCCTGCCCCTCCCCATTCTTCTATCTATTTCTCACCTTTTTGATCATCGATCGCCTTCCTTCATCACCCCATCGACACTCAAGGGGGCATCTCTCCCTCCTAATTTTTTATTTTGTCCCTTCAAAATCTCTTCCATCTACTATCTTTGAAGTGGTGTCACTTACGCCACCCCAAAGAGGGGCAAATGTAGACACCCATAATTACGCCCGAGCAATTTAAATACTTAAATTGCGCTAATTATCTCCTTTCTCACAAATCGATGACATATCATCAAAAGCACTCATATTCCCTCTTATTTTCATTAATTAATTACAATACACTAATTAATTAAGTCACCTATCCAATTAACATCCTGATTAACAACCTTCTATTAATTATTCACCCCTTCTATCTAGACTAATGAATTATTCTTAATTAATTAGCCTTCCCCTTCGTTTAACCAATAAATCAATATTTAATTGATTTAATCCCCTTCTAATGGCCTAAATAATATTAATATTCCTCTAATTATCTTCTATAATCTTACATCTACCTATTAGTTAATCACCTTTGATTAATTAAAACACCCCCCAACTCCCATGACTTGCTAATTATAAATTAAACCCTTCTAAAGTAAGGTTACCTTTTATAAAGCAACCTTATCCATTCCTAATCATGTTTTACCTTTATCCCACATGCAAAGGGATGAAGTGTTTCCTTTATCCATTGGGCTATATAAGGAGCCCTCCTTCTACCTTTATACCTACACCTAAACTCTTTGAGAAAGCAAATGCAAAGCATATAGCAAAATAGACTAAGAGCTTGCCTTTTGTTTTCTTGAGAGTTCATCATCTTGAAGAGTTAAGCCTCTTTCCTAAGTGCTTAGGTCATATGGGAGGTGTCAAAAGGGTCTTGTAGCCCAACTTTGACAAGCCCTCATTCCTAGGTTCTTGGAACACCAATAAGACAACCATTTTTGATAGCCATGGAGCCTACCTAGGTCCATTTCATTTATTTGTTGTTAGAGAATAGAGGATTTTAGATGTTTAACATTGTTAGCTTCAAAGTTTTATTGATGAATGTTAGCATCTAACCCTTGTTTAATTCTTATCATGATGGTGCTAAGTAGTTTGTTTAACTCTTGCTAATTAAGGCTATTTAGGTGTTAGTCTTTTACTCATATTAGCATTAGTTTAAAAAAACACATGCACGCCTTTGCACGTCCGGTGGGAGCTAGTCCGTTAGCATTTTAGTTTAAGTTTCATTGTTTTGGCTAACTTTTGATATGCACATTTAGTAATTAATGTCTATTTTCTTGTAATTTTTACTAATTTTATATGTGTAAGTTCTTATTCATAGCCATCATTTTAATGGGTTGTTGCCATTTGTAAAATAACTTGTCAAAATTTGAGATATTGTGAGCTTTCTTATGTTTTTTGCAGTATTTTTGTTACGGGTGTGGCGCAGCACATTTTTAGGAATGCAAGCACATTTTTGTGGTGCGAGACACCTCTCGGGTGGCATAAGCGCACTTTCAAAACTCGGTGCTCTATTTATCGATCCTGCACATACACACTAAGCCCAACGCACATGCCCTAACCAGCGTATAGATGCACTAACCTGGGCACAAATGTTGTTTCATACTATACCTTCACTGCAAATCAAAACCTTTCAAATCGGTGTGTACATCCTAACCCCAATGCACACATGTTTTTAATGGCACAGACACATTTCTGGTGGCGTAGGCATTCGTCGTAATCGTAACTATTTTATAAAGTTTTGGTGCACATGCCTTTCCAAAGGGCAAACACGCTTTTTAATAATAAGCAAGCATTCTAGCTGAATTTCCACGTATTTTTATCGAAGGTGGTGCATATACTCTTTTCATGGTGCACATGCCTCTCGGGTGGCGCAGGTGCATGGTAAGCCAAAATCACACAGAGTAGCACACATGTATTTTTGTGGCACACACGCCTCTCTAGTGGTGCAGGTGCACTATAAATTAGAAAAACATAGAGTGGCATATTTACCCTAACCCGTGCGTAGACACCAAAACAAGGGTGCATGTGTCCTTTTGTTTTCTTGAAATTATTGTGTTGAGGTGCTAACATTCTTACAGGTTTTATCTAATCACATACTTGTCTTTGCAGGCTATTTTTACATGTTTTTACTTGATTAGATAATCTTTTCACACTTAATTTTAGGAATAAGATTGCGTATGCTCTTCCCTCGCATCCCTTGGGGTGATCTTGGGAATCAAAAATGATTCTTAAGTCCTTTTTGATGATTTGAGGTTGTTAGGAGTATTTAAAGTGGAAATTGGTTAACTTGGTGTATTTGAATTAAAGTGTTTTTCCATTTGATATCTTTTTGGATTTTGGAAACATCACGTATGCTCTTCTCTTGCATCCTTGGATGATCTGAAGAATCAAAATGGTGTTTTCTCTTTTGATGGAAAACTACTAAAAATTTTCATACATGACCAAAATGCCATCGCTTGTCAAAGAACGGAGGAATCAAAATAAATTCAAAAATACTAAATACAGTTGTTATACAGGTTACCAAAAGGTGTTTCAAGAAAACCACACCTAATTAAACAAGATAAAATGAACAACATATTCAAAACACTATATTTTAAGTTTCGGAAAAGGGTACGTCCCTCTCCCGCTAAATCGGAACATAACCCCTTTGGCATAACGCCTTAAGCTACAACAATGGGGGTGGTTCCAGGAACCCCAAAGTAGTCCACGCAAGAGGGAACCTTGTGGATGAAATGGGAAGTGCTCCACACTACCTATCTAATTAGTGATTCCTTTATGAGATAGAGTTACAAGTTGTCCCTACGCGACCCTTTTAAGTACATGATGGATGCATTTGCTGCCCACTGTGCTTGAAGGGGGAAAAATCGAGATACTCCCAAGATAGTCGGGACTATTTGGGTAAATCATCCCACTCATGGATAATATTTGTAACACCTAGGACAAGAGAACCACCTAGGAAAATATACTTTGACTAGGATCCCAATTTGACCATTCTAAAATAGTGTTGAGTTGTGAACCATCTTTTTATTGTGAAATCGCTTAGTTTTTACTTGCCTTAGGGTGAGGTGAAACTCTATCGAAGTGAAGCCAACATTTTTCATCTCATTTTTGTTTGCTTCCTTCACATTCTTTTGACACTTTGTTGATCAAAAGGAGGGTGACTACCTTTGTGTTACCAATCAATTGTTTCTGCCACTTTTTTGTCCGTTTACACCCATCCATGTTTGTGGCTGGGTAAGTTAAATGTCTAAAGTGTGTGGAGACGTATTCATATCATTGGTGACCATTGTGATCTTGATACCCATGTCAAGATCATCATTGTAGTTAAGCGTAGTTCATCATCTTAAACTTCTTTACAAGGGTTAGCTTGTTTATATCGTATCACTACAATTTTAACATTTACATCTTGTTTCTTGTAAACTCGACCTAAATATCTATATTGTAAGGTTACGTTGCACACATTTTAACTATTCCTAGCTATACTTTAAGATTTTTAGTTCAATTCTATCATTACCTCGATTTTGAAGAGTGCTAGATGTTACCACTTGTGCGTGTTATATCAAAAGTACCTTGATATCAATACCTTAGTTTCTCGCAAAGTTTCATTAACATATCTCGATGATATTGTTGTGTCACTCACGAATTGTAATTGGCACTTTTTGAGATATAGGTGTCAATCGAGTTTGAGCTCGCTTCTAGTATATCTTGTTAGGAGGTCACATTGACTTTTTGTATTTACTTACATTTTGTTCATTCTCTTGAACTTGGCATAAGTAAGAACATCTTGTTAATTATCTTGCGATGCTAAACTACTTTTCGATACATAGTCTAGGAGGTACTTCATTTGATAGGTTTAGATACCGAAAATTTGTGTCATTGGTGATTTATCACTCTATCACATTGATATTCTCACATTGTTATTCATTCATATTCTTGAAAATTTATCTTACATTTCACTTAGGTGTGGTCACAAAGTTTTGAACACATTTATAACTTACCTTAGTGAAACTATATCATGGCTCCCAAAACACGATTATGGCTCAAGAAACAAACATACGAGGAACAACAAGCACAATCTTGGGAAGCCTTCAACAAACAAGGGTCAAACCCCTTAATTGGACATAATCTAGGGCCTCTGTTTTCTGTAGAAAAGAGATAGAAGATATGGTCGATCATAGTGGTAATGAAATGGAATCTCCACACGTAGAATTTGACTTTGATCCCACTTTATTAGATGAGTTTCTTTTCAGAAATAAGGATAGAGTGCTAGCACGGGTTGTAGAATTAGGGGCCAAATTGCCCACTGAAAATGAAACAATCCCACCTGCGAATAACGCTAATGAGGAAGAATGACCCCTTATCAATATGGAGGATATTTTGACGCATGGACATGCTTCTACCTCCAATGTAGGAAATAATAAGATAGTGGGACATAGAATCCCCTTTATCAAAGTGCCACATAGAAACACGATGAGAACTTGAGCATGGTGAAGAACCTCCACAACATGAGGAAGAGGAGGAACCTTTAGAAGAAGAAACCACAATTCAACAATAGATTGGTAACCTAAGATGACAATTATCTTTGCTAACCTCCCATGTACAAAATGAAGCAATAAAAAACATTCAAAATTCAAGGTCAAAGGTTAAGATCAATTAACTCGATAGAGAAAACCAAGGAGAAGATGATACAGGGTATCATTGAGTATATATCCTTGATTTTCCCACTAGAGAACAATTTCTCACACAAGAGGTGTAATATATGAAAGCAACACTCGTAAGCCTCTAAGAGAGCAATATAGGGAGCATTAGAAAGTATCAATATGAAGAATTATGCCCTTATCCTTTTGACAAAACTATGACCCTTAAACCCTTTCCCAAGAAATTCGATATGCAAAAAATTGAAAATATAAAGGGAAGGGAGATACACATGATCATGTCAAAGAATTATATATGGCATGTTAAGAGGTGTCTTATAGTGACAATTATCTCAAAGCAGACTTTTTCCCAAGAGCCTAAGAGGTCAAGCCTTGGAGTGGTTTACACGTTTACCCAGGATCAATTTTCACTTGGCGAATTGGCAGAAAGGTTTGTGTGTCACTTCTCGTACAACATAGAGAGTGATTTCACCATGGTAGATTTATGTGGCACCAAAAACTCCCTAATGAGACTTTTTCTACTTCCTCTAATAATGGAGAGGGATATCTAGCCGTTGCTTCCCTTGTGCTTTCCTAAAAATAGCTGATTAGTATTTATGTTCCCAACCTAAACCCAGAGACATAGCTTTCCACCTCCAAATGCATTATGTTGGCAATTTTGAGGAGGTCATCAAAAAGGGGTTCGATAGAGAAATCTCTCATTACCAAACGAACTCTCAAGTCCCAATCTATAGATAATAAAAATGTTAAACCCACGGAGAATCCAAAGGTTTTTAACAAAAACAAAAATGTTGTAGGAGACGGGATAATTGATTCCAAACATGTACAAATGGTCCAAACCGGTCAACCTTTTAAACTAACCAAAGGACCAATTAAACAACCACCAAAGCAAAGAACGTTCGCCTTCGTTAATGAACCTTTGTCGGTTATACCAAAACAATTGGATGTGGCCCACATGATGACATATCCTATGACACAACCATTTGATGACAATGCTCCAAAACCTTCATGGTATAAGGAGCATGAATATTGTGAAATTCATTGTTTCTAGGGGCATAAGATAGACAAATGTCTGTGACTCCATCATTATAACCAAGACCTCATTAAAAATGGGGAGATAGAGGTGGACAAACCAGAAAAAATGTAGACACCTAATGAGAAAATGGGAATATATAAAGAGCCATTCCCCAATCATGATAAATCACAAAAGTCAAAGCTAGATCAGGGAGAGTCATCCCAAGGTTATAAAGCGGTGAATTACTTGTAAAGAAAAAGAAAAAAATCAAGTATGATTCACTTATTAGATGTATTCGCTCTCCTACTGACCATGTCAACACAATCTAAATCAAGGGAAAGGACTATGATGTGGTAACAAGGTGTGCCCACCTTGTGATTCTGGAACCTTCTCCGTCAACCCCTCAAACTTGTAAATATAACCTCTTAGAGAAACTTGAGAAGATGTCCACTAATATTTCAATCTTAGATCTTCTTAAGATATCCAATGTGCACAAAGAAATTCTATACCAAATTCTTCAGAGTCGGAAGTGCCGGTAGAGGTCAATCCTACACATCTACAAGCTGAAGTCACAAACATCGTACCAAATGAACATATTACCTTCAACCATAGGGAGATCCCTATCGAGAATCCAACACATAATATTCCTTTATATATTGAGGTAGTTGTTAGCTGCAAGAAGATCAAACGGGTGCTTGTGGATAACGGATCAGGGTTGAACATCTACACACTCAAGTTGGTTAAACAATTAGGACATACTGAAGTAGATATTGAGTCCAATATCATCACTATCACCACATATGACAATGCAGAAAGGGAGTCAGAAAGAACAATCATTTTGCCCATGGAGGTGGGTCCCACTTGCCTTCAGACAAAGTTTCATGTCCTGGACTTGGAACTTTCGTATAATATGCTTCTAGGCCGACCATGGATTCATGTCATTTCAATCATGCCATCAACATTTCATTAGTGCATTAAATTGAAGCATGAGGGACACACCATTACAATACAAGGAGATTTAGAGCCCTTCGCTCACTGTAGAGCTCTTAATAGCTTTGCATGAAAGGGCACATATGCATGTCCCTCTGCTGATATAGTTGTCCCTCTCCAATCTGAGGCCATGGAATCCCAGATAGATTTGGATTCTCTCAGTTCTTGCACCCATGGTGCATCTACATCAACATCTCCTTTTGATTCATGGGAGATGAAAATCCTTGAATATGGCTACAGAGAATATAATGTACAAGCACTCTTGGTTTCAGACCTCTCATTATCACCCAAGACTAGAGGTCGACCCAAATATCACTTCAAAAGACCTAGAAATGAACACACTATTGGGTCATTCTTACTTAGAGGCTTGTTGGCTGAGGAAAAATTGTTAGATCCACCTACAACTTGGGTCACAAAGGATACTCATCCATCCTATTATCAAACCCCTAAATATGAGAAATCTAGTAAAATGATGTACTCCATGGGCTACAAGGGCCAGGACATGGAAGAAACGAATAAGGATAGAGAGATCCATTACCTCTTCCAAATTTCAAAACAGAAAGATACGGCATTGGGAATCACCCTTATGGAGCACACCCCAATGATCAAGATGCTACTTGTTCGTAATGTGAGTATAACTCGACTATCTAGACAAAGAATACAAATTCCCATTGTAGCCAATATGAGGATCTTGCCTCAACAAACCTATTCATGAACAACATTGTCATAACCATAACCCATATGGAACCAACCCTTGACCTTGTTTACCCTTCCCTTGTTGAATGGGACCAACAACGTCACATACCGCTAGATTTATTTGAGAATGACAAATCTATCACCAAGTTCATGGGCATTGGGATACAATTCTCATTAGATACCACAAGAAGGGTTTCTTTATTGACTTAGATACCTGTGCCTACTTCAAGAGGAGGCTACGCTTCATTGTTAGCAAAAATTAAATAAAAGTGAGGACAAAATTTCTAATGCAAAGCCTTAGCGAAAATCAAATTCCAAGTGGCACGGTGAAAACCTCTTTGAGGAACCTGGATGACAAACAAGTGAAAAAATAAAAGGAAAAAAAAGTGACCATGCTAAGGATGAAAATATCGTGGAGACATCCTTGGATGAATATCTCAACCTTCCTCCTAATCCTACACGTATGGAGGAATTATATAAATTACTAGTCGAGGAAACCATTGATGTGAATATTGGTATAGAAGAAGACCCCAGGATAGTAAAATGGGGAGCATCACTATCTCTGCTAGAGAACATAAGACATTCACTATGATGCTACGAGAGTTTATAGACATGTTCGCATGGTCTTACAAAGACATGCTAGGCTTAGATCCAACTTTGGTCGTGCACAACCTAGTTGTGCACACAGATGCTAAGCCTATCAAATAGAAGCTCAGAAAGATGCATCCAAGGGTAGCCTTATTGGTTAAAGAGGAATTGTAAAGGTTTCTTGTGGTAGGATTCATCTGGCCTATTGATTATTTTGAATGGATATCAAACATCATCCCTATCCAGAAAAATCCTATCAGTATTAGAATTTGCATGGATTTTAGAGACATTAATAAGGCTTTCCCTAAAGATGATTTTCCGCTACCAAATATTGACATGATTGTCGATTCAATAGCAGGGTATGAGATGTTATCTCTCATGGATGGATTTTCGAGATACAACCAAATCAAGATAGCTAAGGAAGATCAGCACAAATGGCTTTCACGACTCCTTGGGGTACCTTTTATTATCAGGTGATGCCATTTGGTCTCAAAAATGTAGGAGCTACTTATCAGCGGGTAATGACAGTAATTTTTCATGATATGATTCATGATATCATGGAGGACTACGTGGATGACATCCTCAGAAATTCTAAGACAAGAGAGGATCACCCTATCATTTTGCAGCATATCTTTGAGTGCCTATGAGAGTACAAGTTCAGTTGAATCCAAATAAGTGTGTATTTGGTGTGCTATCAGGAACATTTTTGGCTTCATTGTATCAAGATGAGGAATTGAGGTAGACCCTACTAAAGTGTCTACTATTATTGAAATTCTTCCACCTAAGAATATTAAGAAAGCGTGTAGCTTACGGTGGAAAATCCAAGCCATTCTTCACTTCATCTCCCAGCTCATAGTTAAGTGCCACTCATTCACCCACTTTCTTAAAAAAATTTCCTTCATCTGGGGACCAGAGCAACAACAGCCTTTACTCTAGTTAAATAATACCTAGCTAATCCACTGTCCTCATGCCTCCAACTCTTGGATAACCATTCTTACTCTATATCTCTACTACGTAATTTGCTAATGGTGCCTTTGCTTCAACCAATATGACCTTGGTCATAAGGAAAAAGTGATTTACTATCTCAGTAGCACTCTCATGGATTATGAGCTCTACTATCCGCAAATTGAAAAAGATTTCTTGTCTGTTATTTTTACTTTCCAAAACTTTGCCATTATCTACCGAATACAAAAACCAAGCTAATATCTAAATTTGACCCACTCAAGTACTTGTTATCTAAACCAGCCCTCATAGGTAGAATGGCTAATTGGATCATTCTACTAAGTGAGTTTGATATAGAATTTGTGCATTAGAAATCAGTTAAAGGAAAAGTACTTGCTAACCAGCTAGCAAAAGCACCTTTGCAAGGCACTAAACCTTTGAATCTAGATCTGCTAGATGCCTCCTTGCTCTACATTGAAGAATATGTCATGTGGAAGGTGAATTTTGATGGGTCCTTTACTTTTCACAGTTCAGGCGCAAGGGTAGTCTTTATTACTCCTTCGGCGACCCTATACCACGAGCTTTTCCCCGGGATTTCCTTGCACAAATAATATCAGTGAGTATGAGCAACTTATCACAGGAATGAAGCTAGATATCAAGTGGAACATTCATCATGTTAAGGTTGTGGGTAATTCTGAGTTAATTATCAAATAGGTTAATGATGAATATAAGGTTAAGGATGACAAGCGCATACCTTACAAAAAACTAGTAGAAACTCTAAAGGAGTAATTTGTGCACATTACCTTTGAAAAATTCCAAGAGTGCATAATATATCGGTAGATACTATGGTGATAGTGGGTTCTATGCTTCGTATTCCGCTAGGGAATAATGACATGCCATTATTTGTAGAAAATTTTCCAACCTACGTATGACATGCTAGAATATTGTCTGGATTCTGATGTTGTTGGTCCTAATTCCCCATGGTACGAGCCCATTTTTACCTATCTCAAGGACAACACGTTCCCTCCCAATATATCCCATTCCAAAAAAAAATCCTGATTCACCAAATAGCCCGTTACACCCTTTTTAAGGTACACTTTATCGCCGTGGCTACGATGGGAATATCTTACATTGTCTTGACATGATTTTGAGTCAATCCAAGTGATCAAAGAAGTACATGAAGGGGTGTGTGGAGCACATACAAATGGAATGGTTTTGGCCAAAAAAATTTAAGAGTAGGTTACTATTGGCCTACCATGGAAACCGATTGTTGCAATTATGTCGAAAATGTGTACTCGTGCGTAACTATGGAAACTTCATCCATGTTCCATCGCAACCATTCGCAACCTATCAATACCCCATGGCCATTCTCTAAGTGGGGACTTGATTGATAGGAAACTTACTCCTACCTCATCTAATGGTCATACCCACATCATCACGACTATGAAATAATTTACAAAGTGGGTGGAGGATGTCCCTTTAACCTATGTAATAGGAGCTCATATTTCTAAATTTATCATGAATCATATCATTTGTCACTATGGCATTCCCGCAGCATCATTACGGATAATGGGAAGTCATTCAAGAAAAAAATTGTATAAGGTATTTGTCAATGGTTCCAAATCCAGTTGAAATAGTCTACACCATATTATCTCCAAGGTAATGGATAGGACGAAGCCAAAAATAAGACTTTGGTGAGAATAATGGAGAAGATGGTTAGTAAAATAGGTCATTTTTGGCACTTGTAAATCCACCCAGCTATTTGGGCTTACTGTAACCTCCATTCACACTACTACGGTGTGCAACACCATATTCTCAGTATTTGGGATTATCTATCATCCCATTAGAAATCAAAATTCCTTCCCGAGAATATATCTTAGGGACTATTTGGACAAAGATGAGGATTACTAGGAGTAGAAAGACTAGCTGAATTAGAGCTCTTAGATGAGAAGCGCATTCACACTCTTAATCACCTTAAAGTGTATCAGAACAGAGTCTCTAGAAACTACAACAAGAGAATCATACCTCATCAGTTTGAGGTTGGTGATTTATTCATGAAGGAGAATCAGTTCAACACAAGAGCGAACGAGAAAAGAAAGGAAAGTTCAAACCACATTGGTTGGGACCCTACGTTATTGTGGCCAAGTATGGCATAGGGGCATACAAAATTTCTCACCCCAATGGTGATGAGCTCTATGAGCCCATGAACACCATGCATCTTAAGTGGTTCTATGCTTAAACATGGCGCGGAAAGTCAAAAAAGTGAAAACTCAAAAACATGGTAAAATGATTAAAAATACAAAAAAATCAAAAAGAGAAAAAGAAAAAGAGAAAACAAGTCATCCACAAGTGAAAACCACACAATTGTGGCACTTTGGATAAGTCCTTGGGTGAAAACCAGTTTCCGGCACCTTGGGAGGATTCATTGTTCACAAGCATCTTGCATCTGGAGGGTACTTTTACTTGGCCTAGCCCTAGTTACGCCTTTGAGATTCCCTCGTGAGCGTAATCTCGTCAAGCCTTGATCTTGCTTTGTCTTCTTTTATTCATCTCGTGAGGGGCATGGTATTTCGCTATTACCTATCTTATGCTAGATTCAATTCAATGACTTCACCTTCTTGTTCATACGCCCGTGGCCTCTCGCTCTTGTACATTCCCCATCTAACACTGGGGGCATCCACACTTTCTTAGTTACTTGTGCATAACTTTGGAAAACCATTAGAAAACCATGAAATAAATAGAAAATTGTTTCTCAAAAACAACAAAAACAATTGAAAATTGTTTCAAAAACTACAAAAAAATTAAAATGTTTCAAAAGACCAAAACAATAGAAAATTGTTTCACAAAAACCTAAATAATAGAAAATTGTTGCATGAAAACAAATCTTGCAAAAACATTTACTTACATTTACTTGCATTGTCTTGTTTCTTTCTTTGCTTGTTGTTTGTATAGTTGCTTTATGTTTTTACTTTTGGGTTGTTTGTTGCTTGGGTATAATTTGTTAGGATTCATCTTTTCTTGCTTAGATTAGATTTAATCTTGCTTGTGCATATTGCGCGTGTTTTTGCATGTTGGTGAATCATGGTGCATTATTATGTTACTTCATTGTGTTCTTTGTTAGCTTTTGATTGTGTTTATTGCATGTGTATTTTTTTGTTATCACAACATCACATTACCATCATTATCATCACATCTAACATCATCTATACATCATATATCAAGAAAAAGCTAAGTATACATCATACATGAATGCTAAGCTAATCATCACATATTGTATCATCAAATGGGGGCAAGAGGGATCGCAAATATCAAAATCTATCCCCCCTGCACCCTTATCATCATATCATCCCATCCACTAAGTATGGAACATCTCATAAACAAAACACATTTGATATATTCTACAAGATCACATCATTTGGAAATAAAAACGCATGTGATACATCAACAAGATCATCGATACATATACATGTCAAATCAAATCAGAAAGCATCATAAACACATCTATCTAGTGATGGGAAATAATAAACAAATGTCCATCTCATATACACGTATGTCATGTCACCAATGTCCAAAATCATACATATGTGGTATATCTATATCAAAAATGGATATACATCATAGCAAGAGTCCATCATAAAAGCCTTCATCGAGGCATACAAAAGAATGGTGCATGTAATAAAGAAATAAAAGCCTTCATCGAGAGGCATGTATCGAGAAAAAAGCTCTATATAAAAATTTCCTTCATCTGAGGCATACAAAGGTGATACATCTATAACAAAATAAAATCCTTCATCAGAGGCATGTGTCAAAAATGCTATACCAATACAAAATGAATATACATGGAGCACAATCTACTCATAGCCTTCATAAAGAGATGTACATAGATATAAAAATCTCAGGGCTGACTCAATCCCTCTGAAGGTGTGGCTGGCCTATCTTGTGGAGGTCGCATGGCATTCACATCACTGGCTCTCTCTAGATGTGGTTGTTCTACCGAGGCCCGAGGCTCTCTCGATCTAGTCCATCTGTTAGACTACTAAGTATAAGATTATGCCCGTCACTCAGAGGTATCGCCTCAAAATATAAAGATTTGTAGTATGAGGCCCTACCCTCTTCTGTAGCCAAATCTCTATGTCCAAGCAGTCATTGTGGTACCATCTATGCGCCGGTAGGATGTTATCTCTGTTGTGGCTCAAGCGCTCCACTGGCCCACTACTTGCTCTTCCCCGAGCTCGTATCTACTTTGGTGTAAACTCCGTAACCCGATCCGTCGAGTGGCCATCTGTCGAATCTACTAGAAAATCATAGCACTGTCACCTCATAGGCTAGCATGGGATGGAGCCTAATCCTTCTCTCGATAGTAATGTGATAATTTGGGTCTGATCCTAATCGTGCTCAGTTGTCGCTATCACACACTAGCCTCATGCCTCATCTCTCTCTACTCTCACCATATCTCTCTCGGATAAATCCTGTTGTAGATGTTGTTGTGATGTGGCTATTTGTGCCACTACTTGTGCCATTGGCTATGACACAGGACTGGTCACCGGGGTTCTCTCGATGACTGGCCTTGCTTTAGGACCCTCACTTTGGGAATCTCGAACGGGTCCCTATCTTTGGGCCCTGTGGCCTCGGTCCCTATGCCTGTGGGGCACCCTACTCATCATGTGGAAGGCCATCAAATGGATCCTCTAGATCAGGACCTACTTCTCTCTCTCTCCACTCCGAACCATGCCAGATCTCTATGGGTGGATGAGTGCCTGCTACCCAGGCCTCCTCTAGAATAGTGAGACAGGGCGTGTAACATAGTGGCATACCACGCAAAGCATAATCTGCTGTCATCCCTAGGTCCCACACCTTTCATGCTGGGTCCCATGCCTGTGGGACCACCTGTGAAAATTTCACCCTAGCTCTGGCCACCGGTATACGAGGACCCATGGTATTCCTCTTTGAATCTCTGCGGGCATACCAAATATCGGCGTTTGGACCCCTATACTACGTCAAGTCGTCATTGCACTGTCAACTCGATACTGACTCTATAATGTAGCTATGATTACTAATGATAAAGTGCTCTAGTGAGTACACATTGAGATTTGTGGAATCCTTTGGCCATTAAATATGTCTCGTAAGGTTGTCATATAATATCTATCTCTTGTAGCTGATTAAACTCTCACCTATATCTTAATAGGCTATCTAGGTGGCCTTGTGCATCACCGCCACGATACCCATGCCATTTAAGATGGATCCTCTCGAATCTCGGACACGCTTGAAAGTGCCCATGGGGCGTTTAATCGCAATATGGTCCCATGACCAAATCTGTAACAAAGAAGCTAGCCCCACGGTCTTCTGACTGTGGTAGGTAATCAAATGCAGATCCCAATATAAGTGGGCCAGTATACACTATCCCCAACAATATCACTTGCCACTGAAAATACCATGTACCAATGGTAATAACCCTCTCGGGAATGATGTCCCTATCTTATCAGTGAGAAAAAAACCCACTGATAAGAGACATAATGTAGAGAGGTCCCCGATGCAGTGTAGGGTTAGAAATGAACTCATGCATGGCTATGGTCATATTGTCATGCGGTATGTCATCTATATCAAACAGATCACTGCATGCTACTCTAATCAGCCCTACATCAGAGTCTGTACTCAATCAAAGTGCCTATGATCGACACTCGAGAGGATCCACCATACATCCTCCAGGGTCATAGTCATCTCCCCCATAGGCAATTGGAAGCACTAGCTCTTGCTATGCCATCTCTCGGCTAGACAGAATAAGCAAACCATGGTCCAAGGTGATGAACGACATCGCAAGATGGGGCCTAGCCCCACTACCTCGAGTAGTATAGACATAGCTCGTCGGTCTCACTAACACATGCTCCCCTCTACCTCTACTATCTGGGTGTGACACTCTCGCATCTACAATACTGGAAGATGTCTCGTAAAATATCAAATCACTTGTTAGTTACTAACATTTCTTCTAAAAATCTATCTATCATTTTAGGGTTAACCCAAAAATCCTAAAATTTCTTCTAAGTGTCATCTTTTTGGCATTTTTCTATCTATCCTCTTCTATCCTGGGACAAATTTGCACCCTTTTAGGTGTGTGCACCTCCTTTTTGGTGTGTGCACATGTTTGCATTTGTCTTTTGGCACCTGCGCGCTTTTTTGGGCATGTGCGCCACATATTTGGTGCTTAAGCCATCATTTCTATACCTATGCTTGCGCGCATGTCCCCCCCATGTGTGCGCCCTTATTTTAGCATGTGCACCCTCATTTTTGTGTGTGTACCCCTTTTCCAATGTGTGTGTGTGTGTGTGCACACATGTGTAGTGTGTGCGCATGCGTGCACATGTGTAGTGTGTGTGCTCGCACGTTTGTGTATCGTGTTTTGTAATGCATGCGCCCCCAAAGAGACACCTGTACCCCAACTCGACACCTAAGACTGCGTGCATGTGTGCCAATGTGACTTCCTAATCCTAATTACTAAAATTAAGTCATTAATGAAAAAATTGATGAGAAAATTTTTGATACTCACAAAGGGGCCATTTTCTATGTGTTGTTGGTACCCTTAGACTACATCTCGCTTACCTCACTCAATCTCGTGTAATCACCATTGTCCTCGTTGTTGTCAGAGCCTTGTGGTAAAAACTCAATAGTGCTCGGTAAGAAATGAATTGGTCACGATGATTTTCCCCTAAGGTGGGGTATATTAACTTGTTTTTCACCGCCATGAAGGCCTGGAGGCCCGTTTCAAGCTGTCGTTTTCTCATTTGTTCACCATGGAATAATTATTTTTATTAAATGATTATTTTTCTTTTTTTTACCATATTGGGGCATTTTTTTCTGTCAATACCCCTTTCTTCTCCCTAGGGCAATTTTATTGCTCCTAGGTGATTTTTCTTCTTATTCACTCTCGTAAATAATTATTTTTTCAAAAATAATTATTTTTATTAATTTTTTCCCACTAAACAAGGACATTATTTGTCACTTGTTTCTTCTTTCTTCACCTAGGGCACTTTCTATTCCACTAGGCCCTTCATTCTATTTCTTCTATTTTCTTCTAATGTCCACCACATTTTAGAAAATAGAAAACAAAAACAATATATATATCAAAAATTCAAAAACAGGGCAAATTTTTTCACAAAATCTAAAAAAAAAAAATGGTAACTTGCTTATTACGGCTAAAACTTGTTTCTTGCGCATGGTATTTTCTCCATATCCTATTAGTTTATTTCACATCTTCCCTGATTAATATGACTCATGGATCACCAGATTCACAACCATTCACAAAGCTAGCTACCGCTTCATACTGTACTGGGGGCACGTTTGTTTCTGGAGTTGTTTCGTTGTGCACAACACTTTTTACTTGGACCTCGTGTCCATTATCATTTCCCCTTGCATATATCATTGATTGGGGCATCATTTTTAACCCTTGTCATCATTGATCAAGGCCTAAATCATATTAATTTTCCTCTAATTAGCTTCTATAAGCTTACATCTACCTATTAGTTAATCACATTTGATTAATTAAAACACCTCCCAACTCCCATGACTTGCTAATTATAAATTAAACCCTTCTAAAGTGAGGTTACCTTTTATAAAGTAACCTTATCCATTCCTAATCATGTTTTACCTTTATCCCACATGCAAAGGGATGAAGTGTTTCCTTTATCCATTGGGCTATATAAGGAGCCCTCCTTATACCTTTATACCTACACCTAAACTCTTTAAGGAAGTAAATACAAAGCATATAGCAAAGTAAACTAAGAGCTTGCCTTTTGTTTTCTTGAGAGTTCATCATCTTAAAGAGTTAAACCTCTTTCCTAAGTGCTTAGGTCATATGGGAGGTGTCAAAAGGGTCTTGTAGCCCAAATTTGATAAGCCCTCATTCCTAGGTTCTTGGAACACCAATAAGACAACCATTTTTGATAGCCATAGAGCCTACCTAGGTCCAGTTCATTTATTTTTGTTAGAGAATACAAAATTTTAGATGTTTAACATTGTTAGCTTCAAAGTTTTATTGATGAATGTTAGCATCTAACCCTTGTTTAATTCTTATCATGATGGTGCTAAGTAGTTTGTTTAACTCTTGCTAATTAAGGATATTTAGGTTTTAATATTTTACTCATACTAGCATTAGTTTAAAAACAACACATACACACGGGTAATGCTAAACAATAAAGCTATAAGATTAATTACTTCAATAATCTTGAAAGGTCCCACATAACGAGGTGATAGTTTGGCTGCCTTGCCAAAGGTTATAGAACTCTTTTTAGGATTAACACATAAAAAGACATTTTCACCAAGTTCAAATTTCTTATCAACCCTTTTCAGATCTGCATAACTTTTCTACCTATCTATAGCTTCTTTTAAATGTTCACGAATCATTTTAACTTGTTATTCTATTTCAGTAAGGATTTCAGTCCAGTTACCTCTCTGTCTTAAATGCTATCCAAACTAACTAGATTTTTACATTTCCTTCCGTATAATTCTTGAAAGGTGCCATTTGTAAAGAGGCATGATATGTATTATTGTAAGATAATTCAACTAAAGGAAGGTATTTTTTCCCTTTTTACCGCTGATCCATGCACGGTACATTCGTAACATATATTTCAAAACCGATTAACTCTCTATGTTTGACCTTTTGTTTTGAGATGGTAAGCGGAACTAAAATACAGCTTTTTTCCTAAAGCTGAATTTAATGTTTTCCAAAACCGAGATGTCATTCTAAGGTCTCTATCGAGATATAATCAATTCCAAGACCCCATGTAATCTGAAATTTTCATACACAAATCTCTTTTCTAAGTACAGTGAATCATCTTTAAGATTACCAACAATAAAATTTGCTAATTTTTTCAGTTTATCAACAAAAAATAAAATAACATCATGTTTATTTCTTGAAATAGGCAGCCCCTGAATAAAATCCATGCTAATTACCCGCCACTTATATTGTAGTATCCTATGAGGATATAATAAACCAGTTGGGTGCATATACTCAACCTTAACACATTGACATTCTAAGTAGTTTGTCACAAAATCAATTATGTCTTTCTTCATCCCTTTCCAAAAATATTGATGTTTTACATCGGAAAGCATTTTGCAATACCAGGATGTCTTGAGTAAGGTAAATTATGAAATTCCATCATCAAATTTTTCCTTAACTTATTTCCCGAAGGTACATACACCCAATTATCATATCTCAAAATTCCTTCGTTATCGAAGTGAAAACCTTTATATCTTACATCATTTGGATCTATAGCAATTGTTGTTTTTACCTACTGATAGTGAAAATCAGATTTCATGATACTTTTTACCTCATCCTTAAACTAAGTTCTCAAAGTTATAAGTGAAGAAATATATTTCCTACGACTTAGTGCATCTGCCACTCTATTTTCTTTTCCTTTTATGTAACTTATGTCAAAATCATATTGTGACAAAAATCTAACCATCTTCGTTGTCTTGCATTCAAATTTGACCGAGTGAAAATATACTTCAGCCCAAGATGATCAGTCTTCAATTCAAAAGGTCTTCTTAAAAGATAATGTCTCCATACTTGAAGTGCATGAACTATGGAAGAAAGCTCTAGGTCATGGGGAGCATAATTCAACTCATGTAACTTGAGTTTTCTACTCTCATATGTTATAACATGTTCATTTTGTAACAGAATACCTCCAATTCATTCTCGGAAGCATCTATAACTACCATAAAGTTTCCATTTGCATCGGGTAAAACGAAAAACAGGTGCAAATTTTAATTGATCATTAAGAGTTTTAAATTTGATTTACATTTATCACTCCACACAAATTTCTTATCTTTATTTTGTAATGAAGTTATTGGTGTAGCAAATTTTGAAAAGTCCTTAACAAACTTTCTATAGTAACCAAAGAAGCCCCATGAAGCTTCTAAATTCATGTACATTCTTAGGTGTAGGCCACTCAGTTATGGTAATAATATTTTATGGATCAATTACTATTCCATCCTTACTTATGACATGTCCTAGATAGTGCACTTCTGTTTCATAAAAAGAACATTTGGAATACTTAAACCATACAATCTTCTTTTCTTTAAGATTTCAAGTACTATTTTCAAATTCTTATGATGCTCATCAATGATTTTAGAATAGATAATAATATCATCCAAGAATACAAGTACAAACTTGTCCAGGTATTCTTGAAATATATTATTCATTAAATTCATAAAATTTACTAGTGCATCTATCAAACCGAAAGGTAAAACTATAAATTCATAATGTCCATATTGTTATCCAAATAACTCTCCTAGTTATTTGGGTAGCTTCATATACACATTCTCGGCTCTCAGCTCCTCATTGAAGGTTGCACGTGCTCAAGTTCAATTGGCACAATTCCTTGGTTGCATTTTCCCTTGGCACCCCTTCTTTTCCTCATGCACCCTTGCATGCCTCCTTTCTCTCCTTCCACTTTCCTTTCCCTCTTTGGTCAACTCCTCCCTGCACCCACATTCTCGTGCATTCTCTTTGTTCCAAGAAGTTCTTCCCTACATGCACACACCTCACACTTGCTTCAATAAACTAAGTCCCTAGCCCTCTAGCATGTCGCACCCATTACTTTGTAATAGTTGTGGTTTGATCATGTGTTCTATGGTCACGAGTTTTCCTCATTTCCCCAAGCGCATCACACACGCATTCCTCTGTGCCTTCCTCTATTTTCTTCCACATACCTTTCCCTCATACCCTCTATTGCACCCTTTTGTGCTAGGTCATTTTTTAGCTATGCTTGAGTACACCACACATAACCATCAAAATTTTGCTAACAAGGTGCCAAATCCTTGCAACAAACCAAATGAGTGACACATGACGGAGACGATAAATATTTTTACAATTGGCCATTATTTCATCCAATCCACCCATGCCATGTGTTTTACATATACCAATGATTCGATAGCCATGTCTTCTTCCATAGAGACCCCATCGGCATGCACCTAGACTTGTCAAAGAGATGCTGACATCAGCCACAATGCTAGACATTCAAATTCAAATTTTAGTGGATCTGGTAGGTGAGAAATTGGAAAACATCTTTCTAAGAATTGATGAAGCAGATCTGATTGCTTCAACCACCTAATTTGATATCATCTACCCTCCTTCCTCATCCAACACACCAAAATAGACCTAGGGAAGTGCATTCGATAGATTCTCAGGTGGATTTATAGGCATTGAATGCTTCTTGTTGGTGGTTGTATTTCAAATTTGGGTTTTCCTTCCTTCTCTTCTCCTTCTATAGATTCATCTATAAATGTAAGAGCTAGGATCATTATTAATGTTGGACACTCTAGATCCTTATGCATTTTGCTAAGGACTTCATACTTTCTATATTTTGAGTTACAGACCTCTAGATCTAGCTCTTACATGTGGATATCAGCCTCTTTCACCATTGTAACAGTTCTATGCATTTCTAGAAGTAATAGAAGCATCATTTTGTGACTATTCTCTGTCCTAACGTGTTTTCATTCCTTCTTCTTGCCTTTTATTTTGCATTGTGTGTTGGTTGTGCCATTTCACATCCCTTGCAGCTCCTTATTTGGTTGTGTCCAATGAAACCAATTAGGTGGATACATTTTAAGTTGTGCTACATGTACCTAGCCTTATTTTATGCATTTCATCTCATTTTCACTCAAAACATATAGTGTTCATCCCTATTTTATGGTGTTATTTCCTTTTAGTGTAGTTTCCTTTCTTGTTGTCCTTCTATCCCCTAGTCCCTTCAAATTTATTAGCTTAGTTTCCCCTTCAAAGCACTAGGAGTATCAAGAAGAAGAGTAGAAATAGATAGAGGAACTAAAATTTTCGCAAGATCCATCCCATGTGAGCAAGTCCCACAACTTGGGGATGGTTCCATTGTTATCTCAAACACCTCGATCCTTCTGGATCTAAGACACGGGTGGACATTTGAAGACCAACAGTTTATGGCACGCCTGGTGGGACCAGCAGTGAAACCTAAAATTTTATATCTCTAAGTTTTGGTGTGTGGGCTTAGTATTTTAGCCTTTAGAGGATCATTTCAACACATATGGAGACTCCCGGACTCCCAACATTTGTAGATCTATGTTTTAGCATCCTGGGCACTTTCATGAGAAGAGTGCACACAAGAAAAAGTACACAGAGCTGAAGATTATTTTGAGTACCTCCAGTTATCCCTAAGAAGAGTTCGTTCTAGAAATCTCACGCGTGTATCTCCATCTCCAAAGACATCATGCCCATTCAACTCCTCCTCAAAATAGATAACCTGTACACCCTTTAATGGCACATCAGCCACCTCCTCCACTTAGGAAATTTTAAAACTTTATTGGAGGAAGTTCCTTAGTTCTAGATATGCAACATGATATGCCAAATGACACGCTCAAGAGTATTCCATACTTTATTGGTGAGAATCAAGTCACCCCTCAAGAACATATCCTAGGATTTAGAAAATGTGTGTTCAATCTATTTAATCACACATGATGATGTAGCCTCTTTCAAAGGTAAAGCACTCCAATGGTACCGAGGCTTGAGACTTAGATCTATCACCACTTGGGATGAGCTGGGAACAAATATTTGTAATTACTTTGAAGATAAATCAGATCACCTATCTCTGGTGGAGCAATTGAAAAAAATAAGGAGGGCACCCAATGAGCAGATGACTGATTTCAACATCAGATTTTAGAATACTTGGGACAAAATCCCTCTTGTGGTAAGACCTACAACCCAACATTTTTTCTTGTATTATCTGAAGGCACTCAATAGCGATATCTCAGTCATGATCCAATCCATGGGAGGTAGGACTTTACCAGTTGCTTATAGTATTATAGTAAGGGTAGAAAATAATCTTATTCAAGTGGGAAAGATAGCTCCTAGACCACCTATTCCCTTGTTCCTAGAAATGTCACAAGTAACCCATCCTTTTCTAGCCCTTATCCTTGTTCCTGAGAAAAGCGTGCAACTAGTTGCCTTAACTTCCTACTCTTCACCTAGCGGAAGGAAGATGAAGAGTTTAAGGCCATGATTAGAAACTTGTTAAACAAGATCGTATCATTAGATAGAGGTATTTCTAATTAGGCGCATGGCCAAAGCAATCAGCCTTGGTAGAATCAGTATGGAAATCAAAGATATGTGCCCAACTAGAAGAATGATAGATGGCATCCCAATACATATCTTCCTTGAAATTTGTTCCTCATGCACCTTCTCTTCTAAAGACCCAATGTGATTTAGGTTCTTGTCCCAATTCAAAAAAATTTGCACAAGCATCGGAATGGTTCTTTCCTTGCAATATGCCTTAGTCAATATCATTGTGCCAATGCTATGTGTGCCTAAGATTTCATGATCCATAATGATTTCGCCTATGAGCCTTCAAAGAAGTGCCATTAAGCGAGATAACCAAGAAATACCAGAAGCTCCTCCAGAGATAAATTTGATGTTATTAAGCACTTTGAGTATTTATGTGTAATCAAAGAAGCTGCAGAAGATACAAACAGACCACATTCCCAAGTTACAAACAACACAAGATAAAAGAAGAGAATGTTAGAATCAAAGTGCGCATGTCACAATCCCAAGTAAGACAATAAGATCTTTAGAAGAAGAAATATGTGGTAAAGGCATCTAGTAGTAAAAGAACCCAAGTCCCTACACAAGATATCCCATTCAAATATCCTTCTAAAGTAATGCACACCCCTCCTTTGGTAGGTCAAGCCTTTTCTCTAGATAAATTCTAGGTTTCGTGCTTGAGTAGTCAAGAAGGACGTTGTTCCTTACATGAACAAATTAGTGGGCCTCTCATTTATTATTGTGGACTAGATGAAGAGGACAAACATAAATGTTACAATGTGGGATGCCTTGACTATTCCTTCTCAATGGGATCTGCATTACATGAGGCCCTATCCCAACTCCTGCACACTAATCCAACTATGCATAAGCCACACACTTCTATCAATATCTGTCAATAAGAGGAGAAACAAGTGAGTAGGGCTGTTAAAATCCCACCCTTTTACATGTCCTTGATCATAGGAAAACACCTAGTGCATAATTGCATGATTGGCTTGAGCGCTAGTACCTCGGTTATGCCCAAGAAGATAGCTGATGTCCTACATATTAAGTATAGCCCCTTGTCTAAAGGATTCTTGAAACTTGATGGTTCAATTGTGACTACCTTATGGATCATCAAGGATCTTGATTTAACTCTCCATGCATGTCCAAGCCTAACAATTACTAAAGATGTGTCAATCATTGACTTACCTCCTTTGTTTTCCCTATTTCTATCAAGAGACTTTACTACTAAAGTGGGTGGTTACTTTTCTTCTTATTGGTCTCATATGTTACTCAAGACAAGATATGGTACCTGATTTACCATACAAGTTGAGCCTATATTTTCCTATCATGTAGATTCATATATCCCATCTCGTCTCCAAGTCAACTGTTTAATCTAAGAGCAAGCTTCAATTCTTGAAGAATAGCCTCTTCCACCCTCTATTCCCAAAATAGTACTTGATGAATGGGTAGAAAGGAACCATAAATTTGATCCATATGTTGAAGAACTGGAAGCTTATGAAACTGGGCTTAGTACTTACTGCATTCTTGAAGAAGAATCTATGTTTCTATGTGCGCTCAAGAAAGAAAAAGTTTAACTTGGTCTATAGAAGTTATACTTTGATGGATCCAGAAGTAGAAATGGTGTGGGGGTAGGAGTGGTTCTCATTTCCCTAAAGATGAGAAATTATTCTTCACACACAAGGCTATAATTCACATGTTCTAACAATGTGGAAGAGTATGAAGCGCTGTGCATGGCTTTCTCATTGCTGAGAAGAAGAAAATTAAGATGTTGCAAATCTTTGGGGACACATAATTGGTTATCCACTAGGTTACCAAAAATTCCAAACAAAGAACAAGATTCTCAAAGCTTATAAGCATAGAGTTTGGGACCACCTTGAGATCTTTGATGCTCTAAATTTGCAAGTGGTACCACACAAAATGAACAAGGAAGCTAACTAGATGGCCATGCTTGGTTCCTAATTCTCTCCTATTGAGGAATTTGTCAAAGGAAACACTCATCACATCAAGATGGTGATTAGGCCATCTATTACTAACAAAAACACCAATTGGCAAGTGTTTAACAATGACACACGAGATCATCGGTTCATCCAAAATGAAGTTGAGTTCTCATCAAGAATGCAAGTTGACTTGCATGATAGCTATGGTGACCAAGTAATATAGCTGAAGAAAAACAAGTTTCTTAAAGGATTGCTCACCTTAGAGAAAAAATTTTCCTCGATGTTGATTTCAAGGGTGAAGAAAATTATATGTGTGCCATGTAAGAATACTACTCCCCAGTCACTATTATGTGTGGAAAAGAGTTGTTGCTCAAGTAAAGCTTGCACACATGAAGAGAATCAGAATTCATCTCTCTCCATCAAAAATATAGTGATATCTTCTCCTGGGAGTATGAAGAACTCAAAGGTTTTGATCCAAATATTTCTCAACACTTTATTGACCTTGATTCTAGTATCAAGCCCATCAGATAGAAGCATCGACTAGTCAATCCAAAGATAGAGCCCCTCATGAGAAGGGAATATCTAAAATCATTGAGGAAAAATTATTTTTCCCATCAAATACTCTACTTGGGTCGCGAATCTAGTTCCAATGCGAAAGAAGAATGGTTAAATAAGACTTTGTGTTGATTTTAGAGATTTGAACAAGGAATCTTTGAAGGATCATTATCCTTTTCCTTTGATGGAATAGATTCTACAAAATCTAGGCTGGCGTGTAGAGGTTCTCAATGCTAGATGGATATTTATGTTTCAATCAGATCCTGGTCAAGGAAGAGGATCAATTCAAAACAACATTTACAACCAAGTGGGGAACATATGCATATCAAAAGATGCCCTTTGGTCTATCAAATGCAGGCACCACATTTCAAAGGCACCATGGATATTACCTTCAAAGGTTACATAAATGAGTTCATCTTGGTTTACCTTGATGACATAACAATCTTCTCAAAGTAAAGTGTAGATCACATGGCGCACCTAGAGAAAGTCTTTGAGAGATGCAGAAAGTATGGGGTGTCTCTTAACCCCAAGAAGTGTAATTTTGTGGTGGCGTAGGGCAAGATTTTGGGCCATGTGGTTTCAAAGGATGGAATCACAATTGATCCTTGGTGCATCTCATCCATCTTAGCTCTTTCCATTTCGACACAAACAAATTCCCTACAGTCCTTCCTTTGAAATATCAATTTTGTTAGGTGTTTTATCCCTAACTTTGCAAGACTGATTAGGCCCATCACCTTGATGCTCAAAAAGGACACAACCTTTAGATGGACAATAGAAGAAAGAGAAAGCTTCAACAAAATCAATCAAGAAATTTCTAGTGCACCAATACTCATCAACCCAGATTATTCCAAGGATTTCATCATTTATGCTTATGGCAATGATGTGATTGTTGTTATTGTCCTAACATAAGAAAATGAACAAGGGATAGAACAACCAATGTATTTATTTAGCCATACACTAAAGGATTATGAACTAAAGTAAAATCACATGGAGAAACAAGTCTTCACCATTATGCATGCACTCAATAAATTTAAGAGTATGCTCACCAAAAATCATATCAAGGTGTTAGTCTCCCACTCTTCTATCAGAGACTTCATCATGGAAGTAGAAATTAGTCGAAAAGAGCACGATGGGTGACCAAAATCATGGAGTATGATGTGATTATCAAGGCTACAAAACTGGTAAGAGGTAGCACGCTCTGCAGGAAGATTGTTGAGGATGGGAAGAGTGAACTTGAGGCTTCATTATTTCTGGATGAGAACCTCCCATGTGCGAGAACTTGAACATTTTACGAGATCTTGACATACATGATTGGATGAAGGACATTATCACATTACTTTCCAAGGGTGCATACCCTCCTAGTTTAAACAAAGCAAAGAGAATACATCTGAGGTTACAATCTATCCCCTATGTTTTGATCGATGGATTTCTATTCAAAAAAATATTGATGACATGATGTTAAGATGTATCAACGATGCGCGGATGAGAAAGTGTTAGCGAGAATTTCATGAGCCATGATTCTCGGTGGACACTTTTCTACCAAAACTACAGCAATGAAAATCATAATGGCAGGTATCTTTTGGCCTACCCTATTTGCATATGCACACAAGTGGGTCACAAAATTCAAGGAATGTGCTTTCTTTGAGGTAAGAAAATATGGGTAGTGCTTCCCCTCCGAACAATCCAGGAAGATCATCCTTTTGTGTAATGGGATCTTGATTTCATAGGCATGATCAATCTTCCTTCAATTGCTAGACACAAGTAGGTGTTGAGAGCTACAGACTATTTCATCAAATGGACAAAATCTTTTGTGCTCAAGGAATCAATCGAGTCAGCCATCCTTAACTTTCTCGAAGGTATAGTCACAAGTTTGGCATTCCTTAAACCATTGTTTTTTATAATGAAAAATCTTTCTGTGGGACCAAAATCAGTGATTGGGCTCTAAATCTAGGCATTTATCTAAAAAAATCTTCCAACTATTACCCCCAAGGAAATGGTTTGGTAGATTCAACAAACAAGAACCTAATCAGAATTATGAAGCACATATTAAACATCAGCCAAAGACAATGGCATACAAAGGTCTCGCACGTACTTTAGTCAAGAAGGTAATAAGAACTTTGCCTTACAATATTGTCTATGGAAAGGAGGATACCCTTCCTTTGACACTAGATTAGAACTCATTAGCACTAGCCCAACAAAGCCTAGAATTGAAGGCACAGACGAGAGAGATCGGGATGATAGAGTTGGTTAATATTGAAGAATCAAGGAACTCTTCTATGATCAAGCTAGAACAGCATCAACAAGCAACAAATAAATGGTTTGATAGAAATGCTAGGCCTCAATATTTCAAGATTGGGGACTTGGTTTTAAAATGGGATGCTGACAAAGCTAAACCAAGGCACCATTCAAAGTTTTATGCACTTTGGAGTGGCCCATACATCATCAGTTCATGTAAGGAGGCTAACTCTTTCAATTTAACTCAACTTGATGGAGGCACACTTCAAATCCCCAGTAAATGGGATCTATCTCAAACCCTTCCATTAAGTTTGTATATATTAGAGTAGTTTTAATAACTCTAAGTTTGTTGTGCACACATTGTTTGTTTGTACATAGTTCTTTCTTCTCACATGCTTCATGTGCATGCTTTTTTATTCCTTTCATAATGCAAAGCTTCTTTCAGTAGTAGCAAGATTTAGAATGGAATCAAGAAATGATCGTTAATGTAACTACAGGGGAAACTTCATGATTACATAATAGACTCCATGCCCAATGGATACTGTAGGCTATTGATCTCCTTCATCTAATAGGAAGATGGCCCATAAATTTTCCAAAACTGTTATCTAAATAACTCTTCTAGTTATTTGGGTAACTTGTATACACATTCTAGCTCTCAGCTCCTCATTGAAGGTTGCACACACTTAGGTTCAGTTGGCACAATTCCTTGGTTGCATTTTTCCTTGGTACCCCTTCTTTTCCTCATGTGCCCTTGTGTGCATTCTTTCTATCCTTCCATTTTCTTTTTCCTCTTTGGTTAACTCCTTCCTTGCGTTAACCTTTTACGCATTCCATTTCTTCCTAATCAGCTTTTTTCCCTGCGCGCACACCTCACACTTGCTTCAATCAACTAATTCTCTAGCCCTCTAGCACACTGCACCCATTACTTTGTAATAGGTGTGCCTTGATCATGCATTCTCTACTCATTAGTTTTCCTCATTTCCCTATGTGCATCATGTGTGCATTCCTTTGCACCTTCCTATGTTCTCTTTCACACGCCTTTAGGCAGATGGCCCCAAAAGTCACCAAAAATGATATCTAAAAAATCTCGTAGTTATTTGGGTAACTTATATACACATTTGGCTCTCATCTCCTCATTGAATGTTGTGTGCACTCGGGTTCGATTAAGACAACTCCTTGGTTTCATTTTTCCCTTGGTGCCCCTTATTTTCCTCATGCGCCTTTACGCACCTTCTTTCTCTCCTTCCACTTTCCTCTCCCTATTTTCTCAACTCCTCCCTTGCACCCACCTTTTACACATTCACTTTCTTCCTAAGTAGTTTCTTCCCTACGTATGTGCCTCAGAATTTCTTGAATCAACTAAGTCCCTGGACCTCTAGCATGACATGCCCATTACTTTGTAATAGTTGTGCCTTAATCATGTGTTCTCTGCTCACTAGTTTTCCTCATTTCCCCACACACATCACACACACGTTCCTTTGTTCTCTTCTACATGCCTTTAGGAAGATGGCCCCAAAAGTTTCAAAAATCGTTATCCAAATAACTCTCCTAGTTATTTGGGTAACTTATATACACATTCGGATCTTAGCTCCTCATTTAAGGTTGTGTGCACTTAGGTTTAGTTGTCACAATTCCTTGGTTGTATTTTTCCCTTGGCACCCCTTCTTTTCCTCACATTCCCTTACATGCCTTATTTCTCTCCTTCCACTTTCCTTTCCCTCTTTTGTCAACTCCTCCCTTGTGCCCACCTTTTGTGCATTCTCCTTCTTCCTAATCAATTTCTTCCCTACACACACACCTCACACTTGCTTTAATCAGCTAAGTCCCTAGCCTTCTAAAGCATGACATGGTTTTTACTTTGTAATAGTCGTGCCTTGATCATGCCTTCTCTTCTCACCAATTTCCTCATTTCCCGTGCGTGTCACATGTGTGTTCCTCTGTGCCTTCCTTTATTCTCTTCGCGCACCTTTCCTCGCACCTCTTTTGCACCCTTCTCGTGCCTGGTCATTTTTCAGCTATGTTTGAGTACACCACATGCAAGAAAAATCATGCCAACAAGGCATCAAATTCTTGTAATAAAGTAGTGAGTGACACATGCAAGAAATGACAAATATTTACACATTTAGTCATCATTTCAGCCGATAACTGTGTGTGCCATGTGTTTTACGTGCTGGCGGCGACGACGACATCTTATGACAACCATATCTTCTACCGTAAAGCCCCAATCAACATGTGCCTAGAATTTTCAGAGAGTTGTTGATATCAGCCATAGTGTTAGACATTAAAATTCAAATTTTAACAAATCTGGTAGGTGAGAAATTGGAAAATGCATTTCTAAGCATTAATGAAGCAGATCGATTACTTCAACCACCCGATTTGATATGATCCTCCCTCCTTCCTCATCCAACATGCCAAAACAGACCTAGGGAAGTGCATTCAACAAATTCTTAGGTGGATTTGTAGGCATTGAATGCTTCTTGTTGGTGGTTGTATTTCAAATTCAGGTTTTCCCTCCTTCTCTTCTCCTTCTACAGATTCATCTATAAATGTAAGAGTTAGGCTCATTATTAATGTTGGACACTCTGGATCCTTATACATTTTTCTAAGGACTTCATACTTTCGTATTTTGAGTTGCAGACCTCTAGATTTGGCTCTTACATGTGGATATCGGCCTCTTTCACCATTGTAACAGTTTTGTGCATTTCTGGAAGTAATAGAAGCATCGTTTTGTGACTATTCTCTATCCTAACATGTTTTCATTCCTTCTTCTTTCCTTTTCTTTTATGTTGTGTGTTGGTTGTGCCATTTCACATCCCTTGCAGCTCCTTATTTGGTTGTCCCATGAAACTAATCTGGTGAATACATTTTAAGTTGTGTTACATGTGCCTAGCCTTCTTTTACGCATTTCCTCTCATTTTCACTCAGAATAGATAGTGTTCATCCCTCTTTTCTAGTGCTATCACCTTTTAGTGTAGTTTCCTTTCATGTTATCCTTCTATCCCTGGTCCCTTGGCATTTATTAGCTTAGTTTCCCCTTCAACACTAGGAGTAGCAATAGTAGTAGAAATAGATAGAGGAACCGGCCTTCTCCGGAGATCTATCCCAAGTGCGCAAGGTCCCATAACTTGGGGATGGTTCCATTGTTATCTCAAACACCTCGATCCTTCTCGGATTTGAGACGCAGTGCATGATTAAAGACCAACACATACCTTGTTATAAATTTTTTTATGAATGTCTTCGTACTTGATTATTAATTGGTGATACCCAAAATGAAGATTTATCTTAGAATATAATGATGCACCACACATCTGATCAAATAGATCATCAATTCTAGGAAGTGGATATCTATTTTTGATTGTTTCTTTGTTTAATATCCTATAATAAATATAGTGTCTAAGTGTTCCATCCTTATTTTTCACAAAAAAATCAGTGCTCCCCATGGTGAGACGCTCAGTCTTATCAAACCCTTAGACAATAGTTATGATAATTGTGCCTTCTACTCCACTAGTTCAATGGTAGTCATTTGATAAGGTGCCTTGGAAATAGGCTCAGTTCTGGTTTGATCTCAATCATGAAGTCAAACTCTCATTTGGGTGGAAGACTGGGTAGTTCTTTCAGAAACACATCGCTGAAATCTCTTAAAAGTGGAAATTTTTCCAATAAATCACTATCCCCTTCAGCTATTTCAGAAATTTTGATTGCATATAAGGTGTAAACTTTTTTTGTCCTTTTTAAGTTGCATAGATGACAATTTTCTAACTGAAATTTATCATTTTACCCCTTAGATGTCTGTTGTTTTCTGCAGATCATCAAGACAACTAATGTGTTTTTCAAAACAATCAACTTTTTCTTTATGTTTAGCAAGCTAGTTAACACCTATTATGACATCATAAGACCCCAAAGGAGTAACATAAATATCAACTTCAGTGGAAAAACTAGGCAAGTCTAGGACTGCTCCAAAAAGACATTTACTAACAAGTATGGACAACATTATTTCCATAATGAATAGTCTAATTTTTCCATTTTTCCAACTTTTCTTTTTAGTTTTGAAGCTAGTTTACTATAAATAAAGAATTCAGTAGCTCTAGTATCAAAAAGTATAGTAATAGGTATACCAAATAATTTACTGGCACTTCTATAGGCGTAACTTGATTTTTAGCTTGTTTATTAGCTATTGCAACATGTATCTTATGCTACTAATTATTGTCATCCTTCCTTAGAGGGAAATAATTTGCATAATGATATTTTCCACAATTGTAGAAGCCCCTACAGGTCCTCTTTTAGGTTCAAATTTATTTCTAGCCTTGAAATTGTTTTTTTACCTCCATAGGACTTTTTTCCATTGTTATTGTTCTTTACGAAGTTGTTTCAAACATTTGTAGCAGGTTTATTTGTTGTTGTTTTCTTATTGTTATCCAAAAAAATTTATTTTTAGTACCAAACTTTTTCCATGCCCCCTTTTTGGGTGCAACAAATGAAGAATAATTACAAATGTTCTTTCTGCATTCTCTTCCTTATAGGTAGAAATTTCTTTTAATTTTTGTTCTTGCTGAATGGATTTTTTTATAACCCCTTCCATAGTGGTTGGGCTGTGAACATCTACCTCACCCCCTATGATAGGGTTTAATCCCATAGTAAATTTTTGTATCTAGAACTTATCGTCAGTTTGATAATGAGGAACGTGCTTAAGAATTTTAGTGAATATCTCCTAGTACTTTGTTACAATTAAATTTCCCTAAGTTAGGTTCGAGATTCACTCATCTTTGATCAGAATAGAGTTTTGGAAGTGAAAATTTCCTAAAATAATTCTTAAATTGATCCTAAGTGATGTTTGTTTCACAATTTTAGTTCAGCCTTACATTTGTCCCATTAGGAGGATGCCACATGGGAAAGCTAATAAGCTCCCCATCGCTTTAGTTTCCTCTTAGAAGTTCCTTGTTGCAAATTAATTCTCCATTCTGTTTAGCTTGAGTTCTCGTTCCATCCCCTAGTGTAGTGCCATAAAACTTTGGTGGACTTATCCTTTTATATCGTTTGTGAGTTCAACTCGATAATCTTGCCTTATTATTTTCATGTTGATTAGGTACATTTAAGTTTACATTTGCAATATTGTTATTATCAATGCCCAAATTTCCAATATTGGCATTTTCCATAGGAGGTGGCTCATTTTTATTATCTACATCTTCTTCCTCCTCCTCATTACCCATAACTTGATGTTCAAGTACAACTAGATGATCTCTTGTGTCCATTAGAACAACAATAATCTTGTCAAGTTTTTTTATCGGTAGCTTCTTCTCCACATGGAAATGGGTTATTTACAGTACCTCCCCTTGTTCTAACCATTTTTGTTAACAAGAAAATTAAGTTTTTATCAGATATGGACTCAATAGGTCCAAGAGATGCAACCTTCAGCTCTAATACCAAGATGTAACATTCCCATTTTAAGACTTTAGAAACAAAGTTTTTTTATATCATACATAATGTTCTATGTTCAAAGTTAACATAATTTAGAACACACATTCCAATGCCAATCCATCTCATAACAAAAACCATATACAGTTGTAAATGACTCGGTGGAACACGAATCTCTCATTTCATGACTCGGTGCTAAACTGATCTCTCATGTTAACTCAATAAAGTGTATACTTGGTTTCTTTTAAATTTTTAGGGTCACCCAAGTGTTCTATCTAAGATTCCTATCTGAATATCTATTACCAATATTCATCTGAAATCCTACATCTTAGACTAGGTGACATAGGAAAATGCAACCAACAGTTTACGATACTTTGGCCAAATATTTTAAACATGTTTATCATGTTTACATTCCTAGATGACATACTCATCAAATAGAATAATTCCCTCACCACACTTGTTCTGTTATCTAGAGTGGTCTTTCCTAACTTTTTTAGTCCAATCGATTCAAGGTTTCACACTAGACAAGGTTAACAACATGCCCTAGTGTGGAAGACTACTCATGGTGACTAAGGGTACATAGACATACTCAATCAAATTACATTGATTAGGTGTGTCTAGTTATCCTAAGTCAACATGAGTTGACCTCAACACTAGATCATGTTCTTATCCCTGTATAGGGTAGAACCGTGATCCAGTCTTACACTTATGTCAATCAAGTTAAACAAACTAAGCAAGGTGTTGAGACATATCAACTACATCATAGTATCCTCGTAATGACTCCTATCATTACGAAGGTACTACACTACATTTGATGTGTACCAACATCTAATTGAGTTTCCTCAACTGGACTAACATACCTTAGATTATAATATTATTAACCCATTTAATCATTATCTTAAATATTAATTACAACAACGCTTAAATATTCAACTAGCATCATTTAACCTATAAGGTTACAAGTTGAAGTTACATGTGAAGTAGGTATGTAGGTAAAATCTTCTTCCTATCCTTTTAATTACATGTTTAAATTTTTCTTTGAATGAAAACAACATGTATCAGTTAACAACATGATTAATCTAGAATTTATGAAAGTGTGTTCATTAGGACCTTTCTTATTTTAGCCTTAGCTAAAACAAGTTCATTATAAACCTTTATTTTAGACTTCATGAAGATGAAGTCTGAATCCCATTAATACCTTTTTAAGAATTTCAAAATTTTATCAAGAAATCTACCTAAGAAGAACACAATCCAATTATGAAAATAGTTCACATTTGTTTTAAATACTTCAAGAATTCATACATATATATCAATATAATTTAATCATAGTTCTTTTATATTGTTTTAAGGATCTATTTAAGAGTGTCAACTTAATAGTTGCATCTCTCTTATGTGAAGATAAACCAATTAATATTTATGATCCTCAAACCAAATCCCATAACACTTAAGTATATAAATTCCCTCCTACATTTAGGATATTACTCAATAATACATCCCAATTTATGCCAAAGAAGGTAATACAATCAAGTAATATTCAACAACCAAAAATTATTTATTCATCAAAAGGAGTGATCCATCCACTGATTACAAAAGTATTTCAGAGATTACAAAGTCATAACATCAATATAAAATTAGTTTTATTACATCTTACTTTTCCAAAAAAGTACATCTCATGTAATGACGCCACATAATAATCATACTAAAGAGAAAATTTATTTTAGTAAAACATATGTAACTTTCTATATGTATTTCTCCTTTCATCTTTTACATAATCCATCTATGAAATTGTTAGCATGAGCCAGGTTTGTTTGAACCGAGCATGATAAGAAATATAACATTAAAATGTTGTACTTTAATCTAACTGTTTCATAAGAATAACCTTGTTGTTTATGATACAATTCCAAAAATACAACAATAAAAAAGATATACTTTTCCCTAAAATATTACATCCAAGAAGGAGATAGAGTTTAAAGTTTCATATAGTAATATATAAGTAAGGACTAATTATTCAACATAGTTAATCCTAATTGTTCAAGAAGTAATACAAGATAGACAAAAGTACATTTTAGATTGCATCCTAAATTTACATGAATGATTAATCAACAAACAAAATTATAATCCCTCTACAATTCATAATATCTCAGACTTTAGCCTAGTGTCCAAGAATTGCATTTCTCATGAATAAGTCCCAATACCACATGTAAGGGTAACTTAATCAATAGAAACAATCAAAGTAATTTACAGTTGAAGCATCTTTAAATACCTAAGTTCATTTTTGTATTCAAATCAAGGCAACATTCAAAGATAACATCCTACATAATTTACCAACAATATTTTGAGTGTTTCCACAAGTCAAAGAAAAACGAGCTATCTTATAGGATCACACATAAGTTTAAACTAATCATTATTATTCCATAAACATGTAGAATAGTTGAAGTTCAGAACCTACAAAAAACTCACTATCTTCTCATGGGCATATCATAAACTCAGAACCATTGCTTTAAGGTCAATAAACCACTAATACCTAACACAAGGTCAAAATGTGATAAAAGCTAAGCATCCCAGAGGAGGAACAACAACAATACCCAAGTAATCAAAATTTTCAACTTAAGAACAAAGAGAAAAAGAATGAGATTGTAGTCTCCTCATCCATCCAGACTCAACTGAAGAAGAGTTATCACTTCTTTATGCAAAGAAGAATGAAAATATACAGAAAATATTTCCTTATGAGAAACACACATCAAGTTCTTAAATAATCCTAGAAATATCACTTAAGGTCAACAAGGTCTTACCAGAGGTACAACATAGCCCAAAATTGGGTGAAAATTAAAGAATCAGTCAAAAGAATAGAAACCAAAACATCCAACCAATTATTTTTCATCTCTTCATGGATTGATATATCCCGATACACGATTCTACCAAATGAAAAATGAATCGATTCAATTCCTAACAACTCAGTGAAGAAAGGAAAAGAGAACGACCAAACCTACTCCAAAAAGGTCTCTAAATGAACTTAAAATCATCCAAAAAGAAGGCATATAAAGCATTGAGCAACCTCACAATACAAGAGTTTAACATCTAGTAATGATTCATAAAATGTTTCCCAAAATGAAAGATCCGTTCAAGATCCAAAATCCCAGAGTGGGTTTATGAAACATACACAATAGAACCGGAACTCATGATGAAGTCATTCAAGCTCAAGGTGGGTTTTCTTGTACCCAACTCAAATGGTAACAAAAAAATATTCAAGAGAAAACACAGAGATAACTATCAGTTCCCATTTGGGAAAGAACCAAATCAAAAGTAACCCCAGATCTAAACGACAATATACCCATAATAAACTACACTCTCAAAATAAGTTGAAATAGAATAATTGTGCCCACTTCCATCATCAAACAACCATACATTAAAAAACACATTATACTTCCAAAATGATGGCGTAATGCCAACACGAAGAATTCTTCAAAGCTAATTTCAACTACAATTGTAATGAGGACATACAAGTTAAAATCTAAGGATTTTAACAAAACCATGCTACTATTTAGCATATACAAATCTCAGCATACGTTTTACCTCAATCAAATAAAAAACAATGGTCTTCAAAGTCTTTAAAAACAAGGTAATTAAACATAAGCACTAGATTATCTCGATTCACAAAAATAGGTCTCGATACTAATGAAGTTTATTACAATTCATCCTTCCAAACACCGATAGTAATAAGAACATTCGAAGCAAGAATCTTCAAAATCGATCAAAACCTAGACACATATAATGCATAAACAACCTATAGTCGAGATGATTACTTAATAGAGAACAACCTAGTTTTATGCCACTTTCAAGAGGATTCGAGTATAAAAAGTTAACTCGAAGTATAAAAATGATACTTCCAGATTTCATTTTCCACCCATCACACAAAAATTATAAAGCATCCAAAGAAACAAAATGAAAAACACCATTGAAGCAAAGAATAAGCAACCACAAAATCAGAACCAAAAGTTTTCCACAAAGATCGAGTTTTTTTAATGAAGCATTTAAATAAAAGTAGAATACTTAATGGAAGCAAATTGACCTATCATGCCACGATAGAGCTCTTGCCTTCACTTTCTTGTAGAAAAACTTCAAGTAGAACTTCGATTCCTTTCCACGAAACACCAAAAAAGCTCCTCAGAACCTTCTTCACTTCCTCTTATAACTTCACAGTAGTATTTTCATCACTAACACTTCCATGTAAGGAAAAACAACATGCAAGTATTCGAATTGTGGGTTCAAAGAGCAAAATCACATTCAAAGATAAATCTCACAAAAGATCAAATGATCAAACAAAAACTGAAACCATTCTTTTTTTCCAACCTCCCTCCTTCCTAGGTGGTTTTTTCACCATTATCAAAAACATTAAATGTCAAACAGGACTGACAGTCCTTCCTTTTCTCCGCCATTTCCAACTTGCATTTGGCCACTTACTAAGTTTAAAATGCATGTAACTAACACTTTGGTAGAGGTGCCAATTAGACCTCACATTATTTTTCATGCATTCACCAAATTTGGCAACATCAGAGAGTTAAACATGCATTTAATTCCTCATAAATTCCTAGAGGTTGGTGCCACTGACCTTCCCTTTTACATGTCATCCACTTCACCCCTTAGGTTAGCCCACATTTAGGTTAGATTTATAACCTTAGTTTAGGAACCAACATAGGTCCTTAGGTTATAGTCTAAGGTTTAGTCTTAGGTTCTTTTCCCCCTTTTTATTAACATTCACATTAATAAAAGAACTTAGTAATTTAGGATAGTATTTCAACTTAGGAACATAGATTAATTAGGTCCCTTTAGTAATAACTATAAATTGTATCATACATCTTACCAAGGAAGGATCAGGATACCATCTAAGATCACTTATGAATAAGGGAGTAGCAAAGATCACCTGTGACTCCAAGAAAACTAGAATTCAGAGATCCCAAGATCTATCCATCTCAGTCAAGATGACCATATTGTCATAAAATTAAAAGCATGCCTTGGATCACTGAAATTGATCCAAGGTATAGCTATCTTGCACAGAGGTTATGAATATTGAAGCACAAGTTTAAGTGCAACAAAACTATGAACTATTTTAAACTGAATTAGTTTCTTATTTCCACATGCAGTGCATTATTCAACATAAGAAGAAATTAATTACTTCATTTTTAATTTAGCATAAACATGGCAGAATGGTATCTATTCTAGCAGATAACATATTATCTATTGCAAACATGATCCTTAATTCATAAGAGTACACCATCTTTAGACAAGAATCACATATATACGTTCATAACTTCAAATATAGAATCCCTCATAAATATCAAACATGTTAGAGGTGTTACACCATAGATCAAAGAGAAAGTTGTGGCATTGGTATAAGTGTGAATACTTGCACGATAAGCCCATATGGAAAAAGGAATGTGTGCGTGCCAATCCTTACTAGTGTCATCAACCAATTTGATAAGAATTATTTTGAGGGTTTTGTTAGACTATTCAGCTTTACCATTTACCTATGGGTAATAGGGTGAAGAGAAACCGAGTTGAATGTCAAAGTTGTCACACAGTTTTTTTAGGTTTTTTTTTAATTTTTGTTGTTATTAGTGATGAGGCGATGAGGAACACAAAATCAACAAATGATATGGTCCTTTATGAATTCAACTATATTCTCGATTTGGTAGAAATGAAAGGGATGGATTTCACCCATTTAGTGTAATATTCAGTTGTTGTAATGATCCAACTATGACGTTGAGAAGAATGAGGGTTAATCTCTCCGATGAGATCTAAACCCCATTGAGAGAAGGGCCAAAAGTCTCTGGCGAATTGTAAGGTGTGACTAGGAGTATGATGAAGGTTAGAATATTACTGACACTTCACACAATGTTTAACATAATCACAATAGTATTGGTTAATGGTTGGCTAGTAATAACCAAGGCAAAGGATACATTTTGCAACAGAGAGGCCACTAAAATGTCCCCCACAAATTCCATCATGAATTTATTTGATAGTGTATGGGATTTAAGAACGGCAAGGCACCCGAGGAGGATACCATCAAATTCACATTTATATAGAAGCCTCCTCATGATGATGTAGTGAGATATGCTTTTTAGGAAGGCTCACCATCCATTGTGAGTGACATCAGGAGGAAAAATTGAAATGGAGAGGTAGTATGTGAACTACTTATACCAAATGTCACGTGGGTCAGTTTTGATTCTTCCCACAAAATTGATGATATCGTGGATAATATAAGAGGATGACTGTAACCAGTGTATTGTGACAAATTTTTTGGATTCTGAAGGTGATGTGGGTATTTTAGAGGCAAGACAAGCCATGGAATCCATAAATTTATTAGAAGATCACGAAGTGGTTTGAATGAGGAATTTTTCAAATGTGGTCAAAAGTATGTCAACATGATGTTTCTACTTTTGAAGAACCTTTTACGAAACTAGTACAAACCATTGACTTGGTTCATAACCAGTTGATAGTCACCAAAGATATTAATGGATTTAACATCTAGGGCTATGACAGTTTGAAGACCCAAGACAAGTGCTTCATACTTGGCAATGTTTTTGGTGCAGTCGAAGTCAAGTTTTAAGGATAAAGGCATAGAATCACCATCAAGAGGAATGAGGATGACCCCGCACTACATCCACGTTGACATTAAAAACCATCAAAGAATAGGGTCATTATGTATAAAATATCATCAAGGGAGAGGGTAATGATAGATTCATCAGGAAAATCAAAGTTAAGAGATTGATTTCAAGGAAGAGGAGTGTTTGCAAGATGATTTGTGATGGTTTGTGCCTTAATAGAATTTTAATGAATGAATTATAATTCTAGGTATGTAAGGAGCATGAGCATATGTGAAGTGCATTGGTGTTGGTAAGGTTTATCATACATGTAATATAGAGGGTTAGTTTTGGTGACAACAAAGGTTTTGTGGTTAAGTAGGAAGTGGCGAAGGTTGGTGGCCATGAAGACCAAGGCTAGGAAAATATTTTCAGCGTGAGTATACCTATTCTCATAGTCTAAAAGAGTATGTCTTATGTAATAAAATTAATTCTCCCTATGTTTCTCATTGCAATGAGTGGCCATGACACCCAAGGAATGGTCAATGGCATAAATGTAGAGGTAAAAATTTTTGTCATCTTTAGGTGGGATGAGCATAGGTGCCTAAAGAAGGTATTTATTCAATGCTTCAAAGGATTTTTGGCACTCATCATTCTAATTAAAGGAGACATCCTTTTCAAGGAGATAATGAAAAGGGTGACATTGGTTGAAAATTTGTGAAATAAATCATCGAATAGATTGGAATTCACCTTGTAAACTGTGAAGTCATCAAAGGTTAGTATGAAGAGGCATTTCAAGAATAGCCTTGATTTTGGTGGGATTGAATTTTATGCCCCACAAATATACAATGAAACCAAATATATTTCTAAAGATAACAAAAAAGATGCACTTCTTTGGTTGAAGGCAAACGCATTATTAGATGAGACGATCAAAGATGACTTTAAGAACTGTGAGGTGTTCGACATGACTTTTTGACTTACTGAGAAGGTCGTCGACATAATCTTTGAATATGTCATGCATGATATCATGGAATATATTGGTCATAGCGCATTGATAGGTGGTACCAGTATTTTTGAATCCAAAGGGAATGATGTGATAATAAAAAGTCCCCCAAGGGGTAATGAAGGAGGTTTTGTTATGATCTTTCGGAGTGAGTAATATTTGATTATAACTCGAGAATACGTCCATAAGAGATAACATCTCATGGCCGGCTGTAAGATCAGTGAGTTGGTCAATGCTAGGTAGAGGAAAGTCATCCTTAAGGTAGGAAAGGTTAAGGTCGTGGAAGTTCATGTAGATGTGGAGTCCCCTGTCGCTTTGGTAATAGGAACAATATTAGAAATCCATTGTGGATAGTCAATGGGTAGAATGAAGGAAACAGAAAGAAGGCACTAGAATTATTATTTCACAATAAGGTAAATGTGTGGATGCATTTTTCATAGCTTTTGTTTCACAATTTTGGCATCGAGAGATAGTCACGATATTGTGGACCATGATATTAGGGTCAATACCGGGCATATCGGCATAAGACCAATCAAAATTGTTTTTATGATATTGAAGGAAAAAGGTGAAGGCTTCTTGTTTGGTAGAATATAAATATTGGCCTATCTTTAGAATTTTATGTTCATCTTGAGTGTGAATTTTGATCTCTATGGTTGATTCATTCAACAATTTTTGTGTCTCATAAGGTAATGACTGGTGAATGTAAGAATCATCTTCACCTAGATAGGTGAGAATAGAATCATCATCCTAACATTGAACAACATTGATATAAGGTGTGTCATCATCCAACATGTTAGGATAAAGAAGAGGAAGGGAAGAGGGCACCTCACCATCATGATGATAGGTCAATTTTCCCAAAGAAGCGGGGTTCACGAAAAAAATTTAGGAGGGATGGATTTTGGATCCATGGACTCGTGGGTGAAGGCGGTGTGGTAGGTGAGTTAGATAAGGAAGGCTTATCTTCCTTGACAAGGGTGATTTGAACCTTCTTAGGAGGAGGTTGTGAAGAAAATACAAGACCACAAAGGTGTTTTTGTTTTTGGGTGCAAGGTATGGTTGTGTGATGACCTTTCTCATAAAGACCAAATCCAAAGCCCTTCCAAGCACATCAATGAAGAATAGTGTGGGCGAAGAAGTGATTGGTGAGGTATTAGAACTCAAATGAGAAATGTCAGGTTTGGGTAGGTGGTTCAAGAGAATAAGAAGAAGTATTTAGTCCCCAATATGTCTCGTTGGTGTGAAGGTGGGGAGGACAACATGTAAAATGCTCCTACACGACGGTCGTAATGTACAGTGTTGGTGAAGGATTCCTTATTCTTGAGGATTAAGAAAAGTGTTTATGTTTTATAAGTAGTATTCACCTAGGAAAGGCATTGAAGAACACCTACCAAGGGTCGAGAGGTCGAGTACTTGGGTAGTGGGGATGGATGAGATAATTGAAGCTTTGTGAAGGTGGGGCATCGGTTTTCGGTGAAATAGGTGGGTTGGTAGATGGGCTAACTATGGAAGTTATGGTAGCAGTGGGGATAGATGGGCTGGTTGATGAAGTTATAGTAGCGAAGTGGTAGATGAGGTAGTGGAAGAAGATGAAATGGTAAAAATGGTAGATGAGGTCTTGGATGAAGTGAAGTAATATGGGTGGTAGATACCTTAACTGGAACAAGGACATCATTTGGTTAGTAAATCATGTTACAGGTTTCAAAATGTCAAGGATCCTCCCGAATGGTGTAAGGGTTCCCTTCATATTCAATTTTTACACAAAAGTGAAGGGTTGAAGTTACACACCCCATGGCATGAATCTAAGGTTGGCAAGAAGAAGGTTAAATTGAAATTCCCCTTCAATTACATAGAATAGTTTGGGGGTGTAGGGACCCATGTAGATGTCATGGCATCATTAAAATAACGTAACATAACAAGGTTATTATGCATGTAGTTAGCAGTAGGCACAATTTTTATACGCATAGGAAGAAATTATATTATTGCTAGCACCTCCATCAATCATAACACGTCAAACGAAAGTATCATTGATGTATGTTGTGATGAAGAGGGTAGGATCAATTGCATCTAATTTTAGAGGGGAAATATCTCGAATCATAAAAATAGTGGTGGAAACCCAAGGAAAGGTAGTTGGAGAAGAAATTTGAGGATGAGTAGTGAGGAAGCCACATGATGAGGGATAAATATGGTGGCCACAAGTGTAGGATCATTTGGTGGAACCTCAATACATTGCAAGACCTCAATGAGGAGCCGGTGATGATGACTCGTAGGTTTGAATTAGGTCATATAAGGAGATCTTCAGAGGATATTGATGAATTTTTTTAATCATAGAGTGATGTACGACTCCATAAGAAACATGATAAGCAGACCCATGGATGGTTACCTTGGGGGTAGGTGCAAGTGGAATGGTGGGTGAAGGGGAACTAGGTGGGCTATAAGTTTTCTCTTTTCCTTTATCTTTCTGCGATCAAGTGGCTACTCAATCCATATATATTTCAAATATTAGAGGAGGAAAATAGGGTTGTGGAGATGCAGGTAAAGGTTCATTGAATGGATATAGGGCTAGACCGTGTGGCAGCAAGTGAAGGGGGAATGTGATTCTCCTCCAACAAGTCATCTTCATCAAAGAGACCATTCAAAGTATAGAGTTAGAGGAGAATGTTTATGAGGGACATACAACCTTTGACATCATACCCGGTGAGTGATTTTATGCGTAGATTTTGGTTTCATCAAACCCTACTAGTTTGGGTTTAATTGTGTCATAAGGCTTAATAGGTAGCAGTGAGATAGCGAAGGTTTCTAACAACCTAGCAAGGATGTTAGAATAGGATCCTACTAATGGATCACAATGATATGTCAAATTTGGCTTGAATGAAGGTGCGGGTGATTTTGTGGGAGAGGTGTTGCTGGAGGTGGTGTACATGTGACTACCTTTTTGGTAGGTAGTGAAGGTTTTGGTTTCGGTTTAGATTGCACCTTCTTGGGTAAAGTTGCAGGAGGGGTGCATGAGGTAGAAGGAGATGTAGAAGGTGGGGATACCCTATAAATCCAAGGTCAAAGTAGTGATGTCTAAAATAATGTGTTTGTAGGTAATGTAGAAGGTGTAAATAGAAGAGGTGATGAACGTGAAGGTGTGGGAAATAGAGAAGGTAAAGATGCGAGGTGTAGGTTGTCATGCCTTGTATTTTCCCTTTTAAAGAGGTAACTTGACCAAGGTGGAAGGGTGTGGGCCTAAAATCAAAGGTATATGCAAAGGTGAAAGAGAAGGCTTCAAGAGAGATAGGGTTGTGAGGCCTAGAGGTTGGTTCTTCCACTTAGGTGTGGGGATCTTTTTTTGATGGGTGGTGATTTAGTAGATAATTCTAATTTAAGCGTAGGATGCAGAGGCTAGGTATTGATAGGATCCTTAAGGAAGTAGTAGGTTTAGGTGCATCTAGTGGTTTAGGTGAAGGAAATTCTAAATAATAAGACAAGGTTGATATGATCAGTTCAGGTGAGATGGTTTTAGTTTCCTTGAATACCTTAGGATAAATATTTGAGGTATCCAGGGACAACATCTACATTTGGGTGGATAATAGAAGTCGAAGGAACCCCCATAGTGTGGAGTATTCAACATACTTTAATCGGTCCACCAAATATGATCATGGTGGTTGTTTATAAGACGATGAACCACTAGTGAGAGCCATCTAGAAATTTGAGCCCTGTGATATAGGGAAGGTTTTCACCTCTGATTCAGTAGGCAGGAGTGATGTAAGGAGGTTGATAGGATCTTGGAAGACCCTGAGAGAATCATCACCTATAGGAAGAGGAGATAAGAGTGGATCCTCTATGGATCAAGGAGAAGGAAAAACAAGTGATGTGGACTCCTCTTTAGGTGGATTTATAGATAGGGTTAGCTCCTCTTTGGGTAGAGGAATGGGTGAGATAGGCTTGGTGGTAGGTAGAGAAATAGGTGGGGTAGGCTCCTCCATGGGTAGAGGAGTAGGTGTGATAGGCTCCTATGTGGATAGAGGAGTAGGTGTGATAGGCTCCTCCATGGGTAGAGGAGTTTGTGCAATAATTTCCTCGATAGATGCTATGGGAGGAAACTAGCTAGATGGAACAAGTGTTGTGTTGAAAATGACATGAACCTGTACACATGGGTGTCACTAGTAGAGGTATCTGAATCTTGGTTTGATAAAAGAGTATGATTAGGAAAATGTTTCTTAAACACACCCATATTGGCATTGATAGGTGTATTAGGGTTTTCTAGGATGAGATCACCATTATCTAGCATTCCTTGGAAAATATTCTTGAAAGTTTTGTAATTTCCATCATTATGTCCCCTAACTCGGTGATAGTTATAGAAGTCATTTTCTTTGTACCATGATGGTGTAGGATGAGAAGGATCAAAACTAGTGTTTGGTTTGATAGGTGGAAGGGTGATGGCTCCAGATTTTAAAATCTTTTCCAAAATAGAATAATATGGTTCTCTGATAGGAGTATAAGCTCTATGTTCATATACTTGTACTGGAATTTTTGAACAAGAGAAATGTTGGCAAGTGGTTTTGGTTGATTAGATAGATGAGAGGGGTTGGCTTTCAAAATCAATGATTGGCATATCCTTTGGCCTTGGAATGGTTATTAGAATGGTTTTTTCAGTGGTTTAGAAGAAGATTTGTTCGATTTGAAGTTAGCATTCTTGTTACACAACTTAAGTTTCTCTTCTTTAAGGGCACGAGATCTCCAATTTTTGGGCCATGGTGAAGGCTTTGTCAAACATGTGAAACATTTGAACCTAGAGATTTAAGGAAATGTGTCTAGCACATGCCCTTGTGAACAAATCTATGAGATCTGCTTGTGGTAGCTAGAAGGTGAGTTGATTGATGAGGCCCCGCCAATGTGTGATGAAATATATGATAGATTCATCCTCGTATTGGTGAATAGAATAAAGATTAGTCATAGAGACCTTCTTAGTGATGTTGATTGAGAAATGATCAAGGAAGGTCTGGTCTAATTGGTTGAAGGAGAAGATCGAGTGCCTAGGAAAATCACTATACCAATCTAGGGCAGGTCCTAATAGCGATATGGGGAAATTTTTACTGAGCAAGGCATCGTTATGGGTGATCAAATAACACACGTGTTTAAATGATCATAAATGTTGTTGAGGGTATTCTTTGCTATTAAAATAGTTGAACTTGGGTAACTCCCATTGCATAGGATAAGGATGGATAGGTATGGATGGGTAGATGGGCTTATTATAGATTTCATCATAAGTGAGGACATTACAAGATCCGGAAATAGAGGCCTCAAGTGTTTTCATCTTATCCATCATCATATTGATAAGATTTATGGTAGGATTAGATTGAGGAGTGCCCCTTGTGGTATAAGGAGGTGGATGAGATGAATAGGTCATAGACAACATACCAGTGTATGGTGGTGCCAAATATGTGAATTGATAAGTGGGTATGTAGGCAGTAATAGATGATGAGGGCATGTACCCTGAATATGAGGTGGATGTCATAGGTTGTGGACTGAGACAGGGTGTAGGTGGGGGGATCTTGTGTAAAGACCCTCGTAGCGATGGGTAGAATAGTTTGGGGTATAGAAAGAACCAAATTCTGAAAAGGGGTATAGGATGTCGATGTGAAGTAACAAGTATTGATGATGTGGGGATCCCTATACTAAGAACTATGGATGATGATATGGTAGATGTTGAGGCCTTTGGCAGAGGTCGGGGAGTGATAGACGTTAGAGGTGTGATAGACAATGAACTTGTAATGGATGTCAAGGGTACAATAGGTGGAATTAATATGGGAGTAGGTAATGCTAAGGCAAAATTCATATATATGGTAGGGGGTATGGAGGTAGGAATACTAAACACTTTGGTTATCTCGATGATTTACGGGTATAAGAGTGGGTAAGGTAATGTTGTAAGGCTATGACATTATGATCGAGGAATTTAGTGAATTCCTCATCACCTATAGGTATAGTTATAGGAATTTTGGGGTCCATTGGTGAAGAAATAGAAAAGACAAAGGTGAAGTAGGTAACGGTACATGACTAACATAAAAGGAAAAATCTCAAACCTATTGGCAAGTCCAAACCATAAGAAATTTGGAGGATAAGTATTCTAGGCTTGCAGAACTGACAAAACTCAAAAACAAATGTTTGGTGAAGTCTGAAGGATAGAAATAGGCTTTTTTTTATAAAAATAAAAAACACAAGGACTGATATCGATCATTCAACTGGTTCGATTAGAAAGAAATATCGATCTTCGATCTCTTGACTAATACCAGTGATTGATAAAAACTAGGGAAGTGAAGAAATTGATATTTTTGGGTATGAAAAGTGTAAAAATGGGTATTCAGGGATTTTTAAGGGTGATAGAGACTCAAGAACTGATTAATTGAAATAATCAAGTTGTTTGAAATAATTTGGTTTCAATTTTTGATAGAAGAATCAAAATAGAGGAATAGATACCACGATTAATTAAGCGGTGCCTATATGATTAAAGAATCGATGCGATCACTTTGGATCAATGTTGGTTTGATAAAAGTTGGGGAAGTGAAGAAATTAAGATTTTTGAGTTAATTTTGATGAAAAGAAAACCCTAAAAGAGGATGTGTATGAAAAACATGATTTAACACACTCATGAAAAACCAGAATTAACCAATTGTGATTGTTGAGTGTGAAAAAGGAAGAAAAAGTGATGAATACATCCTCAAAACTCAAACTACAGAAGACAAGAAAGAAAGTGACAATCCAGAAGAAAAAACTAGCAATACGTTACCCTAGGAAATATTTTAGTGTTGTTTGGCTTATGCCTTAGAACTAACTGTGAATGAAATAGAATGTTTGGATAACGAAGGTACCTAGAAAGCAATCTATGGATGGTTTCAGGTTTTGTTTTGGTAAAGGAGTCCTCGATATACCTTTTGGTACATGAGGTCTGAGCTCTGATATGATAAACCATCCAGAACACTGGGTGGGGCCCTCCATCAATGGGTTTTTAAATCCTTGATGGATTCTTCCTGGAAGGGAATGTTTAAGAAGTTTGTAAATTGTGTTAAGTGATTTGAAAAAGGAGTGTGTGCAAAAATGTGAAATATGCTTTATTAATCAATCAAAAATGGTCATGGCCTCTATAATACTATTGCTACTAAACTATGTGAGATAAATATGTAGACATACAAGGATGAAATGCAAGTGTTTTAAACCCAAATTGAAATATGATATTCAATGTAAACAAGAGAGAATAGGAAGAGGGATGAATTTCACTAATGCAAGAATAGAAGAAAGAAGAAGGATTTTTTTAAATGCGCCAAAATAACTGTTTTATTTAGATAAATTAGAAAGAAGGATCAGATTACCAGAGAAGAAGATTTAGTGAATAACAATTTAGAAAGGAAACACACAAGATGCAACCTATATGAATAGAAAGGAACCCAAAATGAGGGTCCCACGGGCATGCCAAAATGTTTCACCACAATGTTGTGTATAAAATAGATAAGGTAAAGGTGTGGAGGAATACCTGTGAAGTCAAAGAAGGTTACGCACATTATAGAAGATCAAGATGATTGTGAAGATCTCCTTTTTGGCTAGGAAGGACTACCTACAAAATAACACAAGACCACAAGATAGCATTAATAATATAGGTCGATGGACTGCCTAGTGGGGGCTAGATATGGGAAGCGGGGTGCTTCTAGAATACTTTCAAACCACATTAAAATACAACTTAATGCAGAGAAATAACATGAAAGAAAGAAATATTATTGTATTTTTACGATTTAGGTGTCTCACATAAATACAATAAGCTAGATTTAATCTAATAATGAATATAAGACTTAATCTAAAAAGGGTGGTTGGTTGTCAAGGCCTATAGGTGTAGAATAGGATGTTAGGGAGATGCGGGTGAATTTTGGTGAGGTTTGGGGAGGTTTTGGGTGAGTTATGGGCTTTTGGTCTAGACACATTAAGCGATATCCGAAGACTAAGCGATACAAGTACCTCATAATAGCTGATGTCGGTTGGGTGGTGATGTCGGTAGTGGTAATTAGATTAAATGGTGGTTAAAATGGGTTGGTTGTGAACTCTTTGTGATTGCGGAGAGATTTGGGAGGGATTATTCTAGGTGCTAGGATTTATGTGAAGACTCAGAGATGGTAAACTAGGTGGTTGAGAAGCATACAAGGCTCAAATGGGAAAGTTGTTGGGTAGATGGGTGTAGGAGGTATACGGGAGAGAAGCAATCTATAAAATAAAGGATTTAATACCAAAAGCTAATGAAACTTAACAACCAGATTAAAATACTTATTTGAAGATGGAATGTTGATAGATGATGGTTATTTGATAGGTGCTTAGAGAAAAAATGGGTCCAGATCCACTATAGCAGAATAAAGGCTCGGTCCTTCCCGAGTGAAATATTCAAGGCTTTGGAGAAACTAGATGATTGCTAATGAAGAATGTGTGTTCATAGGTACTATGTTGGTCATCATAATCTTGTTTTGAACACCTGGATGCAAGAGATAAGAATGCTAGAACTCAAAAAGAAAAGATGTATGAACTTGAGTAAAGGGTTGGTATTCCTTATTTAAGGAAACCAATGGTGGTTAGGTGACCAGCGCCGGCCGAGGAATAAACGACGTTGGTTAGGGAGAAAAGGTCATATTTGCAAAAACAATATCCTTTTCTCTCCATTTTGGTGTTGGAAAAGGTTTGTTATGGACTAGGAGTGTGGGTTATCACTAAATGAAGTGGGAAATAGGTGGGAGAAGTGTAGAATAATTCATAGTTAGGTTTAGAAGAGTTCAAAGTTAGTTAGGGAAGTAAATGAATTAGTCTATGTTAGTAAATAGGCTTGGAAACCTCCCGTGGTGAGGTAGAGAGGTGAGGTGGATAAATGAGGGAATTATTAAATTAATATGGGTAATTAAATTAATAATAATGTGTGGAGGGGTCATAATCAAGGGATTCATCAAATTAATTAATTGGAAGGGGATTAGAGGGTTATGACCCAATTTTTGGGTGTCTACAATATTAATGGAATTTAATCCATGTCACTATGTGCCACAATGAAGATATTAATTGTAGTTAATGTTCTCAAGGAGGATAGATTTCTTGGGAATTTGAAGCTTTACCATTCTAAAACAAATCAGATTTGAAATCTATTATTATTTTATGATTCTTATATGAGAACAGGATTTTCTCATTTTTTAGACTATTTCATCTTGTGAAGCACAATATTTGAAGAAAAATTCTGATATATTGTTTGATCTCTCCACTTTTTTTGTTCTTCCTTTCCGCTTTGGGCTCCTCTATTTTGTTAGACTGCTTCCTTGCATGTGAGCTATTTTATTGTTGATTGTTATACTTTTTCTTTTAGGTTCTCTTTTTTGGAGTATTTTGACTTGTGAAGAAAATATTTTTGAGTAATTTTTGAGAAACACCAATCCATTCACAAGCATGAATTTATCTAACTCTTCTCTATTTATTCAGAGATGACGAACATCATATGTTTTTATTTCCCTTGCATGGTGAATAATTTCCCATTGTGAAACATTTTATTTTTATCTCTAATCTTATTCTATGATTCATATATGAGAATGGGCATATGTCTATTATATATGCCCACTCTCACATAGGAATCATAACATAATAATACAAAAAAATTATTTCACAGTTTTAGAATGTAGTAAATTCTATATCTATTCTTCTATGATCCCTATATGAGAATGGTCATATGCCCATTCTATATGCCCATTCTCACATAGGAATCATAAAAAAACAATAGAAAATTAAATTTCATCTATATTGATTCTTGTGATTTATTCAAAGATGAAGAATATCATCTGGTTATTTTTCCTTACATGGTAGTGAACTGACAGTTGTTGTAGAACAAAGTAAAGTTTATCTCTATTCTTCTATGATTCATATATGAGAAAGGGAATATGACCATTCACATATAGGAAGATATATTGAAGTAAATCATTGTGAGAGCTATATAAAGACTGTGATAATGGGGAATTTTCCAATCGAAAAAAAAAAAAATTTATCTGTATTAATTCTTGTGATGATGTATGACTTTTGTTTATGTAAAATATTGACTGTGAAATTATCTTATTTAATGTTGACATTTGTATCACTATTAGATGCTACTATTACCTTGTTTTTTATATTGATTATTTTGATGATGAATGTCTTTTTTTCTTTCTTATCATATTTTTAGTTGTCTATATGATTATAAAATTAGGTAGTAAAAGTTGTTTTCCAATAGAGATTGCATTATTACCTTGTTTATTGATATTATGTACTATGTAGATAAAAATAATAGTTAACCATTTTTAATCTTCATTTAATAATAATTCAACATGATTACATGTTGAAAATTCATTCAGATCATTAAATTGACATGCATACTGATTTATTCTTTTTGTATGGTGTGCGGGAATTAGAGTAATCAGTATGAAGTGGTACCTGGATTTGATACACCTACAAAGGCGACGATTTTGGGTAAGTGCCCATGCTAAAAAAGTAAACGTTATCTCTATTCTCTTTATTATACTTATTCACATATCTTTATGAACAATAATGGACTTTATCTTTTGAATCATATTAAAGAAAATAGGCATATGCCCATTCTTCATATTCTAATGTTATCTTTGTAATTATTTTTATGATATTTTTAGTTATCTCTAGTATGAACAATAATTTACATTTTTTTAATGATTCCCTTATGAGAATAGGAAAATTCCCATTCTAAAATAAATATTAAAGAGAATACACATATGCCCTTTTACATATTCTAATTTTAGCAATATTAAACTTAATCTTTGTGATACCTCTATAATGGCTGTGAGAATGAGAATATGACTATTGAATACAAGACAAAAATTCTCAACTCCCACTCTTTAATATGTATTTAATGGCTATGAGGGGGCATCTGCCCATTTAATACAAGACAAAACATATTTGTTTGTTTTAAAATGTGCATATGCCCATGGGAATCCTATAGGATTAAAAATGTGATGCCCATTCAATAAAAAATGAAACAATTTTATTTTCATGAGAATGGGCATATGTCCATTCTAAACATTGTAATACAAGCAATGCTGATTTTATGAGATTGCTCCTATTATTCCTATTTATACCTATTTAAAAACTATGAGACTGTTTAATCCATACTCTTCTTATTCTTCTTATATTATTCCTATCTACCCAAGAAATTATTCTATGATTCCTAAATGAGAAGGGGCATCTTCCCATTCAATAAAAGATAATGCAAAAAGATACATTAATTTCATAACTCTTTTAACAAGATGTGAGAATGGGTGCACATTCTAAAACAAATTAAATTTGATTATTCCTATCATAAAGGGCATATGCCCATTCTAAACATTATAATACAAGTAAAAAAATTTAGAATGGTCATGTACACAGTTGTGATTGAATAATATTTGTTTTATGAGAATGGGAACATTCTCATACAAGCAATATTGTTTTTGATTCATATCTACCCAAACTAAGGATTCCTATATGAGAATGGGCATATTCCCATTCAATAAAAGACAATGTAAAAATGGTCAATCAATTTCATACCTATTTAAAATCTATGAGCATGTATAATACATACTCTTATTTTATCATTCCTAATGCCCAATAAATTCTTCTATGATTCCTAAATGAGAAGGGACATCTTCCCTTTCAATACAAGACAATGCAAACAAGCTACATCAATTTCATAAATATTTTAACAAGATGTAAGAATGGGTGCACATTCTAAAACAAAGTAAAAAACATTATAATACAAGTAATATGTTTATTTTTAGAATGGGCATGTGCCCATTCTAACCATTCTCATATACAATTAATAATGATTTTATGACCATGGGCATGCGCATATTCTCTACATTATCATACAAGCAATATTGTTTTTTATTCCTATCTTCCCAAGTAGGTATTTTATGATTCCTATATGAGAATGGGCTTCTTCCCATTCAATACAAGATGATGTAAAAATTCTCAATTAATTTCATAACTTTATACAAGCTGTGAGAATGGTTGCCCATTCTAAAACACAATACATATGAATGACGATAAATTCTACTATTTAAAATGCCCATTCTGAACAAGCATATGCACATTCTAGACATTCTAATACAAGTAATATATTTTTTTAGAATATTGATTTTATGACAGTGGGCATGTGCATTTTCTCTACATTCTCATACAAGAAATATTATTTGTGATTCCTATCTGCCCAAACAGGTCTTTTAGGATTCCTATATGAGAATAGAATCTGCCCATTCAGTATAAGACAATGTAAAAATTATCAATCAATTTCATAACTTTATACAAGTCATGAGAATGGGTGCCCATTCTAAAACATAATAAATAGGAATGACAATAAATTCTACTATTTAAAATTTCATGATTTCATTATTTATTATTGTAGGATAGTTTAAATTTTTTATAACTTTATACAGGACATGAGAGTGGGTGCCCATTCTAAAACATAGTAAATACGTAAAAAGTACAATGTATTTAAATTTCATTATTATAAAACATATAATTTTACATATATGTTTCATTATTCACATAGCTATTTAAAACATTTAAATGGGTCCAATAAATTCAAATATCTAAGCATATATTAAAGCATTAAAAGGTGGTGATTTGTTAATGTATTATATATTCAAATTTTGAATGTATGTACAAAAATAACAATGTATTTTTCATTATTCTAATACCTCTTCAAAACATTTAAATGTTTCTAAACATTGGGATAATATGACATTAAATCATTTAAATATGTACCCTTTCGTGGTTAAGTATTTACGATAGACTTAGGATATTAGGATATTAAAGGAATTTAAGCATTAAAGGGTAGTGATTTATAATGGTTAGATAGATTCAAATTTCGAGACTTACGATATTAGGATACTAAAGGAATTTAATCATTAAAGGGTGGTGATTTATTATGGTAGGTTAAATTCAAATTTTGAATTTTGAATCCATTTTTAGAGGCAATTTTTCTTGGTCAATTACTATATAAAAATATAGATTTTGAATGGCTAGGGTTTTGATTTTTTTCTCTCTTACGAACGAGTTTTTTTTTCTCTGTTACAGCTCGGGTTTTTTTCATTCAAATATTTTGTATGAGAAAGAAGAAGTTATGTGAAAGGATTTGGGCTGATTGGAAAAGAGATTATTGAAAAAGAAACTTGTTGCAGCAAAGTAATAAAAAAAGATATAGAAAGAGAAAGGTGGTACTGAGTTTATCAAAAAATTTCTTATGTGAAAGGATTTGGCCTAATTGGATACATAGATTATTGAAAAATAAACTTGTTGCAGAGGTTATTAAAAAGACACAGAAAGAGACATGTGGTACTTAATCTATCTAATCATTTTTTCACACCATAAACAAGTACGCATTTGAACAAAATAATTTTGATTTAGTTATTATATTTGGTAGTTATTACATTTATGAATGGAAACAAATTGATACATTTTTAGACATAAAAATAAACGAGATATATGGAAAAATGGTTCAGATAGTCTATTGTGAACTAAAAGATTTGTGTTTATACATTTTTTAGGATTTAGAAGTAAACATTGAAAAAATGAGATATAAAAACCTGAATAGCCCGCTCTGCCCTTTTTTTCCCATCCAGAAATCTTGAAAAACATCCCTTGCAATATCATTGTATTAGCACCTATTTTTTCTTCTTTATTCTAAAAATCTTTGTATCTTCGTATCTCTCATGCTATCGGTAGCTATATCTTCTTCTTTCTTCTAAAAATCTCTGTATCTTTATATTTCTCTAGCTACATCTACATTCTTTGGCTTTCCCCAAGTAAATCTCTGAATGAAAAAATATTAGTTGTAATAGAGAAAAATCAAAACCCGATTCATTCAAAATCAATATTTTTATAATGTACTTGGCCAAAAAAAGTGCCTCATAAAAAAGAGCACCCAAAATTCAAAATTTGAATCAAACCTACCATAATAAATGACCAAATATAAAAAAGAGTGCCAAAATTTTAAAATTTGAATCAAAGATACCATAATAAATGACCATTAAGAGCCTTCCAAAAAGAAAGCACCAAAAATTTGAAATTTGAAACAATCATGTTGGTATTATTAAAAATTAATTAATCAATAACAACAAGTAATAATAGAATTCAAAGTGTTTCTAATCAAGATATGATATTAGTAATTAATATTATTATAATTAATTAGTAAAAATTATCCTATCAAATAATATTAAATACAAGAATTATTATTACCAACAAACTTACATTTTTTTATTATTGGCAAATAGTTTTTTGAAAGGGACTATACCCTTGAGTACAAAAGATGGCCTAGGAGCTAGAATAGGAATGGAAACCAGAGATAAAAGGATCAGAATCCAAAAGTGACAATGAAGCTCAAAGTAACCAAAAAACAACTACCCAAACAAGACAAAATAGCAAAAATACCGCAAAAAGAAGAGAGAGACCCATGAAAAAAATAGCATAAAAACATACAAGAATATCAAAAGCATCTACAACTACTTTTTGTGCTTTGTCTATGCTTTGGTCTTGATATTCTTCCAGAATGGAACATACCCAAAGTTGTCATGTGGGCAAGCGTCGGTCTTATCCAGCCTACTCAATGGTCCTTTTACTTTCCTTATCATTATCCCAAAGTGTTGTCGGAACTCGCCGAGGTTGGAAACACTTTTGACATGTTGCTTAATGAACTCCTCAATCACCCTAAAGATGGCCATGTTGTAATCATGTCGATTTTTAGCCTTCCCTAAATGGAGTCTAAGGAGTTCAGCTTCTTGTAGATATCATCAATCTGGCTACTATCAATATCCACCTCCTCCTCCTTCTTCCTCTTACCTTTCTATTTTGCCAAGTTCTTAACCTCATCCTTCAATAGTTTCATATCAGCCTCTAAGGCTTCCAGCCTTTTTGAAGAGCTTTCCATATGCACATCCTGGGACTAGCACTGCTAATATTTAGGAGGTCATGTGTAATTTCAATTTCATGAGGACCCTTCCCCACAACAAGAGTCTCAAGGTTAAGCTTTCTAGAAGCCCTGGTAACCGGTCTATTCGAGGTGGAGGCGAAGTGGGGGGCGGGAGCAGTAGTAGGGGAATGGAAGAAGAAGCCCTGACAGGCCGGTCGGCAGGGGGTGACAAAGCGGCGGTGGTGGCGGGGGGCAGAGAATGGAGAAACAGGGCTAGCAGCAGCAGAACCCAGCAAAGGGGGAACCGAGCTAGGAGAGGATGGGAGACTAGGATACTTAAGAAGAAAACATTTATGTAGTAGAAAAATAAGCCCCTGGTGTAAAGGAACCACCTAGGTATGCTTTTGAAACTCCAAAATGGAGTGCTCAAGAGAGTTCAGCAAGTAATGGGGGAAACAAACCATGCGATTCCTATGGAAGTGGTTAAGAAAGATAAGGTGCTTAGCAGGTACAGTGACAAACCTTCCTTCCAAGGAGATGAACCGTATCATCATGCGAGTAACCTCATCATAAGGTGGAGGGATCGAGCTAACAAGTAGGCCCGTTGTAACATAGATCAGCTTCTCAGATCCCTCCACAAATCTCCTCTCTTCAACATCTCTGTCGACCCTTTTGTTAAAGAAATGGTAGCCCTCCAAGCCAAGGCTGGTCGCTTCAGCAATAAGTTCTTCATTGACCAAGATCTTCTACCCCCATATTCCATAGTCCGCTCCTTCCAATCCTTCACAAAATGCATAGAGATGCTTTGATCATGCCCCTAAACCTTCTCCATGAAGTTGGTGATGCCACCCTTGCTGAGTATGCTCCATGGCTCAATATTATCCTTCCAGTCTGGGTCCGCACTAGGCTCAATTTGGCAAGGGGGACCCCCCATCTTCTCTGTGCTTAACTGTTTGCAACAAATTCCCAAATCCTTGTGAGCATTGAAGCCAGTCTACTTTTTGCTATTGTAATCCGCACAATGTTGGAAATGAGAGCCGTTGCTTTTCCCATGAATGGCTGCGTGTCTGCTGATCTAAGTCTATGGAAAATTACATGTGGGAATAGCCCGCTCCCTGTCATCAATCACATTACTACTATCTTCGGTTTCGTGGAGCTTTGTATCCAACTTTTAGCAGACGCAGTGCAGCCCGCATGCGCGATTTTCAAATCAATGTAACTCCACTTGGAATTCCCCATATATTTCACACTATCTTGATTATTTGACATGATTTGCATAATCATATTCTTTAAGTCAACACATGTGGGAGTATTATTGATGTTGATCCACACCCAATAATCATAACTCAGCTCAAGATATTGCTTGCGTATAGAAATCCACATGAATGTTGTTTTGAAGCTGCTTAGGGATGCTATTATTATCCCAAACAGTGAGGTTAACATTAATGCCATAATTAGCCAGCGCATCCACCAATTTATTACCCTCCTGGTAAGTATGCATGAAACATTATTGTATTAACAAACTTACAATATTGTATTAACTAGAAACATATTAATAACATCTAATTATATTATTAAATTTTATAAATATAATGCTTAATTAATTATAGTGCATTTTAAAATTATAAAAATATAATAAAACTTTATAAAACTAATTAACGACATAAACAACATTATTTCAAAAAATTAGAAATCAAAGAATATGTATTTAACATACATTACTATATTAACTAGAAACATATTAATAACATCTAATTATATTATCAAATGAAAAAGCAATATTTTTAAAACAATTAAATAATATTAAAAAAATATAATTAAATTTTATAAAACTAATTAACCACTTAATCACCATTATTTATAATTCTTAATTAATTATAGTGCATTTTAAAATTATAAAAATATAATAAAACTTTATAAAATTAATTAATGACATAAACAAAATTATTTCTAAATCAAATTAATAGAACTATGAGAATGGGCATCTTCCCAAGGGTATGTAGTGCAACACTTGGTGGAGAAAAGATGCTCATTCATAAAAAAATATAACTACACAAGGCTTGATCCTACTCGAAGGTATGTAGTGCAAAGACTTGGTGGAGGTAGAACTTAACTCCGCTAGGGATAGTATAGACAAAATGATTCAATTTTATTCATGATAAAATGAAAAAAATGTTTGTTTTTTTGTTTTTATGAAAGAATAGAAAACTGCCCATTCTTAAACAAAGGAAAAGTAAATTTTATCTCTCCACTAGCATCTTTCATTGTGGAGTTAGATATGATTAAGTTTACAAAAGTGCTAAACTGACAATAATTTTCTTCTACTACTCATATTATAATTGAATGGGCATCTTCCCATTCAATTTGTATAAATTTATTCTAATATATATATTAGAAAAATTTCATTGTATGCAAAGATAAAATTAGAAAAATGTTCGTATCAATTTCTTGTAGCATCTTGATAATGGGCATATGCCCATTCTAATAATAGGAATCACAAAGAAAAATAGGCATAAGGAAAACTACATATGGGCATCTGTCTACTCGAATGGGCAAGACATGAACATGAAGTGGATTGTTCCCCATTTTTTTTACAATGAAAGGAAAAGAAGATGTTATTCTTCACATTGAGAAGAGTTAGAAATATTCATTTTTGTTTTTCATGAAAAGAGAGAGAGACCAAAAGCATAGGGGCTATCCACCAAGGATAGTCCAACCAATATGATATAATTATTAACTCTATAAAGGTTGTCAAAATGTGTCCTTCCATTGCAATCATCCTCCTTCCATGAAAAATGGGGAACAATCCAACAAGTAAATGTTTGTTTGTTCGAGGATGGACGAATGCCCATAAATATAACTATTCCTAAAACAAAACTATAGAACTACATAAGGTTTGATCCCTCTCAAGGGTATGTAGTGCAGCACTTAGCGGAGGTAGAACTTGGCTCCACCAGGATAGTCCAGCCAAAACGATACAATTGTATTCAAGATAAAATGAAAAAAAAATGTTTGTTTGTATGAAAGAATGGAAAACTTGAATGGGCATGACATGAAGATGAAGTGGGTTGGGCCTCATTTTTCTTTTGAAGGAAAACTAGATGTTATTCTTCACATTGAGAAGAGTTAGAAATATTCATTGTTGTTTCTCAAAAATTTCTTTGATATTCTTCATGAAAAGAAAGAGATCCCAAAAGTGAAAGAATAAACAACAATTAGAGATAGAGGTTTGATCCCCCTTTAATGGTATACATTGCAGCACTAAGCTTCGCTTGAGTGATATTCCAACTAGTATGATATAATTACTAACTCTTTAAAGGCTATCGAATATTTGTACACTTTTAGATTATTCTAATATGGTCCTCCTTCGATTGCAATGGTATTCCTTTGATGCAAAATAGGGAACAACCCAAAAATAAATGTTTTTTCCTTCAATGCAAAATGGGGAACAACCCAAAAATAATTGTTTGTTTGTTATAGGATGGAAAAATGCCCATATTTCTAAATAGTCCAATACAACTAACCAAAAATATGGCCAAATTTTTTTTTTAGAATGTCTAGAGAATGGTCTAATGCCTATTCTCATTATTACGAGTGGTCCAAGTATTGTTTTAAAACAATTACCTTTAATTAATAAATACACGGTGGTAAATAATATATTTACATATTGCTCTCAATATGTCATGGTCTTAAACAATATATGTTAATTTATCCTATATGAAAATGGGCATAGAATGGGCATCTACCATTTCTAAATCAAATTATTAAATAGAACTACATGCCAAGATGCCCTTTCTAAAACAAAATAATAGAACTACATAAGGCTAGATCCCCCTTGAGGGTATGTAGTGTAACACTTGGTGGAATCACAACTTGTCTCTGCCAGGGTTAGTCAGCCAAAATAATATAAATGTTTGGTAGTATCGCAATATGACTAATTCTAGTCGTAGTTGAAAAAACTATTTAAAAATATGGAGTGACATGAAACATAACATGAGACTGATATTTTTATAAAAAATTTACCAACCATGCTTTAATGCTTTAATATTCCTAATGTTTAGACCCCTTTAAATTTTTTAGAGAGTTATTAGAATACTGAAAAATAAATAATACTAAAATAACATTTTTAAAACATTGATTACATTAAAATGCTTAGAATGGGCATATGTCAATTCTCATATAAAAACATTTATGTCTTGTACTGAATTTCTTTCATTTGAACATTTAGCATGGGCATATGTTAATTCTCATATTAAAAAAACCTTTTGTCTTGTATTGAATTGGGAAACCAAACATTTTTTCCTTGTATTGAATTAGAAGTTGCCCATTCTCACAGCCTTTGGGAAACCATACATTTTTGTCTTTTATTGAAGTGGAAGTTTCCCATTCTCATAGCCTATACAAAGGTATTAAAATGATTAAGTTCTTGTACAAACTAACTTCTCATTCTCACATCCTTTATAGAGGTCTAAAAATTATTTAAGTTCAATATTTACTTGTATTGAATGGGTAGATTCCCCTTCTCATGTATGAATCAAAGTAGAATAATAGAAATAAAATTTAGTTTGTTTAAGAATATTTAGAATTAAAATTTATCTTTTGCCCGTTATAAACATTCTAATACCCAATACTATATAATAGAATACTTTTGTTTAGCAAGGTAAGATCATAGTAATGGAAGTGCAAAATTTAATCTCGAAGGATAAACCATGTGTACCTTGGCCTTGCATATGTGGTAAATCATTCAACAATGCAAAGAGAAACATATGATATCAAGGCTAATAAATGTGACATGATTCACCATTGATGCAAGGCCAAGTAGCAAATGATTCACCGTTGGGATAAAATTCTTTACTTGACATGATTCACCATTGATGCAAGGCCAAGTTGCAAATGATTCACCTTCAGGATAAAATGATTTACTTTTATTAATATTATCTAACCTTGATGAACATTGATCATGAACAAAAATATCATTTTATGGATGAAATAATAATTATATAATTACCATTTATTTTTGATGAGTGTCACGTCCAATTCAGCAACTAAGAAATGCCTCCCAGGTGGTAAGCCCACTCTATAATTTGGTAAAAACATAACAATAGATAACTCCCTATCTTAGCATGAAGGATTGGCAGTGGATTTCTTAGGTAACTCCTCATCTTACCAAGAAGGAGAATCATATACATTTTTGCAAGGGAATGTGATCATGTTGAGACTCTGAAACATGCATGAAACGGTCATATTTAGATGCAATATTTTATAACTATGGAGGATAACAACTATGAAAGTCTTACAAAATATTGAAGTGATATTTTTAAAACCCATATCAAAAATACAAAAGATCTAAAATAGGAATTATAATTTATCTTTATACCCAGAGACTCAAAATACAACAGAGAAGAGTTATAAGTATCTCTGAAACTTATCTTCAATTTAAAAAGATGTATCTCCCATATTAGAAACTACGATTAGGTTAACAAATATGCATGTCTCACAAAATGTTGAAATGATATTATTAATACCCAGATCAAATAATACGGAATATGAAAAATAGGCCATTATCTTTAAACTGAGAACAAAATATAAGGGAAAGAAAACCAAATGATATTCTTCATCTCATAATAATTCAACAGAGAAGAGTTGAATAATCTATGCCTAAAATTTTCTTCAAATTTGAATCTTTACAAGACAAAATAGAGGGAGCCCAAAGTGGAAAGGGTCAACAAAAATTAGTGGAGAGAAAAAATAATATCTCAAAAATATTGCTCAAATATTTCGCTTCACAGGATGAAACAGTCTATGGGAAGGTACTTTGTTTTATAATGGGAAGTTGTGCATTGTGACATCCTTTATAGAAGTTGTGCATGTTTATAATGGGCACAATCCCATTCTCATACAAACAAAAAAAAATTGTTTTGTAATAATTAATAATTGTATTATATTATCACCCTCTCCTAAAAGCTTAGTTTCCTACACCCCCTCCTGAATGGTTAACTACACAAACACAAAGGAAAATCATTTAATGCTATTTCAAATCATATCCATGTGTGTATATTGTTAGATTTAGCAAGGGAAATATAATCAACAAATTACAGATCCACCATTAAAATGCCGAAGATTATAGATTATGATATGCATTCGATTAGACACAAAAATATCTTAAAATAGATAGCGAATAACAAAGCTTAATGAGCAAGAGCTGAAAGAAAATAAAAAAGAACAAGAGATAGATAACACCAGATTTAAGTGGAGAAACCTGAAGGAAAAAAATTCACTGGTAAAGCATTGTCTGTATTAATAATTTTCACAAGTTTAACCCAACACTTCCACTTCACTCCTTGGTATTTTACAATGTCTGCAGAGCTATTTCTCTTGATCAATTTATATAATGATTATCTAGTTTGTCTTACATTTTGATCTCAGTCTTTAATACTAGACTATACAAAAATAAATTTTGTTGATAGCCAATCCTAAGAGGGATCACCCAAATCAATGTGGGTGGGTGAATCGACCTGTGTCGCTTCACTCTTAAATGTGAAATACCTTCATAATACAGTTTGATTAGACAAAATTTAATAATATTGGGGCATACTACAGTGGTAGATCCCACTTGACATTATCACCCCAACACTCCCCCTTAATGTTAAGTGGGAAGAAAAATTAGACATGCCAAATTCCTTGAATCAAAAATAGTGATTCAAGATAACATGCAAACAAGGGAAATCTACAGATCTTCCCATATATAAATTATTAAGACCAATTATTTACATATGAAGACTTACATCAGATTATGGAGCCTTTTATAAACTAAGGCATACCCATAACTAAATCTTCACTAGGATTTACAAGTAACTTCACATAGAGTGACACATTTACTTATTACAAGATGGAGGAAGTATTGGAAGTTTACAATGAACTACCTTATGCATTTTCTCATGAGACTTACAGTTCACATACAATGTTACAACCATGTGTAACCAATCCCTAAAGGATCACTTTATTACATACAAAGTGGGTGGTCATGATCCACTCTTAAAAGTTGACCCGGGTCTTTTATAATAATCCATCAAGAGGTGGCATTGTCATACACACTCCCCCTCAATGGAAACTCTGATAGGCCCAAAAAGAACAAAACTTGTAGTAGTTCCCAACACACAATGGCTTGGGGAAGGTATCTACAACATAATCTCTGATGTTGAATTGGATTCTTTATTAAGATTAATCGACATTCACATAGAGGAGGAATACTTCCTTTAGCTCTTATGTGTATCACTACCAGAGCCTCTTTAGCCACATGGATATTTTTCTACTTCAAGTGATGGCACCTGCATCAAAACTTGAACATAAATCCAACTATATATCCAACACAACATCAACATGGTTAGAGTCATGATAGACAACATAATAGGCATAACAACTATCATAATAATATGCTTAACAACTAACCATGTTACATTACAAATATGTTGAAAATTTTTCAACATATTATACTACTAAAATATTTATTAGATGCAATCAAGTATTGGACATCTCCAATACAAACACAAAGGCATCCCCAAGTGTCATTTGATATGCATATAATAATATTTTACTAATCACATAAAATGTTTTATCAACAAACATATATATCTTATTCCAAGCCTTTTATACAAAGATAAGACTTGATAGATAACTGAGTTGATCAGATAATCAAATCATTCAAGAGTAATCATAGTATTCATAGAATAAAATGACCATGTAAGAAAAATTTAAGCTTAGACATGTCATATATGATCAGATTTTTATGCCAAGAAACATGATTTAATAGTCAAAAACATTATTTTGACAAAAGAATCATTAACGAAAAAAATAGTTAGAGAAACCATGCTCATGAAAGCACCTGACACAGGAATCCTAGTCAGAGTCAAGGATTGAAATATCTCCCCTCAATGTCTACATCCATTATATCAAAAGAAACTGAAAAAAAAAATTACAAAACAATTTCAGTTTTAGGATACTCAGAAGGGGGCAGAGAGGTAGATTTACAAAAACATTCTCAAGAACATGCACATATTCTTTATAACCTCTAGGTACAACTTTCATGGTGTATAAATGCACTTGATGCATTACAAAATATGATATCAACTTCTATTTTGCCTCTATGATAATCCTTTCTTTCTTTGTGATAAGAAATTTGTTCATGGTTAGACATGGTTCAGATTTCTTAATTACTCTTTATAGGGGTTCATGATGTCTAATTATTATCATGCAACTACCAAAATTCATCATGAATCAACATAACTTACATGTATTGAGATAGGGGCTTTTGGTTTTTAGGGGTAGCTTGTCTCCCTATGGGACATTTTTGAAACTAGTCTCAAGATCCTAGAGCTTCCTAGCCATAAAATAGGATTTTAAATGCACTTTCCAAATGCTATAATTTGTTCCATTCAAAATTTGAGACTTATCCATCAAAAAATAGCAGACTAGCCATTTTAATGCTCAGATGGAAATGGAGACAAATATAGCTAAAAATAAATCAAGGAAGCCAAACATAGACAAAAACTAGCTAGAGATATTTTTAATATCTATATAAATGCAAACAACTCTAAATTAATCAAAAATAGCTTGATTTGGTTGAATTTAAGATCAATTTGACAAATCTTAGTCGGGGTCACATTTATAGGTGAGCTAACCGAGCTCAGATTGAGTCGAGGCTAGAGTAGTTTGATGAGTTATTTAGCAACTCAAAGGGGAGAGCTCAAAATGAGCTATACGAGCTCAAAACAATCTACTTAACAAATAAAAACAAGTTAAAAATAGCCAAGGTGGGGGATGACACGTGGCACAAATCAACAATACCAAGAAAGGTATGTGTCGACTTTAAAATAAATCTTTGAGCAGATGTGAACTCTTTAAAAATTAAATTCAAATCCTTTTCGGGTATGTGATAATAAACAAAATAAACACACGTCAAAAACTAAGACAAGATTGACAACAGTGAAAAACAAATACGCATATAACTCTTCAATTAGTTTGCACTTCATAATGTAGTTAATAAGTCAGAAGACAATTAATTAAAAAAGAACCGTATACACGTGTCTTAAATTAATTGGATCACTTTTTCACACTCTGACACAATGTGAAATCAAATTCTTAGTCAAACAGAGCCACTTATCGAAAATTTAATGACTAAAGGCTTGACACTTAACATCTTTCTCGCTAATATTTTAATATATTTCTTTGAGCAGACTTAAAGTCCCTGAAATAAACCAAACTTAAAATAAATTTCGGGTCCGAAAGAGGTACAAGACAGTGTCACAATTTAAGTGGCTAAGCCAAAGCAAAACATTGACACCATGACACTTGTGAAGGCTGACATAATTACAAAACTAATACATGTGTCAAAAAATAATTGGTTCACGCTTCACAATATGATAAAGACTAAGCCAAAATATATATACGTGGAGCCTTTTAAATGGCTCAAACTTCACAAGTCTGACAAATCTGAAAAAGAGATGTATGTGTCCAAATGTTATTGGTTTGCACTTTGTAGTGCAACCAAAATGGCTAAAGAAAACTGAGGACACATGGAGCCTTTTAAATGGATCTATTTTTACAAGAGTGACACACATTGACAAATGTAAAAAGGTGGAAAATTCTAATTGGATAACCACTTCCATAAATGAAAACTGAAAAATTCAAAATATGGAGCAATTCTATTGGCTCGGATTTTACAAATATGACAAAGTGTGAAATAAAATATACTTGGAGTAATTTTATTATCTTACCGCATATGACAAAAACAAGCTAAAAAAGTCTAACAAAGATGAAATATTAAGTGACTCGAGTTTTCCTACTAGATCGTATTTCAAAAATAACTTAAGACATCTAATCCAAGTCTGACAACGTGGAGACACACGTAAAGCCCTTATTGGTTCAAGTTTCATGACTAAAAATCATATAAACAATAAAATTAACACCATTGAGTAATATGGAGTCTTCTAATTGGCTCGAGATTCACAAAAATAGAAATGTCTATTTAGAAGAATGACAATGTGAAGCTAGCTAGAGAAAAATGATTGGCTCAAGCTTCATAGTCAAAAGAACTTCGCAAAAATGAAAAAATTCAAATAAGACTGACAGAGCGAAGCCAAATGGCACTAGACGATTGGATCATGCTTTGAAAATAGAGAAATGTGTTAGATTGAAGCCACTTGGCACTCTAAGAGTGGATATAGCTTCACAAACATAAAAAATAACAAAGAAGCTATTTACAGAAATTTTATTGGTCCAAGCTTTACAAAACTAACAGGATCAAAATAAAAATGACAAAATAAATCCAAATGGTGCATCGTGATTAGCACAAGCTTCACAAAGACAAAACTAGAGAAAAAATAAATATTTTTATTGCTAGAACAGACTTAGAATCTCCAAAAAAATTGGATCTAAATAGATCTTTCGGATCAAAGTCAAAAATGACATAAATGGCTATAAACGGTGTGAAAACTTAAAATAAGCTTGCAGACAATGGATTTAAATTGTAAATGACTAAAACAAGATGTAGAAGCAAATATATAAGAATAAAAATCTCAAACATGATCTAAACAACCATTTAGCCCATATTTAACTAATATTTCAAACAGTATTTAGGTGGGAACTGGAAGTTTAAACTTGGTTTGCTTGAAGATGACTGTGGAACTTTTAGGGTTTTGTAGATCCGTAAATAAACTTCAAGCTTCTTTACTCTAGAAAATTAAAATCTCCAAATCAACTTTGCACATGTATAATCACCATGCTCTGATACCATGTTAGATTTAGCAGGGGAAATATAATCAACAAATTACATATCCACCATTAAAATGTCAAGATTATAGATTATGATATGCAGTCAATTAGACACGAGAAATATATTAAAATAGATAGCGAATAACAAAGCTTAATGAGAAAGAGCTGAAAGAAAATAAAAACAAGAAAAAGAGATAGATAACACCATATTTAAGTGGAGAAACTCAAAGGAAAAAACTCCATTGGTAAAGCATTTTCGTATTAAAATTTTTCACTAGTTTAACCCAAAACTTCCAATTCATTCCTTGGTCTTTTACAATGTCTACAGATGTATAAGTGGGAAGAGTACCTTCCATTAGTTGAATTCGCATACAATAATACATATCATGCTTCTCTTAAGATGGCACCTTTTGGGGCATTCTATGGAATAAAATGTAGAACCCCTATTAGTTAGGAAATCATGGAGGATAGAGAGGTAATTAGACCTAAAATTCTTACCGAAATGGAACAACAAGTTAAATTGATTCGTGGATGCTTGAAATAAGTAGCAGAGATAGGCAAAAGAGTTATGCTGAATTAAAGAGGGTTGATAGGAAATTTGAACTTCATGAAAAATTCTTTCTTCGGGTTAAACTAAAAAAAAGTTCTATAAATTTTGGAAAGGCTGCCAAGTTATCACCTCGTTATGTGGGACCTTTTGAGATAGTTGAAGTAATCAACCCCGTAGCTTATCATCTAGCATTACCTCCTCGCTTTTCACGAATGCATGATGTTTTCCATATTTATTTACTTAAGAAATACATTTTAGATTTATCACATGTGTTAAATTGGAATTCCTTGCAAGTCCAGAACCCAGGAATAATCATGGTTAAACCCATACGAGTGTTTGAAACTCGTAAGTTGTATTTGAGAAATCATGAGATAAGTCAATACAAAGTCCAATGGGATTAGTTTAATGAAGAGAGTGCAACTTGGGAAAACCTTGAGGATATGAAAATTGCTTTTCCATATCTATTTGAGTAGGATTGATTCTGTTGATTGATACAAACGTGTGATTTTATCTTTATAATATAATAAGTAAGTCAATTTTGGGAAGATATTTATTTATTTTGAATAAACAACTATATAATGTTGATTTCTGGAACTTAATAATTCTGATATGTTTTTGACATATGGTAAGAAAAGTGAATAAGTTGATTTTCCTTGATGTAATTTGTTAAAAATGAGATAATCATCGGGACGATGATTCTTTTTAGGAGGGAAGCATGTAACACCCTCAACAAATGATATATTCCTCTTTTGCATTCAAGTGTTGACATGTGATTTTTTGGATAAAGATGTGTTCTTTTGACTATTGAAGATCATACTTGATAAGGATAAATATTTTTTGTTCTTAAAAAAATCATTAGACTAAAATTATATGGTTATCAAGAATTCATTTTCACTTTGGAAAGATGAGTTGCAATCGCTTTAATAGTTGCAAACTTATTTATTCTTCCGACTCATCTTTGGATCAATTTCAGTTATCCAAGGAATATTTCAAGTCTTCTTCATAGACTGAATGGTAAATTGACATTCAGTAGTTTAAGGGACATAGAAGATTGAACTTTGTATGATACTAATTCTTGGTCTTATTTGAACGTGTTTTCGTTTAGTTGTATGTCTATGCTCGGGTCTTTGGTGATTGATCTTGCGGAGACTATAAGGACTTAAGAAAAATTCAATTCGTAGAGAATGAATACAGAGTCCTAAAACCTAAGAATTATCCTAACAATATCCTAAGCTAGGTAAGAACACCTATGTTTTAGCTACGTTTACTTATTTGAATTTTGTTCTAACCTGAGCCTCTAATTCTATTAGTTGGGTTGGCGACCTAACCTAAGCGTTATGCTAAATGAATAAAGGAAGGGTTACTAAATTGATACTAGGCTATTTTAACTAATACCTAATACTAAAGGGTTATGAATTGAGCCTAACCTAATGTGGGGAATTCTAATGGCAAATGCTTTAATACCTATGTTGGTAATTTCTAAACTAACCTAAGTTCTATTCGGATCTATCCTAAACTATTAAAGGGAAACATAGGGTCGCATGTCACAAAGGATATGGTTCCAATGGAATTTAAATCAATTGAAAGGGGTATAAAGATGGAAGTACTTTGCCAGATTTGGCAAGGATAGTATACTTGGTGGAGGCTTACATGGAAGCTCCACCAAAGGATGGAATTGTATTTTTGTATTGAATTGGCATTCGCGATTTAGGAGGTGGTGGCAAGGAAATTTAAGTGGGAATTTATGAGCCTCGGTCTTTGTATGCAAACCATCTTGGAAACTTAGAAGGCAGGTTTATAGGAGGTCATTTGGTTTTACGTACATGGCAGCTTTTTCTCTACATGGAGCTAACTGGTTCTTCGAACCAGTGAGTTTGACCTTCACTTCAAAGTTGTTTTTAGTTTCCATGGTCTATTTTTGATCGAAGGAAAGTATATGAGGCATAATAGGAAAAGATGTTTGATTGTTGATCTTTCGTGGAGGAGAAAAAGGGTTGGAAGCTTGGCTAAAAGTCTTCTTCAATTTGTTGGAAGCACTATCAGGTGTGATAGGCTCTAACTATTAAAATTCTTTGCGTTCTTCTAAATGATTCATTAGAACAACTCTGCTCTCATGAGATTCTTGTTTTCATGCCTATCTAGTTATTTTTCTTGTTGGGTTTTATGAATCCTTGTGTGTTTGATATGAAACTATGGCTAAAATAGTGTTGTTTTGGAAACTAGCTTTTCTGTATAATTTTATGACCAGCATGCAAGTGAAAATGGTATGTGAAACTTGTTTTGTATCTCTTTTTTTTACACTCTTGATCTTGTATTTGAAGTTATGGAGCTTTGAACTGACTGTCATGAAAATATATGGATCTAAACTTAGGGGAAACTTGAGTTCTATTTTATTTTGCTTTTGGGTTGCATTTTTGGATGTAGACTTATGTTGGGATTTTGTGTTGTTCTGAACCCGTGTTTGGAAAACTTATTCTTCACTGAACTATTGCTTGGAGTTCATATTTGGGCACTGAACTTGCATTATTTTGCTAGGGAAGTTCTAAACATTTGTGTGTGAAGCTCGGGTTCGTCACTGTACTTTGATTTAACACTTGAGTGTTATGAGCTTGTATTTGGGTCGATTCATTCACTTATGTTCGGTATTTTATATTGGGTTATTTATTTTTTAAATTACTAAGCTTTCAACTCTTTATTTGAGTAAATACTCACCAGGAAATTGGGTGAAAGATTGTTTGAGTCGTTTAAAATCTCTTTGAGATTTGGAACTTTAAACGTATTTCTTAAAGGAATGTGGAACTTCTATTTTATGACTGTAATGACTCCCTTGAGATAGTATTGGTGTAAGAATAGAATCGGATGTTCTTTCCCCTCTATCTTGAGGAATCCCACATTCTGGGTTGACTATTTTGTTGAAGCTAAGTCACCTCTGTCGTGATTTTGTGGATGTGAGAGTTTTGTTTTGAATTATGTTCCTATTGCTTGGGAATTAAGATTGAGACATCTTCTGACTTAAACGTTTATGGTTCTTTACTCTCTTCTATTTCAGTAAGGCAAATTTTGGGTTTTGATGGATGGATGATTCATTACCGTGGACACTGGATCTATACGGGAAAGATACTTTCTCTGTTCTACTATTTTGTGCTTAGTTCTTTGAAACATGAACTATTTACTCTTCGTATTAAATGGTGAAGCCTTGTGAGTCTAGTCTTGGGTTCGTAGGTAATTATGAACTTTATCATTTACTATTTTGGGATGTTATTCTCGACTGATATAGTGAATAAGACCTTGGTTTCTCTTTGAGAAATAAATATATATATGTATTCTTTTGTGATTAGTATATTGTTTTGGGTTTGCAATATTCTTTCATCCTGAATTGGTTTGAATCTGGAACTTATTGTTTAGTTGAACAAAAAGATTTATCATTAGTCCTTTCCTTATTTGAGTTACCATTCCTCTGTCTTTCAATAAGCTCATTGTTTGAACTTCTCATTACTCAATTCTCTTTCAAGATGGTGATTTCTTATGACTGTTGGTCTACCTTGTTTGAAATGTTGTTGAAATAATGTAGAGAGCTTGTAGCCAAGAGGGTTCTACTAATAAGTGAATTTATACTTATGGGTTTGATTGTTGTTGACTAGTCTTTCCTAGTTTATGTGGAAAGGAGTAGGTTTGTCTCTTGTAATCTTTATTTTTCTAAAGAACTTGAGTAGATATTAACTCCTCTTGGGGCTACTTTGTTTGTGGACATTGATTTCTGATCTTTGATTGATAGCTTCTAGCATGTAGAGTTGGAATTGGAATTGCAGTTGGTTTGTCCGATCTTCTATACCTTCTTGTATTATTATGGAATTTTGTTTTGATGTATATTCTAATGTTGAATGTGCAAGATTGTTATCCTGGAAAGGAATAGGTAATTCATGTTATGAACCTGGTCTATCTTTTTGATGTTATAGGTTTGGGCATGGTACATAATGGTTCTTCTTATTCTTGCTTAGGTTAGATGAATAATCCTAGAATGAACCATGTTGTTTACACTTCTTTTGTATCATAGAGAAGATAAATGTGGTATTCTATTAGGATAGAATTATGAGACAATGGGATGGCAAGATATATTGTTGTTTACAAGCCATTGATAGGATTAATAGAACTTTAAGTTCTTAGGAAGATATTGTTTATTATATTCTACTCTTCTCTAAAAATTTGATCAAGTTTTATTAATGTACTTCCTTTCTGTTTGTTATCACTTATGCTGATTGTATGATGTTTTAATTATCTCATTAAAGTAGTGTTGCTTTTATGGAAATATTATTGGAATGCACTTCGTTTTAATGCTTAGTGCTTATCATGCTCAATTCATTGAATTGACCCATGCTAGCTATTTTTGCAGATGGATGATGTAAGTGGTAAAAGAAGGAAAAAACTTATATGATGCATTGGCTGATATATGTCTAATTCTTAGTAAAGAATTCTAGTTCATTCTATATCACTCAAGTACCTAGTGTAGGGTAGGAAATACCAAGTATATGAAGTATACAGTATGCATTCTATACATAAGATAACATAAATAGATTGGTAGATTACTGAGTTATGAAATGAATAGATCGGTGGATCACCGAGTCATTTACAACTACATATGGTTATCTATTTGAATTTGATTGGCATGGAATGTTTGTTCTAAATAATGCTTTATTTAGAACAGAGAACATTATATAAAAAAAAAATCCCTTGTTTCTAAAGTCTTAAAATGGGAATGTTACATCTTGGTATCAGAAGTGAAGGTTGCAGCTCTTGGACCTATTGTGTCCATAATCTGATGAAATTTAAATTTTATTGTAACATAAAATGGTTAGAACAAGAGGAAATGTTGCAAATAACCCTCCACCTGAGGAAGGAGCAACTGCCCAGAAACTCAATGAGATCCTTGCTGCCATGTTGGACACAAGAGATCATTTGGTATGTACTTGAACAATAAGTAATGGGTAATGAGGAGGAAGAAGAAGCTGATAACAATAATCAGCCACCTCCGAGGGGCAACGCTAATGTGGGTGTTGATAATAACAATGTAAATATACATGTTCAGCCTGAGAACAAAAAGGCTAGGCTAGCTGAACTCACTAATGATATAAAAAGGATAAGTCCTCCTAAGTTTGATGGCACCACATTAGGAGATGGGGCTTATAATTGGCTCAACAAAATGGAGAAATACTTTGTAATAAGGAATTTCTCAGAAGAAACAAAGGCGATATGGGGAGCATATCAACTTTCTCTTAAAGCATCTTCATGGTGGGATAGTCGTAAGGCTAAATTGAATATTGATGAAGCTAATATCACATGGAAACAATTTAAAGGTTACTTTAGGCAATGATGGCTGCCACAACTCTACTATGATCAAAAATGATTGAATTCTAGAACTTAGCTCAAGGAAAGCTAACTATAATCGAGTAATGGGAGTGATTTACAAAACTCCTTAAGTATGTACCTCAGTACCAAACTGATGAGAAGTTCAAGATATAGAAATTCATCATGGGATTAAATCTGTTATAGGAGGAGAGGTGGATGTTCACAGCCCAACCATGATGGAAGGGGTTGTTGAAAAATCCATAAGGCAATAGCAGAAATTAAAGGCAATTTCTCGCTCGAGGAGGAAGTAAGGAAGAAAAATCCTAACTCCTCTTCATCATCTCTTGCACCTAAGAAAGGACCATGGAAGAAATTCAGAATGAAAAGTAATTTTTCATCTAATACTAATAAGAAAGTAGCATAAAACAAGTTGGCTAGTAATGTACGGAACAAATTTACTAAGAACAATAATAATGACATAAAAAGTCCTATGGTGGTCGGAATGATAACTCTAAGGCTGGAAATAAACCCGAGCCTAGGAAGGGACCTGTAGGAGGCTGTTATAACTGTGGCAAAGATCATTATGTGAATCAATGTCCTTTGAAGAAGGATGATCATAATCAGCAACACAAGATACATGTTGTAGTAGCTGACAAGTAGGATGAGAAACAAGCCATGCCCATAGAAGTTTCGGGTAAGTTATTTGGCTTACCTATAACTATTCTTTTTGATACCGAAGCTACTGAATGTTTTATTTCTAGTAAATTAGCATCAAAACTAAAAAGAAAAGCTAGAAACATGGATAAAACATGGATTGTATAGTATGGGAACAATGTTGTTCATACAATTAATATGTGTCTTTTTGGAGTAGTCCTTGATTTACCTAACTTTTCCACTGAGGTTGATCTTTATGTTGCACCTTTGGGGTCTTATGATGTAATCATAGGTGTTAATTAGTTAGCAAAACATAAGGCTAAAGTGGACTATTTTGAAAAACACATTAGTTATTTAGATGACCTGTAGAAAACAACAGAGATTTAGGGTGTGAAACGTGAGATTTCTGTTAGAAAATTGTCAGCTATGTAACTTAAAAAGGCCAAAAATAAAGGATGTACCTTATATGTAGTAAAAATTACTGAATCAATAGAAGAGAGAAGTGATATTATGGAACAATATCCATTGTTACGAGACTTCAGTGACGTATTTTTGGAAGAATTTCAGGTCTTCCACCTAAAAGGGAGTTTGATTTCATGATTGAGATCAAGCACGAACTGAACCTATTTCTAAAGCATCGTATCGAATGACTACTACAGAATTAGTAGAGCTTTAGGCTCGGTTGCATGAACTTTTTCTAAAGGTTTTATTATACCAAGTGTTTCACCTTGGGAACACCTGTATTTTTTGTGAAAAAGAAGGATGGAACCCTTAGATTGTGCATTGATTATAGAATGTTAAACAAAGCAACAATCAAGAATAGATACCCACTCCCTAGGATTGATGATTTATTTGATCATATGCGTGGAGCATCGGTATATTCTAAGATAGATCTTTGATCTGGATATCATCAATTGTGAATTAAGGATGAGGATATTCATAAAACAACTTTCAGAACAAGGTATGGACATTATGAGTTCACGGTTTTACCTTTTAGATTAACTAATGCACCTGTAACATTTATGAATTTAATGAATAATATCTTTCAAGAATACTTGGACAAATTTGTGCTCGTATTCTTGGATGACATTCTCATATATTCAAAAATTATTGAGGAACATCATGAGCATTTGAAGATAGTTTTGGGAATATTAAGAAAGAGACGGTTATTTGGTAAGTTGTCTAAATGTTCTTTCTATGACACAGAAGTACACTATTTGGGACATGTAATAAGTAAGAATGGAATTGTTGTAGATCCTTCAAAAATTGTAGCTATAACAGAGTGGCATGTACCTAAGAATGTACATGAAGTTAGAAGCTTCATGGGACTTGTTGGCTACTATAGGAAATTTGTAAAAGATTTTTCTAAGATAGTTGCACCAATAACTTCCTTACAAAAGAAAGATAAAAATTTTGTTTGGAGTGAGAAATGTGAAATTGCATTCAAAACCTTGAAGGAACAGTTAACTTCAGCACCTATTCTTGCATAGACTGCATTCTAATGGAGATTTTATAATGGTAACTAATGCATCGGTGAAGGTCTAGGAGGTATTTTGTTACAAAATGGTCATGTCATAGCTTATGAAAGTAGAAAAATAAAGTTGCATGAGTTGAATTATGCTCCACATGATTTAGAGCTTGTTGCCATTGTTCATGCACTTCAAGTTTTGAGACATTACCCGCTTGGTAAACCTTTTGAATTGAAAACCGATCACCTTGGGTGAAGTATATCTTCACTCAACCAATTCTTAATGTAAGAAAATGAAGGTGGTTAGAGTTTTTTTCTCAATATTATTTTGACATTAGTTATATAAAGGGTAAAGAAAATAGAGTGGCTAATGCTCTAAGTTATAGGAAGCACATTTCTACTCTTATAACGTTAAGAACTCAGTTTAAATATGAAGTCAAAAGTGTTATGGAATATGACTCTTACTTTCAGCAAGTAAAAGTAGAACTTGCTGCAGATTCAAATGATTTGAGTTATAAAGGTTTTCACTTTGATAACAAAGGAATCTTTGAGATGAAAACATATTCTATCTACCTTCGCTAAATGATTTGAGAAAGAAATTGTTACTAGAATTTCACAATTCACCTTTTCTAGACACCCTAGCATTACGAAAATGTTTGTTGATATAAAGCAACAATATTTCTGGAAAGGGATGAAAAATGATGTTATAGACTTTGTGACACATTGTCTTGAGTGCCAATGTGTTAAATCAGAACATATGCACCCAACCGGTTTGTTGTATCCTCATAGCATACCGCAATACAAGTGGTAAGTAATAAGTATGGATTTTGTACAAGGGTTGCCTATGTCAAGAAATAAACATGATGTTATTTTAGTAGTTATGGATAAACTAACAAAGGTAGCACATTTTATTGTTGGGAATCTAAAGGATGATTCTCCTATTTTAGCTAAAATATTTGTACATGAAATTTTTAGATTACATGGAGTACCTGAATTAATCATTTTGGATAGAGATCCTAGAATGACATCAAGATTTTGGCAAATGCTATTAATGCAGCTTTAAGAACCAAGCTAAATTTTAGTATCGTGTATCATCCAAAACAGATGGATAGAATGAAATATTAAATCAATTTTTAGAAGATATGTTACAAATGTATTGCATGGATCAACAGTTTAAGTGGGAAGAGTACCTTCCATTAGTTGAATTTGCATAAAATAATACATATCATGCTTCTTTTAAGATGGCACCTTTTGGGGCATTCTATGGAATAAAATGCGTAACCCCTGTTAATTAGGAAATCATGGAGGATAGAGAGGTAATTAGACCTAAAATTCTTATTGAAATGGAACAAAAAGTTAAATTGATTCGTGGATGCTTGAAATAAGTAGCGGGTAGGCAAAAGAGTTATGCTGAATTAAAGAGGGTTGATAGGAAATTTGAACTTCGTGAGAAAGTATTCTTCGGGTTAAACTAAAAAAGAGTTCTATAAATTTTGGAAAGGCTGCCAAGTTATCACCTCGTTATGTGGGACCTTTTGAGATAGTTGAAGTAATCAACCACGTAGCTTATCGTTCAAAGCATTACCTCCTACTTTTTCATGAATACATGATGTTTTCTATATTTCTTTGCTTGAATACGTTTCAGATTTATCAAAAGTGTTAAATTGGAATTCCTTGCAAGTCTAGGACCCAGGAATAATTATGGTTAAACCCATACAAGTGTTTGAAACTCTTGCCAATTGTATTTGATAAATCGTGAGATAAGTCAATACAAGGTCTAATGGGACCAATTTAATGAAGAGAGTACAACTTTGGAAAACCTTGAGGATATGAAAACTACTTTTCCATATCTATTTGAGTAGGATTGATTCTATTGGTGATAAAACATGTGATTTTATCATTATAATACAATAAGTAAGTAGTTTTGGGAGATATTTATTTATTTTGAATAAATGACTATATAATGTTGATTTCGGAACTTAATTAATGTTGATATGTTTTTGAAATATGGTAATAAAAGTGAATAACTTGATTTTTCCTTGATGCAATCTATTAAAAAATGAGATAATCATCGAGATGATGATTTTTTTAGAGAGGAAGCATGTAACACCGTCAACAACTGATATATTCCTCTTTTGCATTCAAGTGTTGACATGTGATTTTCGGGATAAAGATGTGTTCTTTTGACTATTGAAGATCATGCTTGATAAGGATAAATCTTTTATGTTCTTAAAAATCATTAGAATAAAATTATATGGTTATCAAGAATTCATTTTCACTTTGGAAAGATGAGCTACAATCTGGCTTTAAGAGTTGCAGACTTATTTCTTCTTCTAACTCATCCTTGGATCAATTTCAGTGATCCAAGGAATGTTTCAAGTCTTCTTCATAGATTGAATGGTAAATTGACATTCAGTAGTTTAAGGGACATAGAATATTGAACTTTGTATGATACTAATTCTTGGTCTTATTTGAATGTGTTTTCATTCAGTTGTATTTTGTGCTTGAGTCTTTGGTGATTGATCTTGGCAGGACTATAAGGACTTAAGAAAAATTCAATTCATAGAGGATGAATACGGAGTCCTAAAACCTAAGAATTATCCTAACAGTATCCTAAGCTAGGTAAGAACACCTATGTTCTAGCTATGTTTACTTATTTGAATTATGTCCTAACCTGAGCCTCTTATTCTATTAGTTGGGTTGGTGACCTAACCTAAGCGTTATGCTAAATGAATAAGGGAAGGGTTACTAAATTGATACTAGGCTATTTTAACTAATACGTAATACTAAAGGGTTAAGAATTGAGCCTAACCTAATGTGGGGAATTCTAATGGAAAATGCTTTAAGACCTATGTTGATAATTGCTAAACTAACCTAAGTTCTATTCAAATCTATCCTAAACTATTAAAGGGGAAACTAAGGGGTCACATGTCACAAGGGAGATGGTTCCAATGGCATTTAAATGAGTTGAAATGGGTATAAATGATGGAAGTACTGCCAGATTTGGTAGGGGCTAGTATACTTGGTGGAGTCTTACGTGGAAGCTCCACTAAAGGATGGATAGATTTAGGAGGTGGTGGCAAGGAAAGATAAGTAGGAATTTTGGATTGAATGACATTTATGGCATTTATGAGCCTCGGTCTTTGTGTGCAAACCATCTTGGAAACTTAGAAGGTGGGTTTGTAGGAGGTCATTTGGTTTTGCATGCATGGCGGATTTTGCTCTGCATGGAGCTAACTGGTTCTTCAAACCAACAGTTCGACCTTCACTTCAAAGCTATTTTTGGTTTCCATGGTCTATTTTTGATCAAAGGAAATTATATGAGGCGTAAGAGGAAAAGATGTTTGATTGTTGATCTTTCGTGGAGGAGAAAAAGAGTTGGAAGCTCGGCTGGAAGTCTCCTTCGATTTGGTGGAAGCACTATCAGGCATGATAGGCTCTAACTATTAAAATTCTTTACTTTCTTCTAAATGATTCATTAGAACAACTCTGCTCTCATGAGATTCTTGTTTTCATGCCTATCTAGTTATTTTTCTTGCTGGTTTTTACAAATCCTTGTGTGTTTGATATGAATCTATGGCTAAAATAGTGTTATTTTGGAAACCATCTTTCTGTGTAAGTTTTATGACCAACATGCAAGTGAAAATGGTATGCAAAGCTTTTTTCTGTATCTCTTTTTTTGCACTGTTGATCTTGTATTCAAAGTTATGGAGCTTTGAATTGACTTTTGTGAAAATATATGGATCTAAACTTAGGGAAACTTGAGTTCTATTTTATTTTGCTTTTGGGTTACGTTTTGGATGTAGACTTTTGTTGGGATTTCGTGTTGTTCTGAACCCGTGTTTGGAAAACTTATTCTTCAATGAACTATTGCTTGGAGTTTGTATTTGGGCACTGAACTTGCATTATTTTGTTGGGGAAGTTTTGAACGTTTGTGTTTGAAGCTCGGGTTCGTCACTATAGTCTATTTTACCATTTCACTATTATGAGCTTGTATTTGAGTTGATTCATTCAGTTCTATTTTTGTATTTTGGATTGGGTTATTTATTTTTAAATGGATAAGGTTTTAAATCTTTATTAGAGTGACTACTCACAAGGGAATTGGGTGAAAGCTTGTTTGAGTTTAAAATCTCTTTGAGATTTGGAACTTTAAACGTCTTTCTTAAAGGAATGTGGAACTTCTTGTTTTATGATTGTAATGACTCCCTTGAGATGGTATTGGTGTGAGAATAGAATGGGATGTTCTTTCCCCTCTGTCTTGAGGAATCCCACATTCTGGGTTGACTGTTTTGTTGAAGCTAAGTCACCTCTGTCGCAATTTTGTGGATGTGAGAGTTTTGTTTTGAATTTTGTTCCTATTACTTGGGAATTAAGATTGAGACATCTTCTAACTTAAACATTTCTGGTTCTTTACTCTCTCTTCTATTTATTTAAGACAATTTTGGGTTTCGGTGGATGGATGAGTCATTACCATGGACACTGGATCTATACGGGAAAGATACTTTCTCCATTCTGTTGTTTTGTGCTTAGTTATTTGAAACACGAACTATTTACTCTTCGTATTAAATGGTGAAGCCTTATGAGTCTACAGTCTTGGGTTTGTAGGTAATTCTGAACTTTATCGTTTACTATTTTGGGATGTTATTCTCAACTGATATAGTGAATAAGACCTTGGTTTCTCTTTGAGAAAGAAATATATATATATGTATTCTTTTGTGATTAGTATATTGTTTTGGGTCTGCAATATGCTTTCATCCTGAATTGGTTTGAATCTGGAACTTCTTGTTTAGTTGAATGAAACGATTTATCATTGGTTCTTTCCTTATTTGAGTTACCATTCCTCTGTCTTTGGATAAGCTCATTGTTTGAACTTCTTAGTACTCAATTTTCTTTCGAGATGGTGATTTCTTATGACCTGTTGGTATACCTTGTTTGAATCATTGTTGAAATAATGTAGAGAGCTTGTAACCAAGAGGGTTCTGGCTGATAAGTGAATTAATACTTATGGGTTTGATTTGTTGTTGACTAGTCTTTCCTAGTTTATGTGGAAAGGAGTAGGTTTGTCTATTATACTCTTTATTTTTTCTAAAGAACTTGAGTAGATATTAACTCCTCTTCGGGGATACTTTGTTTGTGGACATTGATATTTGTTCTTTGATTGATAGCTTCTAGCATGTAGAGTTGGAATTGGAATTGCAATTGGTTTGTTCTGATCTTCTAAACCTTCTTGTATTATTATGGAATTTTGTTTGATGTATATTCTAATATTGAATGTGCAAGATTGTTATCCGGAAAGGAATAGGTAATTTATGTTATGAACCTGGTCTATCTTTTTGATGTTATAGGTTTGGGCATGGTACATAATGGTTCTTCTTATTCTTGCTTAGGATATAGATGAATAATCCTAGAATGAACCATGTTGTTTACACTTCTTTTGTCTCATAGAGAAGATAAATGTGGTATTCTATTAGGATAGAATTATGAGACAATGGGATGGCAAGATTTATTGTTGTTTACAAGCCATTGATAGGATTAATAGAACTTTAAGTTCTTAGGCAGATATTGTTTATTATATTCTACTCTTCTCTTAAAAGTTGATCTAGATTTATTAATGTACTTCCTTTCTGTTTGTTATCACTTATGCTGATTGTATGATGTTTTAATTATCTCATTAAAGCAGTGTTGCTTTAATGGAACAATTAGAGGAATGCACTTCGTTTTAATTCTTAGTGCTTATCATACTCGAGTTCATTGAACCGAACTATGCTAACTATTTTTGTAGATGGACAACATAAGTGGTAAAAGAAGGAAAAATTATATGATGCATTGGCTGATATATGTCTAATTCTTAGTAAAGAATTATGATTCATTCTTTTGTTGTATTATAAAATAAAAGTTGTATACCTTATAGATTGAAATTTGTTGTTATGCAGTTTTCCTAAAGTGCATAGTCTTGTAAATTTTATAAGTTGTAATGATGAATTACGAGTTGTGATTCATTTGGATTAGTTGTGTAAATTATCTCGTACTTTTGTAAAGAAGATGAAATTTCCATCTTGTTGATATTCTTTATATTATGTTATGCTTATCTTGTTATCTTTGATAAGATGGATAATGGGAATTAGTTCAATTTCCCTTATAATGAAGCAACTTGTTGAGTTGCATAATACAATGTGTTTTATCTAAACAATTTAACATAGTAATGTGTTGCGTAATAAACATGAAGTAGGAACTATGGATATTGGGAATGATATACCTAATACTTAATCATTTAGAGGAAGACACATTCTCTCTCTCAATTAAATATAAACCTAAAAGGTTTGGAGATATGATTACTAATTATTAGACTTCATTTTGTATGAAGTCTACTTTAATTGGATATATGTGGTTGTTAAACCTTCCTAAAATTTAAAGTACATTTAAATGAAACTTATGATATCGTTGTCCTGTTTTGGTTAACTGTTGGTTAAACTAAGAAAATGAACATTAAAAGCAATCATAAGATAAGGAAGTTCTTCATGGACTAAATGAAACAAATTTAGGAAAGAACTTATGGAGTGTTGGATTAGGGTTTAGCAGGGTTATTGTAATCAAGACATAATCCAAATTAACAATGCATTAATGATCTCCTTGGGTATGTACATCTCAATGAGGTAGTTTCTGTAGGATGTTGGCACATGCCAACTGTAGGGCTGTACTTTCAAGAAGACTTGGGTCTTCTCAAGAATACAACGTTGTAGTTGACATGTGGCATCACCCTTCCACATTGATCATCCAAATCTACACACAATAAGAACTTGAACTTAGTTTCTCTCTAGGTCAGGTTAGTGGCATATTTAGGATAGGAAGTAGCTTCTAATGGCTCAGGGTACCTTGGCACACCCGGTTGACTTAAGGTCAACTGAGTATGCCCATTTACCCTAAGTCATTGTGAGCATCTTCCTATAATAATTTATGTTTCTAACTAGGGCTAGGGTTAAACCTAGGACAAGTGGACTGATGGTAGTTAGTAAAGACCAATCATGATAATAGAGGAGTGAGGTGAAGGATGTATTCCAAAATGATGAGTATGTCATCTAGGAATAGAGACATACATAGTATGTTGTAAAACTTTGGCCAAAGTATCACAAGATTGTTGGTTGTGTTTTCCTATGTCACCAAGTTTAAAACAACGTGATATCAGATGAATATTGGTAATAAATATTCAAATATGTTCTTTAAATAGATCACTCAGTACCTAGTGTAGGGTAGGAAAACCAAGTATATGAAGTATAGTATGTATTCAATACATAAGATAACATAAATAGATTGGTAGATTACCGAGTTATGAAATGAATAGATCGGTGGATCACCGAGTCATTTACAGCTGCATATGGTTATCTATTTGAATTTTATTGGCATGGAATGTTTGTTCTAAATAATGCTTTATTTAGAACAGAGAACATTATATTAAAAAAATTCCCTTGTTTCTAAAGTCTTAAAATGGGAATGTTACAAACCCAAAAAGTAGAAAACTGGATGAAAAAAATTTAAAAGATGAACAAGAAAGAGATAGATTCACCAACCCACAGTGAACCTTGTAATTCCCATGACCTCTAACAAAATAAAAAATAGTAATAGTCGTCAATCTCTCTACAGTGCCATGAAATGGCATGAATTAATTTCCATTAATTTTACCAATTTCCCTCTAAGAGGAAGTTGAAGACGTGCTTGACAAACAAGTACCTTAAATTAATAAAAGGTGGTAAATAATTTATTTACAAATTAATGGTCTCACTATGCCATGGTCAAAAACAAATATAAATATTAAACAATATTGTAGCCATGTTTTAGGTATATGATTCCTATATGAAAATTGGCATCTTCCCATTCAATACAAGAAATATTAAACTTAAACATTTTAATACCTCTATAGAAATGGATACCTAACCATTCAATGGAAGATAAAAAAGTTTTTGTATGAGAATGGGTGTATGCCAATTCTAATCATTGTAATACAAGCAATATTGAACTTATTCTTTTCAATAACTCTATGAAGGTTGTGAGAATGGGCACTTGTCCATTATAAAACAAGATACATTTTATCTTTGTTCTTATTTTATGATTCCAATTATGAGAATGGGCATTTTCTCATTAGATACATCATTTAATATTACATAAATCAGCATGTGAGCTTGCACCGCCCAACAAGGCTTCTAACTAACAAGATTAGCTCACATTCCCATCTCGGCTTGCATAGGTCACCCGTCCATCTAGGCCTACGCAACTAGGCCACCCAACTCAAAAAATAAGTAACCCTGCCTAGGTCCTTCTACTTTGGGCTTCTGTATTTCGTAAAAATATAGATAATTACACACACACACACACACACACACACACACACACACACACACACACACACACACACACACACACACATGCACGCACACACACACACTGAGACATGATTCACTGCATTGAATTATTTCATGTTTTGTCTGTGGAGTTATATTTTTGTAAGGGAATGATCTTGTTGAGACTCTGAAACATGCAAGAAATAGTCATATTTAGATGCATCCTTTTATAATTATAGAGGATAATACTATACAAGTCTTACAAAATATTGAAGTGATGTTCTTAAAACACATATCAAAAATACAAAAGATCAAAAATATGACATTATATTTATACCAAGATCAGAATAAAAAATAAAGAAAGATAGATGATATTATTCATCTCATAATTAATCAATAGAGAAGAGTTATATGTCTGAAACTTATCTTTAATTTAAAAAAGTAAATTCTTCTTCTATGAGTCATTCTTCTTTCATGATTTCTATATGTTAAATGGGCATTTTCCCAATCCTAAAATAAATTAATTGTTATAGAAAAATCCCAACACCCCCCAAATGGCCAAGTTAGAGATGGGGTATTTTTCATGATTGCATAACATTGAGTTATCATAAGTGTGGAACAATACAAAATGGTATAACTCTCCAAACAATTCTAGTTCCTACTCCTAATCCTACCTACTAAAAATTTCTCCTAATGTGGGTAAAACTACTAATCAACCCTAAACTAAAGCTTCAAAGGGGAAAAAGAGAGGGATGCATGAAACTAAATCTACACTAAGTGCAATGATACACCAAGAAAAGAGTGTTAATCACTTCCCCTAGCCTATAAAACAATGAAAGAAATGAACCTAGAAAGGGTGATCCTACACCACAAACTAGATCACATTCAATACACCATTCCCGAATGAGCACAACACACCAAATCTGTAATGAATAAAGATATACACAACCACCATTAACAATGGAAGGTAACAAGAAATAACAACCATGGAAGGTTAATAAATTAACACGAATATGATTTTGTTTCTTCATTAAAGTTTACATGATACATTGCCTAGTAGGGGAAGGCATGAATTCATTATAGTGTTTGGGGGATGGCTTAGAGCCCTATAAGAATAGGGGTGCGTGGGAGGAGAAAATTACAAGCCTTTACACATGTAACCCCCTTACATTTATAAGAAGAAAATTTGAGTGAGAGGGAGGAAAAAAATGAACTTATTGCTTCAAATAACTTTCAAAACCCATCATGATACCTGCAAGAGTAATGGGAAAGCCTACAGAGCCCATACCTATATTAATTTTACCTTGTTGGAGAAGAAATTATACCCATGCTATCATTTATCACACTTTACCTACCCAAGGAAGTATTCACTATTCCCAAATTTTGGAATTCTAGAACTTCATAAATTCCAAATTTTATCTTTCCATGTTATAGATCTCGCTCCCATGATTAGAAAAATGGTATTTTGTGTGAAATGGAGATCGGTGCTCAAGTTATGTAATTCGGGGTTATGATGGTCTCTATAATTTTAGGGTTTAAAAACCTCCAGAAAACCCTTTTTTCATGTGTTCACCATGAAGATCTTATTCTTAGATTTCCATTGACTATAAATTTGTGAGAAACCAATGTTTGATGCCCCAGATATAACATCTTGAGTGGGAGGGGTTTCAATGTCCATTTGGGTGCTTACATGGTTGATTGACGAGCCATCTCAATGAGTGGGTCGGTGAGATAAGTGGCAAGTTGCTTGGTTTTCTCTGAAAACAATCCCCACTTCTCCTTTTTGGCCCTCCACTATATGTTGGTGGTCTTGTATTTGATTTCCCGAACAAGGTGAATCTTCCTTGACATCAGGTCATTTGGTTTGCTCTACATGTGAACCTCCTACTCCACATTTTACATGGCGAGCCTATCATCTCACAAATAGAGCCCTTTGCATCCCACTTAGTGGGTTTTAAAGTGTCTCTCCTGCATCGCCTAGTTTAATATATAATTTCCCCAATCCTTGACATACATTTTTGTTAGCGAGTGATATTTACTTCCATCTCTGAACCCTTTGAGCCACCTCACTACTTTTCCTCAAAGGTCAACCTTTTATGTACCTTTGACTCACACACTTTGCAGCATTGGCTCATGCATAAATGCCTCCTCATGTTACCCGATGGCATTGATACATTACATCACTCGGAATTTGGCTTGGCTACTCATGCAAGCTTCCATTTTGCATGCTCCCCACTTTGGTCAACACATATCTCCCTCTTGTGACTCCACCAAGTCCTACGGTCTTCCCACCTCATCAAATTCTAAATGGTTTATCTCACTACAAAAATTATTTGTCCTATCCCATTTTTAACTTGACCACCTCCCAAAAATAACTCACTTCAAACTTTGTGACTACCGCTAACCTTCCCACCGTGTTGACTTTGTATTTTATCCCATTTCGGCATTTTATACCTATTTTCCTAAAGAGCATGTCACTATTCACTAGCTCGGGTGAGATAGAACTCTACGAACCCCGAAAATCTGAATTCCAAAATTTGGACTTCAGAATTTCGAGGCTTTAGATGTTTTTTATCCATCTATCGTGCAAGATCACCACCGATTTTGAAATTGTGGCCCCGAAACTCCAAAGATCTCAACTCCATGTTTTTTGTTGAGTCATTTCTTCAAGATCAACTTTAATCCCTTATTGATTGACCATGCATACATTTTGTTCACTACTAGTTTGAGCCATCCAAGCTCACGGAGAAGAGTTGTAGAGGAAAAATGAATGGAAAGAGGTGGAGAGGTGGTGGTGTCGATATGTATAATATGTTTACAAGATGAGGAAGCTGGTGGTTGAGATAATTTTGACTAGTTATGTTTTGTGATGAAATGGTTTTGAGGTCAATAATTGTGATAGGAGTGGATGAAGCGGAGAATGATGTTCCTAATTCACTGATAATGGAATATAGCTTTATTTGTGAGATGACGGGCTCATGATCAGGTTTAATGAGTCAAGAAGGATCGAAGGTAAGAATAGTAATGTGAGGTTAATGTTCTAGATCTAGACGTTGGAGGAGAACACCTTGGGAGGTAAGGTAACTTTTAAATGCCACCATGTTAGATTCTTATAGTTTCGTAAATCCTAGGTCACCACAATTGAAGAACCATAGGATAAGTGCATTTGGAATTTCTGATGTATGTGACTAAGTACTAGTAGAATGTGGGGGTTCGATCATTCTCTAAAGTTTGTAAAAATTAATCTATTATGGTTGGAATATTTTGAATATGGGATTGGAGAGAGTCCTGTGGATTACTAAAGAGAGTTTTTCATATTGTTTGTGTTTTAAGACAAAATTGTTGTTTGGTTAAAACCATGAATTGATTTAACAAATATTGAAATTTGTAAAAACCTAAATATTACAAATTCACATGTAATAAAATGATGAAGTAAAGATCGGATGCAATAAAGTAAGCTAATCAATTTGAAACCCTAGGTGCAAGAGAGGGCATAGAAGACTTAGCTGATTTTAGAATAGATTCAAAAGTGTGTTGAACTAGAAAATTAATGAATAGGAGGAGAAAACTATCACAACTTTGGTGATAAATTATGGAGCTATCTCGATCTTCCTAGAATGTGGTGCCTGGACTAGGTTAGGGGTGCTTAAGCACTAGAGACTAATTCAGGTTATCATGACTACAAAAGACCTCAGAAAATGATTTTTCTTGTGTTGTTAGATGGTCACTAACCTTCATTATTTTTCATCTATATGAAGCACTATACTGCAGAGTTCACTTATAACCTATAAAATAAATGATATCCTGCAAAACCCCAAAACACATCAAATCCTAATAATATAAAGATACAAATGGGGAGTCAGAGTGACCCTGAAGGTCACCCGACTAAGTGAACTTATGATTGATTGTTTTACTACATTTCATACTCCATGTAGTTCTAGTGTGTGTGTGTGTGTGTGTGTGTGTGTGTGTGTGTTTTTTGTGTGTGTGTGTGTGCAAGAATCATGCCCTAGAAATATCTTCTGCAAGATGCACTTGATAGCTAGATGTAGCAAAGTAATTAGATGTGTGGATGGAAAAATTAACTTCCCATCCTATGCATGTATGTAGAAAATGCAGTTGCTTGTCCCTTGTGTGAAATATAGATGGATGCTTTTATGCTTTTAGAATTCCTTTGGATACATCCTTAGGTGATGATAATATATGATTAGAGTTTGGTCCTTTATTATGGTCACATAGCTTTGAATATATATGATTCCCTTGTTTAAATTTTACAATTAACAACTAAAAGGATAACCCATAAGAAAACAAAATACCCAAAATATAAAAGATGCCCAAAAGGGGTGAATAAAGTAAAGAGAGGTTGAGGTTCCTAGAAGGAAGGAGGCTCCCGAGAGTTGGCATCATGTTTGGGATTTGGTGTCCATAGTCATAAAATATGAAACCATAAAGTATCGAATGGTATGTAGGGTGTGAGAGGACGAGAAGGAAAACATGAAACATAGAACAAAGGCCAAATATAGCTATCAATTGATATTTTTGTCACTTAGGAATCATATGAATAGTATTATGTGATTAGAACCTTAAAAAGTACCCAAAGCTGCATGATTTAATGTCTACATTTTCCCCACATTTTTTGTTGAGTGAATACTCAATAACGTAAAGTAGTTTAGAATTTTCATACCTTAGTTCCTTATAGATTGATGGTAAAAGTGTGTTAAGGAGACAAGAAAGATCTTGGAGTGATAAAAATTGATTGTGGAAGCTAAGATAGGAAATATGAATCGATCTTAGGGGTGAAGAGTGTATGTGTTGTGTTGTGTTTTTACTGTTTTCATTGTCACTCAATGTTTGGTGATGTGGGTATGATTCTTATTACGTATTAAGGATGTAACTACAAAAAAATAGTGAAAGAGTAGTCACAATCATGTGTTTTGAAAACTCTGTAAATGCATGTAAAAGTATGTAAAAATGCAAAAAAGGTGGTAAAAGGAACTTGTGCACCGATTTGTGATGAGTAAAAAGGATAGAAAGTGTCCCGAACCACTATAAAGAGAAGTTTTTAGGTGATTTGAAGCCAAGAATGATTTTTTTGGGTGATCTCACACCAAGAGCGAGTATTTTTGGTGGTCTCACACCACAGAAGAAGAGTGTTGAGGAGAAAGGTCTATTTTTATTCACCATCCTTGACTTATTCCCAAATTTATACACCATTGTAGATGGTGTGATCCTGATTTTCTCATGTTCAATATAGTTCGATATAGTTCAATTCAATTAGAAAAAGGAGATAGAATGCATTCTAATTACCTAAGATTTGTACTTGTACTATGTAAACTACTCTGTAAAATATGTCAATCTAAGAAAGTAAGCGTAATTACCCCCGGTCATAGGCATCTAGGAAATATTAGGAGTGCTAGAAGCTCATGTGTTTGTATTTGGCGCTGGTGTTTATGCTAAAATGATGACCCAAGTCGATTATGATCCATTTATATAATTGTATATTGTGTTCTTCTTGTAGTATGTATGTTTCTAACAAAGCTCTAAGTTGTCATATGGGGTGACTAATTCACCCAATGTATGGCCCCCTTATTTGGGGTACATACAACATCATTAGGAGAATGCGGCCCAAAGAAGAGAACCATATGTTGATATAAAATTGTAATCCTATAGGGGAGGTAATTTCCATGGTAGAACCCAAGGCACATGCAAATAAACTTTCAAGAAACATGTGTTAGTATATTAAGAGAAAAACATGTTATAGAAGATAATGTAAACAAGTAATAGTGCAAAGAAATAAGAGTGTGAAAAGTGGGTTTCAAACATGGGACATCACTCTAAATGTCACAAGACAATCAGGGTCGAAAAAGTAAAAATCATACAAACAATGAGCATGAAATACATAGGGTATAGCCCACAAACAATGGCATACAATGGAAAAATATGACAAACAAAAGATCAAGAAAAGTATCAGAAACCATGGTAGAAAATAGTTCTTTGCAAGGAAAATGTTAGACATGAAGCACTCATCAACATTTTAGAAAGGTAAAAATTATGTCAAAGCATGTATATTTTAATATAGAGAGGAGTGTGTTACTAAGAATACAAAATAGTATAAAACAAAACAATAGCACATGTAGAGTGTATGAATGTAGATGCCCCAGGAGCCTTAGTGGGACTAGTAAGAGGTACAATGCCAAGAATCAATGTTATGTGTAAAGACCTATAGGAATGCTACATATAAAACTAGATAACAAGTGAACACGCATGTGTATATAGAAATATAATGACATACGAAGTATTTTTCTAGCATGAAAACAAATTGTACATGTAACTAGTATAAGCACGCAAGAGTAAATGAAACCAAGATATGCAATATGTTTTGAATGAGTGTGAATGGAATGGAATGCAAAGTGAATGTGATAGGAGAAACATGCCCCCAAGTGAATTTGAATGAGTATGAGATGAGGTTCATTTATAAAATACCCCTTGATAGTCAAGAATGAACCATAGAAAAAGAGTGCCTCATTGGGAAATGTTTTTAATTGTGGGCTAGAAGTATATGATCGACGAAGTATAGAGTGTCAAGTGTGCATGAGTGTGGGTGAGATGATGTGAGGTTCAATTCAGATTTAGACCATCATCATTCTAGTATGAATCATGGAACTAAGGTATGTCATAGGGTAGCATGTTGTGTGTTGGGCCTTGGAATATTAGCTAAGTACCAAAGGCCACATACACACATAAGACCAGATAATGAGAATGTCACACAGGAGAAGTGTGTTAAAAAAAAAGAGGTTTAAAAGGGTTTAGGAGAAATTGGGCGCATACGAAAGGTAGAGCCTTGGGTTAAATTGACTTAGCCATATTCAACATTCTAGAGGCACGTGAGGAATAACGTGACCCAACTAGGCGTGCTGAGTGGATAAGGTGCCAGCCTGGAACCTTGGAGGTCAAGAAAAGGATATTCCATGTAGGGAATATTCCTGGAAGACATCATTACAAAGAGTGGAGGGATTGCAAAGGGATAAGAATTCACCATTAGAGGACCACATTGACACTTGGCATGTGATCTTTTCATGAGAGAATGCATGGAAGTGGGTTCAGATCCTATAAAAAGAGATGTTAGGAAGCAAAGAAAACACACGGAGATAGAGAGAAGACAGAAGAAGAACAGACACAAGTGTTGAGTAATAGAGGGTTGCAGTAGTGCTAGGGTTTAGAGCACTTAGTGCTAAGGGTTATGAAGGATGTAATAGGCCTTTGTATGGCACTAGGGTCTATAACAAGGGTGTAATTAGAAGGGTATAGATAGGAACACTCATAAGGGAAGATCGTAGGGATTAAGTCTTTTCATTTAACATGTATGGTCTGAGATGACCTCTTTTGATTGTAATATGGCTACCAAAACTATTCTAAATGAATATATATATAATTATATATAAGGGTTTGTTCTATATATCATGCTTAAGGGTGTAAACCCTCATGTTAAATGGATATCATGGTTCATATCTGATTTAGCATGCTTATTACTTTGTTTTTGTAATTCATTAATGTTTGATCTACTAGATGCTCTTTTTCCTTATTAAATAAAGTGAATCATTCTCAGTAAATCATCCTCCATCAATGGAAAAACCTTCTCACAATGCTCACATAAAGTAGGGGCTCGAGGCCCTCGGGTGAGTACCAGTGCCACTAGGTGATAGGACTTGCACTTGGGGTTAGAAAGTTATATTGAGGGTAGATAAAAATGACTAAATCTTGGTTCCATTGCCTAGACCTCTTTTCGAATCTATTGTGAGAATGATGCATGATGATAGAGTGCTTGCACTTGGACAGTGTTGAAGCATGGTTTAAGAGCATGGAGGATGATTTTCTCAAATATTTAGTATTGGACCTGATTTTGATGCATGTAAATGGGTAAAGGAGCACATGTATCATGAGCTATATGAGACTTTATTTTTTTGCTTTCGGAGTTGTATGAATGGATTTCAACACATGCATCTAGATCAATCTGGTATTATAGATCTCATGTGTGGACCCAAGATGAATATCAGAGGCTGCATGATGTATATCTATCTTGGACAAATGTTGTTGATCATTGATGGAGAAGAGTATTGACCAATTATACCTTGTAATATGTTATTTCTACGTATTCTTGTCTGGAGGTTTCTGAGTTTGATTTCTTAAGGGATCATAGAGGATCATTTTTACATAATATCCCCTTAGCTATAAAGATCTTGATAATTACACTAAGTTTGGAAGCATTTCCTATGGCTGGCTAAGATTTTTACGAGAGCTAGGCGAGGAAGCTAGGGTGGAGGAAGATGGCGAGACTTGCTTAATTTGAAAAGCATAGGGAAGAGAGATGAATCAAGTATAGTGAATCACAAGAAAAGGAGTTAGCTAGATAATGTGAGGTTCTAGGAGTCATGGATTTATGGAGGCACACGTTGCGGGAAGGAATTTTGGTTCATACAGAGGATGTGGATCCTTTGCATTCTCGTGCTACCCCATCTTGGCAAGCATTAGAGAGAGAACTATTTAGATTTTGATGAGAGTTCATCACTTGGAGAAAGGAAAGTTGTTGGCGTGCATCCGAATCCACTGGTGACCAACCCACGGCACTTAGGTTTCCAAATCAAGAGATAAGTATTGCTAACCCTGTTGGTATTGGTGGTAGTGACCGATCTACAACTAGGAGGTATAAATTTTCATTTGGCACATCATATGTAAGGAAGGTTTGCTGGTGGATCCCACCAAAGTTTCCATTATTATGGGATTAGGGGATCCTACCATTCAGAGTGCAATGGGAAGATTCCTTGGGGATATGGGGTACTACCATAAATTTATTAAAGGGTATGCCAAGATCACCATGCCATTGGAGAAGTTACTAAAACACAAAAGTGCATTTCATTAGGGAGAGGCACAATAGACAATGTTTGATACATTAAAGAATAGGCTTATCACTATGCCCATATTACACTTTCCCTCTTGGGATAAGCCATTCCATGTACATTTTGATGCTTCAAGGATGGTGATTGGGGTAGTCCTATAACAACTTGGATAAGGAATTATTGACCACCCCTTGTGTTTTTCTAGCAGGAAGTTAACACCAATAGAACAAAACTACACTACTTGCTAAGCACAAAGCACTATCAATGATCTACATGTTTAAAAATTTAGGAAATATTTGTTGGCAACACCCTTCATATTCTACATAGACCACATGGCATTGAAGTACTTGGTGAACAATCTCATTTTGCAAGGCATGTATGTTGGTGGGTCTTATTTTTCAAGAGTTTGAGTTTAGTTGTTGTGAAACAAGGAAAGAGTATTTCAAGGCCCGACCATTTGGCATGGATTGACTAAGGGTAGGAAATGTAGATTATTGAGGATATAATGTAAGACATGCAACTATTTAGATTACGGCATGTGCCATCGACTTAGAAGATATTGTTGTGTTTCTCAAAACGGGTGTGGCATCAGAGGGAATGAAGACTCTAGAAAGAAAATAGTTAGCCATATGTGTCACACCCTACATGTTAATCATTAGAGACTTCTACCAACTAGGACATGATGAGGTTTTGTGTCGGTGTGTTTTGGAACATGAGTATGTTGCAATCATGGAGGAAGCACACAGAGGGGTTGTAGGAGGACACTATGCAGGGAATTCCCCATGCGAAAGATTATTTTGGAAGGGCTTTGGTGGGAAAGATTCTACCAGGATTGCATTGAGTTTTGCAAAGCCTGTGACCATTTCCAACACCTTGGAAAACCAAGGAGAAGGGATGAGATTCCCTTGAGGTGATAGCTAGTGCATAACCATTTACAAATCTAGCCATTATTTTTGTAGGACTAATTTTACCTTCCACAGGGAAGGACTGGTTCATGCTATATCATCACTTGAACTAACTACTTAACAAGATGGGTAGAGGTAGCACCTACAAAATATTGCACAATAACAACATCATATAGGTTTTGTGGGGAAATATAATCAGTAGACATGGATGTATGTTGAGCTTAAAGAATGATAGGGGTACTCATTTATTGAATGATACAATTAGAATCTTATTGGAAGAATTCATGATAGCCCATCACAAGACTACCCTATATCATCCACAAGCTAATGGAATTGCTGAGGTATTTAAAAAAATTATGAGTCTCACCTGAAAAAACTTTATGATGTGGGAAGACAGGATTAGGATGACAAAGTCTTAGTTATGCTATGGGTGTATAGGACTACTTAAAATAAATTGAACAAGACCACACAATTCCAATTGGTGTTTGGCACGAAGTTGTGTGACCTAGTAGAATTCATGCTACCATCCCTACATATTTCATGCACATGAGGGTTAAGCGATGAGAAAGCACTAAAGTAGCACATGGATAAGCTAATGCAGTTGGATGAAAGGCGATCACTTACTAGGTGGAGTCGAAAGACGAAAAGTAGCAAAAAAGCATGGCATGATCACCGTATTAAAAACAAACAATTTGAGGTTGGGCCAATGGTATTTCTTTATGACTCCAAATTTTTATGCCACCTTTGGGAAACTAAAAGTCCATTGGTTAGGGCCATATATCATCTTGTACATCCTTGATTGAGATAGATGCGATTCAAGAACTAGATGGGATGAGATAACCAAGACATTTCAATGGCGGTAGGTTGAAGCCCTATTATAAATAAGGCTTCTTTATAATCATAGATAAGGCGAGTATTTCCATTTAGCCTATGATTTCCTTTAATGCATTTCCATTCTTTTTATTTCCTCTTTTCATTGTTTATTCCCTTTATTTTTGTTGTTGTGTGAGTGTTATGCACTAATAGCCACTTAATATTTTCAAAAAAATATGCGAAGAGGAACACTCATTTATTTTAGTGTGGGGTTGAATAATGCAACAAATAATGGAATCTAGTAGTAGAAGCTATGTTTCGATGGCCCAGATTGAAGAATCAAAAGTGTGAAGTTTGGAAGATCGTGCATATAAAAGACGGACTTAAGGAGTTTGGTGTCAAGAGAGATTTACAAAGACCACATACAAAGTATGAAAAGCACAAGAACAACATGAGGTAGGCAATGTCAAAAATTAGGGTAAGAATAGAAGAATTTCCTTCAATGTTGTGAGCATGCCCAAAATGATCTATGGTCAATCAGGATTCTTAGGCACTAGAAGTTTGTAGAATTTTTCATGCAGGATTGGGCATGGGGGTAAAAGTATTGAAGGTTGGCTTAAAAGGAAAAATATGCCTTTATTGCAAAGGTATGATGGTAGGTGGCATTGCATTTATCGTAGAAAAGAAGCAAAAATTATAAGTAAGAGGTCGGGATACATTATTGTTACATTTCATTTGTGATATCAAAGAGCTCTTGTGAACTAGGGCATCCTTGAGAAACGTTGCATGAAAGAAGGTTTTGAATATCTGAGTGCATAGTGAGTTTGATTAATGAACCGGGGTGGAAAACAAATACACGAGCGTAAGGGAAAGGGTTGTTGGAGTTTTGAAACCCACGAGGGAATACACCATCTTGTGGAAGGAAGGGTTTTTCTAGGTTAGGGTTCCACAACTAGGGCACAAGATTGAAGGGATTTTTCACATAAGAGTAGAGCCATAGAGTTGAGCAGAGCCAAGATTAGAAGGAAGAAATAATTTTTAATAACCTGACAGGAGAAATGGCACCAAGGAAAGTAACCACTATTTCACCAAAGAAGGGCAAGGGAAAAGGGAAACAAGTTGTTTCCACTAGATTCAACGAGGAATGATACGTGGAAAAGTAATACCTAGATGGCGTATTGTTGGGAAAAGAATGGGTGTATCACTTGAGAAATATTGTTGTAAGTGACTATAAGCATTGAAGCGAGAACCACGAGAAAAAGAGATGGTATTGGAAATGGTTAGACCTATAGATAAGAGGACACCAAATGGAATGCCCATCTACAATGATGAACTAAAGTTAAAGATGGAGAATCTCATGATATTGCAACTCTATGAGTTTCTCTATTTTGGAAAACCTGAGCATATATTGCAACTCTACGAGTTTCCCTATTTTGGAAAACCCGAGCGGTTTACCAATGGCTAATGTCAAGCTTGCATGAAGACCATTTCTAATTCATGGGATGAAGGATGAGAATAACTCCCCATTTGTTCTCTAAATTTACTAGTCTTACCTATAAGGGAGATTCATTTGATGATGACTTGGATGACAAGGAGGCCATAAAGAAAATTGTGGAGGCCTATGACTACAAGAAAGGGTCACGATACTTCAACATCTCTAGTGATTTCTAACCCTGTGATGAAGATGGGCTTGTGCTTAGTATCCAAGGTTAATGGACAAGAAAGGTGGACATAGGTAAACAAATCATGGTTGAATGTTTTCCAAAATATCTCAGAGGGTACCATCTATAACATCTCGGATTTTATACGAGAAGAAATCATCGTGGCGCATGCGAAAAGAAAAGATAATGTTTGGTAATTTCATCCTTACCATCATCTTTTCAGAAATTGGAATTCTCGATGGGCTAGAAAAAATTGTATGGGAGTACCCATATTAGAACCCCTTCCCTGGGAAGAGATTTGATAAGTACACTTGTGAAAAAATGACGGCCGCCCATAAAGTGCACCTCAAGAAATGGTATAAGCGAATGTGTGACACATTCGGGGCGAGTGGAGAATACTGAGAAATTGTTAGCTCTAGTGCAAGGAGAAACCAAGTTTGTATTATACCAACATTTATGTATTTACAAGTTCACTTTGTGAGACAACACCGAGGAGCCCATGGTGCAAATTACCTTTCTCCTTCACCTGCGTAATACTTCCAAGCCAGTTCAATCACTTTAAGGAGGCAAAAGGATGAGTTTTGATCTCATTGTGGTGGACCAATACTACCACAAGTTGCGTAGGAATCTGATATACCCAAATAAATGTGCCTATGTGGTGAAGTATGTCTCCCATGATGTACACATGATGAATCCAGTGACCTTGCATGTTGCTTGAATAACTGCAACAAGGGTATACTTACACATAAGGCCAAAATATGTGAAGGGTTCCTATGTAAAAATAAATTTCTCAATCCGAGAAGATGATACCACAAGAAAGAAGGTGACTCTGAGGAAGAGGGAGAGGGAGGAGGATCTTGAGAAAAAGGCACTAAGTATGTAGAGACGTGCAATGTCTGTAGGCATATAAGAGTCAAGTACAAATCCAAGAACCTATGCACGGAGAATGAAGTCCCCACAGAGGAAAAGAAATTACACCTAAAGAGGAGGTTCCAGTGAGCAAGAAAATCCCCTAAAAGAAGATTCACCAACAAGAAATGAGTCACCTCTTGAAGAACAGAAGGAAGAGTCTCTATACTAGAATCACCAGTTAAGAAGAAGAAAAAGGTATAAAATAAGGTAGACACAGAGAAGATGGATATCACGGATGCTTACAAGGGTGATAGGGATGATGATGAGCACAATGAGGCTCTATGTACATGAATTATAGGATGGGATTGATGAAAAGGATGAGGATGAAGAAGGATCTCATGGAAAGAGGGAAAGTGAGGAAGTAGACACTAAGGATCAAATGACCCCAATCTTGACCAAGGAGTAGATAGAATATGCCACGGAAAGGGAAGTAGTGGGCATAATAAAAGACTTGGTGGAATAGGAGTGGAGCATAATGTCGATGAATAGGAGGTGGAGCATAATGTCGATGAATTACTCAAGGAGATAGAGGAGGAGAGTGTACATAAGGAATATAGGAGCATGGGTGGATATCCCAGCCTAGTGGTAAACTTTCCTAAGGCAGCACACACAAGAGGAAAATGTGTGGTAGTGGCGCAAGAGCAAGGAATGAGTTATATCAATGATCCAAATAAGGTACTACGTGCATGCTTCCAAAGTACCATGCCTTCCAACAAACTCCTTACATGGTCTTCATTCAAAGAATAGGGTACATACCCTTGTACAAGAAAGATGCTATCTTGGGCTTTTGATTCCCATGTTGATGATCTAAAATTTGAATTCAATCAAGAGGTGCTGATGAAAATACCATAGTCTAAGGAAGTAAACCCTCTAGTAAATGCTCAGCAGTTTTTCGATGAGAAAGTATGTAACACACTCAACAAGGTGTCAATGGAGGTCGATGTGAGACTCTTCACGTAGAATGATAGAGTAAGTGTCTTGGAGGAATAACTGGAGAAGAAAAATGAATAAATCAATGAGAAAATCAAGGATTTAAAGCGAGAGGAATTGATCAACACACAGTTAAGGTGTGAATTGAGGGAGAAGAAGGAAAAGATGTGCGAGGTGTAAAAGAAGATAGAGATGATTTCATATGCCATAATATTAAAGCACCCAAAATTTTCATTTCCGGAGAAAAAATTTGAGTCAACCCCGCAATGCTTGGAATAATTAACCCACATTCTCACCATGGAAATTCGATTTGCTCACATTGGAATCGGTAGAATAGGAATTGGCACACTAGAAAGAGGAAGAGAAGTTGAATATCAGGGAAACAGTCACTCATTATTCCAAACTCCTTTCCACTGTGAAGACATGCATAAATGGCTAAGGTTGTTATGATAATTGTTCTAACATATACGGGGGTAGCAACCATACTAGTTGCTACACATGAGGTAGTCGAAATAATACCAAGAGAAGAACAAAATAAACAGGGTGTAGTGGGATAAAATCATATCTGAGTTTGAGAAGAAGATGGAAATACTTGAAGCCTTGTAGGGTTTGATTAAGAACCATCTTAAGGAGTTGTATCCCTAGACCTTAGCAAGTAGCTAGAAGGAATTGTAGATATGTTGAATGTTAAGGGTGAAAAACTAAGTTTTTAGAAGTTGATCTCTCTAGTGGGTGACCTACTTCAGTAGGAATAGGGTCAAGTGGATGCTTGGGAGAAGATTGAGGTGACAGTGAGGAAGGAGTTCCCACTCCTCTTGCAGCAATAGAAAATTCTTCCATTCTTGATTCTTCTATTCTTCCATTCTCCATTATTCAATTCTTTCATTCTTCATTCAAATTATCTAGGTCCCACCATTCTTTATTCTTTGAAGAAGTAGTATGTTTCGAAGATGAATAAAAATCTTAGTGTGAGGTGATGTTGGGCCTTCAAATATTAGCTAATAACCAAAAGGTGCACGCAGGCATAGGACTAGTAAGGAGAAGGGCACGAGAGGAGAAGCATGTAGGAAAAGGAGGTTTAAGAAGGGTTTAGGAGAAATCGGGGCACATGCAAAAGGAAGAGCCTTGGTTTTAAATTACTTAGCCATATTCGTCATTCTGGAGGAACTTGAGGAAAAATGTGACCCGACTAGGTGTGTTGAGTGGATAAGGTACCAACCTAGAACCTTAGAGGTCAAGAAAAGGATATTCCACATAGGGAATATTCTGAAAGACATCATTACAGAGAGTGGAGGGCTTGTAAAGGGATGATAATTTTTCATTGGAATACCATATTGACACATAGTATGTGATATGTTCATGAGAGAAGGCATGTTAGTGGGTGTTGATCCTATAAAAACAAATTATCAGAAGCAAGGAAAAAAGATGGAGATTAGAGAAGACAGAAGAAGAACAGACACAAGTGTCATGTAATAGAGGGTTGTAATAGTGCTAAGGTTTAGAGCACTTAGTGGTAAGGGTTTTGAAGGATGTAATAGGCCTCTGTATGGCACTAGGGTCTATAACAAGGGTTGAAATGGGAGGGTATAGCTAGGATCTCTCATCAGGGAAGATCTATAGGGATTAAGTCTTTGTCATTTAACATGTATGGTCTGAGATGACCTCTTTTGATTGTAATATGGCTACCAGAACTATTCTGAATGAATATATATATAATATATATATATATATATATATATGAGGTTTTGTTCTAAATATCATGCTTAAGGGTGTAAACCCTTGTGTCAAACAACTATCATGGTTTAAATCTAATTTAGCATGTTTATTACTTTGTTTTTGTAATGCATTAATGTGTGATCTGTTAGATGCTCTTTTTACCTTATTAACTAAATTGAATGTATTTCTCATTCTGTAAATCATCCTCCATCAATGAAAAAACCTTCTCACAATTCTCACATAAAGGAGGGGCTCGGTGCCCACGTGTGCCTCAGGTGAGTTCCCAACACCCGTTAGGTGATAGGTAGGCGCACTTGGGGTTAGAAAGTTATATTGAGGATAGATAAAAATGACTACATCTTGGTTCCATTGCCAGGACCTCTTTTCAATGTTGTTGTGTGAACGATGCATAATGATAGAGTACTTGACCTTAGATAGTGTTGAATCATGGTTTAAGAAAATGGAGGATGTGTTTCTCGAGATTTAGTATAGGACCCGAGTTTGATGGACATAAATGGGTATAAGATCACATGTATCATCATCTATATGAGACATTATTTTGTTGCTTTGAGTGGAGTTGTATGAATGGATTTCATCGTATACATCTAGATAAGGCTGGTAATATAGATATCACGTGTGGACCCAAGATGAATATCAGAGGTTGCAAGATGTTGATCTAACTTGGACACATGTTGTTGATCATTGGTGGAGAAGAGTTCTGACTAGTTATACCTGGAATATGTTATTTCTACGTATTCTTGTCTAGAGGTTGTTGAGTTTGAGTTATTAAGGGAGCCTAGAGGATCATTTTTATGTGATATCCCCTTAGCTATAAAGATCGTGATCATTACATTAAGTTTGGAATCATTTCCTATGGCTAGATAAGCTTCTTCTAAGCATTGGGTGAGGAAGATAGGGTGGAGGAAGATGGCAGACCTTGCGGCTAAAAAGGAGAGGGAAGAGAAATTACTCAAGTATGATAAATAATGAGAAAGGGAGTTGGATAGACAATGCAAGGTTATAGGAGTGATGGATTTATGGAGGTAGATGTTATGGGAAGGAATTGAGGTTCATGCAGAGAAAATGGAGCCTTCTGATCTGTGTTAACCCATCTTGGCAAGCATGGGAGGGAGACCCCTTCAACTTCGATGATAGTTCATCACTTGGAGAAAGGAAATTCATCACGAGCATCTAAATCGACCTAGTGACCAAACCCGACTCTTCGATTTCTAAATCAAGAGATAAGTATTGCTAATTGAGTTGGTATTTTTAGGAGTGACCAATCTACACCTAGGAGGTATAACTTTTCATTTGGCACATCATATGTAAAGAAGGCTTCTAGTGGATACCTCGAAGTTATCGTTATTGTGGGATTCGGGGGAGCCTACCGGCCCAGAGAGCACGAGTGGGAAGATTCCTTGAGCATATGATGTACTATCAAAAATTTATTAAGGGGTATTGCAAGATTTCTATGCCATTAAAGAAGTTACTAAAACACAAAAGTTCATTTCATTTGGGGAGAGGCGTAGTAGATAATTTTGATACATTAAAGAATAGCCTTATCACTTGCACACATATTACACTTTACCTCTTGGGATAAGCCATTCCATGTACATTTTGATTCTTCACGGATGGTGATTGGGGCAGTCTAGTGCAACCTAGAGAAGGAATTGTTGACCACCCCTTTTGTTTTGCTAGTAGGAAGTTAACACTAGCAGAACATAACTACACTACTACTGAGCGTGAAGCACTATCAATGATTTACATGCTATGAAAATTTAGGAAATATCTATTGGTAACACCCATCATATTCTACATAGACCACATGACATTGAGATACTTGGTGATCAATCTCATTTTGCAAGGGCACGTATGTATGTGGGTCTTATTATTTAAAGAGTTTGAGTTTATAGTTGTTGTGAAACTAGGAAAAAAGTAACTCGGGGCACTGATCATTTTCATAGATTGACTCGGGGAGGACACTTGAGTGCATTGAGGTTATAATGTCAAACACGCAAATGTTTAGATTGCATCGCACACCATATGACTTAGAAGATATTATTTTGTTTCTCAAAATGGGTGTGACACTGAAGGAATGAAGACTATGGAAAGAAAATAGTTAGCCATACACGTTGTGCCCTAAATGCTAATTATTGGACACTTATAAAAACTAGGACACTATGAGGTTTTGTGACGGTGTGTGTTGGAACATGAGCATGTTTTAATCATGGAGGAAGCGGATGATTGGATTTTAAGAGGACACTATTTAGGGAATTCCACCATGTGAAATATTCTAGTGAGAAGGCTTGGGTGGGAAATCAATAACCAAATGTGCATTGAGTTTTGAAAGGAATGAGACCATTTCAACACCTTGGAAAACTAGGAGAAGGGATGAGATTCCCTTGAGGCTGATAGCTAGCGCAGAACCATTTGAGAAGTGGGTCAATAATTTTTAGGACCAATTTCACTTGTCACGCGAAGGACTAGTTTGTGTTATATCATCACTTGTATTGACTACTTAACAAAATGGGTAGAGGCAATGCCTACAAAGGAATACATAATGATAACAACATCTAGGTTCTTTTGGGAAAATATAATCAGTGAGATATGGATGTTTGTTGAGCTTAACGAGTGATAGGGGTACTCATTTCTTGAATGAGACAATTAGAATCTTGTTGGAAGAATTCATGATAGCCCACCATAAGACTACCCCATATCACCCACAAGCTAATGGAACTGTTGAGGCATTTAAAAAAAATTGAGTCACATGCTGACAAAAAATTATGATGTGGGAAGACAAGATTGGGATGAAAAAGTCTAGCTATACTATGGGCGTATAAGACTACCTATAAGAAATTGAATAAGGCCACACCATTCCAATTGGTGTTTGGCATGAAAGTTGTGTTACTAGTAGAATTCATGCTACCATCCCTATGTATTGCATGCATAGGAGGGTTAGGCTGATAAGCAAGCACTACATGAGCACATGGAGAAGCTAATACGATTGGACGAAAGGTGATCACTTGATAGGTGGAGTCAAAATATTGAAAAGGTGCAACAAAAGCATGATATGATCACGATATTAAAAACAAACAATTTGAGTTTGGGAATATGGTCTTGCTTTATGACTCCAAAGTTTTGCACCATCCTGGGAAACTGAAAGTCCATTGGTTAGGGCCATATATCATCTCATACATCTTTAATTCAGAAAAATTCAGATTACAAGCCTTTGGATTGGACAAGATTACCATGCCATTTCAATGGGAGTAGGATGAAGCCCTACTATAAATAAGGCTTCTATGTAATCATAGATATGGAAAAAATTCCATTTAGCCTAGTATTTCCTTTAATGAATTTCCTTTCTTTTTGTTTCCCCTTCTCGTTTCTTGTTCCCTTTCTTTTTGTTATTGTGTGTGCATTATGCCTTTGGTAGCCACTTATTATTTTCAAATGTTTTCTATACACAGAGGACTACACATTTTTTTAGTGTGGGGTGGAATAATGCAATAAATAATGGAAGCTCGTAGTAGAATTTATGCTTCGATGGACCATATTGAAGAATCAAAAGTGTGAAGTATGGAAGAGCACACATAGAAAAGGTGGACATAAGGAGTCTTGTTTCAGGAGAGATTTACAAAGACCACATACAAAGGATGAGAAGCGTATGAAAAAAATGAGTTAGGCGATGTCAAAAATTAGATTAAGGAGAGAAGAATTGCCTTTGGTGCTTTGTGAGCGCCCACGAAAGGATCTTTGGTCAGTAAGGATTTTTGCATGCCGAGAAGGTTATAGAATTTTTTCACGCAGGATTGTGCATGGGGTAAAAGTGTTAAAGGTTGGCTTAAAAGGTAATTTGGTAGGTGGAATTGCATTTATTACGGAAAATAAGCAAAAATTATAGGTAAGAGGTTGGGATACATTATTGTAACATTTCATTTGTGATATCAAAGAGCTCTTACGAACTAGGGCATCCTTGAAAAAAGTTTTGTGAAAGAAGGTTGTGAAGATCTTGGTGCATAACGAGTTTGATTAATGAACCAAAGTGGAAAAACATTACAGTGTAAGGGAAAGGGATGTTGTTGTTTTCAAAATCCACAAGAGAATACACCATATTGTTGAAGGAAGGGGTTTTCCAAGTTAGGGTTTTAGAGCTAGGGCACAGGATTGAAGTCATTTTTCACATAAGAGTAGAGTTGTAGAGTTGAGAAAAGTCGGGATCGGAAGGAAGAAATATTTTTAATAACTGACGGGAGAAATGGCACCAAGGAAAGTAAGCACCATTCACCAAAGAAGGGAAAGGGAAAAGGAAAATAAATTGTTCAAAGCAATTTCAATGAGGAATGGTATGCGAAATGCAATACCCGGATGGCCTATTCTTTAGGAAGCGAATGGGTGTCTTATGTGAGAAAGATGGTTGTAAGTGACTACAACCATTGAAGGAGTGCCACGAGAGAAATGGATAGCATTGGAAATGGTTATACCTACGAGATAATAGGACACAGACAGAATGCCCATCTACGATGATGAAGTAAAGGTAAAGATGGAGAAGGCCGGTTATTGCAACTCTATGAGTTACCCTATTTTGGAAAACTGGAGTGGTTGTACCAATGGATAATGGTGTGCATGCATGAAGACCATTTCTACTTCACAGGAAAAAGGATTAGGATAACTCCCCAACTGATATCTAAATTTACTAGTCTTACCTGTGAGGGAGATTCGTTTGATGATGACTTGGATGACAAGGAGGCCATAAAGAAAACTATGGAGGCCTATGACTACAAGAAGGGATCATGGTACTTCGACATCTTAGTGATTTATGATCTTGTGATGAAGATGGATGTGCACTTAGTATCCAAGATGAATGGACAAGAGAGGTGGAAACAGTCAACCAATCTTGGTTGAATTTTTCTAAAATATCTCGAGAGGAGCATCTACAACATCTCAAGCATTTATAGCGAAGAAATCAATAGTGTCGCATGTGATGGGGAAAATATAATGTTTGGTAATGTCCTTCTTACCATTTTATTTTCAGAAATTGGAGTTCTCGATGGGCCAAATAAAATTGTATTGGAGTACCCAAATGAGAACCACTCCCTGCCAAGAGATTTGAGAATTACACTTTCCAAATAATGATGGCCACCTATAAGGCATGCCTAGAGAAATGGTATAAGAAATTACATGACTTGTTTGGGGACAATTGGATAATACCCAAGAAATTTCCAGCTCTAGTGCAAGGAGAAGTTGAGTTTGTAGTATACCAACATTTCTATATTGGCAGGTTCACTTTGGTAGACAACACCAAGAGCCCATGGTGTAAATTACCTTTCTCCTTCACTGCGTAATACTTCCAAGCCAGGGTCAACCACTTCAAGGAGGAAAAAAGGATGAGGTTCGATCTCAGTGCGGTGGACCAAGACTACCACGAGCTATGCATGACTTTGATATACCTAAAGAAGCACGCCTATGTGGAGAAGTATGTCTCCCATGATGTACACATGATGAAGCCAATGATCTTTCATGTTTCTTAAAGAACCATAACAAGGGTATACCTTCACATAAGGCTGAAATATGAGAAGGGTGCCTATGTGGAAAATGATGTCTCAATCCCAAAAGACCCTACCATAAGAAATAAGACCACACCAAGGAAGAGAGAGAGGGAGGAGGATCTTGATAAGAAGGCACCAAGTATGCGAGACAACGTAATCTACGGGGAACATGATTCAAGTGCAAATCCAAGTAGTTATGCACGAGAGAAATAAGTCCCCATAGAGGAAAATGAAATACACCTGAAGTAGAGGTGCCAGAGAAAGAAAATCTCCTTGAAAAAGAAGAGTCACTAGTAAGAAAGGAGTTACCTACTGAAGAAGAGAAGGAAGAGTCTCCTATACTAGAATCACCAGTTAGAAGAAGCAGAAGGTAGAAGAAAAGACATACTCGAGAGGAGACGGAGATCCTAGAGGCTTACAAGAGGAGACATGGATGATGATGAGTGCAATGACACTTAGGACTATCCCTTGTATGATGTACATGACTCAGAGGAAGGGAATGAAGAAAAGGATGAGGATGAAGAAGGCACTCATGGCAAGGATGAAAGTAAGGAAGTAAACACTAAGGATAAAATGACCCTAAGCATGAATAAGGAGTAGATAGAAGATGAAATGGAAAGGGAGGTATTGAGCATAATAAATGATTTGGTGGAACATGAGGTGGAGCATATTTCGATGAAGTAATCAAGGAGATAGTGGATTAGACTATAGAAAATGAATATGGTAGCATGAGTGGAGATCCCGACATGGCGGTAAGCTTTCCTAAGGAAGATTGCAGAGAGGAAAAGGTTTGGTAGCAATGCAATAGAAAGGAATGAGTTATATCAATGATCCAAATAAGGTATTGTGTGCGTGCTTCCAAATTATTGAGCCTTTCAAGAAACTCCTTGTATGGTCTTTATTCGAAGAAGAGGGTACATACCCTCATATAAGAAAGATGCAATCTTGGGATTTTGAGTCCCATGATGAGCTGGAATTCAAATTCAATTGAGAGGCATTGATGAAAATACCAGTGTCAAAGGGAGTAAACCCTCTGGTAAATGCTCAACAATTATCTGATGAGACAGTCTATAATGCACTAAACAAGGTGTCGATGGAGGTTGAAGTGAGACTCTTCGGGAGGAATGATAGAGTAACGGTCTGGAGGAAGAACTAGAGAAGAAGAATAAATAATTTGGATAAAAGCAAGGATTTAAATCGGGAGGAGCTAATCAAGTGCATAGCTAAGGTATGAATTAAGGGAGGAGAAGGTGAAGGTGTACGAGGTGTATAAAAAGATAGAGATGATTTTGAACACCATAATATTGAGGCACCTAGACACTGGGGATAGCCTGAGAAAAATATGAGTCAACCTTGCAATTCTTGGAATATTTAACCCGCATCTTCACCATGGAAAGTTGTCACTCGCATTAGAATCAACATAAGAAGCATTGACGTGCTAAAAGGAGAAAGATAATCTAAAGATCGGGGAAATAGTCACTCGGTATTATGAGCTCCTTGCTGCTATGAAAACCACTATATAAATGGCTAAGGCCATGTATGATAACTACAGCTGTGACAGAGAGACAGGTAGCAAGCATACTATTTGCTACACAAGAGGTGGGTGCAGAAAGAAATCCAAGAGAAGAACAAAGGAAATAGGGTGGAGTGGGATAGAATCCTAGCTAAGGTTGAGAAGAATATGGAAGTAATCAAAGCCTTGCGAGGGTTTGATTAAGAACCAAACTTAAGGATTTGTATCCCAGATCACCCATAGAATGGATGCATTAGACGACCTTAGCAAGAAACTAGAAGGAATTGTAGATACGCTGAATGCTAAGGGATACAAAATAAGTTTTGAGAAGGTGAGCACTCTAGTGGGGAAATAATTCAGAAGGCATAGGGTGAATTGGATTCCTGGGAGAAGATTGAGGTGATAGTGATGAAGTACTTCCCACTCCTCTTACAATAGTAACAAATTTGTCAATTCTTCCATTTTCCATTCTTCCATTCTTTCATTCTTCATTCAAATTTTACGTGTCCCACCATTCTTTATTCTTTGAAGAATTATTATGTTTCTAAGGATGGAGAAAAATATTAGTGTGGGATGATGTTGGGCCTTATAATATTAGCTAAGTATTAAAGGACGCACGCGTGTGCACTGCAGGACTAGTAAGGAGAAGGGTGCGCAGGGAGAAGCGCACGGGACAAAGAGGTTTAAGAAGGGTTTAGGAGAAACTAGGGTGTGTGCGAAGGAAGATCCTTAGGTTTAAATTACTTATCCATATTTGTCATTATGGAGGCACTTGAGGAAAAATGTGACCCGACTAGGCGTGCTGAGTGGATAAGGTGCCATCCTAGAACCTTGGAGGTCAAGAAAAGAATATTCCATGCGGGAATATTCCCAGAAGACATCATTGCAGAGAGTGGAGGGCTTGTAAAGGGATGAGCATTCACCATTAGCGGACCACATTGACACTTGGCATATGATCTATTCATGAGAGAAGGCATGGTGGTGGGTACTAATCCTATAAAAATAGATGCTCAGAAGCAAGGAAAAATACGGAGATAGAGAGGAGATAGAAGAAGAAAAAACACAAGTGTTGTATAATAGAGGGTTACAGTAGTGCTTGATTTTAAAGAACTTAGTGCTAAGGGTTCTTTAGGATGTAATAGGACTCTCTATGATACTTAGGTTCTATAATAAGGGTGTAATTGGAAGGGTATAGATAGGAACTCTCATCGGGAAGATATGTAGGGATTAAGTCTTTTCATTTAACATGTATGGTCTGAGATGACCTCTTTTGATTGTAATATGGCTACTAGAACTGTTCTGAATGATTATATATATAAGGGTTTGTTCTATATATCATGCTTAAGGGTGTAAACCCTCGTGTTAAATGGCTATCATGGTTCAAGATCTGATTTAGCATGCTTATTACTTTGTTTCGTAATGCATTAATGTGTGATCTACTAGATGCTCCTTTTACCTTATTAACTAAAGTGAATGTATTTCTCATTCTACAAATCATCCTCCATCAATGGAAAAACCTTCTCACAATGCTCACATAAAGGAGGGGCTCAACACCCACGCGTGCCTCGGGTGAGCTCCAGTTCCCACGAAACACTTGGGGTTAGAAAGTTATATTGAGGGTAGATAAAAATAACTACATGTGAGAATTTGATGCTAAAAATATTTCATGAATGAATAGTGTGTGAAATTCATAATGTATATGATGTTTATATATGTGGTATGCCTTTAATAGTCAAGTATGAACCTTAGCACAATATTGTGTCATAGGGTGATGACGATACGGAGTTGTATGTATCAAGTTGTGGATGATGCATGATAAAGTATAGATGAGAAGAAAAAATAAAAAGTCTAGAAATGTGAACCACCCAATAATGCTAAGAAGGGGATAAGTAAGAATGATTCCCCCAAGTGTATGATGTGAAGAAGAATAAAGTAACATCATCTAATAGATCATCATCATCATGTTCAAAGCCAAATGGGGATGTCTCTGAGATCTGGTAAGAAATAATATGTGTTTAATCAAAGAAGGAACCATTGCAGCGTATATTATACACACCCATTATGTATTCCTCAATAGTGAAAGGTGGTAGCGGACAACCATGTGCATACCAACGAGTAAGAATTTATGAATAACCAAGAAGCGAATAATTGAAAATAGAAATGTGACCAAAAATCATGAGAAATGTGATATCAATATGATGTGGATCCAGAGTTCCTCCAATATAGTCAAGCCAAGATTGCCCAAAAGTAAGTGGAGAAATGTGTGGAGTGCATACAAAAAAGATGATAAATGGAATACACAAAGGCCATAAGCAGTAGTGATGCAAACATATCTATGATAGAGATGAGGAGAATGAGGTGGAGGAAGGAGATCAACAAGTGTAAACCCCAACCGAGATAGAACCTCATGAGTGAAAATAGTATCAGAGAAAGTAGGATCAAATGGAATATGAGGCCAATAAGAATTATTCATGAAAATATTTCATTGGAAAAGATGAATCACAGATGTAGATTTCTCATGAGAAGATGAGGAAGGTGGCATGATGTACGATGTATGGAAAGACCCCGATAAAGTACCATATCATTAGTAGGAGGAAGGAGATGAAGTGGATGTGACACTATCCAATGCACAAATAATCACTTCAAGTGGAGGTAAGTTGATGGAATAGTCCATGGGTTATTTAACAATGACATCATGCATATTAGTAGCAAAATTTAGGCTAGGTAATGCAAAGTGGTTGGATCGAGGTGGAAATATTTGAATGGGTCATTATCGAAATGACTATATATTCAAATACTTCATGTAAAATATTAACGCATGACTAAATTTTAGAAGGCACATCCTACATGGCATGAAGCCATGGCCTACCAACTAATAAATTGTATTGAACTGGGATATCAATAAAAAAATAATAGGAATAGTTTTTGGCCCAAGTGTGTGGTAAAGTGATAGTTCATATACACGGACATGTAGAATAATCATACACAAGAAGAGAAATGGATGTTGGGTTAACATAAGCTAAGGAAAGACCAATATTATGAAGGAGTGATAGAGTAAAAATATTGGTCTCGGATCCATTATCGATTATTGTTTGTTTGATACTCATGTTATTAATGTGAGCGATTATATATAGAGTAGGATCATTTTTTTTCATAAAATGAGATATTGTCAACTATATCATATGGGAAAGTAATTTGTTTTGAAGATGCATCTACAAATGACTAATATACTAAATCCAGATGAGTAGTAGAAGTAATGAAATTATTAGCTAAGAGAGAAGTGACATTAGCTTTAAACTTAGGATTGGCTAGCAAGAAATCATGAATAGAGATGTCCATGATAAGAAGAGCCTAAAAAAATGAGAGAAATGATAATATGAGGATAAAAGAGTGTTTGAATGAGACATGTTCACAAAATTATTTACAAATATGGAGATTTGTAATACCCTATATATTATAGAGTCACATGTAATAAAATACTAAAGTACATATCGACACAAGCAAGTAATATAAAAATTTGAAACCCTAGTTGTAAAAGAGGGAATAAAATACTTAGATGATTTTGTAATAGATCCCAAAGTGTGTCGTACTGTAAAACAAGAGGAGAAAATTGTTGCAACTATACTGTAAATTATGGGTCTATTAGATCTTCCTTGACTAAGACGCCTTTGGACTTGGTTAGGGGAACTGGGCCCTGAAGACTATTTATGGGCTCTCGTGATTGCAAAATACCTCATAAACATATTTTTCTTGTGTCTCCAAGTGGTTTCTAACCTTCACTTTTTGTCCCATGTATGTTGTAATATGCCGTAGAGTTTTCTTGTAACTCAGTAAAACAAATGACACCCTATAAAACCCCAAAACACATCAAATTCTAAAAAGAAAAATATGTAAACAGGTTCAAAATAACCCCAATGTCACCCGATTAAGTGAACTTATGCGAAGTGATGAACTACATTTCATACTCCATGTAGTTCTAGTGTGTGTGTGCTTAGAATCATTCCCTAAGAAGCTCTTGTGCAAGATGCACTTCATAGTGAGTGATAGCTATATGTTGAAATGTAAGTAGATGAATGGATGGAAAAATGAACTTCCCCTCATATGCATGTATGTAGAAAATCCATTCCCTTGTCCCTTGTGTGAAATCTAGATGGATGTTTTGATGCTCTTAGCATGCCTTTGGATGTAACCTTAGGTGATGATGATAAATGCTTAGAGTTTGGTCCTTTATTATGGTCACATAGCTTTGTATTTATATGATTCCCTTGGTTTAATTTTGTAATTAACAACTGGAAGGTTGACCTATAAGAAAATAGGATGCCCAAAAGGAGGGAGTGAAGTAAAGATAGGTTGTGGCACCTGAAGGACAAGAGCACTGAGCACCGACATATTATCTAGGCCTTGGTTTCCAAAGTCATAAAAGATGAAACAATAAAGTATCAAATAGGTTTTAGGGTATGAGAGGCTAGAAATAAAACATGAAACATAGACATAAGGCCAAATATAGCAGTCATGAAACACAAATAAAAGGCCAAAGATAGCTATCAATTGCTAGTTTTCTGCCATGCCCTTAACCTATTGCTTGTATTAGGATATGAGTAGCCAACTTGTGGCTTACCATATCATCATTTATACTTTCTTATGCTTAGTAGGTTGGCCTTGGTGATGGCCATAACATATGAATAGTATATATAGGGGATTATAGGTAGTAGTTCATCATCATTGGAGCATTTGAGTCTTATTATATGGTTTGGAGGTTGCCCCCTTGAAGTGGCGAAGCTATTACAATTGCATATTGAGATCATTATTCTGAAAATATTGTGTTATTTGGTGTTATATTACTACTCATAATCTGAATTATACTAGTAATTTCATTACATTTTCTCATTTAATAATTATATGAATAGTAGTATGTTTTAGGACCTATAAATGTGCCTAAAGTGCAAGATTTAGTATCTACATGAACTAATTAGAAAAGAAACAAAGAAAAAGAGAAAAATGGTTGTTTAAAACATGTGAAAGTAAGACACACAAAGAAATTGATTATCTTCATTAAATTAAGAAAAGTGTAAAATGAGAAAATGGCTAAAAGGGGACTACGAAAGGTCAGCTAAAGCTTGTTTCAAGTGAGTTTAAGGTCAAATTCCTTGATATAGCTGAAGGTACATGAGGCTTAGATTTTTGGTATCGTATGAGGTGAGATATTAGGGCCTACCACCTCACTTCACTCTGCGCAATGGTAAAGGTGTCGGGTTCTTAGCCAATATAATTCCCACCAAATTGTTTATGCTCAGCCGAACACTGAATCATCCTTTCCTCTTGGTGATGAAATCTAAGTAGGTCCACCTGAGAAGGATTTTTAAATGCAAATTTAATGTGATATGTGGTTTGGGTGTGTTTGAAGGGATTTTTATTAATGTAATTCATTTAACTCCTAATTATACTATGTGATAAAATAGATGTGAGAGTTCATTTTAATATCCAAAAGGAAATGTTTACTTTGATTAAAACAAGCCAAAAAAAATGCAATGTTGAAAGAAATAATGAAATAAAAAGGGCGTACAAGTGTTTGTTATTTCCTTTTTATTTTACTTATGTTACACTTTTTCAAGAAGAAAAAGTAAAGGAACTCCAAGTTGAAATTTTAGAGAAATGGACAATAAAAAGAAAAAAATAAGATATAGAATCTAACCAAAATGGGACTAGGTGTCCCACTAGACGTGCCACAATGTTTGAGGTGAATTTTGGTTCATTAATATTATAATGAAATACAAAAAAATCTAAAATCAGTAGGGTTTAACAATACCTACACCAAAAAATGCAATGTCGAGGTGAGTGTGTACACAAACAATGTAAAAGACTCCTTCAAATGAGTGAGAGGACCAGTATGCAATGAAAGTTAAACATGGAAATAGTAGATAATGATTAAATGAGTCACTCGATAATGGACCCGATCCCAAGAGCTAACGGGCTTCCTCGATGGATGTCAACTCAAGTTTACAATCAAGTGATATTATTTTAAATAAGATTAGGAAAATATGATTATAATTCAAGAGGGATGGAGATAACCTTTTATACTTGATAGGTGGCCCAGAAAATGGCTACAATGAGCTCGAAGTCAAAGCAAGACTCGAACATAGATTGCTTTGCTACATCATATATTTCACATATCACTTCAAGTTTTTCTTTGATGGATTCAATCTCAGGATTCAAAGAAATGGCACACATGATGCATTGGTGTGCAATGTCAAATGGTTCCCACACAAAGGGCTACTTTGCATGATCAAGATGTCATAAATGTGGATAATGGGGTGTGACTCACCTAAAACAGCCATCTATAGGGAAGAACATCTTGAAATAGATAGATTAGATAAAAATATAATGTTAAACTGATTGTAAATGAGATAAATATGATAAAATGATAGTGATCGCTAGTGATTATGTGCGATCGTTGGTGATTTAGGGGGAATCATTAGTGATTCTGTGAAAATTTTGATTCCTTGATATGATGTAAATATGAATGAAAATGACTGATCTAATGATTGATTAAGGATGTTATGTGATATGAAAAGTATTCAAGAATTCAAATAGACAAATAAAACAAAACCTTTGATGGGAAAGAATTGTTAATAGATCTATGGGGATATTATGAGGATAACAAAGATTTCAAATACGTAATAGGGATGTAGAGGATGTTTGAATTCTTATTTGATGTCATATTGGTCCTATATACAACAAATATTTTTATGGATGGTTGAGGATCCCCAAACAAGTATTTTAGTTATCAATTTATAATCATTGGTGATTCTGTTAGAATAATTGAAAATCTAATAAATGTAGGAAAATGGGTTGGAAGTGGTTTTAACCACTTCTAAATGAGGTTTTGGGGTTTTGGTATGAGTAAAAGAGGTCAAGAATAGATTAAAGGGGTTTAGGGGGTTAGGATATTAGGATAAAATGGGTTAGGATGAGTGGTAGATGGTTAGGGAGGTTTAGGGTGAGTAAATAGGATAGGTAGATAGGTTTTACGAAGGTAAATGTGATTTTACGAGGGTAATTCATGATTTAGGTTAGTAAGATAGGTTTTTAGGATTTTCAAATGAGAGTGTGAGGGGTGTGGCCAAGAAAAATTTGTCTACATTTATATAGAAAAGAAAAATCTACATCATCAGGTTGAAGAAGAAACTATATAAGGTGGATCTATGTATTGTTGATGTGAGTTCCTCACAATTTGGGGATTGGTATACCCAATAGGTTTATGCCTACAAATTAGATGAGTTTGTCTGTGGCATTGGGGATTGATGTCTCTAGTAAGTTTATGCTCAGGAATTAGTTGAGTGTGTGTTCAACAAAGTGGGATTGGTGTCTCAATAGGTTGGTGTCTAAAAATGTATATTGAGATATTTTGGGATAGATTTGGATATCATATCTAAGCAATCTTTTCTTTATGTTTTTCTCCTAAAATGGTTTTAACATTAACCATGTGTTGTGAAATTGTTATATCTTATTTTATTATTATTGTTATGGATGTTAATGTTTAAATAAGTAAAATATTGTATAATTTCGATTCACCCCCTCCCTCTCAGTATAAGTGTGTGCTCTTCAATTGGTATCAGAGCAAGTTCCTTCAGAATAATTTGACCATTGAAAGGTAGATCTCCATAGCACACATGAAAAAACAAGAAGGATTCTCCTCAAATAGGGATACATTGTTTGATGGATCTAATTATGTATTTTTGAGTATAAGGATTTACACCTATATAATTTCTCTTGGGTTTGAAATTTGGAAATCAATTGTAAGTGGTTATGTAGCTCTATCAACTCCTCCAACAAATCAAGTTGGTAAGAAGGAAAGTGAGAGAAATGTAAAGGCTATGAATGCAATATTGTGTGGTTTGTCTGAATCAGAATTTGTTAAAGTGATGCACTACATTTTAGATAATGAAATCTAGGATAAAATAAAGAACATATACGAAGGAGATGATAAATTAAATTAAGAAAATATCCAAAAATAGAATTCGGTTTGATGGTTTAAAGATGAAGGATGATGAAATTTATTTTCCTATATTCTTAGAGAAGATGAAATTTTCAACACTATTAGAAGTCTTGGAGAGGAAGTTAAAGATAAGATTATTGTGAAAAAAATTCTAAGATAGCCTCCTTTGAGATTTAACACCAATGTGTTTGTTGTTAAAGAAATGAAGGAGTTAAATACCCTAACCATGGATGAACTACTTGGGATTCTCATAGCATATGAGATGATGTATGAAAAAATAAATAATCTAAGTGATAGGTAACTATTGGAGCTCAAATGTGCACCCACCCCGAGTCATAAACAACTCGGGATTTGAGTCAACATGGGATTGTCTCTCGGTTATGGGACCTGCAAACTAAGACAGACCTCTAGCAAAGGCTGACTTCCTCTATATAATCCTAATGCTAACACTACTCCTAATACTAAAATAAAATCCTAACCTAAACATACCAATGGACCAGGGGTAGAAGGAGATCGAAAAAAGGAAAAATCTTAATCTAATGGTGGTGATAACACCAGAAAAAGGGGTGGTTGAGATCTCTCCATGAGGGGAAGGAAAGGGGAGAAAAAAGGAGAGAGGGTAGACAAAACATGCCACAGATCAAGAACCCTGCATCCTCCACTTACCCACACATTGACAACACTGCAAAAATGGAACTTGTAAGTAGGAAATGCACAAACATGCCAAAAATGAATAGAAAGGAAAGGCTGCAAAATAAAATTAGCTAGGGCAGACAAAAGTTCCACAAAACACACTTTAAATTGCTTGAAATATGCACAATTCCACTATATTCATGGAAGAAGGCATGAAATTACATTGTAGAGGCCAAATTCGAGGTCTGGAACTCATGGGAAATTGGTCACCATTTGGGCATGGTGTTGTTACAAAGAAAACTCAACCATTCAAATGAGAGGGTTTTTACATATATATAGGAAATTTTCTCACCTACCCTCAATAAATTTTGTCCATGTGGTTGATAAACCCGGACTACCACCATCAATGTGGTAGTTGAGCTATCTTTTCACACCTGATCTCATTTAATTTGTGATCCATAAGCCATCCAACCAGGCTGGATTGGATGGCCTTCAACCGAATAGGGCTATACAATTCTCAAGAAACTACCCAAACAGACGACTTTTGACTTTTTACTATGGGCCATCCAACTGTGGGGTTGGACAACCATCTAACCTCCATCTATATAACCATCTAGTAGGCCACCCATATAACCAAGTGACCCATCCATCTTGACCCATCCAAACATGTTGGGTTGGATGAGCATTTATCCTCCATCTTTACAACTACGTCAAATAACCACCCATCCAATCGAGAAGCAGTCCACCTCGCCTCAACGAGCCTCGTTTCTTGTGTGTCATACACCATCCAACCAGGGGGTTGGATGACTTTCTATCTATCTCTATCTTACCTTGGGTTGGATGACCATCCAACCCATGGTGATCTCAAATCCAACCAAGGGGTTAGATGACCATCTCTCTTCTATCCAACTCTATCATCTTCACTTGCGCCACCTCAAACACCTAAGCCTTGTTTTCTCTCTGTCTATTTGTCTCTACCATCCAACGGGGTGTTGGATGATCTTCTAACACCCATCCAACCATGCACCTGTTTAATCCTCTCAACTCGCACCGACTCATTCATCTCACTCTGCAACTTGGCCATCATCCATCTCGATTCCAACTCACGAGAAAAACTAACTAGCTCGGATTAGCTTAGCCAACCTGGAAGTGCATAAAGATCAACTTATACAAGCTTTCCTATGTTTTCATTTCCTTTTGATACTAGGGAGTGAAATTTGATGGTCATAGGAACATTACAAGCCCGTATCTCAAAAGCTGTAACAAGTTATTCAAATTTACGGGGAAGTGCAAATTGGGATTAAAAATTTGGTGACCTCTAGGTGACATCTTCTGCTAGATGTGGAGACCAATAGCATCGAAGGATCCATTGGGCATGGATTCAAACATAACATGTAAGAAATTGATCTTTCCTTTGCGTATATACTTGGGTGAACATAGCACCTATTTGAAACTACCTTGGCTACTCTTAAAGCTAATTTTTTCCATACAACCAACCGATGAGGTTGCTCACCTAACCAAGTGAACCACCGATCTTCTGACCCATATAACCATGTTGGGTTGGATAGATGTTTATCCTTTGTCTATACAATTACATCAAATAACCACCCATCCAACCGGTGACCCATTCAACCAAGAAGAAATCCACCTCACCTCAATGATCCTCATTGCTTGTGCATCATACGTTGTTCAACCAAGTGGATTGTATGGTTGTATATGTATCTCTGTTATACATGGGGTTGGAAGATCATCCAACCCATGGGTTTCTAACTAAGGGGTTAGAAAACCATCACTCTTCCATCCAACCCTATCATATTCACCCCTACGTTTCCTCAAACACTTGAGCCTCGTTGCTCCACCATCTATCTGTCTTTATCATCTAACCAAGGGGTTGGATGTCTATCATCATATGTCTAACCCTAGGGGTTGGATGACCATATAACACCCATAAAACTTTGCATTATTTAATCCTCACAACTCGACATTGATTCGTCCATCTCACTCTGTAACTCAGCCATCATCCATCTCGATTATGAATCATTTGGACAACTCGACTAGTTTGGTTCACCTCGGCTCACCGGCTCACCGTGAATGAAGATCAACTCACATGAGCCTTCTTTTCTTGTCTTTCCTTTTGATACCCAAGACCAAAATTTGATAGTCATCGAACATCACAAGCTTTGTATCTCAAATTGAACCAAGTTATCTAAATTTGTAGGGGTGCAAATTAGGATAATAGTAACTTTTAAAGAATAAAATAAGATGAATAAAAATTATATTTAGCCACATGATTGCTTCAAAAATGAATCATCGAGGAAGAATCTTCATTTTCTGAAAGTTGAAGAAATTAACTAGAAAATACAAAGGTTTGTTACCCTTATAAATTTTTAATGGTGGTAAAGTGGGACACTATGAGGCTAGATGTCCATATGTAAAAAATTAAATAAATTATAATGAAAAAGATCACAAGTTGAAGGAAAGTAACAAATATTATCAATATAAGAACGTACATAGGTAAGGAAATTTTGAGAAAACTAATACCTTATACAAGCACAAGAAAAACATCTATACCAAAGAAAAACTTAGCTCATCTTAAGAAAGTGATGAAAGTGACTTTGTAAGTAATAACGAAGAATCATTGTTCATGACAATATAAATAAAAGGAGAGATGGTCTCGTAATATGAAAAATATGTTAAATTTGAGGTTGATCTTGAAGAAGAGCTCATTTTTTTCCTATATGAGATCAAGATACTAAAGAAGAAGAATAAGAAGAAGAAAAACAATAGTTTCAGAAATTTGAAGAAGAGTATGGTGCCTCAAAATAAAAGTTGTCACAATATATCGAAGAGTCCCAAAATATTATTATAAGCCTATAGATTAAATTAAAAGAGTTATAAAATATGGAAGAGGAGGTGACAACTCGGTTGAAGTCAAAATAAGACAATTATGCTAAGTTTTCATCAAAGATTGTGGTCTAAAGGAAGAATTGGAGAAAATAAATATTAAGTTGGATACATGTATCAAGTTATATAAAAAACAATGAAATGTTGGATGATATACTTAGTAATAAAATATCACTATTTATCAAGACTGGTCTTATGTATAAAGAAGAACCCAACATGCCACCATAGAAGGAAAATGTAGATAAGTTAAAGACATGAAAATACTCTTAAAGGTTCTATCGAGATAAAAGCAATAAGGATAATGAGACTAATATTCCTTAGAGTATAATCAATCCAAATGAAAACATCAAGAAGAAAGAGATTCATGTTCTTGAGAATACAAACATTCCTTATAAGGATAGTTGAGAAAATCGCAGAAGATCCTTTCCCACAAGACAATGTCACATAACCATGTTTTAGAATATGTTTTATGGTTATTGTTTTTCATATAATCAATTTGGGGATAAAGTAATAGATTATAGATTTGATGCAAGAATTTTTATAAGAAGAATAATCCAAATGCAAGATATTCTAGGGTTTGAATAGAAACTATAGTTCATTTTCTCCATTCTCGAATAAAAATACGGTGGTATTGTATGCTAAAAATGCCACATCTATAGGCATATAGCCTGTTTTGTAGAAGTATGGAATTTATCATAAAGAATAAGAATGAGTATAGATGGAGCAGAAAAAGAGTTACACATAATTTCTCAAGTAAAAGCTATAATCCATTTTATTCTTTAATAGATTATATTATATGTTATAATTGTGGTAAGTATATACATAAGGTAAGTTAGTGCGGAAGAAATCTTATAGATCAAAAAAAAGAAAGTGCATGAATGTTCTAAATTCAAAAGTGAATGCATAATATTTTGGAATAATTATAAAAATCACAAGAGTTCTAATGAGGATATCAAAGGTGAGGAGTGTATTTGTCAAGGTATGGTGGTAGATGTTAATATTGTTAAGGAAGAACAAAATTAAATGCAGAAAGAGGATTATCTACATTCTAAAATATAGGGTTTGCAAATGGAGGTTTCTCATGAGAATGAAAAAGGGAAAGTTGAGAAAGTTGATCAAGATGATGAGTTCATTAATTTGAAGCAAACTCCACATGTAATGATGGTGGTGGGAATCAAAAATGTGAGATGATTTTCTAGAAAGAATTATTAGCTTGTGGAGAGTAATAATGATTATGGAGGATCAAGAATCTTGATGGGTAGACAATGTTAATGATGAAGGTAAATATGTCACATCCCTCATTTTCATTCTATTTTGTCACAAGGATAAATTGTAATATAGAAAGTAGTCTAAAAAGGAAAGTGGATAGGAATTATTTTTAGCTGATTTTATAGCTATATGTACATACATATATCCTAGAAAATATATATACTTACACAAAGTTGCATGCCCAAGCACGTAACAACACTTTTTGTCAAGCTTTCGTGGAGTACTTGACATTTATAACTTATTTTTGTATACTTGGTTGTATGAATTTATATTTCCTTTCCGTGTGTGATGATTTGGTAACATTGGTATGTTATTTCATTGCTTGAACATGTTTATGTGACTTTGTTTATCCTATTTTATGTAGTTAATATTTTAATAAAGTTTGTAAATCTATTACATGGTTATAACTATATTATTTCAGCATTGAGAAATAATTATGATTGTTTAATGATACTAACCTTTTTGTGTAATGAAATCTATTGTAGACCATATAGCATATAAAAAGGTTTCCATTATGGTCCTCTAATGTTCTAGAAATGCATCAAGGTAAATGTTAATTAAAATTGACTTAAATGATGTTGTTTGCGATGGTATAGCTGTATTTTTATTTTCATATAGACTTTAACCATGGAAAATTATCGTAAGATATAATCATATTGGTTTAATTGGTCTTTAAACATGGTATTTTTGGTATTTAAATTCTTTGGTAAAAGATATTGATCCTCTACCATACTTAAGATCATCGCAATTTTTAAACAATGGAAAGCTTGACTAGTAAGCTTTAGCAGCGCTCTGGGGATTAAGGTTGGCTATAGATTGTAATATTTCTAATATTATAATTGAGGGGGATTCATTGAACATTATTAATTTGTTAAATCAAAAGCAACCCCAAGCTGGTCTATCAGGGATTTCATTAATGAAGCTATTGAAATTTGTAATTGTTTTGATAATTGTAAGATTATCCACACCTATCGTGAAGGCAATAGAGTGGCCGATAGTTTAGCAAATATTGGTGTCAACAACACAATGCAAACATGGTTAAGCGGCGACCCTCTTCCAGCCAAAGTACTTGATGACATCACTAAAGATATACATGATTTTGAACACAATCATTAATAGATATAGAGAAGGTGCCAAGGATGTGATTATTAATTTCAATGGTAAGTTTAATGATGTTTTTAAAATTTTGCATGCTTCAGAGGTCCCCAAAAGTAGAGATGGTATAGAGTCAAATGGAATTCAAATTTTACCGTTGTGCAGAGCAGGAACAATACTAGAAAAATGGGGGGGCCTCCATGCAAGACCGAACCCATTCACGATCCGGCTGGAAAAATGACACAATTCTTTGGCATTATCTACAAATGGGGGGTATTTCAAATCTCATTGAAAAGATGCAGGGTTTTGACCAGGACATCTCGGTGAAATTCACAAATGGTTGGAGAAAATGTACTATTGAGTATGGAGAAGTCAGGGTCGAGATCTCTGAGGAACTCATCACCTAGGTCATGGGGCTGAACCTAGATGGAGCCAAGTTCTTCAACAAAAGAGTCGACCGTGAGGTTGAGGCTAAAAAATTCTCAAGGAAGGGGAGCACCTCGAGTTTGTCACGGCTGGAATAAAAGTGGCCTCTATCCCTGAGCCCTTTGCTGAGATAGCGCGGATGATGGTTAGGTACATCACACTTGAGGGAAGATATGTCACCATTCCCCTGAAGCATTTAATATTTCTCAATCATTTTCATAGGAATCTAACCATCAATTTCTCGCATTATCTGTTAAATTCCTTGGAGAGGTCTATTTTTAAAGTCTAGAATCATACTCGGGCTGTACCCCTACACCAAGGTCTAATTCTACTCATCCACCACCACTGCATCTCTTGCTCTCACCCTCTACCTACTCCCCTATTATTCTCCCTATCCCTGTCGACAAAGGTTTGGACTCTGCTACCTCTAGTAGAAATATGAAAGGAAAAAAGGCTAAGGTTTCCCTGCCTTCTTCACAAAGGATTCTGCGTAGCCATAGGGATATTGAACTTGCCAAGAACTTATTACATATCAGTAAACCTGTTGAAGAATGCAGAGATGTGGATCTTCTTACCAGGGTTGGAAAGCTTGAAGAGGAGATTAAAGACCTCAAAAATGCTCCTAGAAATTTGGAAAAAACAAAAGGAAAGAGGAAGTTACAAAATTCTGAGGACAATGATACTACTGCTGAGATTTTTAAGAAGCTCCTTTCACTTGATGTCAGGCTGGGAAATGCCAAGGGACATCACAACTACATCATCTCTACACTGAAAGGTGTTTATAATTTTATGGAGCAGCATGTGAGAAGTGTTTGCAGCCTTAGTGGCATTCCTGATGACATCTGGGATTCTAATGAGACTCGTGACCTTGCCCTTGCTCAGGCGGACATGAATGATCCTTCACATGCCACGGCCATTGTGCTATTCACCTCTCTTCAGAAAATTAAGGTCAAGATTGATAGGGCAGTCAAATAGTGCAGTGCCCAGGTGTTGTTTAGTTGTTGTGAAGTTGTTGTTTTTCGGTGGTTTTGTTGTTGTTTTCTTGTTGGGATGCCCTGTTTTGGATCCCTCTTTGAAGTATTTTGGTCCTTTTGTTCTTCTTCGGATCTCAGTTTGGATAGATCTTTTTGTACTCACTTTACTGATATATCTGGCTTTTGAGCCTACATGTTTAAGGTGTTTAGCCTTTCTTAGTTGGGTTTTCTCCTTCTGGTATCTAGCTACTTGAGCCTTTTTGTACTCAGGGTATAGTCCCTTCAAAACTATTTATCCTTAATAAAAAAAAAGATGAAAGAAGTTTTAATTTTAATTTTCTATAAGTCATATTTATTCTTATCATTGTTGATTATATATAGTTATGAATCCTAATAAGATGGCGAGTTAAAAATGAAAATTATAAATGATTATGGTATTTCACCATATAATTAGCAAGGTAAATGCAGTAGTATAATGGTTAAAACCCATAGCATATTCTAATGTTTGATCATAATGGTATTCAACCATATGTAAAGGCATAAGTAATATTTTATTTAATATGGTGGAATCGACCATACCATGCATAGAATATAATTTTTTTTCTTTTATTTATAATGGTCTTTGACCAAACATGATCACCATGTAGACTCTAGGAAAACATTGGTAATGGTAAGTTTTTTTTTATTAATAATCATGAACATTGACACCATGTAAAAATAGATAAAGTATTTAAGGTTTCTGATAATTTGAGACCACTTAATACTTCATTCAAATTGGAGGGAAAATAGGAAGGGTGGTGATGAGTTTCAATGAGACACTATGTGGAACCTGCAAGAATTAAGGGCATTTAATATTTTTTTAAACGCGAAGTGTCTCGGAAAATCTACCTTGCATGCATAGGAAATTTATTTTATTGTTTTTGGCTATCTTGAGCTCCTCATTTGGTCATTTGAGCTCCATTATGGTCAAGACTGTGTGCATGAGGGTTGTGAAGGTTATTTTCAGTTATATTATTAAGGAGATATTAATGAAATACCTAGCTATATATTGTTGTTTCATTTAGTTTGTTGGCATTGATATTTTCTTTGAATCTTGAAGTAATTGGGTTGATTTTATAGGATTGTTGGAAGAAATACTTGGAAAAGTAAACAAAAATGTTTATTCTTCAATGCATGCATGGATTATAAACCATTAGTTTTTTTGTTCTACTTCAAATCTTGTAGAAAATTTGGTGTAGTTTGTTATTTGATCTGTGTGATCAATTTTTACTAGGAAATATGTTGGAAATACATAGAAAAAATATTCTAAGACCACTTTATTATTTGGGTATTTAGGGAATAAGGTTATGGAAGAGTTTTCCATAAGTGGATATCTTTGTCTATATAAAATATAATTATTAGAAGAAATTTTTCTTTTTATTTGTGTGATATTTTTAGTGGTTAACTTTATTTTTTTATGATACATGTTGGCATATCAATACGAGTTTGATAATTTGATTTTTATTCTATCCTGCCTTTCGGGTTGCGTGTTTTGAAACCCAATTTTGAAGATGCATTAGAATCTAAACTATTGTATGGATATTTTTGTGTATGTCTAATAAATACTAAACGGTTATAAAATAACGGAGATTTTATTCGGTCCTATTGTGTTTTCATATTCCTTCCAGGTATTATTTTTAGTAGAAAATAATGAGGGTTGAGTATTCAGTAGGAATTGAGTTGTAATATTAAGGATCAATTTTGTAACATTCCAAATTTTGAAACTCTATATTAAAAATGAAACCTTGTTTGGTTGTTTCTTCTTGGTTGTAGTTTCGTGTTTCATCAATCACACTTTGATAGTGATTGGAAATGTTTGTGGTAGTTTCCTAGTGTGATATTGTTTAATGTTAGTTACTAGCCTAACTAACCTAAGATATAGGTTAAGTGATCTAACCTAATCCTAACTTATGATGGTAAGTTAGTAACCTAACCGAGTGTCAAAAGATTATCTAGATGATTTTGACTCGCCTTAATAAATGCATGACATTTGATTAGTATAAAGAATTTGGCTTGGTTAATGGGCTTGGCATTTAATTGGTGCTTAGTTGTGATGATATTTGGTGGCATTGGACTTATGAGTTATATTGGCATTAACTTATGTATTAACCATTCCTTGTGGAATGTGGCACATAATTTTATTTTAAAATAATAATAATAATAAAACTTAGCCTAAAGCTAAGTGGTGGCATTTTGGGATTTTAATGATATTTGAATGGATTTTGAAATCCATGTATTAAAAGATATTTAGGTTTTTCTTCTATCCATTTAGCATGACGTGAAGAGAGGAGGAAATAAAAGGGGAGATTATGTCAAAAAAAATTTAGAGGATTTGTTGGAAGTTATCATGACCATCTGGGGATGGTTTTGGGCCTATATTATGGGATCTCACCTTTTTTGTTGCATCCATATGGTGGAGAGTAATTTTAGAAAAACAAATAGGTTTTCAGGTTTTAGTTCATATGGTGTGGAGCTAAGAAGATGGAGAAAAAAACAAGGAAGGAAAGAGGAAAGAATAGACTAGTTTTTGTCTTCTTCATCTTGAATCTCTTAGGCAAGGGTTTCATGCTTTATCTATGTAGTATTTTACAAATAAATGCATATTCAATTTTATCCCTTTTCGGGTAATGAGAAATCTGGTTTATCTATTCTGGGTATTAATATTTTCTATCAAGCCTTTATGGGTATTTGGAAAATATGTTTATTTTATTATGGGCATTATAGATTTCAGATCTCTCAAGTATGAGAGCATGAGATTTCATTTTACCTCCTTATTTGATAACTAGAATTAATGAGGTTATTCACTTGGGTATTTAGAGAAGGTTTTTGACGTTTTAGTTATGGTTTTGGACTGATTTCCAAGATGCATTTTTACATGTTGGAGCACTGAATTTTTTTATTTGTTGTTGTGTTTTAGCCGTTATAAGATGCATTTTCTATTGTAGAATTTCATGTTAAAAGTGTTAGGTTTTTGGCTATTTTTTGCTGCATTTTTGTTGCAGCATTGGTTGTTAGAAGCACTGGGTTTTTCATATTTTTATTGCTGCATTTTTGTGCAACAAAATTAGTTTTGGAGCTCTAAGTTTTTGATGGATTTGTTTTTGTGTTTAGTTGTTATACGATGTGTAAATTGTAGTAGCATTGTTGACAGATCTTTGTGTTTTAGGGTTATTTCTGCGTTGTATTTTTGTTGTTAGATAGTTGTATTCTTTGATGTAATTTTCTGCTAGTTCATTGTATTTCATCAAAGTGTTAGTGTGTAATCATTTGGTTGGCATATTTAAAAAGTTTTGTGTTGTGACATTTTGTCAAATGGTTAGTGTGCAATCATTTGGTTGGCATATTTAAAGAATGATGTGTTGTGAAATTTTTTCAAATAGTTAGTGTGCAATCATTTGGATGGAATATTTAAATAATGTTGTATTGTGACATTTTGTCAAATGGTTAGTGTGTAATCATTTGGATGGCATATTCAAAGAATGTTGTGTTGTGAAATTTTGTCAAACAGTTAGAGTTCAATCATTTGGTTGGCATATTTAAAGAATGATGTGTTGTGACATTTTGTCAAATAGACAGTGTGCAATCATTTGGATGACATATTTAAAGATTGTTATTTTGTGACATTTTATCAAACAATTAGTGTGTAATAATTTGGAGGGAATATTTAAATAATGTTGTGTTGTGACAGTTTGTCAAATAGTTAGTGTGTAATCATTTTGTTTGCATATTTAAATAATGATGTGTTGTGACATTATGTCAAACAATTGATATGTAATCTTTTATTGACATAAATACACGAGTATGGATTATGGCATTTTGGCATGCTTCTATAATGCACTATTTGGACTTTATGTGAAGTTGTTTTTATGGCATTTTTTCATGCTGCTATAATGCACTCTTTGGACTTTATGTGAAGTTTTTTTTATGGCATTTTTTCATACTACTTTAATGCACTCTTTGGACTTTATGTGAAGTTCTTTCTATGGCATTTTGTTGTGTTGTTGGTATGCATTATTTGGACTTTATGAGAAGTTATTTTCATGCCATTTTTTCATGCTATTGGCATGAATTCTTTGGATTTTATGGGAAGTTATTTCTATGGAATTTTTTCATATTGTTGGCATGCATTCTTTGGACTTTATGGGAAGTTATTTCTATAGAATTTTTGTCATGTTGTTGGCATGTATTATTTGGACTTTATGGGAAGTTATTTCTATGGAATTTTTTCATGTTGTTGGAATGAATTCTTTGGACTTTATGGGAAGTTATTTCTATGGCATTTTGTCATGCTATTGACATGCATTCTTTGGACTTTATGGGAAGTTCTTTCTATGGAATTTTGTCATGTTGTTGGCATGCATTCTTTGGAATTTATGGGAAGTTCTTTCTATGGCATTTTTTCATGTTGTTGGCATGCATTCTTTGGATTATATTTGAAGTTCATAATATGGCATTTTTTCATACGATTGGCATGCATTCTTTGGGTATAAAGGTTATGTTGGGCCTTTTGACAAATATGTTATGTTGCTGATTTGTTTTGGCATGTTGTTCATCTTTGAGCTTGTAAAGTGATATACATGTTGGCATTGTGTCAATTTGTTATGTATGCATTCTCTTTTTTGCATATAAGGTTACTACATTGGCATTTTTTCAAGTAGTTGGCATGTTGTTCCATTTTGGGCATGTTAAGATGATGTACATGTTGGCATTGTGTCAATTTGTTATGTATGCATTCTCCTTTTTGCATATAAGGTTACTACATTGGAATTTTGTCAAGTAGTTGGCATGCTGTTCCATTTTGGGAATGTTAAGATGATGTGCATGTTGAAAGTTCTTCATAATATTTGTATGCTTTCTCATGATGGTTTATGAGATTATTGTTGAAGGAATTTTGTCATACTCTTTATATGTTTTCTCATGATGATTTATGAGCTTATTGTTGAAGGAATTTTGTCACACATTTTATATGCTTTCTCATGATGGTTTAAGAGATTATTGTTGAAGATAATTTTTCATACTATTTGTATGCTTTCTCATGATGGTTTATGAGATTATTGTTGAAGACATTTCGTTATACTATTTGTATGCTTTCTCATAATGATTTATGATATTATTGTTGAAGGCATTTTTTCATATAGTTTGTCTTCTTTCTCATGATGGGTTATGATATTATTTATGAAGGCATATTTTCATACTATTTTTATGATTTATCATAATGGTTATGAGATTATTGGTTATGGAATTTTTCCAAGCAATTAGTATGCTTTCTTTTATGGGCATATAAGATGTTAATTTTGGGATCTGGTCAAAAGTTGTTTGATGTTTCGTTGTTCAGCATAAAGATGAATATGCCAACATTATGTCAAAATAGTTAGAATGTTGTCTCGTTTTGGGATATAAAATTATTGTGATGGAATTTGGTTAAACATTTGGTAAGATTTTGGTTTTTATGGATACGAATAATAAGATATGCATTATGTAATCAACCTTACTTGTTGTAAGTTGTATGCATTTTTCTGTATGTTAAATGAAGGCTTCGCCTTGAATGAGAATATGAACTTGATTAATTCATGCATGAATACATGCTTATCTACATCATTATTATAATAATGGATGATTTTGTATGTGGATGCATGACTGAATATTATTGTTATGATTATTATGAAATACATTATGTAATCAACCTTACGTGAGGTAAGTTTTATGTATTTTCATGTATGATGGTTAAAGGCACCACTCAAGAATGATATTCTAAACTTGGTTAGTTCATGCATGTATACATGCTTATTGACATGATTAATGTATTATGTAATCAACCTTACGTGAGGTAAGTTTTATGTATTTTCATGTATGATGGTTGAAGGAACCACTCTAGACTAAGATTTTGAACTTGGTTAGTTCATGCATGTATACATGCTTATTGAAATCATTATAATAATAATGTATGAGTCTTTTTATTGATGCATGTTTGGATATTGCTGATATGTTTTCATTTGTATAATAATTCATGTATGAAAATGCAAACTCTTGCGATTCGATTGGAACCAACCCTTTGTGGAAAATGCATGCCACTCTAGAGACAAGGGAAAGGAAAGAATCTGAAAGGGATTCAAGCTAATTTTCAGATCTTGTTTAGTTATTTTAAATTTAGTTCTTAGAAGAAAATTGTACTTGTTTAACGGTTGGAATAATAGTTACATTGTATTGAAAGTAAAATTATAAGTTGTACAAAAAATTGGAAATAAAAGAAATGTCTTTTGAATCAAATATGATTTGTACTTGCTATTTCATGCATGTATGATTTGAATTTTAAGTTTTGTAAGTTGTTTATGTATAGAATTAGCATAAATATTAACAACGGGGATAACGAGGTTAATGATAAAAAATTGATCTTTGTTTTCTAGGTCCCTACAAATTTTTCTTATTTTGGATGCATGTATAATTTTTTATAAAGTTTTGAAATATGGGTTATATTATTGAAGGTATTTGGTTAAGAGTGAGGAATTTATTTTACTTCCTTTAATCAAGTTTTATTCCATCTATTGATATGGTCTATGTGTCGATCATTGTGAAAGGAGTATAAACATTTCTATTTCCTTAACTGTTATACTTGAAATATTAACTAAATTTGGTTAAGAATATTGGTTATGGTAGTACTATTGGTGAAACCTTGTGTTTATACTTCGTTAAAAATGAATATTTTTCTTCTCATAATTGATACAAATTTAATACGATGTAACATTTAGGAATATTTAGCAAGTTAAAGAGTTTGAAGGTAGATCCTTTACATTTTTCGTCCTGCAAACTTCGGGATTGGTTTCTTGAATGTTTGAGGTACTATATTATGAATCTTTCTATTTATTGTTTCTTTAGGGAGGGTTTTCAAACAAAAGGTCTATATCTAATTTATGAAAGGTTTACTTGTAGGGAATTCTATTTTTATTGAAGGAAAATTTGTGCTTTTTAAAGTAATTTTTTATTTATTGGTAAAAGATTTTGGAGGGACCTTACCCAAGAGTACAATCAAAGGCTCAACATCCAAGATAGAAAATACAAAGAAAAGTGGCTAACAAAAAAAAGGGCCACACCCCAACCAAAAGTAGAAACTAACAAAGTACTAGGGTAGGGGCCATCTTCTAGCGAGGTTTCCCTACTACGAGAAAAATTGTAAAGCTGCATGACACTAAAACAACATCATAAAAACATTACAATAGTTGCACCAAACATAAAGAAATAAAGATACTAATTAATGCATTTATTGTAGAGATTGATAGCAATTCTTATTTCCTTGTATATATTAAAATAAGTAGTGATGTTTGGATCCTAATTTTAGGCTTTGAAATTTTGGTGAGCTTTTGATTCTTCTATACAGAGTTGGTATTCCACCGACATCATAGATCCATCGGATGTGCACTTGCAGGAGGTCAAAAACTACCTGTGGATATCTCTATGAGGTTGTTATGTTTATCTTCCGAGTTTTGAAATTGGTGGAAAGGGTGTTAAACTCCTCTCTGAAGCTTGAGATGGAGTTAGCAGACTGAGTTTTTAATGTTGGATTTGAGAAGAAAATCCACATTATCTTCCATATTTTTAGAGTCTTAGCTTGAAATTTCATTTTTCTAGGACAATGTCCTAATCACTAACATCAATAACAGCAGGGGAGCTACCAACCGCCATGACTTCTTTTCCTTTGCTGCTCCTAAGAACCCTTTTGGGGGTGGCTCAATAATAGGGTCTCGATACATGGGGTTCTTAGAATGGATACAGGGTTGTTGTGGGGGTGGTGGGGTAAGTGGGGGATGAGGATCATTAGCCATGACATCAATAATGTACTAGTGGATGAGATATATGACCCCCTGATGTAAAGGCACAGTCCTTTTATGACCTTGAACCTCCTCAACTAAATTTTCTAAAGATTGTAGGATATAGTAAGCTGTTGGGCCCCATAATATTGGCCAAGTACAAGAAGGCACGTGGGCACGTGTGACCTAATTGAATAAGATTGCATGGGTTGAAGGTACGCAAGGTAGGTTTCTAGCAGGGTTTAGCATAACACACAGCGCATGCATAAGACAAGATGTGTGTTAGGACTTATCCATATTGGTTCTATACAACACATAAGGAAAGCGTGACCCATCTAGCACGCAGAGTGGATAAGGTGCCCACTGGTAACTATAGGATCAAGAATGGAATATTCCATGCATGTGATGGAAGGATCTAGAATGATATCATTGTAAAGAGGGGGTTTTAGATCAAAGGAGGCATACTCTATTTAAGGACCACTTGAACACTTGGCGGTTGATCTGTTACCTCGAAGGCATGGTGGTGAAGGAAAAAGCTTTATATAGGGATACGGAGGTAGTAGAGGTAATAAGTGTGGTAGTGTGGTGGGAGAGAGGTGAAACTTTGCAAAAATATTATGGAGGATTCTATGGGTTTGTATTAGAGGAAATGTAGGAGTGATGACATATTTAGAGGGATGAGTCCGTGTTTATCCTTTTATATGAAGGATATAGTTTGGTTTCTGATGCATGACCTTTCTCTACATTATTATATGGGTCTATTGTGGCCTCAATGAATGTAATGTGGTTACTGAACTCATGAATATAAATATAAGGCTCGATCTAATATATATGTGTTCATGATTATAAGTCCTAGTGCATTTCCTTTGTGTTATGAATCGGTTCTACATTCTGTTCAATGTTTCCCTTTTATCTTCTAAGTGAATGCATGGTTCTTTTCTATTCTTTTGCACTTGAATATCTTTCATAGATGATGTATTCTTACACAAATCACATAAAAGAGGGGCTCGGTGCCCACGTGTGCCTTCGGTGAGCACCCGGACCTACAGGTGATAGGCTAGCGCACATGGGATTAGATTGTTTTCTATGGGTATTAACATGACTATAGTAAGACAAACTCACCTTTTCTTCACTCCTAAAATGATTTATCAACAAAGGTGATGAAGCATGATTGTAGAAAATAGTCCCTGAGAGTGATATAACAAAGCATCATATGATTTACATCATCAAAGGGCTTCAAAATAGTGTCACAAATAATGCCTTCCTTCTTAATTTACAGGTGTTCTACATCATTTAAGAAGATTTTTTCCTCAACTTCTTTATCAAATTTATTCCTAAAGAACTTATTTCCATCCATGCTAAGCCTAGTTATAAAAGAGATGAACTACTCATAGATATTGAAATATCTTCCTCTATACTAGATGTTCCTCCCTTTCTAATTTTCCACAAATTGGAGATATATGTGTTCGTCGTGCCCCTTGATCCTCTGAATAAAATATGGAAACCCTCCAATGTTAAGGGTTTCCCAGATCTCTACATTTTCCATCCACTAAGGATCTAAATAGGCTCAACACGATATGGAGAGCCCCCCATAGTGAAAAAAGATGAAGGTTATGAATTGTAACATTGATAACAACTACAAACAGTCTTACTGACACCACACCAATAACCTAAAATCTTGGTAGTTGTAGAAATGAACCTGAATCCTTCCCCAATTCTGTTTGAAAAGAAAAAAACTCATTTTTTGAGGTGAAGGGGTAATAAGTACTTTTAATATCAATCTACTTTAGAAATCCATGCCAAGGATTCCACACATGAGAGATCCGCTAGCTAGGGATTTGCATTTGCTTCTTTAATGATGATTTGGCAAGCTTCATGAGGGGTGTCATGTAAATCATACCATTCAGTGTACTTATTATTGCATACCCCTACATTAGCCAAGATGTCCACTAATTTATTCCCCTCCCTATATACATGTTGAAACATGATGTTAATACCATTGCATATAGAAAGGGCTTCATTGATAAAATCACTTATGCTTCTACTAGGAATTTGGGTCTTAGAAAGATTATTGATAATGTTCATTGAGTCACCTTCCATAATGATGTTATCCACTTTGAGGTTCCTAGCAATTCTGATTCCCCAAAGAGCTGCAAGGGCTTCCGAGTAGTGGTTGGTTTTCTTGCCCATAGAACCTACATAAGCGAAAATGAGGTGACCCAAGTGATTTCTAATAAGACCACCACCACTGTTGACCCAGGATTTCTTTGGAAGCACCATCGAAGTTCAACTTATGCCAACCTTCCGGAGGGGGAATCCACTACACAAGAGACCTATCAATGTTGGAGGGAGGAGCTACTAATTGTTAAGTATTGACGTTCCATGCCTTTAGATATTTTTCCTCATCTTGGGGATACAAAGATTTTTAGGTGGCTTAAATTTCTAGATGTTTTCTTTAGCAGCCAACAACAATTTCATTCAGGATAATTTTGATGGTTTTTTTGTTCCCCTAAAAATTATAGAGTTATGATCTTCCATATCCTCCAGATGGTGTGGGGGAAAATGATCCTCCAAAATATGTGAAGAAGAGCATGCTTGAAAGGAAGCTTCCATTGGAGCCATGCTTGAATAATGTCTTCCGGGAAATACCAATTGACACCAAACCTTTTGAAGATGAGCTTCCATAGAGCCATGGCCACTGGGAAATGAAGCAGGAGGTGTTGAATGGTTTCATTATCCTTTTTACAGTGGTAAATCTATTAGGCATGGTAGATCCCCTCTTGATAAGGTTATCAATGGTGAGGATACCTTTATTAAGAAAAACTAGAGAAACTGGTTAATCTTAGGAGTAAGCTCTTTGAACCAGATCCTACTCCAAGGAAATATGTTATCAATTCATTGACAAACAATTGGTAACTAGATCTCACCGAGTAGTTTCCATCAAAGGAATGGGCCCAAGTAAATTCATCCTTAGATTGCATTTGGCTAATGGGAATATGACTTAGGATGTTTTGTAGGTCTCAAGGGTCCCCTCCTAGTTGGGGATAATATTCACAAGATTTTTCCACTACAATAATCCATCAGTATTTTGCATATAGCCACTGACATGATATCCCAAGGCTACGGTGAGGTTGTTTTGAAGTTGTTCCTAATGCTGATTATTGATTAGAGTGCTAAAATCAGCCCACCTATCTTTCTAGAAGTTGATACTTTCCCCCATGCCTAGAATCCATTTACATCCAGAGGAAAGCTCTGTTATGATCTTTACCAAATTGTTCCAGAAATTGGAACCATTAGGGAGAGTGGCATTGTTAAGGAACTCTTGAACATTTCCAAGGTTTAAATATTTAGCTCTGATGAGATTGGCCCAAGGATTTTCCTCTTTAATAAGTCTCCAACCCATTTTAGATACTAATGTTGCATTCATGGTTCTAATTTTTTAATGTCAATGCCCCCATATTTCTTGTAATTAAAAACCTTCTCCTAAGCTACCAAACGAATTCTATTTTTCTCTTTCATTCGCATCCAAAGAATTTTTTTTTTGAATACTCTCAATCTTATAAACAATACATGTTAGAATAAATAAGAGAGACATGATATATATCGGCAAGTTTTAGAGTGTACTTTTTATAAGAAGACATTTTCCCACACTAGAAAGGGTGGATCCATTTCAACTAAAAAGCTTTCTTTGAAATCATTAAGAAAATAATTCCAAACACTCATGTGAACCTTGTTATTACCTGGAGGGAGCCCAAGTTATGTGTTAGGAAAGGATTTAATCTCGCAGCCAAGGATTTGGGAAATTTTTCTTTTTCTAGTAAGAGGAGTGTTAGAAACATACAAAGAGATTTTATCAAAATTAATTTGCTAACTAGAGGCCTCTTCATAAATCTAGATAATATACTTCATAGTTTTGGCTTCTAGGATACATGCAATAAGGATTAGAATAATATCATTAGAAAACTATTGATGGGAGACCGTAATATCAAAGGACGTGGGCTTAAACCCATTTAGATAACCTAAAGAAATAACCCTATTGATATTACAAGATAAAACTATCCTCCATGATAATAAAGAGAATGAAAGATATGGGGTCACCTTGATGGATTCCATTGCTACATGGAAATAATCCCACAAGGCTACCATTGATGATAACCAAGAATCTTAGAGTAGAGATATAGGTCTAAATGATATTTCTAAAGTGAGCATCAAAGTCAAACTTTTCTAAGACTTTATCAAGGAAAACCCATGACACTTTGTCAAATTATTTGTTCATATCCAACTTTAAGACCATACCTACCTTCTTGCTTTTCTCCATCGAGTGTATGGTTTCATGCACCATGACAACTCCATCTTGAATTAGCCTTCCTTTAACAAACCCCCTTGCTTGCTTGAGATGATGTTAGGAAGCAATGGTTGGAGCCTGGAGGTGAGGATTTTAGTGAAGATCTTATATAACACATTGGAAAGGCTTATAGGTCTAAAGTGCTTGAAGTCTTTAGCCCCCACTTTCTTAGGAACCAGGACTATAAAAGTATTTTTGATTTCTTTGATCAGATTTCCTGTCCTAAAAAATCATTGAAAACTTTGAGGAGGTCATCCACACAAATCCCACAACAATTTTGATAGAAAAAGGCTAGAAAACCATGTGGGCTTAGGGATTTGTCTCCTTCCATAGAGAAAACTAATTTTTGAAGTTCTTCAATAGTGACATGCTTAGAGAGAGAGAGAAATTCCTTAGTTCTTACAAGATTATTTGGAATGGAGTCTAATATCATGCTAGTAGCCACTTTGAAGATAACTCAAGTAAATCATTTAGTAAGTTCTTGTAGAAATTGACCACTTCCTCTCTTATACAATTAGGATTATTAGTTGTCTCACCATTCTATCTAGTGATTTCAGAAATTCTAGTATGGGCTCTATGCTTTAGGGTTGTCATGTGAAAAAATTTAGTGTTCTTGTCACCTTCCTTAAGCCAGACAACTCTAGATTTCAGTCTCCAGTAGGATTCCTCCTTAGCATAGATGGTATGAAATTCAGCTAAAATGATTTTTTCATGGACATAGTCTTCTTGGTTCATCCAAAAGTAGTGACTTTATTTTCCAGGGATTTAATTTCTTCTTTAAGTTTTTTTCTAATTGAAAATGTTACCAAAAATGTCTTTGTTCTAGGCTTGAACTTTCTTTTTGACATTTTGAGTTTCTATACAAATTTTTAATGAGAAGATCTGTCAACTTGAATCCCCCACCATTATTTAATGTTGTCAATTAGGTCTAGATGATCAAATGACATCTTTTCAAATTTTAAAGATGACTGAGCAGACTTCTCATTATTCAACAAAATTAGGACATTGAGGTTATGATCAAAGGAAATTCTAGGAAGAGAGGAAAGATGAAATTCTTGACAAAAAGCTAATCAGCTGAAATTAGATCTTTGTCAATATGAACCTGGATGAGATTGTTTCTGAGTCTCTTATTATACCATGTGAACGGGTTACCATGGAGTTCAAGGTCCAATAGATTTTCTTGAGATATGAAGTCAACAAAATCATCCATCCCAGCTGTATGTTTAGATGCACCACCTTTTTTTCATCAGTGGAGAGGGGAGAATTGAAGTCTCCCATGATCAACCAATTCCATCTGGAGCAGGTATTTTGGAAGCTAAGAAGGTCCCTCCAGAGTTTCCTTCTACCGTGAAGAGTGTTTGGAGCATAAATGACCAAAAATATCCAACTGAATTTGTTATCAGAAGTATGGAAGGAAATATCCAGGTGAGAGTGCGATGAAAAAATGGTCTTACCAATAAGCTTGCTAGGGTCCCAGAAGACAACCATACCTCCTGAGGCTCCTTTTGAATCAACAGCCACCCACTCTACTTTTTTCAAATTTTATTATAACAAACCTTTAAAGCTTCAGTACCCATTTTAGTTTCTTGAATAGCCATGATGGCAGGATTACAACTCTTTCTTAAATCTTTTAGTGTGTGTTTCTTTCCACTACCATTAAGGCCTCTTATATTCCAAGAAACAATCTTCATTAAAAAATTCATGGAGAGGAATGGACCAGGTGGTCCAAGGAAGACTGAGTTCCATCACCAATGCTTTATTGATCTCCCTCTTCCTTTGATCATTTTTAGAGGGTCTACCTTTTGTAGTGTTTTCCCCTGTATTTTCTTTAAAATAAGATCTAGTCACCCTAGAGGTGGATGCAGCCCAGCTCCCTAGAGATTTTTTCTTGTCAAAATACAAAGTATCTAGTATGTTTTCAAAGCCTTTATATTTTTTCTTTTTCCTGCAGACCATTGTAAACTCAAGTGAGTTTGTGAAATCTTTTAAAAGCGGGATCTTCCCAAGAGTGAGTTCACCCTCCTCCTTTTCTAGGCTAGGGGAATTTTGAAGTCCTTCACTAATCTACTTTAAAGGAGGATATGGTGAAGCCATGATATTATATATGTATTGTAGAGGAGATCCATTCCTCCCTTTACGAAAAAAAATTCTAGAGTGAGTATCTTAGAGTGAGTGTCGGATATAGGTTGTTCTAGTGCTTTAAAGTTATCTCTTTTACTATGTAAGTAGTAATGATAATATGTGAAAATGTTGACTATGGAAATATGAAGAGATGCTTATTTATCTTTTTTCCACTTTGTGTTTAAGATGGATATTAGTAAACAATTATTTTTGAAATAATCTTATTTTATTAATTCAAGTACTATTTACCAGTCAAGAAATATTTATGAGGGTTGAATGCATTTGGATTGTAAATAGTATGGTTTAATAGTCTTCACTAAAGAGAATGGTTTTTGTATTTTATTGTGACTAAAGTTCGAAATGAAGTAATTATTGTGTAGGCATAAATATCTTACTTGATTATTTGTAAGGTTTTTATTAATGGAAACATTGTATGCACATTTAGATCACTTCATTGGTTGTTGTTATGTTTACTTAATAAATTACCTATGCAATTTTAATAGTATCGTAAGTAAAAATTTTGATGTTCAATTGATTCATAATTTAACAACATGAATAAGAGTTATTAATCCATGGTAGTTCGATGAACTGACCATGTATATTACTTTATTTTATCCTATAAATTTCAAAATGGAATAATTATTACAAGGTTTTATTTTTATTATTTTCGGGCATGTTCAACATGTGACAATTGTGTTATTTGATTTCAGATATTTTTATGTTTGAACATTCGATTATGGATCATTGTAATTATTGAAATGTGAAACATGATTTTGTAGATTTTCATAAGGCAATTTTCCTAATTATAACCATATGAATTTATTGTAATAATTTATAACATAAGGATTCATCCTTATTGAGTTTTAAATTTAAAAATTATTACTTGTATATATTTTATGTGTTGTAATAATGATATACATTTTTTTAACGACGATGTAATTCTAAAATTGATTAAAATATTGTACTTTTTATATTGTTGTAATTGTACTTTACGACAATTATTATCCTTAACTATCAAATGGAAATTATTACGAAAATATGTATGACATCATCATTAATATGTTTAAGTAAATAAGATTAATAAAACAACACTATTATGGACACGATACAAAGTTATGAAATAATGACATTTCATCTTAAACTTAGTCGTAATGAGATTAATTAAATAATTAATCCATTATTTAGTACAACTATAAATCATTACAATAATGATAGTTATACTTTGATAACATTGAAAAATTATAAATGACATAATGTTTTCATAATAGCGTAAGTGTTATACTTTAAACTATGAATTAAGATGGTAAAAATAAATGTGATCGGTGCATTTATAATTATCACCAATCTAAATCAATCATTATATTAAAAAGGTTATATCTCTTTCTTGAAGAGATACATAAACTTTAGTTAACAAATTGGTGGAATTATAATTCAATCTAAATGAGTTTGGATTGTTACAAAATTAAAGGGACATGGTTGGACTAAACCCATCCCTAACAACAAAAATAATGTAGCGACACAACGTGATATGATACTTTTATTATAGTAACTAGTTAAGATACTATATAACTTTTCCTTTAACATATACCTTGACTCCGTCTCAAAACGATGAATTCTACCTTGTAATAAGATAATGTGTATTATGAAAGTATGTAATTTAAGTCTAGTATATCCAATTGATTGAACTCTATCTATACCACCTTAGGATGGCTACGGGAAGGGTAATAATTATTTAATGATGAATTTCATTAAGTAATCATTATATTTCCCATAGGGGTCCTAAGTTGGGACTGATAGCATACTCTTGAGTTGAGAGGCGAGACCTATAGTATAGGCTTTATTAATATAAGAACTTAAAATTTTATTAAATGAGACATGATCCAGATAACTATGTATAGATGATTGTGTGGTGATGAGACAAGTTTCATTTGGCTTATGTGTAGTCAAAAAACTAAGCATGTAAAGCATAGCTTGAAAAAATTGGCTTAAGTAGTGTACTAGCAAAATACATTGTTAGTTCACCGATTTCCTATCTAATTGGGTGAGATGCTAAATGAAACTTAGTTGAATTATTTTCAGGTAGAAGCTTAGGTACTACATCAATTATCACACCTAAATGAATAGGTTAACTAATTGCATACAAGTTATGCACACTCATATAAAGTTTTGATAAAGGGGATCTAATATATCTAATTGACCTTTAAAAATGCACATGGTTATGTTGTTATTAGATGGATTGTAAACTATATTTCATGTTGTATTATAATTGTTGTTATGTTAAAATCATTGAAGGCATTTAATGGGATTAAGGGGTTTATTTTAAAAGAAAAAAATTCCCTTAATTTGGAGTAATTATAACATGGGTGTTACTGAAAAGAATGAATAAAGATAATGAATACCTAGTTTAGGAAGCAAGTGGAATTAGCAGAGAAGTGTGATGAAAAGAATAAAAATACTTTGGTTGCAAAGTAATTTCAGCAGAAATGAAAAGTTTAAGTTTCAATGCAAGAAAATGAGGAATATAGGATAGTAATTTAAGCCAAGAGAAGTCATGATACATGAACAATATCTTCACACAAGTTTCAAAGATTCAAGGTATGCATTTTTAAATGTGATTTTGGATAGTGGTAATAGTAATCGCTGTACATTTGTTGTCAAATATTTGTAAGCGATTAATGAGCTATATTAAGATCACCAAATTTTGAAGAGGAGGAACATGACAAATTGATTGAGAGTGTTGAAAGATGTTCTTGTAGAACTCGTGAAGTTAAGTAATTTGAATTCATATATTGATTTGTCATTGTTTATGATAGAAAAGTGCAAGAGAAGGAGAATTGTTTTTGTTAATAGTTTGGTATCCTGGATAAATAAAAAGTAGGTTTCTATTTCTTCATATACATCAGAGGAAAAGATTAATTGCATAAATATCATGGTGCACATAAGTTCTAGATAGGAATCATAAAATAAGGGTGAGTTAATCATTTCATAGTCAAGAAAAATCACAAAGGGATAAAGCAGACGCATACTCTAAGGGGGAAGTTAAAATAAGGGGGATAAGTACCAAAAATAATTACATAAGGAGATTTTAGATAGTTTTTACTCCTTTTCCACTGATGTCAAAGGAGGAGAGTTAAAGAAAGGGGATAATTAGAATACGAAATTACATAAAATTATATATTTGTAGAAAGGGGAGCAAGATACATTCACAAAGTTATTTGTACGAAAGATGTTTGGTTGTGGTTGGTTGCCATCAATGAAAAAGGTAGTTATTTTTAGAATTATTTTCATTGATATCAAAGGAAGATGGAGGATCTGAAATACATAACAGATTATTAGATTCATTTATTTCAAAGGATGCTTAAAGAGGTATCATAAAAATAAAATTATTGGAAGAGTTTTTATTGATCAATGTTTATTGTTAGTAGCTTTAGAGTCTCAGTAGTGTAGCTTAAGATTATCCTAATTTAGATTTAGATTCTTCCATTGTAACTTCAAATTATCCTATTATAGCTTCAAAGTCTCCTACTAAATTTTTAGAGTCTCTTCATGTGGCTTCAAAGTTTAGCTTGAGTTTATTCCTATAGATTAGGAGTCTAACTAGAGTTTTATTTGATGCAAAGGATCAAGGAGCATGAATTTTATTGGTCTAGAGATCATGATTTATTTGATTTGGAGAAAACAGTATTGAGAAATCTATAGTAATACACTCTTGAGATACTCTTATGAATGTTTTGGAGCATCTTTCATCAATATATCTGGAGTAATATGAATATAGAACTATGTGAATAGAAATAAGTTTATTTGTGATCTTGTTAACACTAATTGTTGACCAAATAGTATTATATTTAAATCTCCATCATTTAAGGAAAATTATATCATTCCATTATATAGAAGAAATTTTGTAAGGTCATGATTGGATGACCCTCTAAGGCATGAAAAAGATATTTATAATCTTAAAGATAAATGTTTGACCTCATCTGTTTTGACACTAGAATTTTAAATGCATTTAAATACAATTGATAAGTGTTGGTTAAATAAATGGGAGGAGACTGGTAAGAACCAGGACTATTCTAATGATGGAGATTAGTAAGGAAGCTAAGGAGTGAATTGAGCATGTAGGTATGGTTACCTTCTTCAAAAAAATTAGAGGCCACAATGAGAATTTAAGTATGGATGTTGAAATGTAGTGGAATGATGATAGGGTATATTTAATGGTATTTTACTTCTCAATCACTCCTAAGATAATTAGAAAGGTCATTGGTCTATTATTGGAGGGGAGAATGATTTTCAAGCTTAAATATGATTTGTAGTTGGAAATTGACAGTTTCATAATTGGTAAGGAAACCCTTAAACAACATTTTGCTAGTTTTGATAGGGAATCTCTACCATTTCCCTTTGATGAAATTTCTCTTCTTTTGATGCAATATGTGACACTTGAGGGAAGGTTTAAAGTGGTTTTTACCTATCATTTTCTAATGTTGAACCACATTAGACATGGGAAACTATATTGTTTTCCTAATTTTCTATTTAGATCCATGTCTAAATCAATTGACCAAGTGTAGAAGGGGACTTTCACAATACCTCTCCATCAATCCCTTATCAAAGCCATGATTCACACAGGGTTACCGAATGTGAGTAGGGATTAGAAAATTTTCCCTAACTTGGTGAAGCTAGGGCCTTTGGAGGTTAGTAATACTTTGGGGAAGTGAACCATGTCTAGCAAAGACAAAGTTTCATCTATGAAGGGTGAAAGGAAGGAAGATGTGGGTCTCAACTTAAATGATGGTAAAAGGATTACCATAGTTGAGGAAAAATATCGGAGTGGAAGGTGTTGAGGATAACAATACTAATAAGGGAAATCAAAACTAGGATAATAATGCAAACTATGAATTAGAAGACTTAGGAAAGTTGGGAGAGACCTCTCCAAAAGGCCAAGACACGAACAATGAAATGGAAACTCAGACCTAGAATACTTAGGAAGCCATTAACAATCTCAATCTTCTTAAAGTGGATCAATAGATTACAGCTTTTTTACTCTCCCTTTGCAATATTTGAAGGATACCTTGAGAAAACATGGTCAATACAACATAACCTAACTCTCATGAGTTGTCACCTTAGAGAATGAAGATGTTTTCTAGAAAAGGTCTAGGTTACTAAAGACAATGATAAAAATTGATTGCATCTACATATTTTGGTAAAGGATAGGAAAATTCAATGAACTTCTTCAACATTTGTGGATATACAGTGCAAGCAGGGATGGTTCATGTATGATTTATTACTGAATGTATAATTTTTGGTTGGGAAGTTAAGCAGGATAAAGTTGATTATACCAAATTCTTGAGAAATTTTAACAAATGTTGGAAAATCTACAAAGCAAAATGAAAAAGGCTTCAAATAGTTAGAATGAACCTTCAACTAGAGGATGTGCATCTATGAAAGCTCAAAGACACATGGTTTCACACATTCTTCAAGGATTCAACACAAAATATCATGTTAAAGACTTAATTAAACATCAAAAGTCCCGATTCATCATGCCTATGATACACTCATAGACGAAAAATAATTTGTATCATCAAAATGAAAGTAAAGTGAATTTAAATCATTTATTGCATTATGAAATGAAAACTCTCTTCATAATGTAATTGAAAATGCCACAATACTATCACGAGGACAAGATCTTGTGTGATTCAGAGGAACTCCTAACATAAGATTGCAACAAGAACACAGATAACTATTTGAAGATATCTCAAAATGAAAGCAGACACAACTAGGTTCATGATTAACATGATTTACTCAAGGTTCTTCAAATTGATCAGCAAGGGAAATTTTATTTACAATCTCAAAGCTTATCAATGGCTAGACACTTGCAACCATCTTGACATGATCAATTTCAAATATACATAGGAAATAATTGGTTTCTCAGATAAGTTCCTCGGAAAATGGCTTCTCTCGGCTTTCTCTCCTTCTCTTTTCTTTGAATAACTCTTAAAAATTAACCCCCTCTGGCGTGATTATCCTTTTGCCTTTTATATCACCCTCTTCACTTGTTAACCTTCAAAGTTTTCCCCCAAAAAGCGAATATTCCAAGGAATATTTCCCTTTACAAAACTTGTTCTAGAACATGGCATTTAAAAAGTTTTCTTTTAAAACTACCAGATGTACAAAGCTTGCAAGTCTTTTCAATCAGCTCCACTTGTGCTCAATGGGATATCAGGTCATCATTTCTAGTGAATTACTTTAATCATTCTTTCCGATATTGATTAGATAATCATTTCAAATAATCTCTAAACACTTCAGATGACTCTGATATGACATATATCCATATTCACTTTTCAAGAATCCACCTTGGGTGCCACACACTCTATTTTATGTCTCACTGGCTTAATTTCCACACATAGTTCTTGTCGAATCACCTTGATTTACCAGCTCTACTCATTCCTAACCTTTTCCAATTCTTAAATTCCTTTTTGTGTGAACTGAACAAAATCTCCTTCATCTCATGGGAAATATTTTACCAAATCAAAACATATGTCTCCTTTTCATTATAAAACCTGGCTCAATTTCATTATCATCATGCATTTCCCTTCTTGTTCTGAGTATAAGGAATTTCATCAGAAAAATGGTGAAGGTACTCGTAGCACACATAGCCTAAAGGAAATTTCTTTAGAGGACTTAAATCAGATTTTCAATTTGAGCGGTCTTAATGAAGCCTTTGTAGGGCTCTGTTTGATATAGAGTGTGCTGGGTGACACTAGAGGACCCTTAACATATCGGCAAGTCTAGTTATCACTTCTTACAAGGCTAATCAGGATCAATCCTATGTTTGCATCCTTTCAAGTTATGTATTTCCATATTTTTAGATGGGAACACTTGAAATCTCCCAAATATTTAAAGAGATACTGGGTCGAGAGAAGACCTCAGGTATCTAGGAAAACTAGTTTTCAATGTCCCTTTTTATGTGATGAGGGATTTGTATCAAAAGATATTCCCAAGGAATCATATGTGTTGTATGATAAATCCTCCATCGACATTGTGCCTATTATTTCCCATAAAATAGATGAGTTGGAGTGGAGAATCAATTTCTGGAGAAAAAGCAAGTAGAGACCATTGCCTTCACAACCAATTTTAGCACCAAGGTCATCTTTAGGGAAGAGGAAGGGTGAACCACAACCTCAACCTCCAATCGTTATCTCAGATGGAGAAGAGGATTGATCATTATCTGCTCATCATTCAAGGGAAGAAATATCTCCTCCGCTCAAGACAACAGGGGAGATTTTAATTGGTCATCCACCCGCTTAATGCATCATGCTCCTCAGTTAGAGCATGATTTTTTGGGGCCTCAACCAATTCCTTCTCCGAAAGACAATCCACCTTTCACAAGGAAATGGGAGGCTGGGTCAAGTTCAAGGCCTCACAATCAGCCCAATCAACAACATGTAGTACTTTCCCTTCCAATCACCTGGGCATCCCCTCTCAAACCACTCCTAGCACATCAACCCTTCACAAAGGGAAAGGAAAGATGCATTCTTCACAGGAGGTCTGGATATTTTGGATTGGGTGTCATCACAATAGAAAAAGTTGAGCTTGAGAAAATCATGAGTCATCCTAGAATGACTCTGGAAGTGTTGATGGACATGGGAATGTCTCGGGACCTGGTAGGGTCAGTCATTTTTGTTTAGACAACACAAGGCTCAAGCAAGTTTGTGCTGAGGAAAAACAAGATTTTGAACAAGCTTCCCTGCTTGGGAGGAAACTATGAAGTAGGGCTGAAAATGTCTAGATGTTGTCTTCCTTTCATTATCTCTATTTCGGCATATGTATATCTTTTCTTTTTCATGGGTAGGGGCCCCTATAGAACCCCATTTTGTTCCTTATTCAAAATGCAAGAAGCACAAAACAATATCAATCATTTACATGCTTATCCAAATGTATGTAAAACTTCATCAAAGTAAATATGACACTACTACATTCTTCCACTTTACAATTGAAATAAGGGAACAATAAAATTTAGAAAAACAATTACATCCCATGTAATAGAAGTATTATTTTAAAGTATCAATTTAAAAGAAGGAATATGAAAAGAAAATACAACTTAAGGAACAATGCCTAAGCATGTTCATCATCTTTGTATCTACATTTTCTTCTTCTTTTCAGACTTCCACTTCTATATCTTGTTCTTTCAGAAACCTTGCTACATATGCATCATACCTTTTGAATAACTCATTAACCTCATCCTCATCTAGTCCTGTATGATGCTGGAAAATTAGTGCTTGCCTAGATATTGCATCAATGCAATGGCCCATTTTCTATTTGTATTCCAGTGGTCTTGCTTTTAACTCTACATTCTATTCTCAATCCTTCTCATCATTTTAATGATTTCATAGGAGAAATCATTCTTTAGAATATTATTTTCAAAGGAATTAAGTAAAAATTCAATCTTCATATCCTCATAGCTCTTTTGAACTTATCAACTACCATATCCTCTAACTTCAAGTCAATGGCATCGAGAGTATCATCAACCCATTTCTCTTGATTTCAAGATTTTCCTTGATCCCATTCAAGGTTTCTACTCTGATATTTGACAACTCTTCAATATCATGTTGGCTTCCTTTGACTGCTATAGGCACAATATCCTCCTTGCTCAACTAACTCATCACTGAGTTGGGTAATGCGTGGTCTAGCTTGGGAAGAATTCCTTCAAAATAGAAAATCTCATTGTCACATTGTTCAACTATCTCATCAATTTCATTGAGTCTATTTTTGAGATCTTCATACTTTGACCTGGCCTCTGCAATTGCTTCCTTTCCCCTCTTGGTTAATTTTTCAATCCATGTGTCCACTTCCTGGACCTTCTTGACAACCTTGTTTATTTTATCCATTCCCTTAGGGGTGTCTATGGAGGCACTTGTCTGAGCTTGACTAGGTTTCCCAATCAATTACTGCAAACTCGAGCTCAGGGATTTAACTTGTTCTTTTAACTACCTCTTTGTCATTCTATCTTCATCCACTTTTTGTAAAAGGTCATTGACAACTTCAGATACCCCTTTACTTTAGTTGGTCCCTTGAGGGATTTCCCAAGGGAATAATCTAGACATTATAATCATTGGTTGTTATGTCTTCCCTAGTCTTTCCTTCAAAGGGGATTGCTACTTCCAAAGTTTTGGCTCTTGATGAGTCAGTGTGGGTTTTAGTGATAGTTCTAGCTCTTTTTGAGGCTCTTACTGTCTTTGGAAAAGACAGAGTAAGTAAGGTCAATAGCTTGCACAGGAAGGACCTATTTTTCCTCATTTGAAATTAGTTCACTGATCCACCCTTTCACCAAATTTTTCCATAGCCTTTGCCTCTTGTGATTCAAGTTGGGGTTCCTCAGGGAAACCATCAACTATTTGAAAACCCCTTGTTCATCCTGAACTAGTGATTTTGTCTATTTTTCATTATTTATTTCAATGACCATCTTGTTATTCTCACCTTGTGTTAATAATTCTTTTGGATGTTCCTCTCCTTGGTCTAGAAACTGAAGTTGATCATTATTTTCTTGGTTTGTATCAATAGTTAGGGGATATTCCTTCCTTATTTCTTCAATGGATGCCATACTAGACCCCACTTTTCCTCCAACATTTTCTTGAGTTACTGATTGGCTTGTGAGCTCTTCATTCCTCAAACTCGATGAGTTGGCATCCTACCCTCCTCGTGCTCTGATGATGCTCCTGGTAATGATATGGTAGGTTGTTCATCTGAAGCCAACTCACATTTCCATCTAGAGGTTGCATGTCCTTATCAACAATGCTTATCTCACCAACAATTGTGGTTTGTGCTACTTCTACTTTCTCTTCAAAAATAGATTTTCCCTTTTGAGAAAGTTCATCAACCTTAGTAACTTCAACAAAAATAGAAACAATCTCTTTTGTTAACACCTCTATATTAACATCTTCTCCACTAAGAAATTTTGGTTTATCTGATTTTGCAACCACTTGTCTTATAGAAGGAACATCTGTTGCTTGATTTTTCTTTACTAATTAATGGATGAGCATTTCTCTCTATTTCCTTACTTGTTTGGAGGTCATCTACTGGTGTCATCAATGGTTCACTCATAGATAATTTGAGTGCATCTAACATGGAAAATCCCTCACCAGTATCAACATCAATTACATCAGCTTGGGCCTTTGCAGATTCATACAATGTTCCAAATGAAGGCATACTCATATCTTTAGTAAGTAGGGTCTCAGATGTCTTCATACCTAGAGTTAAGATTTGGTTGCTTACTAAACTATCTGCAACATTTTCCTGGGTTGCTTGATCTTGAGTGGATTTTTTGTTGCTTCCTCCACATAGGTAGAGGTGGGAATAGAGACTTTGATTGTCCCACTTGTGGCAATGATGGGGCATGTTGTGCCTGATAAACATCACTCCTTTCAAATTCAGGAGGATCGATTACCACATCTTTGTGCTTGTGATTTTTGGGTGTGTGGGCACCTACTCTCACCAAAACTAGTACATGAGCAACCTTATGTTTCTTGTGTGCCCTTTCAAACTTTTTTAGATCAGGAGTTGCTCTTTTCCCTTCCTTATGTGGCTTAGATTGAGTAAGACCACTTGTTATGGCTCCACTCATTAATTTCTCAAGTATTATGAGGTTTTGGTGAAACACCTAAGAAAACTACATGGGATGCTAAGCCCTTCCCTTTTCTGGATTGGCATTACAAAAGTAATGGGGAATTTTCCATAGATTTTAAAAGCATGTTTTCAGTCTTTTTCCTAAGAACTGACATAGGAGTACCAGTCCCACTAGTAGCTAAGGTCCACTCATCTATGAGTTTAGGAGTGGGATTTTTTAGGAAATTGAGGGGCCTTTCCTCCCAGAGGATCCATTCTATCTATGCTCCCTCCTTCAGGGGTGGAATATCATCATTCAAGTTTCCCAAACTCCTGAAGTTATTTAAGATTTTGGTATTCTGAATTGATAGGTCAATGCCCTTTTGAGTTAACCAATTCACATTTCTTCTCATTACATCAGTTATCCTTATATAGGAATCATCAGATTCTATCTCATTCCAATCTGGAGGGATTATGGGTTGTGCTTCCACCTTCTGATCAACATAATACCTGCTTACTATATGTGGATCATCCACAATTCCTTCTGGAATAACTGCAATTTTGAAATCTATTATTTGTGAAAGGGTCATTATGGAGAAATCCCTTAATCTAACCTCTTCTTCATCCCTACAATTCATCCAATAATCTTCAAACTGAGGCTCATGCTCAAAAGTATTCACAATGTTGTTGAATACCCATCTGATGTCATAATTGGCCCTTGCCTCAAAATTTTCCATGTCAAACTTCTACATTTCATCTTCAATCAACCTAGATTTTATGATGGAAGGGCATGAATACCTTCCAATTCGAATAGGAATTTGATATTTGTCTTATGCCTCCCAAATAATCAATTTATGCACAGGTGTTAGCTACCTTGCTAGTTCACATAAAACCAATTTATCATCTAAATACCTAGGAAACTTACAAGGCTTGCCTTCAAAACCACTAACCCTTATGTATGTGAACTTTTTATATTGAATGAAGTAGCATCCGTACTCCAAAATCACTTGTCTAGCTTGCCTATTCAAAAATCTATATTGTCCCCACTCTGGCTTGAAAAGACAAATGATTGGGGAAAAGAAAGCATCATTAACTAACCTCACATTCCCACTCCAGTTGATCAGTTGTAGTTGGGGGAATATCTCATGCATTTGGCACTTCTTGAAATTTGCATGTGGTGAAAAACCGGGAAACGTCTATGCCCAACAACATTGTAGATTAAGTAAGTCATCATATAAAATTCTAGCTCTGAATTATCACCCATCTCAATTTTCATTGCTAAGGTGACCATGTGGCCATGGAGTGCTTCTGCAATGAAAGTAGCCCAAAAAATGCTCCCTTTCTCTCCAAAATGATCCATATGTAAGTAACCATCCATTCCTTAAATTCATTTATAGTTTCCAACCCCGTCATTCGACTTAATAACATAATGACATCTTCAACCTCTTCAACAAAATTGTGCCCTAACTAGATTTTTAGGGATTCTAGCTATTGTATTTTTCACAATGAGCCACTTTGTATTTATCATCTTGGCATAATCCTTTTTCTTTGCTTCATAATCCCGTAGGGATAATTTGATAGCAATGGTGATCGGGTTGGTGATTACAAGAAATTTTAACATTATTCTAATGGCTACAGGCATCAATGTCAAAACTACATCCCCACTCCTGTCTAATACTTCCCTCTTTTTGGGATCATAATTCATAGCACAATGCCACACCAACTTTGGGAAATGAACCACTGGTGGGATAGCACCTACTAAAGCAATATAGCTATCTTGAATTGCCTTTAGGGATTCACTCTTATGGGGGCTATTAAGTCTCTAAAGAAAATCATCTAGATCAGCACACATCAAGTCCATGTCTGTAATCTTGTCCAAATCACTCGTGACCCCCATGACAACCGAGAATGAAGATGGCATGGTCTTCATCTTCAAAAACCCTAGCTTTACTTTAAACCAACTTTCCAATGAAGGAGAAACACAGGAGTTTATAAGCTCTTACCAATCAATCCATGAGAACTGAGCAATTTAAATCCAAATCAACATCCTTTTCATCCTTTTTCACAATTCAAGCTTCAAAGTTAAAAATGTGATAATTCTCCATAAAATCACAAAAGGTAGCAACAAAAATCTAGAAATTGGTAATAAAAGATGAAAGCATTCACAAACTTTAAAATGTCCTTGATTTGTGTAGCAACATTAATGGTAGAAGAAATAAATGCATTGCATCATGACCATTCAATCTGTCGTTCTCAACTTTGAAAATGAGCCATCCACGTGGAAAAGACTTTTTCTAACACGGGCTGGGGGCACTTTTTGTAATTTTGCAAGCATTTAGAACTTACACACTTTTGGCTAACTTGACCCACCCATCTACTTTTTGACTTTCAACATGGGCTCAACATGTGGTCACACTTGGGTGATAGTGGGGCTATGGCCCTTTTCTATAGTTTTATTTCATTTCCAATTCAAAACCAAAAATGTTTGAGTGCCCCGATGACCCGCATCCCCGCCTTTTGCAAAAGGAGCCATGTGTCCCTTGCGGGTTTTGGGAACCTTTTTACACCTTTATTATTTTCCTCCTAAATGCACAAAACTAAAAATATGTGTCACTTCCTTGCATCCACTCAAATTGTGACAAATGTACACTCTGGATACAATTGAGAAATTTTTGTGCTACTTTATGATTGTGAATATTCAAAGAATATTTATCACGAAATGGGGATAATTTTGTAACTTTGTGAATATGATAGAAAACTTCTAAGTTTGTAAATTTGACCCACCATACCGCAATCAATTGGGAGCTTCCACATATCGAAGGAAATGGGAGAGAAAACGTAAATAAAAATACAAGACCCAGGAACATTTTACAACAAGTGATCCCTCCAACTTCAAAAATTAAAACACAACGGGTTCCCCATAAGAAACTTCAAAATAATGCACATCCAAACATGATCCTCGACCAAAAAGAGGAAATACTAAACCATACATAGAAGAACCAAAAGGCAAACTCACACCCCCACATGGAAACAAAAAATATAACAAACAATGATGGAAAATATTAACCAAATAGGGGTGAGATTAAATCAAGCACCAGGGTAGGGTCCCCTTAACCCTTCTTTACTAATAACAATAAAAAATTGCCATGTTGCAAATTATGTGTTTTCACCAATGCTCATGGGGATATGCCCTCATTTTTATGGGGATGCTCCCATGATTTAATGTAAACTATCAAAATTCTTTGGGGTGTCCAAATAGGTTTGGGATCACATAGGAACACTTCACTAAACCTATGGCAAAGTAATTTTATGGGGTAAAAGGAGAAATTTACAGCGATGAGGGATAAGTGACAAAAATTAGGAAAGAGAGAGAGTTATTATTATGAGTATGCACTAGCATACTTCACACATAATAACCAAAGTAGGTCCACATTAAATTAGAGGAAAGAAATAATGTAGGTAATTAGAAAGACTAACAAACCATAAACACACAGTTCTTTAGATTCACTAGTAAAGGAAACTAAGTTCCTTCTTGGTTATTCAAGATCACTATGCTTTCAAATTTGTAGAATAGAGAGAGGATAGAGGAAAGAATAAGAAAAGGAAATGGAAGAAATGTAGCCTTTATTTCTTGTGTTTTGATGAATAAAAATCTCAATCAACATACAACAATCCAAAATTTCTACCAAAGACTAAACTTTCAAGATCCTTTAGAATGGAGAATCAATTCCAATTTATAACATTATAAATTGTCTTCTCATCTACCCCCCACATGACTATTCATGTTCCTATTCCACTTGTGACCTTTCAATTTACCTTAGAAGAGAAAAATTAAGTACCTCTCTTATAATTTTAGAGATTACTTTTACATTTTACAAATATTTTGTTATCACTTAAGTGAATAGGACAAAATAGTAAAAGTACATTCTTAATTGAAAATTAGAATATGGAGAGAGAGAGAGAGGGAAGAGGGAAAGGGAAGGGATTTAATGATCTTATGATGATGAATAACTTTCTGATTTGAGGCATGGTGATCACAATATCCTCCTTCTATAAGATGCACAAACACTTCAGACTGTCAAATGAGTGTTTAGGAACATTGTTGTGAGACCTCTTGATGTGATCCTGAGATGACTACAGGAATCACTCATGATGATTCCTCCTTGATCTCAAAATGAGAGTGAGGATCACCTTATTAATCCTTAGGCTTTCAAATTTGACATTAGTGATCAAAAAAACAGCTTTATGATCCAAAACCTCTTAAAACTAAAATTTCAATTACCGAAATAGACCCTAACATTGTGGATGAAATGGATGGCCCCTGAATGGAATTCTTGAGAAGTGGACACCAGATGGAGTGACATGAGAAGATGACAATGAAAATGACACAAGGTTTGAGATGAGTGTTTAGGAACACTACCAAATGGGTGGAATGGAGCTGATTTCTCATTGTTATGACTCGGCGCTCTGAATGAAGATCATACATTTCTCTTTCTTGGTTCCATAACTCTTCTTGAATGAGATGAACTTGTATACTTCATATGCACATGTTTCTCATGGGAGTAGATGACTTTTATTGATAGTGAGACTGATCTAGATGGATTTTGAAGGAATGAATGATAATTATAACCATATTTATTTCCCACACACTACACTAAAACACTGAAAACTCTTCCTCCATTGAATTTTAAGATGTGAGCTCTTTATCAGGCATGGATCAAGTGTTTAGAAACACTTCCTAGGGAATGAATTTCCTAAGATGGACTATTTCTTAATCATGGAGAATCCTTCTCTTCATTATTTTGATGATCATCCTCTTGATGAATGGAATTTGAAGTAAGATATTGATCCTCCTCAACTTTTTTTTTTATTCCATAATGTTCCCGAAATTCACTTGTTGCATCTCGATATGGTCGATTTTGTTTCTTGGAATGATTGTGATCAAAAACATGATTTAGGATTATCATGGAGGGTTAATTCTATTTTTTTATCTACCATAAATAATTTCAACCATGTAGGGATGGAAAAGAGTAGTTGGATGAGTGAAACCAGAGCCAACTATAATAATTTGCACTATAAACTGAACCTTTCTATTTTTGGCGGAGTGGGACTAGGAGCTCCTCTTTTTGAATTTTTGCCTTTTTTCTTAAATTTTATCTTTTGAAGCCTTTGGAACATTCAATTCATATTCATTAATGATTATTTACTATTTTAGGAACCTTATATTTTATCGATTGGTTTTATGAACCCATTATTTTCAAAAAATTGCCAATTTTTCCCTTATTGCCATTTTACAATTTTTCAAATGTTTTGAGTAACATGAGCTTGAAATTTTGAGAGGTTTACTATTTTTAGTATGTAAGTGAGGATAAAAATTATATTTTTTATTAATTGTCCATTTTGGCATCGGTTTGTAAATAAAACAACATTTTGGATTCATCCCTAAATTGTGATCCTGTGCACCAATTTTCATCGTGATCCACCCGTTGGAAATATTGCAAATAAAAAAGGAAAAAATTGGGATGAGGAGGATTTCATGCCTACTTCTGTGATGGAATCCATTAATGGAGGCTTGAATATTCAATGATCACAAGTTTCCATGGGAAAATAATAATCATTCAAAACATTGATGTAATCAGTTTTCAGGATGAGGAGTCATGGGAAAAGATCTTTTTTTGTAGTCATGGTTGTTATGGAACATGTTGGAAACCATGAATATTTTTCTATGATGTTTTTTCATGTCAAATTCCTTCAATCATGGAATAAAGGTCAAACTGTGCAAGAAAACATGAACTTGGAGGAAGTTATTTTATGTTTTTGAGTTACCGACAATTAATTTTATTCACGGATGAGTAAATAACTCATGTTTTCAAGTTAGGGTTTTCAAATACTGAGGATGGGTAACATTTTTTGTCCCCTCTATCCCCTTGGGAATGACAAAAAGAGGGAAAGTAAAATTCTCCTCAAGTAGATGATGGCATGTGGCACAACGTGGTGAGAGGATGGAGAGATAGAAAAACATTTCCTTACACCTAGGAGCTAAGTTTGGGTCGTATGGAGAATCGAGAAGGGATTAGGATGGAGAAATTTTTGTACCCTATCTATCCCCTTAGGAATGGGGAAAAGAGGGACAATAAAATGTAACCTCAAACAGATGATGCCAAGTGTTAGTGTGGTACAAGGAGAGGGAAATGGGTTTAGCCTGATTAGCACTCTATTAGGGTGAGCTATGGGGGACTAGAGAGGAGACCTGAGGTGGTGCACATTTTTTCCCCTCTATCCCCTTTGAAAAGGGACAAGAGGGACACAAAATTTCTCCATGAATCCAGAGGTGACATGTGTCACTCAAAAAATTGGCTAAGTACAAGAAGCATGCCTTGTATAAGAGATAACTTGATGACATGATTCCCGGAGCTCTAAAAGGTCTTTTAACATGAAATTTTATATGATTTTTAATTTGAATAAAATTTTAAGAAAAATGGGATAGGTTTTAGACTTGAATTTATAAAAAATGGCCACTTTTTCTTCGGGATAGTAGGGTGTATTTGTCAATAATTAGTTGCCTTGAGAAACCATCAGGTCTTGTGAAAGATGTGATGATTCCACCATGTATATAGTATTAAAAATTTCTTATGAATCTCATATAATAATATTGTGAAGTTCATGTACCAATTTTGACTGCATACTCCATACATCTGAAAAACCCAATGTTGTACAAACTGTCCATAAACCTTCAAAGCTTCCCTAAATATCCTAAATCATTTCCAACACCTTCATGACTCTTAAATTCCACCTTTGGATGAGTGTGGGATTTCAGATCCTTCTCGAGGGTGTAAACCTACCTTGAAATTGCTAAAAATTGCCTTTGAAGGCCTACTAAGAGACTAGTCATCAGAAACACTTTACTGAATGATATGAATGACCTTGTTACATCATTTCAAAGAGAAAGACAAAAAAAATCAAAGTTTTTGAATTACCTACAAGGTCAATATGATCATGACCTAGAAGATAAACTAACTAGGAGAGGCATATGGGAAGACTCGAGAGTAAAATTTCACATTTGGGCCTAGTTATCATGCATGAAAGTTTAAATATTTGAGCTGAAAACAATGCATGAAAATAGTTGGCTCTAGCTTGGGGACTTGTTCTAGATAAAAAAGTGAGGATAGGAAAATCAATAACTCTGTAATCTCAAGACGTTACGTGGACAAATTCCTTATCCATTGGGCTTAAAAATTCATTTCTTCACCACAAACACAATCAAACAAACACACCAATGAAATGGAAACACACCAAAAGCATAAAAGAAACACACAATGGAAAAGGAAGAAAAATTACAAGGGAGGAAAATTTACATAGGTGAGGGAATAATATACACATACTCATAAACAAGTTGGGAGACGTACATGCCTTCAAGGAATAACAGATGAATTCATACCTTTGAAGCTAAAATAACAGTATTTAATCATGCCACGCCCTTGTGATGGATCACATGGTTTGATAAGAAGGAGAAAGAACAAGATTCCATCTTCATACTTATATTTCAATGAAAACATTCTTGTATTCAATGAACACTTTGTTACTTTTTTTTAATCCTTTCTTCTTATAACCTCATTCGATGCTTTATGAACATGAGAATCCATTCCTCTATGTTCTCAAAAATGGAATAATTAGTTTTTTCATGAAGGCATTCACCATCCTTGAATGAAGGTTGCAACACGAAATCATTCCTTGAATCAACATGGAGTTTAGAAGTGGTGAGAGAAATTTGGTCCTTTTCCCATCTACAAGATTGTTCAAGCTTTTCACTTTATTTTTTGGAACAATTGTTTTATATACATACCAACTAAATATTAACCTTGACATGATTTTATATGGTGGATTTGTTATATTTATGATTGATAATATCCATAGTATATTCCATACTTTCCTCCCTCTTTTGTTTATAATAGATACACTCTTCTTCACAAAATGAGAAAGGGAAAATCTTACCTTCACACTCATGCTCATATTTACAGGATTCGAAGAGAACATAGAGCTCATTTTTTCTCCATCTCATTATCAAACATTGGTGCATCAAAAGGAGAAACACAACTTGAATCATACCTATCTTTCATTTCCATGGCCGGTTAAGGTCTTAAGACTAAGTTGAGGGTATTCATTTTTTTTTTTAGTCTTTAATATGTATTGGGTTGATTTCTCTTTCAATATGATATATACTCATTTTCATCTTCATTAGAAGAGTATTTACATTGGGCCTTAAGGAGATGACTGGAAATATGATCCACACATGGCCATAATTCATTTCAAAAATCCTCATTCTCTTTCTCTACATTTCTTTTCATTTGGAGCTCACCTTCTTACAATACTAAGGATACTTGGTTTTCATCATTTTCTGATAGGGACAGGAGATCCATGTTACACTTGGAATGGAACACCTCTCGAGATCAAGATCTATTAGATCATCCTCATGATAAGAAGGAGAACACCAAGTTGGGGCTGCCACATGAGGATAATCATCTGCTCCATCTTGAACATATCTTGTAGATTCTTCTTCTTTGCAAATTAAAAACAAATCCCTACTCCACATGATTATCAACATTTAGTTCATCTAGTGAGGATGGTGGAACTAGATCTTCAAAGAGGTCGTGCTCAATTTTATCATCCACCTTAGTTTTGAGAAGGAAATTGGACTCCTCCATTTGTTCATACATGGTTTCATTAAGGAGGGATTTTGATTCTTCAATTATATCCATTTCATCATTTAATATTTGTGCATCAATTAAAGATTCAAAATTGGAAATGATATTATCCATGATTACCTCAAAATCATCATCTTGAAGAATCAAATTTTAGGATTGAAGATTGGTATCTTAAACATCGTCATGGTTGGTAGATTCCTTAGCAAGCATTGGATCATCTATCATAGAACAATAATCTTCATCTCTCGTATCCATTGTTTCTCCAATGGGTTATTCCTCGAGCCAAAATGAATTGATGAATGGAGGTTCAACTATTGTGTTTTCTTCATCATCTTCCAAGGTGTTGATTTTACTCTCATCTGAAGGTTCAAGGATAAATCATTCATTAGAAGTGCAAGAGAATATTTCAGGATGAAAACCTCATAGTATGGACAATCGTTAGGATCTTCGTTTGAAAAATGAGTTTCTTCTTCATAAACATTATAAATTGCTTCAATATTCTCATACTTTATTTGTAAGGTCAATGCATAATTCATAATTTCATGGTAGGCTTTGGGATCATAATTTCCTTCCTCTCCACTCAGAATCCTTTGCCAAAACACTCTTTTCAAGAATTCTATTTCTTCATCTCCATATGTAAGGAAATCATTTAAATGAAGGGAGATAAAAGAAAATGTTCTTAGTTTTTTATTTAGTTGTGTGAAATTTAAAATATTACCTTCGGTAGATTCTTCACCGTCATGTCATTTATAAAACATTTTATATTTCTTATGAATATTCCTCATCCATTTCATGAATTATTGATCATCAATAGAGGTAATTACCATTTTATTTTCTCTAACAAAAATCCTCTTGAATTGGACCACTAGGACTTGATGACGGGATATTCACAAGTAGCAATTTTCTCCATTTTAGAAAACCTTTTCATGACTTGCAAAAGTAATATTCACCTTATTTCCCTTGGATGATTACATATTTTGGTTGAAGTGAGAGGATTCTTCATTGTAGTTAAATATTTACCTTTACAAGAGATGGTCCAAAATGATGGTTGATCAAAGATTTGAATATTAGGGTCTTCTTCTCCATGGTTGTTATCACTCATTTGTGTTGGACACTACTTTCAAAAATTCATCATTGTGATGTGGAAAACAAAAATGACATGGATTCATTCCTTGATAGATTTGCCTTCAAAATATTTTATTTTTTTAAACCTGATTTTTTTATTTTTGAAATATATAATTTTTGTATTTTTCAGAGATATTTATGGGTGCACAAAGGAAAATATCTCCTAGCAGAGTCACCAAAAATTATTGATGAAATAATTTTTCATGTTACAAATTATGTGTTTCCACCAACACTCATGGGGATATGCCCCTCCTTCTTGTGTATGGGGAGGCTCCCATTATTGAATGTAAACTATCCTAATATTATGGGATGGACAAATAAGTTAGGGATCACAGTGACACTTAAATATACTTGTGTCAAAGTGCTTGTATGGGGTACAAGGGTGGTATTTTTAGCGATGATGGATGAAGGAAATAAATTAAGAAAGAGAGAGTTATTGTTATGAGTAGGCACTAGAAGAGTTCACACACAATAAAAAATTAGGTCCATGTGTAATTAGAGGAAAGAAAAAATGTAGGAAATTAGCAAGACTAAAAACCTTAAAAACACAGTTCTTCATATCCATCAATCAAGGACACCAGGTTCCTTCTTTCTTATTCAAGATCATTATTCTTGTAAAGTTACAAAATAGAGAGGATAGAAGTAAACATAAGAAAAGAAAAATGGAAGAAATGTAACCTTTATTTCTGTGTAGTGATGAATACAAAGCTCAATCTGTAGACACAAAATCATGCACTTTAGACATTATTTAGTCCCGTATCATACTACTATTCATATGGTTTTTGAGTGAAGAAATTACTAATTAACCCATGTCCTTTGGCCATTTTAATTTTCTTTCTATTGCCACTTCCATCCTATCACACATACATGCCTAGTATGTTTTATTATTTTGCATCATTTTATCCTTTATTGGGGTGCCTAGGATAGTATTGGGGTACCCACAGTGCCTTAGTGCCCATTGGGGAGCACTGATCCTTTTCTCACTTTACTTCTATATTTTGCGTCACTTTCTTTATTTAGTTTAGATCCTATTTACTATTGTACTTATTATATTAACTATATAAAATCCCCATTTTAGTTAATCATTTTGGTGAACCCAACTTCGATCTTCATGATTTTAGGCTCTTCATACTTTCTTTGTCATTTTAGCATCTAGTCATCATGAGTATTTCACTTAATGATTATTTGCTTAGGCATCCTAATTTTTGCATCGATTCTAACATATCCTTACTATCTCATGTTGCATTTGTATGCATCCCGACTTACTATATCGAGCATTTGAGGATGAGTTCACACCTAATGACAATACCAACCCTTATACTTCATGACTAGTATCAGTAATATGCACATCAAGCGTACTTTAGTTGACATTGGATCTAAGCTCAACTTATGCCCCATGTCATTTATTGAGAACCTAGGACTCTCCACTAGCCATCTTGCTACCTCTTGTCTTTCATTGCGTACATTTGATGGTTTTGTTCATCCATGCCTTGGTCGCATTGTGTTACCCATTACTATGGGACCAAAAACTATTAACACCATGTTTTTTGTTATTTATTTTTAATCCCTTATAATTGTTTGTTTGGTAGGCCATGGCTTTATGCCATTCATTTTTTTTTGTACCTCATAGTGTTATGTTCATATATGATGGTATTGAATACACTATCTTTCTTGATCATCACCCATTCCAATATTGTTATCCCACTCCTAATACTACCCTTCCTATTTCATGTATTGATACTACATATGACCCTCAACCAATGGATGAAGTACCTCATTTACCACCACTCGAAGGTGTCATTTGTGTGATAGACACAGTCTCTTCTACGCCACCTACTACTACTACTGCTATGATTCCTTATCAGGGGCTTGTCCAGTCTATGGACATCACTCTATCACCTACACCTTCACATGTCCCACCCACATTAGCGCGCCCACCATTTACTTGCACATTCTTCATGAATGATTCATATTGGGAACATATTCCATTTGATCCTACTTGTAATGTCACTATATGTTCACATGATGGTCTATCTTGACTTGGTTTCACTTTTGAGGACCTTTATCCTCCTACTCATGATCCTCATCTATATTATGGCTTCATCACTATTTCTTTGTTTCTTATGGTTTACGTGTCTTTCATCTTACAGTCTATCTATCATGCACTCCTTGCTCTTCTCCACTCACATTAAGAGAGTCTTGTCTTACTTATATAGGGGGTACATTGGATCCTGATAATATTGATATTTCATTTCATATGCCTTTTGGCTGCATATTCATTTCCAATAGTTCCTTTCTTGGCTATACACATAATCTCACTCATTCGTATGCTCATGGTTTTCCACTTCCCCCATTTACTAATGAAGAATATGCCATGGGTATGTAAAAATTATGCCTCAATGGCTCATTAAGTGATTAACCATACACTATTTCTTATTAAGTAACTAATGCGTATACATATGACTTTGACCCTAAAACTAATGATTTGTTAGATATTATTTCATAATCGATTCTTCATCTTCTACACTTAAGGAGCATAGCATCCAACACATCCCCCCCTCATATTATCATTATCACATCTCTCATATTTGAACTATTAGACATCACTCTCATAACATAGGAACATTCATCCACACCATACACATTATTTGACCATTTCCTAATGATACACTCTTATTCTTCGGTTCAAACTTATTTATTAAGGGTTATATACTACACATGAACCCCACACACTGCACAATAGGTATTACACATTTCATTTCTTCACATATCTCACATCATATGTCTTACATATTACATCATACACTTTGTATTTAGTCTACCCCATTTCATCATTGCAACATTTGCACATCTATATATCATATTATTCTTCATCATACAAGTGTCCTACTCCTAGTGTCTATGAGTCTAGCATTACATCCTACTCATTCTACATACTACATAACACACATCTTCACACTACCAATCTATCTACACACATTGTATTGCATATTATTCATCGCGTATTACACATATTACACATCATATGGTCGGTTATTATCATCACACATACTACATCGTCTTCTACATGTTGCACTCACTACCTTATGATGCACTTTAGTTCCTCGGTCCATACTCGACTACCAAGGGTTTACAAATCAAATGGACCTTATCATACACACATGTTCATCACTTGATCTTATATCATGCAAAATTCCTATCCTAGTGACGTATGTTATAGGCTAAATGGTCACATATTCCTTCATTTTGTAGTGTTATATGCTTTAGGCAACAACACCACTCCCTCAATTCATCTAGTAGTGATATACGGTTTAGGCTACATCATCATTTTTTTATAATATTTTCATGATATGTGCTTCAGCTATAAAGTTCATGCAAACATAATCTCTAGGTCACATATCATCACACACATACACATTCATCACAGCGCATTAGACATAACACACACTTTGAGCATTTCACGATGATTTACTCTCGTTTATGGTTCATTATTGTGATGAGGGGGAAAACTAAATGGAGCTCATTGTATATAACTACATTCACTTAGGGGGCATGTGACTCCTATCATCCATCTTTCATTCCATTCCATCCATCCATAGTATAATGCATTCTATGGTTACATTTAATTTTTCTTACACTTGCTTATATATGTTCACTTTACTACACATGCTAGCTAGATATCTTATATGTCATTTATGTATGCCATACACACATGCACATTCATGTATTTCTCTAGTTGTGATTGTAGATACAATTATATTAAATGCAACATGGATGCTCGCCTCCTAACACTCCTACAATGGTCACCTGGGTCATACATATTCATCTCTTACAGGTGTTATTGTTTCATTTTGTAATTAACATTCTACATTTCTGGATTATACATGTTTTTGACATATGAGTTATTTTTATAACATGCTAACGGGTGCTTCATGTGCAAATTTTTTAACAATATTGCTTCCTTCCATAGCTATTTGTTGTTTCAACTTATTTCTTTTGTTTATTATTGTATACAAGCCTTTCCCTTTGTTTGGTTTGCACACTTGTTTGTTGTATGTGGACATTATGGCCTTACGTGTCTTATGACATCGTGAGTGATGTCCCATGTTTACAAACCACATTTCATGGTATATGATTGTTTTCTTTCACTTTTACTTTGATTCTAGCTTACTCATTGTCTATGTAGCTTACACTTGTCTTTTACATGTGTGATTGTTCATACTAACACTTATTTATAGCCACTTATTTGTGTGAGCCTTGATTTCTATAAAGTGCATTCCCTTCCCCTGCAAGGAATAGTTTATGTTGTTGGTCCTCTTTTGGGGCCGCATTATCCTATCAACAACATTGCATGTGCCCCCAAAGAGGTGGGAATCATTTGGGGTTTTACATACTATACTTGTGCTTCTACACCTGCTGATTCAGATTCAGATTTTACCCTTGGAATTTTGGGTTACATAGTGAGTGGGTTTAGACCATTCCACAAACCTCATACACAAAAAATTTATGGGTGTTGTCATGCAAATGTGCAACAGGGAAATTGACAATTTCCAAGCATGACAACGATACCCCAATGTTAATTTTTTCAAGTCCCATCATTCCAAGACACCTCGGTCTATCCAATCAGTCCAAATGACCTCTTGAATAATGTAATATCATTCCCCTAGGTGATTTAGGTAAGTCTATTCATTACCCCTATGTGATTTTAGGGAGTTCTGAAAAGATACTATCTTCTGGCAGTATTGGGAAGGGCTATCATTTGGCCTTCCCAGGAATGGATCAACCCCTGGAGTGGAAAAAAAGGAAAAAATTCAACATGGAGGTGAATGGAAGACCTTGGAACATCATGGAAATTATTTTGGAAGGTCTGGGGAAGTTCTGCAAGACTTGGAGTAGTCTGAGTAAAAAATAGGGTTCACAAGCCTAGGCGGTACACAGGCCTAAAACAGTGCTAGGCTTCAGAAGAAGATTCTAGGAGCTCGGATGGAGTTAGAAGAAAAAAATATATATCCAGAAATAGGATTCCAAGACCTACATTATGGTGAAATAATATTTTTCACAACACTTTTGCACATCGATTACTGCAAGTAGTTTTCTCAGGCATAAGTGGAGTAAAAATCAAAAATACTATTTTTAGGGATCAAATGGAATTATCAAGACATGAGACCCCCACCATTGGATTCAAAAGTCAATTTCCAATTAGGATCATATAAAAATTTTCCAAAAGTTCCATCGGGAGCTCATGTTATCAATGTCACAAGTTCAGGACTTAGCCAAATTTTTGGGAGGACACGTGTCAGCACCAGGAGCCTGGTGGGATTTTGTGTCCCTCACGTCCCCCAAGGTCAGGGACATCAAGGTTTTAAAAGTGATCCCAGCCCCCTTTAAGCCCTCTCATACCTCATATGACCTCTTGGACCCTCATGTGACCTCCAGGCTCGATAGTTTAGCCCCCAGGTGCTTATTTGGAGCATGCATTCCCTACCATTGGATCGGGCACCACATGTCAGCTCTAGGACCACCGTGGAATTTGATGTCCCTTATGCACCTAAGGTGGGGGAAATCATACATTGAAAAATGCTCCCAGCCCCTATGGGGAGTCATTTGGACACCCACGTGACCGAGTTTTAGCCCCCAGGTGCATTTTTGGAGCATCCATTCCCTGTCGTTGGATCGGGCGCCACGTGTCACCTCTAGGACCACCGTGGAAATTGATGTCCCTTATGTACCTAAGTTTGGGGACATCAGACATGGAAAAAAATTTCCCAGGCCCTATGGGGACTCATTTGGACACCCATGTGACCGACTTTCGGCCCCAAGTGCATTTTTCAAGCAAATCCCCTACCGTCGGATCGAGGACACATGGCATCACCTTGACCACCATGGAAATTGATGTCCCTCACATCCCTGAGATCAGGGACATCAAGGACATAAAAATGCACCCATACCCTCCATGTGTATGTTTTGAAAGTTTAAATCCAACACTTAGTCATTTCTTCCTCCTCATTTTCTCCTTTTTCTGACTTCATACCTTGTCATGGCTCTGTACATGATTGTCAGAGACCCGGACCACCATTGTTGCTCCAAACCAGCTCTTCCATGGTCACATAAACTCTCCACACTATTAATACATAGAAATATGTAGATATTAGAGAAAAATGGAGTGAAATGATGAAGAATGGGGAGAAAATGAAGGGTTTTTGCTAGATAACCATGAAGTCACCCGATCAAAAATCTTCATATCTCACAAGATACAAGTCGGATTGAGATGCCATTTTTGCAGAATTATTAATTTTTCTAGGTGATAAATATGCAACAAAAATAGGTCAAATGGTGCCCATAATCATTTTCTCCAACAAAATCCTCTCTTTGTGCACCGGCTCACATTCGTCGGATTTCTGTCATTCCGGCAATGGAAACGAGCTAAAAAATTACACACAAGCTCCAAATGAAAAACCTATTACAATGGAGTTGTTTTCATTGCAAATAAAGACAAAAACTAGACCTAAAAATTTCAATCTCCATTAATGGCCACCATGGAAGCTCCGTGCTCGAAGCCACTGCCAGGTCAAAATTTCAAAATTTATTCCCAGGCATTCTTGTGGGAAAAAATATGTGAAATTCAAAGGGTGTAATCGTAATGAAAAGAAGAGTCCAAAAAAGTATGTTTCATCACAAATCAAGTATTGGAAACACCCTTTCTAAAAATAGTAAGTTTCCTACACATGCTTAATATTTTTGGTAAGTCTTTATCAAAAGTGGCTATGGAAAGAGCAGTGTGCACTGAAGATCTCCAAAAGGTCAGAATGATTATCCGGAGCAGAAAATAGTGAAAATGGCCACTTACTAAAAATAGTAAGTCCCCCATCTAGGCATTTACTAAAAATAGTAAGCCACACTCAAAGAGTAGCTTTGGCACAATGGGACATTCAGAACTTCATCGCATCAAAGCTTTCCATCAGCAAGGATCAATGGACTTCATCAGGAATGACATATCGTCTTCTTCTTCTCCCTCTCTTTATCTCTCCTCTTCCCCCCAAATTTTCTCTCACTTTCCAATATTCTAATTTCTTGTTGGGGTTTGCACTTTTTAATATGACTTAAGTGACTTTAGAATTATAATGTAACTTTAAGTCACCTTGTTATTATAAAAGGGACTTAAATATTTAAAGTGGAATATGAACAGATTAAGTCATATTAAGGCATATGGAGAGTCATGGGGAAGATGATAAGTCACCTCTCATTCTATAAATTGTAATGTCATTCCCATTGCAAAGGGTTGACAATTGATCTTGTAGACTCAAGAGTGCATTGTACCTAGAGAAAGAAAAGGAGATAGCCATTTTCTTCTATTTCCCCCTTTTCTAAATCTCCTTCATTCCCACATTATGTACAACTTTGATTTGAGCAATCAATACAAGAAGAAGGAGTTTCTAGATTTCTTTGACTAAGGGGTTTCTTGATACTTGGTGATCAGTGAATTCTATTTTGTCTTGTTTCTATTCATAGAGTTGTTTCTTCTGATAAATGCATGTGTTGAAGTTTCTAACTAGTGTGTGTGCAGGAATCTGATTTTCTACCTACAGCATTAGTTCTCCTACCTCTTTTCTCACTCCCCTTTCCCGCTCTACATAAGAATACTTCCCTACCAAGATATTTCTAGCTTTGCCACACGGAGTTCAGTGGAGTGCCCCTATTACATCCCCATGAAATACCACCATAGAAATCCACACTTTCTCACACATGCACATATAGCAGCTACACCGATTAAGTAGAGGGACTTAGATTCCCAGTGTTGGCAAGAAATCCACAAGTTTTTCCACCTGAAAAATTTTCTCACCAATAGTTTTTGGTGCCCACCATGGGGCATATTTAAAAGTATATGTACCCAATATACAACCGCAAGATCTGAAAAATTTAAAAATCACATTTTGAAGGAAAATCATTTTTGAAGGTGCCTCGTCAAGGAACGAAACCATATCATGTTCATTTCCCACATCATGAATAAATTTACAGATTTGAGTGAAGTACCAATGAGTGACAGTGAAGAAGAAGAAGAAGAAGTCTTCCCAGAAAAGAAGATCATTGATCAACCATGGTTTTGGACTAGTGTTGACAAAGCAAAGAAGAGAGAACCTATCATTGATGAAGAAGAATGGATTCAAAGAAGACATAAGATAAGGTGTGAATCTCAATAATATGCCAAATTATTACAAGAGATGAATAAGCAACTTGAAGCATTCCATAGCAAGAAAGAAGAGGAGGAGAATAGTCCTATAGAGGAAGACCACGAAGATCATTCGTATTTATAGGGTTTTCATACCCGAAAGGTTCTTGAATTTTGCTAAAGAAAATACTATCCTTGAGCCTTCCGATGAAGATAAAATAGGCATTCAAGAAGATGACGAAAGACAAGACAAGATCAAGATCCATTGAAGAATATTTTTGCAATCTCACACAACTCACTACAAAATTGAGAACGTTGTCCTTCTTCCACCATTCTCTAGATGAATTCATTGCATATGGTGATGAAGAAATGAACATGTTGAAAAGAGAATATGTGGAAATACTTGAGAGCATAATAAAAGGAAATTTTGACCCCGAAGTCTTTGATGGAATTTATAGATATGTGTTAGCTCTATAGAGAAGATATGAACATCTTAAAGCTCCACATCAAATGGAGGAAGAAGATGAGATGCACCCTATGGAAGAAGACTTGGATTTCTTCCCATACTATGAAGTTTTCATTCCCGAGAGATTCTCAGATGCTTGAAGAAGATCTTTTCATGGAACCTCCCGATGAAAGACAAAGAAATGTCATGGAGGAAGAAGTAGAAGAGACAAAGATAGAATCACCATTCAGTAATTCCATTTGGCTCGAGTCACAACCCATTGGGGAATAATATATTCAATAAAAGAAGATCCTTGCTGCATAATGGATGATCCAATGCCCTCCAGAAGACTCCACTAATGATGAAGAAGATGACCAATTCAAAGTAAGAATGGATGATCTCTTTTCAAGTTTTTATCTTTCAATTAATGATGAAATGGAGATATGTGAAGAAGTGCAATAAATTCATCCAACATCATGGTCTGAAGATGATGAATTCAAGATGGTCATAGATAATCTTCCCTCCTATTTTTATTCTTCAAGTGATGTAGAAATGTTGCATGAAGAAATGGAGGAAGTCAAAGAATCAAACTCTCATCCCTGATGCAATCATGGATGATCAAATGGAAGAAGCCCACTCTCTTTTCAAATCCAAGGAGAATGAACAATTTAAACACAACCTCTACTCACTTGGGAGCAGAATCATCATCATGGTGAAAACATGGCCTTTCATCTTTCACTTGAGCAAGAGGATTTAATAATGGATGATCAAGATGTAGCTGAAAATTCTTCTCATATTGCTGCCCCAACACAGTTCTCTACTTCTTACCAAGGAGAAGATGATATGGATTTTGAGCTTGAAGGAGCACCATTCCCTTGAAGCTTAGACATCTTCTCCTTGTCAATAGGTGTCATGAATCAAGTATGCCCATGTATGCAAGAAAGTGAATCTTTGGCAACGTAAATCATGAAAGAGATGAACTAGAATGTTTCAGATGAATCATGGGCATGTATGGATCATATTTTTAACCATCTCCTAGAGGCACAACAAGAATATTCCTCCAATAAAGATAAAAAAACTTAAAAAGAGTCTATCAAAATTTCAGAATAATTATCCGTACAAGACATCTTGAAGGTCACAGAAGAAACTGAGGATCCTCAACTCAGTCTTGAACTCTTGACCCAGGCTATGGAGATATAAGAAAATTATGATTCAATTTGTGCTTCCTATTTTAGTGCACCAATTTTTGATGTTGAAATGGAGCAATTGGATAAGCTTGATGACTTCTCTAATACTTTGGTTGATGAGAATAAACATGAAAACATGTCTTTTTCCTCTACATTGTGTGAAGAAGTTCATGATTGAAAAAGAATAAAAGTTCGTGTATCTCCTTGAACATCTTCTTTTTTGAAGACAACACCTCCACCATGGAAGAAGATAATAGGGAAAACATTAAACTGATTTGCATTGAAGATATTTTTTTGAAACATGGCAAAAATCAGCTTTGGGGCAGTGATGAGATGCTCGATGGAGAATCAGCTATATAGATAAAGATGAAAGGAAACAGCACGATGAAATTAATTTTAGAAGGGATGAAGGTAGTTGAATTTCCAAGAAATCATCTAAGCATCAAGAACCTCACTTGGAATCACTCCTACCAATTACACAAACAATTGTGAAAGCTCATGGCTTTCATAAGCGGTGAGGAGGAGGCTACTTTCGGAATCCATCAACGTCTTTGTAGAACATCATCATTTTGTGTTTCCTCTTCATGGGTAACTATTGATGGTGAATCACAGCACCCCTAAATGTCTGCAACTCGATGGGTTGAGACTCTCAATGTGATTGCATAACATGGAGCTTTTCCCAAGTGTGGGACCTTGTGAAATTGGAAAAGCTCTCCGGATGAAGGCCGGTTCCTACTCCTCTGTTTAGATGCACATGTAAAAAATGTAGAGGGTTTACTCAAAAACATAAACTAACTTGCCAAGGAGACAGGGTAAGAAGATGCATAAAAAAAAACCTAAACTAACAAAGGTGATGCACCAAGGAATGAAGAACACCTGTCTTGCAAATAAACACAAACCATTAAAATGCAATGCAAGATCATGCACATATAACCAAATTTACAGTGAAAGATCATGAGGATGAAAATGAACATAGAGAGGGTTGAGAATCATCCACATACATGCATTCCTTGCTCCAAAGATTGATACAATACACTACAAAAATGCCAAGAGGCAAAGTTGCATCACAGTTTTAAATGGGAGGTTTGAACTCCACAAATTCACCTGCCAAAGAGAAGAAGGGAGGGGCAAAACAAGAATGTATAGCCTTTAGAAAGAAGACCCTCCTTACAATTTATAGGAATAATGAGAGAGAAAAGAGAGAGGAATTCCAAATCTACCCCAACCACCTCTAGGTTGCATTTAATTCATCTCATTATGGCGGTAGGTGAGAACCCTAGCAAACCCAAAAATGGCGAATTGTATTTTGCATTTTTAAGAACTTGTTCTCACCTAATTAAATATATCCAGTCATAGTTAGACAAAGGACCTCATAAGCTTTCCAAAAATTCCAACCTTGCATGAATCCGAGCTCCCTGTGAAAAGTTATGGCCATTTGAATATTTGCATCAGGGTTTGCTTTTTGTCGGGGTGTCAACGCTCAAAATGTTGCACCTCCTGAAGATGCACCTCAGCGCATCCATCCTCATGTTAACCTACTTTTAAGTGTGCCATAGGTACTAAAAATGTGGTGTCAACACTTTGTGTTGTGCGCCCCCATCCTGCGCCTTGGGCATGAATTTTTGCATGTCGACACTTTGTGTTGTGCGCCCCTGCCTGCGCCTTGGGCGTGAATTTTTACATGTCGAAACTTTGTGTTGTGTACCCCCAGCCTATGCCTTAGGCATGAATTTTCACATGTCGACACTTTGTGTTGTGTGCCCCCAGCCTGCACCTTGGGTGTGAATTTTTTTATGTCGACACTTTGTGTTGTGCGCCCCCAGCCTACACCTTGGGTGTGAATTTTCACATGTCGACACTTTGTGTTGTGCGCCCCTAGCCTGCGCTTGGGCATGAATTTTCACATGTCGACACTTTGTGTTGTGCACCCCCAGCCTACACCTTGGGCACAAATTTTCACATGTTGACACTTTGTGCTGTGTGCCCCCAGCCTGCGCCTTGGGCACAAATTTTCACATGTCAACACTTTGTGCTATACGCCCCTGCCTGCGCCTTGGGCATGAATTTTCACATGTCGACACTTTGTGTTGTGTGCCCCCATCTTACGCCTTGGGTGTGAATTTTTGCATGTCGACATTTTGTGTTGTGACTATATTTACCTAGGGGGAGATATATACAACAATTTGGTGACTCAACGGGGTCACCTGCCTGCTAGGTAGAAGATCAATGGCCTTTTAGCAATCCATTGGGCATGGAGTCATAAGCAATAACCTGAAACCAACTTGATCTCTGATCTTGAGCTTGATACCAAAACTCCTTCTCCGAGAGCACGTTGAACTATATAAATTCAACCTGAGAGCAACAAAACTTGTGCCGAAGCACTTAGGAAATTGAAACCTAACTACAACAAGACAATGTGCATACACACTTAAAGGAATTGAAATATAGGATAATATTTACAAGAGTAAACCTTTTCCTTTTAGTAGCAATGTTTAAGATAGATTTTGTTAACCGGAATCGGGAGTTCTTCTCCATCCAATGTAGAAAATTAGAAGGCATTACTACTTTTACATCCCGTGACCATGTAGGGGCCACTCCAAATGGCATCAAACTTGGAATGCCTACCTAGTTTTTCCCGATCTGCATCCCATTTCAGAACTAGGTCCCCTTCCTGGAAGGTCCTTGCTCTTGCCTTCTTATCAAACCATCTTTTTACTAAGGCTTGATCCTTCTAATCATCTCGAACCTGCATGTTCTCGATTTCCTCCAATTCCATCAACTTTGCATACCTGGCCTCGATTGGTTCGAACTCAAACAACTCCAACTGCTTCATGAGCTCTAATGCTGGAAATTCTAATGATATAGGCAATACTACCTCTTTTTGACAGACCAACTTGTAGGGAGAACTACCGTAGACCTCTTTAGTGTTATCCTGTCAGCCCATGACACTGATTTTAGCTTGGTATGCCATGTTCTTTGGTTTTCATCCAGAGTCCTTCTGATGCTCCTTAGAAAATTCTTGTTCATGGACTCTTCCTATCCATTACCCTTCGGGTAATAATTTGAAGAGGTGCTCAAATAGATTCCATTCTTGATAGCCCATTCTGTAATCTTGGAACCTATGAATGCCAATGCATTATCTGATATGATAGTGGCCGGCACACCGAACTTGGTCACTATTCCTTCATAAAATTCTAGTATGTTAGACTCATTTGCCTCTTTAAGCGCTACTGCTTCGGTCCACTTGGTGAAATAGTTTGTTACCGTGAGAATCCAATTGTGGCCTTGGCTTGAGTTTAGATTGATGACCTCGATGAAGTCCAATCCCCATTACATAAATGGTTGGTTAACCAAAATTGGGTGCAATGGAAGTGCTGCTAGTATTTCTTTACCTGTGAAGAGTGCACATTTCTTACACTTTCTTATCCATGTATAGCGATCCTTTGAACGTTGTGGGCCAATAATACCTGTGTTCGTTATCTTGAGAGTTGTTATCGTTGGGGCAAAATGTCCTCCAGAATCTCCATCATGAAAATCTCATAACACCCTCTCAATTTGACTTGTCCCAATGCACCTCAATAGAACTCCATTGATGTCTTTCTTGAACAAAACACCATCAACAAGCACATATGGAATGGCTTGTAATCTAAAGTATCTCCTCTTTTTTTTTTGCTCATTTCTGGAGGGCATAGGCCTATCTGTAGGAAGTGTATCATATTTTGAGTCCAACAAGGAGCGGGCACATCATCATTTTCCTGTTCTTGACCATCTTGTAGTACCAAGATAGTCTCTTTTTCATCACCTGCTTCAACTTGCCGACTCAAAGCTAGTTGTTCACATAGTCCTTTTCCACGTACTAGTTTAGTGACCTTAATTTCGATGTCATATTCCATGACACGAGTGATCCATCATGCACGCTTCTCATTCATATCCTTGTTTAGAAGGAAGTCCTTGACTCCCGCATGAGAGACCAATAATTGGATCTTGTTATTTGAGACTAGGTGCTTGAATTTCTTTAAGCTCCTGATCACTGTAAGGACATGCTTTTCAATGAAAGAGTACCTATTTTCGTATTCCTCCAAGCCTTGACTAAAGAAAGCAACTGGTTGTTCTAATCCTTCTTTTTTTTTTTTTTGTACCAGGATGGCAGAAATGGTGTCTCCACCACCGAAGGCATATAGCATGAAGTCCTTGGAGAAGTCTAGATTGACGAGAGTCAGAGCTTGAGATATAGCCTCTTTTATTGCCTCAAAACTTGCCTTGCCTTCAAATGTCCACTTAAATGTCATGCTCTTCTTCAACATCAGCGTTATTGGCTTTATGAGAGCTGCAAAGTTTGGAACAAACCTACGGAAAAAATTGATCCTTCCCAAGAAGCTTTGAAGAGCCTTCTTATGACTTGGCAATGGCAACACTCTAATTACTTCAACTCTTTCCGGGTCAATCGTCAACCCCTCCTTTGAAACAATATGGCCTAGAAGTTTTCCCTCATGAGCCAAGAATATACATTTTTTGGGATTCAATGATACCCCAAATCTTCTACACCTTTGAAATACCTACCTCAAATGAAAGAGGTGATCTGCTGCATTTTTGAGAATACAGTGATGTCATCAAGATATATCAGAACTATTTTATTGATCAATCCCTTGAATGCCATATCCATTGCCCTTTGGAAAGTGGCTCCAGCATTTGATAGCCCAAATGGCATCTTCTTGTAGGCATAGGTGCCCCATTTGGTGGTGAAAGCCATCTTGAACTGGTCATCTTCTTTCACCATTATTTGATTATACCCTGAGTAGCCATCTAGGAGAGAGAATATCTCGAACCGGACACCACTTGCAATATTTGTTCCATTGAAGGAAGTGGGTAATGGTCTTTGAGAGATGCCCTATTTAGGTCTTGGAAGTCCACACACAACCTGATTTCTCCACTCTTCTTCCTAACCGAACTAATTTTTCAACCCAGCTTGAGTTCTTGATTGATAATATAATGCTTGCCTCTATTAGCTTGTTTAACTCTTTCTTCATTAGAGGCTCAATGTGAGGGTTGACTAGTCTCTGCTTCTACCTGATGGGCTTAGCATCTGGATCTAATTCTATGGTATGTTGTGCCAACTTTGGATTGAACCCTCTCAAGCCTTCATAGCTCCAAGCAAAGATATACGGAAAGTCTTGGCAAAGTTGTATGAAATCTGATTTCTCCCGCTCCTTTGGCCACTTTACCAATTTGAAGTGTTTTACCTTCCTCGACCAAAATTAGCTCGAATCTTCTCTCTACGACTTTGTATGTTAGCCTTTTCCTTAGGGGAAGTCGTTAGGGTTGAAGATAGACTTCAATGTTACTAAACCTTTGGGAAGCTTGTTTGTCTGCAGTTTGCACTACTTGATCCCCGCATCACTGCTGCTCTAGTCTGTCCTAATTCCTAGCTGAGAATTAGCCTCTTCTTGCAAAAATTGACGATCTGTTGATCATTCTCAAACACCTGCCAGCTTGTGTTATTATCTAGAACTGCTGGCCTCACAATCACATGCATATGTGGTTGTGTTTTTCCCCTTCTGATGTTGTCAACCACATCAAACGTTGCTCCAACTGCTGCGAGCCTATCCACGGCTTCATTTTTCTTCCTGGGTATGGATACAATGTTGAAAGCTTTGAAATCCTCAATGAGGTCCCATACCCTATTCTTGTAGTTCCTCAAGTAGGTCATTCTTTGTAGCATGTTGTCCCCTGACTTGGTTGATGATTAGCTCGCTATCTCCAAACACCTGCACGTTCTTTATGCCCTTTTTCTTGGCCCAATGAAGTCCATGAATCAATGCTTCGTATTCAGCCATGTTGTTTGAACAGGAAAACTGGAAATGGAAAGTTGAATAATATTTGATTCCTTGAGGTGAAATAAGCATAACTCCTCCTCCTGCACCTTGCCTACTCCTTGACCCATCAAAAATAAGCGCCATACCTCATTGTCATCCTTATGGTTTGGTTTGGTGATGCTAGGAATATACTAGTTTTCTTCATGTATGTAATAGACTCCTAGCTCAGATTCTTCTACTTCTTGGTAGGGATCAAAAGCATGTACCTTACTTGCCCATTCATCAAGAGTCAAACGGGATGCTTCCAACTTTGGTGTCGGCTTCATACGTGCTTGGATAATCTTCTTGATCAAATCTTTGAATAGTTGGCATTGATTTGGCTTGGAGTATGAGGCTCAATGTGAAATTTTGCAATTGGTTCGGATCTGATTGTGACCTTAGTACCATATCTTGTTCTGAACAACATGTGTGACCAGTCAGCAGATAAGTAGCCTCTAATTCTAGCTGTGAAATCCCTTGATAAGCATAGGGCAAAGAGTGGTGGCAAATCTATCACTGACACATCTTGCAAAATGGTAACGTTGGGGCATGCATGCAAGGTAAGATTCAAACCTTTAATCACTCCCACCATTGCTACTGTTGTCCCATCCAATTGCACTACCCCCTTTGATATGACTTCATATTGGAGACCCAGCTGATCAGCTATTTGCTTGGGCATGACAGAACTACTTGCCCTAGAATCAATCATGCAATTGTGTACTAGTTTATCCCCAATGATTAATGAAACATAGAATGGAGGGGGCTTAAAAACTTTACCTTGTTGTCCTCCATGATTCCCTTTAGGCTGAGTAGCATTTGTGAGGACATTCTCTTGCATATGGACCTGCTGGTTCGAAGTTGACCAATTCTTCATGGAAGTTATAGAAGATCTCTTTGGCCGAGGATGGATAAAGATTCCCACATTGATATATTCACATTTGTCTTCTTCATTTGATCAATGGTGCTAAATGGGGATGAAAAATCTCTTTGTTGTTCTTTAGCCTACACATTCCTTTCTTGCACATGGGCAGAATAAATGACTAGCATTTGAGTTGGCTTAAAAGGTGGTTTAGGCTGTCCTTACGTGTTTGGAACTGTATTTTGCTTACCAACACCTTGTGGAGTGATGGAAGGTTGTAGATCACTTGGAACCAATGACTTCCCTTCACCAATATTCCTCTTCTTTGATCTTGTGTTAGCTGCTACACTCTGAGAAATTATTTGATTCATGCCACAAAAATCCTCAGCTTCACAATTCACAAGTGCGGTATCATTTGGAGTTGTGTTTTGCTGAGATGTCCCTTGTTGCTGATTTGTTTCTTGACTTGCTTCACCCTCTACACTAGTAGTTGTTACCATCAAGGCTTAGTTCAAAGCACCATTGAAGCACATAGATTGGTTGTGAGGTTCATTGCATGGGAAACACCAATCATACTCTTGAGCTATGTTGTTTTGCATTGGCACTAATGCTTTAGAAGCAGATGCAACATTGGGGTTATAGGGCTGAAATGGTCTATTGGTGGGAGGCCTTACTTGGCTTTGATTTGCAGCTGGATTGGGTGGCCTATTGGGCTGGTATGGTTTCCTATTAGGTTGAGCTTGAGGCTGATAAGAAGGTCTAAAGCCTTGGGCCTGCTGCCTCTTGAGTGTAACTAGCTCATTTCCCAAATTTTGTAATTGTTTCATGACCTCTTGGAGTTCATTTGAAGCACTAGAGGATGAAGTAGAAGTTTCATTTGAACTTTTATTTCTAGGAGTGGGAATAGGAGCCAAAGTGGGTGCTTGACTAGTGCTTGGATTTTCTAATTTTGGAAACAAGGGCATGGGAGGCTCAGAGCCACGGCTTACCAGCTTGAATAAGACAGTTTTCAACCCTAATGGCAATGCTATAAGCAGCAGGTAAGGTTGTGCCTCCCATAGATTGAATTAACATAGAAATATTAGAATTCAAAGCCTTAAGATAATATAGAAAATCACCTTCAGCTGTTGGCCTAACGGCCACTAGAATCCTATCCCAAGACCTTTGAAATCTGAAGTTGAAGTCAGTCAGTTGCTCATTGGGAGCTCTCTTGATAGTTGTCAATTGTTCTAGTAGAGACAAATTGTCTCCCTTTTCTCCAAACTACTCATGGAGAACTATGCATAACTGATTCCAATTTTGGATAGAACCAGCTCCAAGGCTCCTAAACCATTACAATGCCTTCCCTTTGAATGAAGATGCCAAAATTTGACAGCAACATCCATTTCATTTATCTCATGGATTGCACAAACATTAGCAATGTCTTTGACATGATCACCAGGAGTGGTATGATTTTCTCCAGTGAAAAATGGAATGTTCTTCAATGTTGCAATTGGAACTAGATTTTGTGCATTGAGGGCAAGTGGGCTGCTGCCAGTGAAGTTGACAAAAGGGTTTTTTTGTGCCATTCTGATTGGCCTGAGAACCCTTGTTGATTGGATGAAAGGTCTACCAGGTGGAGGGGTTGATAAAGTCCTGTTAGGTGGAGATGGTGATCTTTGTGGTCTTCTTCCTCTCCTTCCTCTACCTGGTGATAGCTGCAAGTAGAAAAATGACCCTTCTTCTCGAGTATCAGACCTGGTTCGAATTCTTCTCATGTACCTGGGTAACTTGTGCTGCTATACCACTAAATTCTATCCCTTCAGAGTCACCAGATGTGTTGGGGAATGAGCCTCAAAAGGCTAGATTTTGCCAAGTTACACACCAACCTCGACAAAAATTAAACTCAAAATTTTGAAAGACCTATATATTTGATTTGGAATGACAGTCCCAAAAACCCAAAAATGCCAGACTTCCGAAATACTGAAATCTGAAATTCAAAAAACTCTGAAAAATCAAAAATCAAAATTTCAAAAAACTAAAGATACCCTTTTGAAGATTACCCCCAGATCTATCGGTGGTGAAATTTTGACTTGTTTTGAGCAAGTTAAGCCCTTGAAAATTGATTTTAAAGTTTAGCCTGGAAGTTGAAAAATCTGAAATTGGGGAACTTGTAATTTCTAAGTCCAAATTTCTTGAAATCTCCTTCAAATCTTGTGGAATGACCTCTTGGTCCCACCGAGTGTTCCAAAACTATTGATGGCAAATCACAAGACTTCGAATGTCTCGCAACTTGATGGGTTGAGACTCTTAGTGTGATTACATAACATGGAGCTTTTCCCAAGTGTGGGACCTTACGAAATCAGAAAATCTCTCCGAATGAAAGCCGGTTCCTATTCCTCTATTCAGATGCACACATAAAAAATGTAGAGGGTTTACTCAAAACCTAAAACTAACTTTCCAAGGAGACGGGGTAAGAAGATGCATAAAAAAATCTAAACTAACAAAGGTGATGCACCGAGGAATGAAGAACACCTATCTTTCTAATAAACACAAACCATTAAAATGCAATGCAAGGTCATGCACTGAGATAACCAAATTTGTAGTGAAAGATCAAGAGGATGCAAATGAACATAGAGAGGGTTGAGAATCATCCATAGACATGCATTCCTTGCTCCAAATATTGATACAATACACTACAAAAATGCCAAGAGGCAAAGTTGCATCACAGTTTTAGTTGGGAGGTTTAAACTCCACAAATTCACCTACCAAAGAGAAGAAGGGAGGGGCAAAACAAGAATGTATAACCTTTAGAAAGAATAACCTCCTTAAAATTTATAGGAATAATGAGAGAGAAAAGAGAGAGGAATTCCAAATCTACCCCAACCACCTCTAGGTTGCATTTAATTCATCTCATTATGGCGGTAGGTGAGAACCCTAGCAAACCCAAAAAATGGTAAATTGTATTTTGCATTTTTGAAGAACTTGTTCTCACCCAATTAAATATATCCAATTATAGTTGGATAGAGGACCTTGTAAGATTTCTGAAAAGTCCAACCTTGCATGAATCTGAGCTCCCTATGAAAAGTTATGGCCATTTGAATATCTGCGTCAGGGTTTGCTTTCTGTCGGGGTGTCAACGCTCAAAATGTTGCACCTCCTAAAGATGCACCTCAGCGCATCCATCCTCATGTTAACCTACTTTTAAGTGTGCCATAGGCAATGAAAATGTGGTGTCGACACTTTTTGTTGTGCGCCCCCCTGCGCCTTGGGCATGAATTTTTACATGTCGACACTTTGTGTTGTGCGCCCCTGCCTGCGCCTTGGGCACGAATTTTCGCATGTCAACACTTTGTGTTGTGCACCCCCAGCCTATGCCTTGGGTGAAAATTTTCACATGTTAAAACTTTATGCTATGTGCCCCGAGCCTACGCCTTGGGTGTGAATTTTCACATGTCGACACTTTGTTATGTGCACCCCTAGCCTGTGCCTTGGCGCGAATTTTTACATGTCGACACTTTGTGTTGTGCGCCCCCTGTGCCTTGGGTGTGAATTTTCATATGTCAACACTTTGGCCTGTGTGCCCCCAGCCTATGCCTTAGGCATGAATTTTTACATGTTGACACTTTGTGTTGTGCGCCCCCTGACCTACGCCTTGGGCGCAAATTTTCGCATGTCGACACTTTGTGTTGTGTGCCACTAGCTTGCACCTTGGGCACAAATTTTCACATGTCAACACTTTGTGCTATGCACCCCTAGCCTGCGCCTTGGGCATGAATTTTCACATGTCAACACTTTGTGTTATGCACCCCCAGCCTATGCCTTGGGTGTGAATTTTCGCATGTTGACACTTTGTGTTGTGCGCCCTGACTGCGCTTGGGTGCGAATTTTCGCATGTCGACATTTTGTCTTTATGACTATATTTACACAGGGGGAGATATATACAATAGTAACTTTTGAGAAATGAAAATTACTTTAGTAAAAGTGGGTTATCCCCCGCCTTGTACCATAGGTGATTGTTAGGTGTGTTTCCCTTTCTTTTGTGTGTGTTTCCCTTCCTATTGTGTGTCGTTTGTTTCCTTTCCTTCATTTTTGTGTGTGTTTCCTTCTTCTAATCTCCCTTTCTATAATTTGTACATGACTCCATAGGGCCCAATGGATAAGGCACTGGTCAATGAACTATATGGTCTAAAATTGAGATTCTAGATTCCCATGTCATGTCTTCACTATGCTCATTCCATGTCATGTCCCCAAGCTAGAGCCAGCTATTGTCGTGCAAATGTGCAACATGGAAATTGACAATTTCCAAGCATGACAACGATACCCCAATGTTAATTTTTTCAAGTCCCATCATTCCAAGACACCCGGGTCTATCCAATCAGTCCAAATGATCTCTTGAATAATGTAATCTCATTCCCTAGGAGATTTAGGTAAGTTTATTCATTACCCCTATGTGATTTTAGGGAGTTAAAAATGCTATCTTAAGCAAGATTGGGAAGGGCTATCGCTGGCCTTCCTAGGAATGGATCAACCCCTAGAGTGGAAAAAATGGAAATATTCAACATGGAGGTGAATGGAAGACCTTTGAACATCATGGAAATTATTTTGGAAGGTCTGGGGAAGTTCTGCAAGACTTGGAGCAATCTGAGTAAAAAACAAGGTTCACAAGCCTAGGCGGTACACAGGCCTAAAATAGTTGTTGGGCTTCAGAAGAAGATTTGGGAGCTCCGGATGGATTTAGAAGAAAAATATATATCCAGAAATAGGATTCCAATACCTACATGATGGTGAAATAATATTTTTCACAACACTTTGGCACATCAGGTCTACAGGTAGTTTTTCTCAGGCATAGGTGGAGTAAAAATCAAAAATATGATTTTTTAGGGATCAAATGGAATAATCAAGACATTAAAAACCCACCATTGGATTCAAAAGGAAATTTACAGTTAGGATCATATAAAATTTTTCCAAAAAGGTCCATCGGGAGCTCAAGTTATCACTATCACAAGTTCAGGACTTAGCCAAATTTTTGGGAGGACACGTGTCAGCACCAGGAGCCTGGCGGGATTTTGTGTCCCTCATGTCCCCCAAGGTCAGGGACATAAAGGTTGGAAAATTTTTCCCACCACCTTGAATCCCTCTCATCCCTCATATGACCTCTTGGACCCTCATGTGACCTCCAAACTCGATAGTTCAGCCCTCAGGTGCTTATTTGGAGCATGCATTCCCTGCCGTCGGATCGGGCGCCACGTGTCAGCTCCAAGACCACCGTGGAATTTTATGTCCCTTATGAACCTGAGGTGGGGGACATAATACCTTTAAAAATTCTCCCATCCCCTATGGGGAGTCATTTGGACACCCACGTGACCGAGTTTCAGCCCCCAAGTGCATTTTTGGAGCATCCATTCCCTGTCGTTGGATCGGGCGCCACGTGTCACCTCCAGGACCACCGTGGAAATTGATGTCCCTTATGTACCTAAGGTGGGGGACATAAGACATGGAAAATTCACCCATCCCCTATGGGGAGTCATTTGGACACCCATGTGACCGACTTTCAGCCCCCAGGTGCATTTTTCAAGCAAATTCTCTGCCATCATATCAAGGACACATGGCATCGTGTTGACTACCATGGAAATCGATGTCCCTCATGTCCATGTGGTCAGGGACATCAAGGACATAAAAATTCTCCCATCCCCTCCATGTTCATGTTTTGAAATTTTAAATCCAGCACTTAGTCGTTTCTTCCTCCTCATTTCTCCTTCACAGCTTCATACCTTGCCATGGCTCCGTGCATGATTGTCCAGACACCCAGTCCACCATTGTTGCTTTGAACCAGCTCTACCATGGTCACATAAACTCTCCACACCATGAATACATATAAATATGCATTTCTCAAATAAAAATCGAGTGAAATGATGAAGAACGGGAAGAAAATGAAGGGTTTTTGCCAGATAACCATGAAGTCACCCGATCGAAAAATCTTTATATCTCACAAGATACATGTCGGATTGAGATTCCATTTTTCTAGAATTATTTATTTTTCTAGGTGATCAAGATGAAAAAAATAAGAGGTCAAATGGTGCCCATAATCATTTTCTCCAAAAAAATCCTCTCTTCGTGCACCGGCTCACATTCATCGGATTTCTCGTCATTCCGGCAATGGAAACGAGCTAAAAACTTGCACACAAGCTCCAAATGAAAAACCTATCACAATGGAGTTGTTTTCATTGCAAATAGAGACAAAACCAGACCTGCAAATTTCAAGCTCCATTAATGGCCGCCATGGAAGCTTCGTGCCTAAAGCCACTGCTAGGTCAAAATTTCAAAATTTATTCATAGGCATTCGCGTCGGAAAAACTATGTGAAATTTGAAGGGTGTGATCGTAATGACAAGAAGAGTCCAAAAATTATGTTTCATTACAAATTGAGTACTGGAAACACCCTTTCTAAAAATAGTAAGTTTTCCTACACATGCTTGCTATTTTTGGTAAGTCTTCATCAAAAGTGGCTATGGAAAGAGCAAGTGTACTGAAGATCTCCAAAAGTTCAGAATGATTATCCATAATGAGAAAATAGTGAAAATGACCACTTACTAAAAATAGTAAGTCCCCCATCTGGGAATTTACTAAAAATAGTAAGCCACACTCAAAGAGCAGCTTTGGCACAATGGGACATTTAGAACTTCATTGCATCAGAGCTTTCCATCAGTGAGGATCAACGGACTTCATCGGGAATGACATATCCTCTTCTTCTTCTCCCTCTCTTTCTCTCTCCTCTTCCCCCCAACTTTCTCTCACTTTCCAATATTCTAATTTCACGTTGGGGTTTGCACTTTTTAATATGACTTAAGTGACTTTAGAAATATAATGTAACTTTAAGTCACCTTGCTATTATAAAAGGGACTTAAATATTTAAAGTGGAATATGAACAGTCTTAAGTCATATTAAGGCATATGGAGGGTCATGAGGAAGATGATAAGTCACCTCTCATTCTATAAATTGTAATGTCATTCCCATTGCAAAGGGTTGGCAATTGATCTTGTAGACTCAAGAGTGCATTGTACCTAGAGAAAGCAAAGGAGATAGCCATTTTATTCTATTTCCCCCTTTTCTAAATCTCCTCCATTCCCACATTATGTACAACTTTGATTTGAGAAATCAATACAAGAAGGAGTTTCTCGCTTTCTTTGACTAAGGGGTTTCTTGATACTTGGTGATCAGTGAATTCTATTTGATCTTGTTGCTATTCGTAGAGTGGTTTATTCCAATAAATGCATGTGTTGAAGTTTTTAACTAGTGTGTGTGTAGGAATCTTATTTTCTACCGCATCATTATTTCTCCTACCTCTTTTCTCACTCCCCTTTCCCGCTCTCTGACAAAGACTTCCCTAGCAAGAGATTGCTAGCTTTTCCACTGTGGTCGGTGGAGTGCCCTGTTAGATCCCGGTCCAAAGACCACCACGAGAAATCCACACTTTCTCATGCATGCACATACAACAGCCTTGATTTGGTTAAGTAGAGTAGATTCCCATAGCGTTGGCAAGAAATCCACAAGTTTTTCCACCTGATAAATTTTCTCACCAACAACAAGACATAGTTTTCCTTAACATTCTAGGCATTAGTTAAATGCTAGAGGATACAACATATTTCCTCTCTACACTACTTCAGCCAGTGGCATTGGATCACTAAAAAAATTAGGAAGTACAGATATCTCTTCACACATGACTTCAAGGAATCAATTATAGGTTGGATAATAATTCAGCTTTCTCCCTACATTTCTTTGGCCAAGATGGCATGAGATCTCCCAAAAACTTGTACTATAGGATATCCTTTCTACATTCTTTCTCTCATCATGGATCAGTGGCACATGTTCTTTTTAAATTTTTCATTTCCATTACATACTTTTTACTACATACATGTATCTTTACATGCATTTTTGACATATATACATGCGTATTTGAATACTTGATCATCTTCTCCTTATAGGTCCGATCGTATGAGAAGCAAGTAGTCAACAATGACAACAACAACATTTTGTGGCAGTACACACCTCATACTAACATGCACATACATAAAACACATTGACAACTACACACGTGTTTCCACCCTAGGTTCACTCTCACCAATTTTGTATCTTTAGTTTCCACGCTTCACTATTTTCTCATTCCATGATTTGTCTAGTCCATCAACACAATTTATATATCCCTCTATATGGACATCAGTACACATCTCTATCTACTTTATAGTACTAAGTGTTCTTCTCACCAAAATAAAGTGGGGAAAATGTAGATACAAAATCAAGCACTTTAGACATTATTTAGTCTTTGTCTCATACTACTATTCATATGGTTTTGAGTGAATAAAGTACTAGTTAACCCATATTCTTTGGCCATTTTACTTAAATTTTTTCATCACTACCAACCTCTCGCACATATATTCCTAGTTTGTTGTGTTTTTTTGTGTCATTTCAGCCTTGATAAGGGCACCAAGCTAATCTTGGGGTGCCCATAGGCACCCTAGTCCCAATCGGGGCACCTTGTTCCTTTTCCCTCTTTACTTCCATATTTTGGGTCACTTTCCTTATTTATTTTAGCTCTTATTCACTATTGTACTTATTATATTAACTATCTAAAATCCCCATTTTTAGTTAATCATAATCAACCTTTAATAATCCAAAATTAATACCAAAGACTAAACTTTCATGATCCTTTGGAATGGAGAAGAAATCCCAATATATAGCATTACAAATTATCTTCTCATCTACCCATCACACGACTCTTCGTATTCATATTCCACTTGTGACCTTTCGCTTTCCCTTAGAAGAGACAAATTAAGTACCTCTCTTATAATTTGAGAGAGTAATATTACATTTTACAAATATATTTTTGTCACTTAAGTGATTAGAACAAAATAACAAAAAGTAAATTCTCAATTGAAAATTATTAGATGGAGAGAGAGAGAGAGAGAAGAGGGAAAGCGAAGGGATTGATTGATCTATTGTTAATGAAGAACTTATTGATTCAAGACATGGTAATCACAATCTCCTCCTTCTAAGAGATGTATGGATAATTTAGACTATCAAATGAGTGTTTAGGAACATTGTTTCAAAATCTCCTAATGTGAGCCTAATATGACTATGGGAACCACTCATGATGGTTCTTCCTTGATCTCATAATGAGAGTGAGGATCACCTTCTTACTCCTTTGTCTTTCATAGTTAACATTAGTGATCATAAACCAGATTCATGATGCACAAACCTCTTGATGCTTAACTTTCACTTACCAAAATATACCCTCACATTACGGATGAAAGGGATGGCCCATGAATGTAATTCTAGAAGTTTCCACCATCTCGAATAACATGAGGAGATGGAAATGACCACACCACAAGGTTTGAGGTGAGTGTTTAGGAACACTCAAAATTTGATGAAATGGAGATAATTTATCATTTCTATAAATATGGTGCTCTAAATGAAGATCAAACCTTTTCCTTTCTTGGATCCGAACTCGCTTGAATGATATCAACTCATACACCTCCTATCTAATTATGTCTCATATAAGCGAGATGACATTTCTTTATAGAAAGATTGGTCCTAGATGGAGTTTTAAGGAATGAATTAGATTGAGTCCCATATTATTTTCTCACACATTGCACTGAAATTCTACAAACTCTACCTTGGTGACTTATAAAATGTGAGCTCTTTATTGAGCATGGATCAAGTGTTTAGAAACACTTCACGGGAATGTATTACCTGAGATGACCTCTTTCCTTACTCATGAAGAATCCTTCTCATTTTTTTATGAGTATAATCCTCTCAATGAATTGAATTTAAATGAATCCCTTGATCCTCCTCAACTTCTTTCCAATAACACAATGTTCCCATCTTTCACTTGTTACATCTCAATATGGTCTACCTTGTTCTTTGGCATAATATTGTTTAGAATTATGCTTTAGGATCCTTGTGGAGGTTTAATTTTATTTTTTCATCTGTGATACAACATTACAACCATGCGAGGATAGAAAAAATTAGCGAGATAAGTTAAAACAGAGCCAACACTAACTTTCTACACTCAAAAGCTGTAAATTTCTATTTTTGGCAAGTGGGACCAAGAGCTGTTATTTTGGAATTTTTTTGCCTATTTGCTCAAATTTTATCTTATGAATCTTATTTAACACTCAATTCACTTCCATTTATGATGATTTATCATTTTTTTTTAAATATTTTTAGCAAGTTACTTTTTCCAAACCTGCTATTTTGGGAAAATTGCCAATTTTACCCTGCTTTCCATTTTACACTATTTCCGGATGTGTAAAGTAATTGGAGATTGAAAATTTGATAGTTTTAGTATTTTTATCATGTAATATGGAATAATATATAATATTCTTAATAACTAGCAATTATAGCCTTGGTTTGTAACAAAATTATCATTTTTTATTCAACCCTACAATGTGATCTCGTGCTTTGATTTTTGTCATGATCTCGCTTGCTAGAACTATTACAAATAAAAATGAAATTTTGGGATGATGAGGATTTACTTCCTACTATTTTTATGGAATAAACTAATGAAGCATTGAATTTTTAGTGATCATAATTTTTCTTGGGAGAAGAAGAACCAGTCAAAACATTGATGTAATCGGTTTTGAGGATGAGGAGTCATGGGAAAACCTCTATTTTCACATCTTCTTTGGTTTGGAATGTGTTAGACAATATGAATGTTGTTCTTTGATGTTTTTGTACATTAAATGGATTTAAAAGTGGTAGAAAGGTCAAACTTTAAAGAAAAATAAACTTGGAAGTAATTATTTTGTGTTTTTGAGTTACACGGTAGTTTTATTCATGGATGACGAAGGAGCTCATGTTTTCAAGTTAGGGTTTTGAAATATTAAGTATGAGGTGAATTTTTTTGTCCCATCTATCCAATTGGGAATGGTAACAAGGGGTTAATAAAATTATCTTCAAGTAGATGATGACATGTGGGCAACATTGTGAGAGGATGGGAGATGACAAAAACATGTCCTAACACCTGGGAGTATGGTGAGACGATGGATTGTTTGGGTCATATGGAGAACTTGAGGAGGGGATAGGATGGGGAAAATTTTTGTGTCCCCTCTATTGCTTTAGGAATTAGGACAATAGGGACAAGAAAATTTACACTCAACCGAGATGATGTCATGTGTCATTTTGTGGTGCAAGGAGATGGAGATTGGTTTAGCCTCATTAGCACTCCACCAAGATGATATGGGTCATATGGGTGACCGAGAGAGGATGGACGAGGAGGGGATAATTTTTGTGTCCACTTGATCATCTTAGGAAAGGGACAAGAGGGACATAAAATTGATCCATGAATCCAGAAGGTGACATGTGTCACTCAAAACATTGGCTAAATACGAGAAGCATGCCTCATACAAGAGATAACTTGATGAAATGATTATCAGAGATCCATATGGTGAAGTGTAGGGACAACTTTTGACTACATAATCCATACACCTAAAAACTAATGTTGTAAAAATTGTCCCTAAACCTTTAAAACTTCCCTAAATATTGTTAAATCCTTTTCAACACCTTCATGACTCTTAAATGCCACCTTGAATGAATTTGGTGTTTTAGATGCTTCAAGAGTGATATGTAGGTTAACTTTGGGCAATAGGAGTTCCCAAGATCCCCCAAATCTATTCTTTATAGAAGAATAGGTCAAAATATTTCCATTGGTATATTGAACACTAGAAACAAACATCGTATGATCAAATAAAATTCATGCAAGAACATGAATTCACGGGATAAATCTAGGGCACATACGAACATTTATTGGGAACATTGTAAATAGGAAAATGGGTTATTGATACATCGACCAGTGGCATGAAGAAAAAATGAAATTATTGTTTTACCATCATTCTTTTACAAATGAAAAGGGGTTTTCAATAGTGGGGTCCACTCTTGTTTCGAAGGGGGACCTGGTCATTATGAAACTACAAGTATCTCATCAAGCTACTAACCAAGATGGTTGGAGACCGAGCTAGTGAATTGGGGTTGAGCTGATACTGAGCTAGAAAGTGAGCTCATGGCCAATTTGATGGCCGAGATGAGAACCAAGTCAGGAATCAAGATAATGGGTGAGTTCAAGACACCGATCTCAACAACCATCCACATGTCCAACTCACCAAGTTAGCCAAATTATACACACTAATTTAGGATAAACAAACCAACCAACATACCACCCAATCACCTTTGGTGAGCCCAATGGAAGGAGAGAAAAATACTAAACCAATATGGCCGAAGCCATGGTAAACACAAAACCTATGGGCTATGTTAAGCCCTCACTAGTCGACCACCCACTTTGAATGTGGGATTATTTACCACTACCAAAAACCCATTGACATCCATGTGGTAAGCTGATAGCATGAGTTGAGTGACCAAGATGGGACATGTATACATGTGACGATGGGTTACTAGGTAGCTTAGCATACTACCATGACACGTGGTAGGAGAGATAATAATATTTGAATTGGAATTCAAAACCAAACAGTGAGGAAAAATATAGTAAGGTGGTTTGAACCACCAACCTCCCACATGTAATTTGGTTGCCCAACTAACTTATCCAATTGATTTGGTATACATTGAGCCACCTGATAATAAATTTAAATGAGAAACTTGGCCTTGACCCTAGTATAAAAGGGGGATCGAGGATCATTGACAAGAACACTCAAGGTTATTCAAAATGCTTAATATGAGGTTTTGGAGAGAGCCATAGATAATTCATGCAAATTAAATTAAATTCCTTTTAAGGAATTTTTTTGATTTAATGATTTTTTAACTCATTATTATTTTGTACAAGGCTATTCAAGTCTTAGTTCTCATGCCATGACACGGAGCTCGAGTGTGGAGCCGACATGATTTTTAAGGAATGGATAAGTGTGATATAGGAGCTTTGAATCTTCATTCGTTGGGCATTATTACATCCAATTTCATATTTCTTGGAGGCCACAAAGGAGGATCATTTTCCTAAATTCAAATTTTGACATTATTTGACTTAGCTCTGTGTGGAAGCATGAGGCATGTAGTAGAGGGTAAGTCTATAGGAAGTTCGAAGCCAAGAAGCCATGTCGGAACATTGAGAAAGCCTTCCAAGCGTAGTCTAGGTTCTACAGGACCGATTAACACTAAGTTCGTGGTGGACAAGAACATTCATTATAGTTTTGTAATTTTCTTTATACTTATGATCAGAAATTTTTAATGGCTTGGTTCATCAAATAATGAAACCAAAGACATAGGAATTTTCTAAACTCCATTAAGTATTGTGTGTAGTGTCTATTATTATTTGCATTACATTTTCTTTCAGTTTTTTTATTTAAGAGTTTTAAAATATTCAGCATAAAAAAATAATTTGTTTATAAGGATCCATTATCTTAAAGATCATAACGAAAAGCACTACAATTTTATGGAACAAGTTTGGTATCGAGTTGGTTTGTCGCTTTATGATAATTGTTTGTTGCGGTGAAAATGGAACTTTACCAGTTCATCCATTGGCCCATTTTTCTCACCATATTGGGTACTATAACACACATAGAGATACTACATCGATGATATGAGCCACATCATATTGTTGAATTGAGAGGGATCATGTAACTCCTATAGTATGTGTTGAAATAAGAACGTCGATACCAAGGGACCCAAGAAGATTGAGATGGTCCTCATGCATGCACACATTTCTCTATGACTTGACATTATATTAATAATGTAAGTATTTATTCCTAGACCAAGCACCACGGTGCTTCTAATGTAGAATGGTGGAATGTGGAAAGGCACTTACAAATCCCAATATCAGTCAATCTATTATACATATAGCTCAACATAAAACAATTACGGGGCATAGAGAGATGTTTTCATTGTGAATACTTGATCAAGATCATGTGAGGAATTTTTGAAATAATTTCCTCTTGGAGACTTCCATGTTTTGGAAAAAGATTAGGTAAAATTGAAATTCCATATTATTGATTAATTTTCTCACTCTAATGATAAAAAATGTAATTATTTGTGGAAGAAGAATGAAACACCCTGTAGTCAAAGGAGGATTATGAAAAGAGGAGACAACTACATCTCATGGAATCATAGAAGTAAGAGCTGTAAGATAGATTTGAGTCCTAGGAAGAATTCCTTATAGGATTAATCACATAGTTACAACAAGAACTACAAGCTAAGGAAGCGATATTTATAAAGGTTCAAGATGGTGAAGAGGTGGTGAAGAAAGATACTATGACTAATAAAAATATTGTAAGTGATTAATTTAATTTTCCTTCCTAAGAATATGCAAATCCTACTTTTGGTTGTTTGCAAAAGCACCTAGAGATGTCAGATCAAATTTATTTTTAAAATGGGTTATGAAGCAAAAGGTCTTAGGGTAAATATCCAAGGTATAACTAAACCTATACAGATGGAGGAAAGACCTCAATATGTGGGTCTAGGTTACAGCAGTGGAAAAAATGAGAACAAATAATTCTCGAAGATATATGAAGCAAGACAAGAATCAAATGTAGATCAAATACCACCAATCCTATTAAAGCATCTTGCAGTAGGGTATAGACCAAACTCTCGAATAATTATGAGAGAAAAGATAATTAGAAAGTTACAAGGGATAAATCATCTTGTAGGGAGAATAAGTATGTCAAGGAACACTAAAAATATTTTGAAGCCAACACAAAAAAGGAAGGCTCAATTTCTCCCTATAATTCTTATAAAGTCAACAATCTTAAAAGGTATGATCATGTCTTCTTTGATTACAAGAAAGAAAACCCTATAATAAACCCAGAGATATTATGGACATACCATTGTATTTATTGTGGATCCAATATCCACTATGTGATTTGGTGTGGAAAATAAAAGTAACATTACAAAAGGGTTATGATCGATGAAGATAGAGAAAAATCTACCTCGTCTTAATCATTTGTGGTGCGATGAGAAGATGACTTGAGCTAAGGAAATAATTCATGACATGTTTATCATGCTTGGTGTTTCTCTTACAAAATTGGTATTTGAGATATATTATAAAATGTTGGTGTGTGCATTTTCCACATCATGTGGTGAGTCATCTCACTTAGGTGAGGTCAAAGGTCTTAGGTATTGTAGGGGTTATGAAATGTTCGGACTCCATCATACACATCATTATACGTCAAGTACATCATATGGGAGTTACTTTCCATTATGGTAATTTAACTCCCCTTATCCACTTGAGGAGGTATGATTATATGTACTAGGGGTTACACATCACCCCTATTTGTACCCCTTCCCTTTTTTAGATCTATGTGGAATGAGAGATATGGTGAATGAGATTTTTCCATTTCCATTATTTGTATGCACATTTCATGGTTAATGCTCACTCCCCATGGATCCTTTTCACACTATCGAGTACAACTCGGTCGATGTTAGTGTTATCCCATAGATCCCCGTGTTGTTGCATTTTTTGTTTCTTCTTCATGATATCAAAGCACACATTATTGGGATCCATGCTACTCACCATCTATCATTTCCCTACTATTCTTAGTTTTGAATTTTTTAGGTTTTGTGTGCAAGTGTCATAATGGGTATTCCATATGTGCCTCATATGCATTGATTGAGTCTCATTACTAATTTTAAATCTTGTTTGAGGTGCTTGATTTTTGTTTTTTTAAGTTCATAGATTTTTCGATCTTGCATGCATTTCTAGAGTGTTTCACAGGTTGTGTGTTGCTGATCTAAGGTTTAGAGTGTTGGTTTGTGAACTTTTTTAAGGTGGTTGAAGAGGTCATTTTGGCCTATCTTTTCCCTAGCTTACTTTGAGATGGAAACTAATCTAACTCTAGCTCACCATTCACCTTGTAACTCACCTTTTCACGAGCTCTCTACATGTTGAGACCCACCTACACTACCTCCAACTCCGCTTGTTTTGTCACTTATTCACCGAGTTTTTAGCCTAACCTGTTTACATGCTACCTACATTAGCTCATTCTAGGTTTTACTATGTTTTGCATTGGTCATTACAAATAGGTGGATTATCTCGTGTTCTTGGGATCTTTTCTTGATGGGTCTATTTTCCATCTAGTTTGGGTTATCCTTTTTCTTAGTCTACTCTTTTCTTTTGCACCTTGAGTTGGTTCTCACACTGCCTTGTGTTTCTCGTCTCTGCATACTTCAAACCTTACTCATTAGTTTCTAGTTCATTTCGACTGAGCCCTAACTCCATCCCGAACTCTATGTGTGCCACTTTTTTCTTTGGTTTTCTTAGTCTTAGTGTCATTTATTGTATTGGATTTGAGCTCTTCATTGAAATGTATGTGCACTATGCCCTTTTATTTCACTACTCTTGGAGTTGTCATGCATTTCTCCTCCTTCTTGGCTTATATTGATCCCCATGCTAGACCCTGTTATCTTGTGCATTACGGGACCTTGCCATCAACTTTACCATTGAACCTTGTGATCCAACTCGTAGTGATTAGTACATTACTCGGAGATATAGACACATGAACCTCTGTGCTAACCTTTCCATGTGGACCCTCTTACCAACCCAACCCGAGTCGAGTTCTCCGAGCTCCCAAGCAACTCACCCATCTAAGTAGCTCACAAATGACTCACCTATCAACATTCTTGGATCCCCAAGATATCCTCCACATCTATCTTGCCACATTCAGTAACCAACTTGGCCTATAGCTCACCAAGCTCCTGTCGTCACTCACCCTTTGATCCAGTTTCTTATGTCCCCCTTTTTTAGATTTTTGTGTAGTTTTACACTTTATTCAAACTATCCTAGTATAATTAAAGGGAAAATTAATCAAATTCATCATTATAAGGGGGATTATTTTTTCAAGCTCCATTTATAGGGTGACTAGAATTTTTCGGGCCTCTTTTTGGCTCACCTACATTGTAGTTCTCTTCTTCACCTCCAGCTAGTGAGTGCACCTACCACAACCTTGTGGAAAAGAGGCACTCTTTTTTGATCTCGAGACTCTTTCTCTCACACTAATAAGTGTTACAACATTATTGTGCTTACACCCTTTTGTGCTTGATTACATGTCATTCCTATGCTTTCGACTAGGACTTATTGTGGCCTCCACTCTTGTGTAATTTCCCACCTACTACAAGATGAGTTGGAAACTATTCCACATCACATAGACACATCTTATTATAATCATGCACTACTTATAAAGTTCTGTAAATAGGGGGTTTATCATTGTTCTTGGGTGGTGTATTACACGTAGATGTGTTCCCGGTTGAGTCTGATGTCTTACAACCTTGCTTGTATCCACACATAATCTTCTCATGCACCTTGCACTTCTTGCTTCCTTATCATGGAGGATTCTTTTCTAAGATTGAGTGTCAGGATCACTTTACATCCTCCGCCACTTCTTCTTGGTAGAGATAACTATACATCATGGTATTCTTCTATGGAACATTACTTCACTCGAAAGGTCATTTCACCCTTTCTACATGGACCCGATTACTATTCCCACTAATTCTTGTCATCTTAAGGACTATCTCAACACATGCAAGCATGTTGTTGGTAATTTGATGTTGTATGTCTCTTGACCTCTCTACCTTCATGTGGCATAATCATTTCCTCACTACACCATATGGATCATATTTAAGTCCTTATTTAGAGACCATACTTCCATTATTTCTACTTCGATATAGTTGTATCCTCTTCCACTTCATGTGATGATATTTTCTTGATATATAATCACTTATTTCTATCCCTAATGATGAGGATTATGTTTCTATTTTTGATGACAAGAGTACTACTAAGAAATCCTCTCCTCCTTCTCTTGTACCTTTTCTAGAGTATGTTGACACTCCTCCCTTCTCACTAGACATCAAAAATCTTGTTCCTATCCTCATACAGTCATTACATCTTACTCCTATCCAATTTCACTTTGCACGAGTCCCTTTCCACTCCTCTTCCTTTGGTTGATTATTCATACCTATCAAATATTTCTCCCCTATTAGTTAAGACTCCTTGGGATGAGGATCTATCAGGACCTTGGTCATATTTTCACATTTCTAACTTGTGATGTAATACGGGGAGTTTATCATCCTTATACATGTGTTTTAAAGGAGTCCTTCATATCATTTATTGGGATTTCCCATTCTAGGACTTTTTCAATTCCACATTTTTGTAGATCATCCTTGATTCACCCTTACTTGTGGTTCCTCTTTCTTTTGTGGGATTTGTTGCATTAGATTCAATTCACTTTCGAATCCTTTCTCGTGGATGTTCCTTCTTCACACTCGACAATTCTACACTTGTAGCATCACCTTCGGTTGTTGTGCACTCATCTGCTACACCTATGTCACACTTATGTGGACCAGATTCAAATTTATTTTTACTGCTACCTTAAGTTTCCTTCATGGAGTGGGAAGATTTACATTGTTCCATTTCTATCCTTTCTAAGGAAAGCACACAGTTTGGTGCATTTGGTTCTTCTTTACTCCATAGGTCGAGGACCATGTCATTGACACTCTTCTTGGAGACTTCCTAGATTTACATATTTCAGATCCGTCTATGGATTCTTCTGCATTCCTATTGTCTCCTTTATGTCCTCTCTTCTTATTTTTCTAGAGATATTTCCCTTTTATGCATGCGTACCTTTTCAATCTCCTCAGTTATCGAGACCCATTTATGGCATCTTTCTTAGATTGTTAGAGAGATATCCATCTCTTGTTGTGGGTTTTTTCCCATTGGGTTTGCCTCCATTGCTTGAGATCCTTATTTTTCATGGATTCTTCATCAAGATTAGTTGTGGGACCCAATTTTCATTTATGAGTTGCCACATCATCCTAAGTTACGATTAAGGGGGTGTTGGTATGTGTAATTTTCACATCAAGTGGTGAGTCATCTCACTTAGGTGATGTTATAGGTCTTAGGTGTTGTAATGGTTATGACAGGTTCATATTTCGTCATACACTTCATATGCATCATTGTGCATTAGTGTGTCATATGGGAGTTACTTTCCATTCCAAGAATGTAACTCCCCTTCTCCACTTGAGGAGGTATGATTACTTGCACTAGGGGTTACACAAAGCATCCCCTTTTTATACCCCTTCCCTTTCTTCATATCTATGTGGAATGAAAGATGGTGAATGAGATTTTCCCTTTCCATTCTTTGCATGCACATTGCAAGGTTGATGATTGCTCCCCCATGGAACCTTTTCACACTACCAGTACAAATTAGTTGATGTTTGATGTTTTCCCGCAAATTCTCATGTTGTCAAGTTTTCACTTTCTTTGTCATAAAAAACTAGATAGAGATTTTCTATCCTAATTTGAAATGTCAACATCGAGTAGCACAACAAACAACACTTTGGTCCCATGTGCCATAGGTACCAGGATCAAATTGTATGAAGGTTTTTACGATTGAGGGAGTAGCATTTTTTTACCATTGCGTCAATCAGTAGAGATATCTTCTAGGAAACACTTGGTACTAGATCCATAGTAGAGAAAAATAATATTTTGGTGGACCAAAGGATTCCTTAGTGGGGAGGTGTGATCTAGAGGTTAAATTTGGGAAATAAAAGTTCCTAATATTTCCCAAAACTTGTTCCTTACGGGAAAAAGGTTAAGATATTTTTGGTGGTATATTGAATGCTAGAAATAGACATCATATGCTCTAGATATAGTTCACACAAGAACATGATTTTTCATAACAAAAACCATGGAATAAGCAACACGGTGAATAGGAATGTTGTAAATAAGAAAAGAGGTCATTGAGATGTCAACCAATAGTACGAGAGAAAAATGAAGGCCATTTTTATCATCACTCTTTGAAAAATGAAAATGGGGTTCATAACATTGGGGTCCAATCTTGTTTCGAGGGGCACTTGGCCACCATGAAACTATAAGTAACTCATCGAGCTACAAACCAATCTAGTCGAGACCAAGATAATGAATTGCAATTGAGATAATACATAGCTAGCAAGTGAGATCATAGATGAGTTGATGTATGATATGAGAACCGAGTTAGGCATTGAGATAATGGGTGAGTTCAACATACCGAGCTTAACAATAATCCACATGGTCAAGTCACCGAGTTGGTCAAATGATGCACACCAAATCATGCTAAAAAAAGTAACCACCGGTGAGCCCAATGTCACCGGTGAGCCCAATGTTAGGTGAGAAAAATAGTAAACCAATGTGGCCAAATCCATGGTAAACATAGTGCTTATGGGCTATGTTAAGCCATCATCGATAAACCACCCACTTTGAATCTAGGATCATTTCCTACTATTAACAAACCTACAAAAAACCATGTGGTAAATGGATAATGTAGGTGGAGCAGCCATGATGAGTCGAATGGAAGCATGACGATGGGAAAATGGACATATAAACAACAGTCGGGGGCACATGGCAAGAGAGAAAATGTAATTTAACGTGTCATTCACAACAAAACAATGGGGAAAAATATAATAAGGTAGTGTAAACCGCTGACCTCATGCATGCAACATAGGCACCTAAAAAAATATGTCAACTAAGTTGGTATGCATTGAGAAAGCCGATAAGGCTTTTAAAAAATAAATTAAGGCCTAGCCCTAGTATAAAAGGGGATCGAGGCATATTGATAAGAACACTTAAGATTATTCAAATATCTTAATACGATGTGTTTGGATAGACCCTTAGGTAATTTATGAAAAATTAATTAAAGTCCTTTTAAGGCATTTTTTGTGAGTTTGTAAAAGGATATTCAATCCTTATTTCTCATTCCATGACACATAGCTCGAATGTGAATCGAGAGGAGTTTTCGATCCACCTGGAGAAGTGGGATACGAGAGCTCGAATCTTCATTTGTTGGGCATTATTATAGCCAAGTTCATATTACTTGGAGGCCATGGAGGAGGATCATGTTGTTGATATTGACAATTGAAACTATCAAACTTAGCTTTGTGTAAATGTTGGATTTTGTGCAAGTAGAGGGGAATTTTATAGGAATGTGTGAAGTTGGGATGCCATGTCATAATATTGAGCAATCCTTCCAAGACTTGATAGGCATTGATTTCGTGGTGGGTATGAACATTCATTATATTATTGTAAGTTTCTTTCTACTTACGATCAATTATTTTTAATTGATTATTTCATTAATTAACAAACCCATAGGCGTAGTAATTTTCTAAACTTTGTTAACAACTATGCGCAAAGTGGTCATTATTATTTCATTAAAAAAATTCAGTTGGTTTTATTTCGAGTTTTAAAATATTTGGCATAAAAATTAATTTTTCTATAAGGATTTATTGGTTTAAATATCATATTAAAAAAACTACTAGTGTACGGATCATGGAGGGTGCACACTTTCCTTGAAATGGCCAAAATTTACCTTTCTAGGCCTATTGTGAGAGTAGCCATCATAATAACTTTCTTGAATGATATGAATGACCTTGTTAAATCATTTCAAACAATAGGAAAAATGTTTTCAACATTTTTGAACTACTCTTAGGTCAATATGATCATGACTGGAAGAAAAATTGACTAGGATGGGGGTTTGGGAACACTTGAGAGAAAAATTTCACATTTGGGCCTAGTTGTCATGCTTGAAAAATTAAAATTTTGAGATAGTAAAAATATATGAAAACAACATGATAACCCCTCTTATGTTTTGGCATTTATTTATTTTGTACTAACTATGGTGACCTCCATCTTGTCTTGGTGCAAGTATTTAAAATAATGCACAGTTATACAAGGATATGTAGAATCATTATGTGAGTGTGACATAATGTAGAGAATGAAAAATGAGTGGAGAGAAGCTATGAAGGGAGTGTACTTGCATAGAGAAAATGGAAAAGTAGAAAAGTAATTTGAATAGCTCGATCATGAAGATAAATTTATCATTATTTATACAAAGTATGAAGTGATCGATTACACATCAAATGTTTATTAAATGTGTATCAAGTGTGCAAAATGTGTGCAACATGAAGATATTCTCTTGTGTCTCAAGAAGATTTCGAGTATGGAGTAATGATGACTTGTTGAAGAAGAAAAAGATAAAACTCAAGAAGATTGAAATGTAAAATCACTAAAGATGAAGGAAGAGAAATCATAAGACGGAGAATTGATAATGAAGAAGGAAGAAACAATGACAAAACTCAGGAAAACATAAATATATGAGATTAGTTATAGAGTATGAGACAAGCAAATAAGTATCTAGAGATAGTATACTTGGCATAAATCATTAAAGCGAGTGTGATGAGGTGAGAAAAGTGTGTATTGAATATGGAGAGCAATATGAGTATGTGATATACGATAAAATCATCTAGAAAGCAAGCTAAGCATGAAGTGAGTGGAGAAATTGTGTTGAATCATGTAATTCAAGTAGAAGTGAGTGATTTGTGTATTGAATAATGGAGAAAGATGTGAGTCTTAGAAGAGGTAGAAAAACATTGATGAATAAATCATTAAGAGAAACATTCTAAGTGGAAGAATAGGTACAAGTAGAGTGAGTGTTGAAATTATGAATAGTAATGAAGAGTAGATCATGGAGATTTGATAATGGATCTATATGTGAAACTAAGAAGAGGTGAAACAACATTTGAATGGAAGCATAGGTGTTAGCAGAGTGAGTGGATGAAAGTGTGAACAATACAAAAGAGAAGAATAAAAAATAATATGATTTCATTAATTGGACCAATGTCCATGTTGGAAGAATGATGTGATATGTGTTTATACGAAGCATAATTACCATCATCAAGTTCAAAAACTAAATACGAAGGTGGATCTATTTATTGCGGAGGTTGGTGCCTCATAATTTGGGGATTAGTGTCTCTAATAGGTTGGTTCCTACAAATCATCTAATTTGGTCCTTATCATTGGGGATTGGTGTCTCTAGTATATTGGTGCTCATGAATTAGCCGAGTTAGTGCTCATAATTGGGGATTGGTGTCTCTAGTAGGTTGGTGCCTACAAATATATATTGATATTTTTTTGGATTTGGACAATAAATCCAAGTAATGCTTTCTCTCTAGTTTTCTCTTGAGAGGGTTTCCAAATAAATCCTTTATTGTGTAATTGTGATATCTTATTTAATTAATGTTGTTATGGATGTTAATGTTTAAATATTGAAAAAATTGTATAATAAATAATCACCCCCCACCTCTCAATATAAGTGTGTTGTCTTCAAAAGGCACTCAAGGCTCCCTAAATTCTCCTGAAACTAATGCACATACATTTTATTCACTACCATAGGTCTAAAGCACTCAACCAATTCAAGGAGTCCATCTTACCTCATTTACAAGCATCCAAAGATTCCAATTTAGTGTCATAACAAGAGTAAATTCATTTCGACAATTATCAAATTGGTTCAAGTTGCCAATCTAGTTGCATCCTTATAGATATCACATGTTAGGTGGATAAATATATGTGTTTTAAGGTCTATTTGGAGTAGTGTTGATGTAGGTAGTGCACATATGGAACTTTAACATGAAAATTAATCTTATTGTAGGGTATTCCAACCATGGTTATGATTTTAGTTCAATTCATGTTATTCATAGGATTCAAAACTTTTAAAAACTTAGGGTTGAATAGTGACACTCATTTTTAGGTAAGTAAAGGGAACAAGAAGTTACTGAGAGAGACACACTCTAAGAAGGTAAAAATCCATACAAACTTCAATGAAGAGATGTAAATTTCTAGATTAAGGAATTTTCCAAATACATACGTAATAATGAAGCACCTTTAGGTTCAAGAGTACTCCTAGGTTAGGTTAAATTTCTAGATTAAGGAATTTTCCAAATACATACTCAATAATGAAGCATCTTCAGGTTCGGTACTCCTAGTTTATCTAGATTTTACACCCTAATCTCTCTTATTTCACTTTGTAAAGATAAGTGCAGATCCCCTCTTTTTATTTTTGAGCTTATAACATATCGTTATCACTAGTTACAAGCATTGATGAATTTTTATCATATTACATGATTTATTTTGGAATTTAATTAATCAAAATAATCCATATAACAACCCTTACATACTCTTTTAGTGAATTACATCTCATTATTAATTTTAAAATGGTGTAAAAAAATGAACTTAAATTTTGAATTGAATATATATTGTTAAAAACATAGCTTCCTAGGGTTACCTTCTTTATGCTCATATTTTTTCTCTTAGTGTAGTGTCTATTATTTAGTTTTCATATGATCTTTAGGCATAGAAATAGATTTAATAAATAATTGATTGAGCATATTTATATTTCTCCTCCTACTCATACTATGTGTGTCATAATGGCTCCTTCCTTTTAACCCAACAAAAGTATTCCATATCTACTTGATCCTTCCGGTCATGAGGTAGCATTTCATGAAATTCAAACAAAAAGAAAACATTCTTATGATTATTACCATTACGGGTAAAACACTGTGGACCAAGAAAAAGTTGAAATATTATCTATTTTTTGTATGCATATTTATGTAAATATTAATTATATTGAGTAAATTGTTAATATTCTTCTCACCGCCAAAATTTATCATGATCAAAATATAATGAAGAATATTTATTTGGGAGGTCTCAACCCTCTTCTAATATACATGCATATCTTATTTGTATGGTGATTACATCAATGGGGGTACCTAGTATTCTAACACATAATGTTTAGATGTCCATTCTTACATACAATTATAGTAGTTCACATGATTCTTCTTCTAGAACATAAGATCTTGAAACCCTTGTTCACACTTTACAATCTCAAATCTTACAATTACAATAAGGTGCATCCACTTCTTCTCATACTATGGATTCTACTCAATTTCTTCATAACCCACTTGCACCTGAAGTGGATTCTTATCATTTTCCTCTTGGTTTCATTTTTCCTAAGCTTCCTATTTATGATGAAAAGGGTTACCCTACATATAACCTTATATCATTCCATGTTTCTTTATTTTACTATACATATAATGATATCTTACTTACAATTATCTTCCCCATACATCTCAAGGAGATTTTTTTACAATGGTTTTATGATCTCCCAACAAATTCTATGTGATATTTTACCACTTTGGAAAATCAATTTCTTGCACAATTCTCTATCAATATTGGGGAACAGTTTATAATTCTCAAATGTTTAAAATACTACAAGGTTCTAATGATAACATAAGTGATTATGTTTTACTCTATAAGACCATGATTACTAAAATGAAAAATATTATCATTCATAGAAAATTTCCAAATCTTTTTAACAAATATTTATTTATCCTATGCAAGAATCAGTTATATTTGATAAGTTTCTCTCATTTTATATTATATGTCATACATCGAAAGAATAGGAAGTTAAGATTCTATATATGAATAAGATTAAGCATTTTGCTATCACTTATACTATATGTAATGCCAAATTTCAAATAGAATATGCATTCAAAGGAAGCACTAAGGAAAATAAGGGTAATATTAAATACAATTTCAATATAGTATCTCACCTACCAATATATAGTTAAAACCTACAAAAAGTAGAATTACTCATTTGCCTTGTGCTCCACATATCATTATAAATTTATTATTTTATTGCAATATCACATATCTCCCTCCACCACTTGAGGTTGATGTGAATAAGCCTCATGGTAAGAGTTTCAATGATAACTCTTATTACGATTATCATAGATGTATTGGTCACCGCATCGATCAATGTATCAAAATTCTTCATGTTATATAAGATCTTATTAATATGATTACAATTGAATAAGATGATCACATTGAATCCTATAATCCTACCAGTAATGATAATGTAAAGCTAAAAATATTCAATGACCCACTTCCTAATCATAACACTAAAAATATACTTTACAATTTCATAATGCTCATCATGGAATACCATCTCTACCTTATTATAAGCACCCATTAGATGCAATGATTATAAATATCATTCTTATGACACCTTCTACAAAAGTTATTAATTTTTATGAACAAAGTATGGATGATACTCTTTTCTCGAGATACTTTGTATATTTGTGCATCTATTAATCGAGTACTTATGCACAATTGTTTGGGTTATCCACATAAAAATAATAATCTATGTATCATCAAGCCACACCATTCTCTTGTTTATAATAATAAGAAAACAACATGTTATTCTAATCTTGAATTTGGACATATTATTCTACATATTACTATTGGATCTATTACTATAAAGGTCCCATTTCTAGTTGTTTCTACTTTTAGCTTAGGTAACACACATTTAGGTATTTCTTGGTTACGTTCTCTTCAATTTGTTCCACATATATTACACTAAAGTGACAATTTTATTTATCAACAAAAAGTTGTCTTAATTTAACATATTTCCTTTTAGGACTCTCTTTCAAGGTTTCAAATTCATAGTTAAATAGATTTTATTCGTAATCCTGAGTCTCTAAATAGGCCTTCTACTTCATATGTTGTCTATAGTGTGTTGGCTCACATATTTACACCGGGGAGAGAGGGTGGCACATATGCATGGAGGTCGGAGAAAAGGGGTGGACCCGAATGAATAGTCATTATGTAGCTAGGGACGGGGTCTTCCTCCGCTCACCCATCCACTCTCTCGGAGGGAGTGATGGGGAGGCACCTTAAAAAAGGGTGTGGTTGATTTCCCTACTACTTTTGACTCTACCTAAGTCAGGGTGAGAGGACCCGAGATGTGACCTGGGGTATAAGATATGGTACGGAATCGGAGAATGCCCTAAGTCTATCGGGGATAAACAATTAGGAATCGGATGCAGCCACCAAATGCAACACTCACTCAAAAGAGTGGTCATGAAGCATTGCAAGCACCTGAGAACCCCGGGCGGTACAGTCGCTAAAGGATGGTTTGGCATGATCCACACATTAACCCCAAGTATTTTCATGAATTATTCCAGGATAATGTTAAGGATTTTAGATGATGAGTGAAAACACTTAAGGTATGTGCATTGATAATGTATTTTCATAAGCAGATCTGTATAAAATAAAAAAGTAAGGAAAGATCCATACGAACACATATGAGACTAAAATAAATTATTAAAAAATATTGAAGTGGAGACAAGGTTGCAAAGAGGAAGAACTGAAACTTCAAAAGGAATTGGGAGGGTCAAGAAACATATCAACCATTTTTTCACCACACCCTTGTTATTTCACGAAGATAGGGGATACATAAAATGGAATTTTCATAGGAAATTGGTCATAAGGAACCTCCAAGAAAACATACAATCTTGATCCTTGATAATTTAGCTCAGTACCCTAAGACTAAATCATTGTGTGTGAATTATGCTGAGTGTTCTAAATCAAGGGACCCCAAGATAAATAAACACAATACCCAAAGTATTGTTTAGTTAGTAAGGAATTTTATAGGTCCAGAAGATAACATCCTAAAGTACCCCTAAATAACATTAACCTCCCACACCACCCTAAAAAACTTAAAAATAGGGTGTCTTCATATAAAATTACAACCATAACATGCACAAGATCTGAATAAAAATATGTGTTATTTTACCCCTAAAATTGTTCCACAAGAAGAGCATAACCAAAATAATTATAGTAGGCTATTTAGGAAAAACCCATTAAACTTGGAAAGAACAAGGGAAACATATATATATGCTCTCAAATCTTGTTAATGATTGTACATGAGAAATCACCTTAACATGAATTCTAGGTGAATGGGAAACACAAAAGTGCCTACATCACAAAATTGTAAATTTCCATGGTTGACTATGCACTGAAAATCCCAAAATCCCTCAAGTGTATTTTCTCCTCTCCCCAATAGAACCGCCTCCTTTCTAAAACCTTAAACCCTCATATATATCCTTATCCATTTTAGGGTTTTATGGAATATCCCTCGATTCTAACTAACTCATACTCAGGCCACCTCCTGAAGATTCCAAAGAATATAAGGGAAAGTTTTCCCACAACCCTCCTCAATTTTTTTCTCACTTTGCCACCTAACACCATCATGCTAATAATGATGAGGCATTATATTTTCCACATCACATTAATTTAATATCAAATTTTCCACATACAAATAAATGTGACATGGCTACCAAATTTAAATTGACAAGACATTCTTCAAAGGTATGGACATTTAATCCATCTCCAGAGACACACTTCACATTAATAATTAATCCTAATCTAAATACCACACGTGTTTCTTATTCGGGCTGGATATTACATTTATAGTGGCATGATTGTTCAAGGCATGCTATCATGGGAGCAATGCATATTTAAGCGTAACACAATGGGAAACAAATTCACCACCCAAATTCCATCGAACAGTATGTTCCTTACTTAAATTAACACCCTTTATCCCATGACTTCCACACCCCTAACACTAAATCCTACCAATGAATAACTCACCCATCTAGGTGAATTTTTCCAATTAACTGGCCCAAATGAAGTGTTCATCAGGAATGTATTCAATGTGTCTAATGTTAGGGCGGACCTCGAGAAAATTCCTCTCTAGATATTATAATCCCATCCTTCCTGAATTGATTGTCTGAGATATGTGCTTCATTCCCTCTTTTTAGACTCTTCACTTTCACTTAATCCACCAGAATACCACCTAAGCATAGGACACCTAAAACAACATTGGCTTCATCATTGCCCATACGCCCACGAAAACCAATGGCATATGAACAAAGCTTACTACAATCCTTCCTTCGACTACAAAGATCCTGTAACAAGCCCATCGAGTACATCGGAAGAAAAAGGAAATCCTTCTCATTTTGATACATATGATACGAGAAAAGTGGCTTTCGGCCTTGGAAGTTACCTTGGTGAAACTTTGAGCCACAATGAGTATCTAGGATATTTCCCCAATAAATGGAGAATCACCACATATGACACACTCGAGTGAAGAAACACCATCTCTCACGGCTCGACGCTTCACTTTTTGTAAGATAAAGGCTTACATAAGAGGAGGACACCCTCTCTCTAAATGGGTTAATTCACTCAATTAAAAGAGGGAATTCACCTAAATTCTTAAGGGATAGTGGGTGGAGATTATTGAGATCTTGGAGAAGGGAATACCATGGGGGTTTAGTGGGGGACATTCGGTTTGTTTTCAGTCCAATGGCCCATGATGATTTTATTCAATGTAGGGACCATCTACCGAGGTGTGTGCCAACCTTCTCGGGTGAAAGCTCACATTTACTTCTTGAACTTTACTCCGTGTATGTAATGAAATCATTTATATTCTCTCCATTTTGTGTATTTATGTATCTTCAAGTCAAGGGCCCCTATAATAGAACCCAATTTTGTTCACAGTATACATCCTTTTGAACTACCCATTTTTTTCAATACATGATATGCATTTCCATCTTCTCGTTATAATGGTGAAACATATCATTTATCTTCACTTTTCATCCATATTACACTATGAACAAAAATCACACAACTAATCTTCCCATACAACACTCACCACTACACTCAATTATTCCACATAATTGCACACTACCCCGAGAAAGAGAACTAATCCTCGCCACCTAATTTCTCATAGCTTCTTTCAAAAAAAAAAAAATACTAAATTTATTTCCCTATTAAATATGTGCCAAAGCAATCATAAACATATACCAACTTTCTACCTTTACATAGTCATGTGCCCGGGACCGTAGCAACTAATTTAAATCATCCCAAAATAAGGTAGAAAGTAAATCCACCCCCAAGCTTTGAAATTCCAATTGTATTACAATTCAAACATTCGTACCTTTTCGGACCTTGGGGTTGGACTACTTCTTTTCACACTCTTCGGGATAAAACAAGCTTTGACATCACTAATTCTTTCCCTGGGAATTCACTTTATCTTTTTCCCATTTTAAATAACATGGAGCCAAGAACCCGACCTCTACCCCAAATAAATGTTGAAATAAAGCATGACATTCCTCTAAGATTTATTTTGGTCACTAAAACACTTCCCTATTTTAGACATTAGGAAAATTGTCACCTTATGTGTAATTACTACCATTTGTATAAATGACCCAATGTCCCAACAATACATCAAAGTGTCACTACCCCATACCTCAATTTATGAAAAAAAAAAACCCAAGACCTTGATAGAAGTATGGAACCAAGTGAATGCTTAAATTTTCACCTAAAAGAAGGATTTTAAAATATTTTTTTTTTGAAATACTGGTACCTAGTGTACATCCAAACCGTAAATAAGAAAACATCCTTTGACACAACACCGAAAATGAATCCACGACAATTACGGGCACCAACATCAAATCCACCTCAAAGATGGACTCCCCTGGTGAGTGTCCAAATAACACCGTAAGAAATACCATGAGAAAATACTAGATTCCTATCCAATGGGAAATGGATTCCAAAAGGTAACCACCACTGCAATGGGATAGAAAACACCAAAAACCAAAAAAACTAGCTAAAAAACAATACAAGAACCAAATGAAGGAAGCAAGAAACTATACACTATAAAAATGAACCATTGAGGCCGGAGGACCCATAAAACTTCCACTAAATACCACCCATATCCCACACAATATGTTCTTTTCTAATCAAGACACACAATTTAAAAAACCAAATCCATGAGTAATGATCCTAGCCACTTTAATTGAAACACAAATCATTAGTTGTTTATCATTATCTTGGCACATAAATCACCTTGTAACAATGATATTACACCATCATTTAAGTTAACCAATAGATATGGTGCCCCCAGCAGAACATGTCCACAAATATCTTTATCTTCACCACATACCTTAGAATATGACCACCCCAAGAACTTCAGGTGTACCCCAAGATGACTAACACATTCTTTTCTTCGATTTTAGAAAAGTTTCCATTTAACCAATCCCTTTTAAATTTGAGGTAGGCATTAAGAAAAAAGCCTATATACTCATTTTTGCATATATTTACCATATCCATGTTTGAGGGGATGTCATTTATCATTTTCTCATGATTCTCAGGAAACAAAGGGAAAACATCAACCTTCAAACACACTTTTGTCCCATGTATCAATGAAGAGGAACCTACCCGTGAATAAACACCACTATCAACATATAAAGCAACTTGCTTCATCTCTATAGGTTATAAGTGACAAATGATGTTCAGCCATTTTATCGAGAAAATAAGGGAGTGTAAACATTCAGGCTTGGTTCTATAGGAAATTTAGTACACATATTTTCAGGAAATCAAACCACACTTCCATCCTCTTTTCCCTCACCATCTAGTAAAACATTCTCAATACAACTATTACCAAAGGAAACCTCCTCATCACCCAGGGGCCATTGTATAAATTTTAGAAGAAGGTAAAGGAACTAAATCACATACATCTAGGTCTAAAACATATGTATGATATATCCATGAAGGCCTTATTACGGATTTACTCGATGACTTACACTATAATTTAAACCTCTTCTCCTATTTCGCCACCGCATCAAGAAAATATAACTTATCTTACAATGAGGGAGTACCTCTATCATATTTAGTAATCATTTCATCCTTTAACCTAAAAATTCATGACTAAGAAAACTAGAACCCGATTCTAGCTTTATTGTATTCGCCTTCCATAAGAGAGAAACACATTCCACGAGGATATCCCAAAATTCATTTGTTATTTTGGCATGCAAAATATCAGTAGAAGATATCCCATCTCTATAATCTATCTAGCCATGTAGTACACAATATTTTTCAGTTCCTAACTCCAATTTTTCAACATTAAGCACACCATCCAGACCACAGAAGCATGAAGCATAAAGCATTTATCACACCATAAAATGGTATAACCAACATGGTGATTCTTCTCAATATTTCTCTCAGTCAATGGATCTGCAATTGATACTTGTTCTATAGTCCCAATTTCTTCATTCTTAAAACCCATGATCTTCCTTTCTTTAACAAGGTCTACAATATTGCTATCATGCTCATGAAGAAGAAAACCAAGATCATCACTAAATTGATCTCTAAACATTACTACCATTTTATTCCATGAATGAAATGATCCTTGAGATAAAAAAAATTAAACAAATATCTAGCATCTTTTTATAGTGTATGCATAAATAACTTCATGAAAATGTCCTCATACCTCACCTATTATTCAAGCAGCATCTTCTCAAATAAACCAAGATGTTGTTCCACATAAGTACTACCATATCCCTGAACAATAGGCAATCCGAGCCTAATTTCATCCAAGATCTGATGTGCGTATCCAAGTATTGCCCTGAAGTATATAGGACTAAAATAAATTAATCGAAAGGAACTTTAGAAGGAAAACAAACCATATCACCATTAGAGATACCCATGTATAGGTTCGCAAAAAACCAATTCTTACAAATAAACACTTACCCCTTAAAACCTAAGGAACACAATGATATAACATGAGTATAGACTCAAATTTAACACAAAAAATCAATTGTAACACATTAAATGAAGAATACTGGTCCACTACAACCAAAAGGATAACAAATTCACCACTAGAGTCATGACCCTAGAAAATAAAATCACATGAAGCCCCAAAGGTAGACTATTCCAACACATGATTCCTAATATTACATAAAATAGGACAAGAATATCAAAAATGAAAACCCAAGTGATTAATGACTTTAGTGTTATTCATGACAACAATTTCATGTGGCTTTTTGCTCCTTTATTTACACCTGAGGGAGAGAGGGTGGCATAGATGCATAGATGGTGGGGAGAGAGGGGTGGAACCACACGAATAGTCATTATGTAGATAGAGAAAAGGTATTCCACTATGCACCCATCCACTCTCTCGGAGGGAGTGATGGGGAGGCACCTTAACAAAGGGTGTGGCTGATTTCCCTACTACTTTTTACTCTCCCTAAATTAGGGTGAGAGGATGCAAGATGTGACCTTGGGGGTAGAAGATATGGGAGGGAATCGGGAGAATGTTCCAAGTCTTCCAGGGAAAAATAATTGGGAGTCAAATGTAGCCACCGAATGTAATACTCTCTCATAAGAGTGGTCATGAAGCACTGCAAGCACTTGAGAACCCTAATATAGGTTGCTAAAGGAATGTTTTGCATGATCCAAACATTAACCCCTAAGGATTTTCATGAATTATTCTAGGATAATGTTAAGGATTTTAGATAATGAGTGAAAAAACTTAATGTATGTGCATTGATAATGTATTTTCACAAGTGGATTTTTATAAAATAAACAAGTAAGTCAAGATCCACAAGAATGCATATAGGACTCAAAGAACTTAGTGTAAATTTTTGAAGTGGAGACAGGGTTGCAAGGAGGAATAACTGAAACGTCAAAGGGAACTAGGAGGGTCAAGAAACATATCAACCATTTTGTCACCATGCCCTTGTTATTTCACAAAGATAGGGGATACATAAAATGGAATTTTTAGGAAATTGGTTGAGGTACCTCCAAGGAAACATATAATCCACGATCCTTAATAATTTATCATAGTACTGTACTGAGATGAAAATTGACACGCGACCTTCAACTTTCGACCTCTTAAAGTCATGTCAAGATAGTTGATGTGGAATGTGTGGATGGCTAGTGGTATAAAAAAATTGATATGTAAATGAGAATGTGGGTAAATGGGATGGAAAAGTTATTGTTGTCAAAATTTCACCCCCCCAGGGTAAATTTCGATAACATGCATCAGAGTTTTGCAGTTCCAGGCAAGTAGATTGAAACAGGAAAAATCACGAAAAATGGCTAAGTCCTAGTCCTAGGAGCAGTCGGGACATTTGGGACATCTAGGCGCGGATCGGCCGAAAAGCCTCTAGGCGGCCCGTGAAGCAAAGGGACATCTGGGCCACAGGTACACGGGGGACGAAATGCCCGAATCGGCCGAAAGAAGGAAAAATTTTCCCAAGTCTTCATCCGGGACAAACGGGACACAAGTACGCAAAGTACGAACCGGCCGGATCGGCCGAAATGAGAACAAACAGTCTGGAAGTAAAAGGGACATCTCGGGCGGGGAAGCACGCGAATCGGCCGGATCGGGCGAACCGGAAGAATTTGTCCCATGAAGCACTGGGACATTTGGGACAAATGGACGTGAACCGGCCGGTTCGGCCGAAACAGAGAAAGTTCGTACTGGGACATCTGGGCCGCAGGGACGCGAGGGACGCAGATAGCGAAAAAGCCGAGAGCCAATCAGATTGCGCCACGTGTCATCGGCAAATGAGGGACGAGGAAGCCCATTTCGGGCGGATCGGAGGTTTTTGTCCCAAACAGTTTGGGACATCCAGGACATAAAGATGCGAAGGGCGCGAAAAGCTGGCAAACCCACGGACCAATCAAATCACGACACGTGTCACAAGGGAGATAGTCCAAAAGTCAAAGGGCGAGGTTTCGAGCACTGACCCGAACCAATGAAATAGTGCCACGTGTCCAAGTTTAAGGGGCCCACAAGGAAATTTCAAAAGGAAAGCCCACGAAAGGTAGAGGAGAGAGAATTGCTCATCCAATCAGAACGTGCCACGTGTCATCCAGGTGGCAGAGCGCGGGAAAGATTTCAAAACACGTTTTGGCCCATTTTTGCCCTAAATCTTTAGATCGCCATAACTTTCGATCCAGAGCTCGGATTGGCACGTTCTTTATATCAATGGAAAGCTGGTAAAATTCTCTACATGATTCCGGGGTCAATCTTGCATTTTGGTTCAGTTTGGAGAGAGAAAATCAAGAAACACCTCTGGCACGAAATAACAAGCAGAAGTAATGCTTCAACAAACAACTTTAATGCAGCAGACAGTTCGCCGCTTCTGTTAGACAGCCCGCCGTTTTGCCAGGATCCGCCGCTTCTGCCATAATGAGATGAATGGAATGCAACCTGGAGGTGGTTGGGGTAGATTTGGCTTTCCTCTCTCTCTTCCCTCTCTCATTCTTTCTATATATTGTAAAGAGGAGCTTCTTTTCAAGAGGTCGAACATTTTTCTGTTTTGCCTCTCCCTTCTTCTCCTCAGGCGAATTTGTGGAGTTCGAACCTCTCATTTGAACTGTAATACTATTCTACCTCATGGCATTCTGTAGTGTATTGTATCAATCTTTGGAGCAAGTAATGCATGTCTGTGGATGATTCTCAGCCCTCTCTGTGTTCATTTTTGCATCCTCCTGGTCTTTCACTGCAGGTTTTGTCATCTGTGCATGATCTTATATCACATTCAAATGGTCTGTGTTCACTGGCAAAATAGGTGTTCTTCATTCCTCGGTGCATCACCTCTATTAGCTTAGATTTATTTTATGCATCTTCTTACCTTGTCTCCTTGGTAGATTAGATTAGGTTTTGAGAAAACCCTCTGCATATTTCATGTGCATCGAGCAGAGGAATAGGAACAGCCTTCTCACGGAGAATTCTTTCTCATTTTTCAAGTCCCACACTTAGAGAAAGGATTCAATGTTATGCAATCACACTGGATGCCAAAGTGATCAACCTAGAAACCTGATCTGCATCCAGGGGTGTTGTGATTTTGCATCAACAGTTTTGGCATGCCCGGTGGGACCTAGAGGTCTCATTTTTATTGTAGCAAAGTTGATATGCATCTGCTGCAATTTTCTTGCTTGAAAAGAGCTATTATTCGCATATCTGGCGACTCCAAAAGGAAGATCAACTGGTTTCAGCAGTGCAGGCCTGAGAGCTTATGAGAAGAATCACAAGGTCAAGAGTTGGAGAAGAAGAAGTGTTGTTTGAATACTTGCAATTATCTCCAAGAAGAAGGCCAAGAGGAAGAAGGATTCAAAGGTCTCCATCTCCACCAAACAGAACTCTCTCAACTCCTCCACCTGATCGGCCTTTCATTCAGTATTCAAGGGTTCTCAGGCCAATCAGAATGGCGCAACCACTAAATCCCTTTGTCAATTTCATTGGCAGCAGCCCACTCGCCCTCAATGCACAGAATCCAGTTCCAATTGCAGCATTGAAGAACATTCCATTTTTTTGGAGAAAATCATACCACTCCTGGTGATCATGTAAAAGACATTGCTAACATCTGTGCAATCCATGAGATAAATGAAATGGATGTAGCTGTCAAATTGTTGGCGTCTTCATTCAAGGGGAAAGCATTGCAATGGTTTAGGAGCCTTGGAGCTGGCTCTATCACAAACTGGAATCAGCTGTGTATTGCACTTCATGAGTAGTTTGGAGAAAAGGGAGACAATTTGTCTCTACTAGAACAATTAACAACTATCAAGAGAGCCCCCAACGAGCAGCTGACTGATTTCAACTTCAGATTTCAAAGGTCTTGGGATAGGATTCCAGTGGCAGTCAGGCCAACAGCAGAAGGTGCTTTTCTATACTATCTTAAAGCTTTGAATTCTGATATTTCTATGTTAATTCAATCTATGGGAGGCACAACCTTACCTGCTGCTTATAGCATTGCCATTAGAGCTGAAAATTGTCTTATCCAAGCTGGTAAATTGGCTCCTAGGCCTCCAATGCCATTATATCCAAGTTTAGAGAGCCCAAGTGCTAGTCAAGCACCTGTCTTAGCTCCTATTCCCACTCCTAGAAATCAGAGTTCAAATGAAGCTTCCACTTCATCTCCAAGTGCCCCAAATGAGCTTCAAGAGGTCATGAAGCAATTGCAAAATCTAGGCAATGAGCTGGTCACTCTCAAAAGACAGCAAGCTCAAGGTTTTAGACCTTCATATCAGCCTCAAGCTCAACCTAATAGGCAGCCATATCAGCCTCAAAGGCCACCTAATCCAGCTGCAAATATGAATCAAACAAGGCCTCCTGTCAATAGACCATTCCAGCCCTATAATCCAAATGCCATATCTGCCTCTAGGGCATTAGTACCAGCACAAAACAACATTGCCCAGGAGTATGATTGGTGTTTTCCATGTAATGAGCCTCATAATCAATCCATGTGCTTCAATGGTGCTTTGACTCAAGCTTTAATGGTAACAACTACTGGTGTGGAGGGTGAGAACAGTCAAGAAAACAGCCAACAACAAGAAACATTCAAACAGCAATCAGCCCCAAATGACACCACATTGGTAAATTGGCAAGCAGAGGATTTTTGTGGCATGAACCAGGCAGTTTCTCAAGGTGTTGCAGCAAACACAAGGTCAAAAAGGAGAAATTTGGGTGAAGAACAGCCATTAGCCCCAGCCAATCCACAACCTTCCACGGCTCCACAAATGATTGGCAAGCAAAGTCCCATTTCAAATGCACAAGGGCAGCCAAGAACAGCCCCTAGGCCAACTCAAATGCCAGCTGTTGCTGCCCACATACAAGGAGTAAATGTGCAAACCAAGGGACAACAGAGAGATCCTTCATCACCATTCAGTATCATTGATCAGATGAAGAAGACAAACGTCAATATATCTATGTGGGAATCCCTATCCATCCCAGGCCAAAGAGATCTGCTGCAAGCTGCCATGAAGGACTGGCCAGCTTCGAATCAGCAGATGCAAGACAAAGTGCTTACAAATGCTGCCCAATCTGAAGGAAATCATGGAGGACAACAAGGTAAGATGTTGAAACCCCCTCCTTTCTATGTTTCATTAATCATTGGAAATCAGCTAGTGCATAATTGCATGATTGATTCTGGAGCAAGTAGCTCTGTCATGCCCAAACAAATAGCTGATCAGCTAGGGCTTCAGTATGAAACAACATCCAAAGGGGTAGTGCAGTTGGATGGGACAGCAATAGCAACAGTTGGAGTGATTAGAAATTTGAGTCTTACCTTGCACGCATGTCCAAATGTTGTTGTTTTACAAGATGTGTCAGTCATAGACCTTCCACCACTCTTTGCCCTATGTTTGTCAAGGGACTTCACTGCCAAGATTGGGGGATATTTGTCTGCTGATTGGTCACACATGCTATTCAGAACGAGATATGGAACTAAGGCCACAATCAGATCTGAACCTATTGCAAACTTCCATATTGAGCCCTACACTCCAAGTCAGATTAATGTCAATTGCTCAGCATTTGATCAAGAAGATCACCCTAGCACTGATGAAGCTGACACTAAGGTTGGAAGTATCCCAGATTTGACTCTTGATGAATGGGAAAACAAGGTGCATGCTTTTGATCCTTATCAAGGAATAGAAGAATCTGAGCTAGGAGTCTATTGTATACACGAAGAAAGTCAACCTATTCCTAGCATCACCAAGCCAAACCACAAGGATGACAATGAGGTATGGCAGCTGTTTTTTGATGGATCAAGGAGTAGACAAGGTGCAGGAGGTGGAGCCGTGCTTGTTTCACCTCAAGGAGTAAAGTACTATTCAGCTTTTAGATTTCAATTTGCATGCTCCAATAACACTGCTGAATATGAAGCCTTGGTGCAAGGGATGCATTGGGCAATCAAGAAAAAAATAAAGAACTTGCAAGTCTTTGGGGACAGTGAATTGATTGTAAATCAGGTCAAGGGACAACATGCGGCCAAAAATGATCTACTCAGGTGCTACAAGAACAGGGTGTGGGACCTCATGGAAGATTTTGAGGGTTTCGGCATTAAAGCCATTCCTAGGAAAGAGAATCAAGCTGCTGACAGGCTTGCAGCAGTAGGGGCAGCCTTTGACATTGTAGAAAACATTCAACAAGACAAGGTACAGCCAAACATCCACGTGATTGTCAGGCCTTCGGTGCCGGATAACGATGTCAGTTGGCAAGTATTTGAGAATGACCAGAAAATCATCCATTTCTTGCAAGAAGAAGCTGAGTTCTCAGCTAAGAATCAAGAAAAGTTGGAACAGCAATATGGTGACCAAGTGATACAGCTGAGAACTGACAAGCTGCCCAAGGGACTTATCACTTTGGAGTCCATTTTTAACCCCAATGATCAGTTTAGAAAGGAGAAAGAAAACATTCAGGTTAAGAGAGAAGATTCGGTATCCATATTGGTAGAAGAAAACAAGCCATTGCAAATTGGAAAGATGACAACTGAGCAAGAAAGGTGTGAGTTCATACAGCTATGTCAAGAATTCCCTGACGTGTTTGCTTGGAGCTATGAAGACTTGAAAGGTTTCAATCCCAACTTAGCTCAGCATACCATTGAATTGGATCCAAATACTAAGCCTGTCAGGCAGAAACAGAGACCAGTCAATCCACACATGGAGCCTCTCATGAGGAAAGAATTGGACAAGCTGATTGAGTCAAGAATCATATTCCCAATCAAGCATTCTAGTTGGGTTGCCAACTTAGTTCCAGTCAGGAAGAAGAGTGGAGAGATCAGGCTGTGTGTTGACTTCAGAGATTTGAATAGAGCCTCTCTCAAGGACCATTATCCACTCCCTTCCATGGAGCAAATATTGCAGGTCGTAGCTGGTTCAGAAAGGTTTTCACTACTTGATGGTTACTCAGGCTTCAATCAGATTATGGTGAAGGAGGAAGACCAGTTCAAGACAGCCTTCACAACCAAATGGGGCACATATGCTTACAAGAAGATGCCATTTGGACTGTCGAACGCTGAGAGAAACATTCCAGTGAGCTATGGATATGGCATTCAAAGGCTTGATCAACAAGATAGTGCTGATATACCTAGATGATATTACTGTCTTCTCAAAGAATGCAGCAGACCATTTCTTTCACCTCAGGCAAGTGTTTCAGAGGTGTAGAAAGTTCGGAGTGTCTTTGAATCCTAAGAAGTGCATCTTTCTTGCACATGAAGGGAAGCTCCTTGGCCATATTGTCTCCAAGGAAGGATTAGCAATTGATCCAGAGAGGGTTGAAGCCATAAGAGCACTACCATTGCCAAGCCACAAGAAATCCCTTCAGAGTTTCCTAGGAAGGATAAACTTTGTTCGGAGGTTTGTCCCAGATTTTGCAGCCCTTGTCAAGCCCATCACCAAAATGTTAAGGAAAAGCATGGCTTTCAAGTGGATGGCAGAAGGCAAGGAGAGTTTTGAAGCAATCAAAGAAGCCATCTCCCAAGCACCCACTCTCATCAACCCAGACTTTTCCAAGGATTTCATCCTCTATGCATTTGGAGGTGATGACACTATTTCTGCCATTCTGGTACAGCAGAACAAAGATAATGATGAACAGCCGATTGCCTTCTTCAGCCAGAGCCTAGATGACTGCGAAGTGAGGTACTCTTTTATTGAAAAGCATGTGCTTGCAGTAATCAGAAGCTTGAAGAAATTCAAGCATTTAGTCTCAAACAACAAGGTCCAGTTGCTAGTCTCACATGCTGGGGTTAAGGACTTCCTCCTCAACAAGGATTTGAATGAGAAAAGGGCAGGATGGATCACCCGTGTCATGGAGTATGACATTGAGATCAAGATCACCAAGCTGGTAAGAGGCAAAGGTTTGTGTGAGCAGCTCACTTCCAAACAACCAGACAACCCAGAAGATGAAGAAGACGTTGTCCTGCTATTACAAGATGATCAAAAATAGGAAAATGATGATGTGTCCACTCCCTGTTGGACTCAGAATATGATACATTTCCTACAGACGGGCATGTGCCCTCCAGAAATGAGCAAAGCAAAAAGAAGGTACTTCAGATTACAAGTAGTTCCATATGTTCTTGTTGATGGTGTTTTGTTTAAAAAAGACATCAACGGTGTTCTATTAAGATGCATTGGGACAGGTCAGGTTGAGAGGATCTTACACGAGTTCCATGACGGGAGGCGGAGGCCATTTCACCCCACGAGTAATAGCTCTCAAAATCATGAAAGCCGGTTACTATTGGCCTCTTTGTATTCAATGATTGCTACTCATGGGTTAAGAAATGCAAGAAATGTGCATTCTTCACAGGGAAAGGAAGGTTAGCAGCACTGCCCCTTCGTCCAATTTCAGTAGATCATCCATTCATGCAATGGGGATTGGACTTCATTGGAGTCATCAATCCCAATTCGAGTCAAGGCCACAAGTGGATTCTTACAGCGACAGACTATTTCACCAAGTGGACCGAAGCAGTAGCGCTCAAAGAGGCAAGTGAGTCTAACATACTAGACTTTTATGAAGAAATAGCAACCAGGTTCGGTGTGCCGGCCACCATCATATCAGATAATGCATTAGCATTCATAGGTTCAAAAATTACAGAATGGGCTGTCAAGAATGGAATCTATTTGAGCACCTCTTCAAATTATTACCCGCAGGGTAATGGACAGGCAGAGTCCACAAACAAGAATTTGCTAAAAATCATCAGAAGGACTCTGGATGAAAATCAAAGAACATGGCATACAAGGCTAAAATCAGCGTTATGGGGTTGAAAGGATAACACCAAAGAGGTCTACAGGTAATTCTCCCTACAAGTTGGTCTATGGGAAGGAGGCAGTATTGCCTATATCATTAGAATTGCCAGCCTTGGAGCTCATGAAGCAGTTTGAGTTATCTGAGTTCGAACCAATGGAGGTCAGGTATGCAGAATTGATGGAATTAGAAGAAATCAGAGAACATGTAGTTCAGATGATTGAAAAGGATCAGGCCTTAGTAAAAAGATGGTTTGATAAGAGAGCAAGAGCAAGGACCTTCTAGGAAGGGGACCTAGTTCTGAAATGGGATGCAGATCGGGCAAAACCAGGAAGGCATTCCAAGTTTGATGCCATCTGGAGTGGTCCCTACATGGTCACGGGATGCAAAAATAGTAATGCCTTCCAATTGTCTGCATTGGATGGAGAGGAACTTCGATTCCGGTTAACGGAATCTATCTTAAACATTGCTACTAAAAAGAAAAGGTTTGCCCTTGTAAATATTAGTTTAGATTTTTTTAATTCCTCTAAGTGCGTATGCACATTGTCCTGTGGTAGTTAGGTTTCTATTTCCCTAAGTGCTTTGGCACAGGTTTTGCTGCTCTCAGGTTGTTTTCTACAGTTCAGAGTGTTGCTGGAGAAGAAGTTGCAGTATCAGGCTCGTTTCAGGTTATTGCTTATAACTCCATGCCCAATGGATCACTAAAAGGCCACTGATCTTCTACCTAGCAGGCAGGTGACCCCGCTGAGTCGTCAAAACTGTTGTCAAAATTTCACCCCAGGGTAAATTTCGATAACATGCATCAGAGTTTTGCAGTTCCAGGCAAGTAGATTGAAACAGGAAAAATCATGAAAAATGGCTAAGTCCTAGTCCTAGGAGCAGTCGGGACATTTGGGACATCTAGGCGTGGATCGGCCGAAAAGCCTCCGGCGTGGCCCGTGAAGCAAAGGGACATCTGGGCCACAGGTACGCGCGGGACGTGAAATGCCCGAATCGGCCGAAAGAAGGAAAAATTTTCCCAAGTCTTCATCCGGGACAAACGGGACACAAGTACGTGAAGTACGCGAACCGGCCGGATCGGCCGAAATGAGAACAAACAGTCCAGGAAGCAAAAGGGACATCTGGGCCAGAAGTACGCGAATCGGCCGGATCGGGTGAACCGGAAGAATTTGTCCCACGAAGCACTGGGACATTTGGGACAAATGGACGCGAACCGGCCGGTTCGGCCAAAACAGAGAAAGTTAAATCGTTGGGACATCTGGGCCGCAGGGACGCGAGGGACGCGGATAGCCGAAAAAGCCGAGAGCCAATCAGATTGCGCCACGTGTCATCGGCAAATGAGGGACGAGGAAGCCCATTTCGGGCGGATCGGAGGTTTTTGTCCCAAACAGTTTGGGACATCCGGGACATAAAGACGCGAAGGGCACGAAAAGCCGGCAAACCCGCGGACCAATCAAATCACGACACGTGTCACAAGGGAGATAGTCCAAAAGTCAAAGGGCGAGGTTTCGAGCACTGACCCGAACCAATGAAATAGCGCCACGTGTCCAAGTTTAAGGGGCCCACAAGGAAATTTCAAAAGGAAAGCCCGCGAAAGGTAGAGGAGAGAGAATTGCTCATCCAATCAGCACGTGCCACGTGTCATCCAGGTGGCAGAGCGCGGGAAAGATTTCAAAACACGTTTTGGCCCGTTTTTGCCCTAAATCTTCAGATCGCCATAACTTTCGATCCAGAGCTCGGATTGGCACGTTCTTTATATCAATGGAAAGCTGGTAAAATTCTCTACATGATTTTGGGGTCAATCTTGCATTTTGGTTCAGTTTGGAGAGATAAAATCAAGAAACACCTCTGGCGCGAAATAACAAGCAGAAGTAATGCTTCAACAAACAACTTTAATGCAGCAGACAGTTCGCCGCTTCTGTTAGACAGCCCGCCGTTTTGCCAGGATCCGCCGCTTCTGCCATAATGAGATGAATGGAATGTAACCTAGAGGTGGTTGGGGTAGATTTGGCTTTCCTCTCTCTCTTCCCTCTCTCATTCTTTCTATATATTGTAAAGAGGAGCTTCTTTTCAGAGGTCGAACATTTTTTGTTTTGCCTCTCCCTTCTTCTCCTCAGGTGAATTTGTGGAGTTCGAACCTCTCATTTGAACTGTAATACTATTCTGCCTCATGGCATTCTGTAGTGTATTGTATCAATCTTTGGAGCAAGTAATGCATGTCTGTGGATGATTCTCAGCCCTCTCTGTGTTCATTTTTACATCCTCCTGGTCTTTCACTGCAGGTTTTGTCATCTGTGCATGATCTTATATCACATTCAAATGGTCTGTGTTCACTGGCAAAATAGGTGTTCTTCATTCCTCGGTGCATCACCTCTATTAGCTTAGATTTATTTTATGCATCTTCTTACCTTGTCTCCTTGGCAGATTAGATTAGGTTTTGAGAAAACCCTCTGCATATTTCGTGTGCATCTGAACAGAGGAATAGGAACCAGCCTTCTCTGGAGAATTCTTTCTCATTTTTCAAGTCCCACACTTAGAGAAAGGATTCAATGTTATGCAATCACACTGGATGCCAAAGTGATCAACCTAGAAACCTGATCTGCATCCAGGGGTGCTGTGATTTTGCATCAACAGTTATCAAGGAAAAATAATGTCCTTGACTCATAATGTCACAATTTGCTCGTGAATTGTAAGGAAGGCTCTTCTAACCTAAACTAGTCCGATTGATGGATTAGAAATAATGGCCACACGGAGATTCCAATTGATATCAAGCTCCAAGGAAATCCTTTCAATGGGTTGTGGGATGTGTGGAAAACCAATGGGTTCCTAGTAACTATTTCTATACAAGGTCATGGAATGAGCTAGAGGGAGGCATGATTTCACTGGCTCTATGGTTGGTTAGCTAGAGTAGTCAAAAATGTGAGGGATAGATGAGCTTCCTCATTTAGAACATTCAATTTTCTAATGATGTCTGGTGGAAGTGGGGACAACCTAAAGATGGATGAGCGTAATCATGTGTCTAGGTCTAGTTTTCTTCATGTCCTTGTAGTTGGGAACCCTGGGGATCACAACTATAAAATCTTGGTGGTTGTGGTCCTTGTATGGTCATTTACATTTAAATTATGTTGCTAAGGGAAATCCAGTATTCGTAGGCTTTATCAGCCGTGATGTTCAAAACGTTTCATTGTTCTATTTTCTCAACGTATCGTGTTGGTGTTCTAAGGACAAGAAGACAAAGTCCCATATCTATATCTCGTAATTAACTCGGGACCATTCGATTGTGGTACATGTGGATCACTTCCGTATGTGTGTTCTTATTGAGGATTGTTGATGGTCATGTATTGCAATGATCTAATTTAATCAAGAAAATAACAACTAATTAATTGAATTAAAACTATTCTATGTTTTTGGTATTTTCAAGATATAAATGAAATAAAACAATACTAAGCAACTACTCTAATAAAATAAAATAAAAATTGCTTTTCTTAATAACAATACATACAAATGAAACAAATTGCTTCTAATTTAATTAATCAATCCTAAAATAAATAAAACAACCAGATGTAGTTGTTTATCTATGTAGAAGAAATCTAATCTATTCTAAACAATTAAAGCTTCTCTAATCTATTCTAATTAAATGAAATCTTTTCCAATAAGTAATTGTGGATTTGTTAAATCCTCTCCTATCTTAGATACATGGGAAGATTGAAATATTTAGAAGCTTTTCTTCCCCTGTAACCTCCCAAATAGAATTTTTGAGAATCTAAGGGAAACCAAAATATGTGACAAATATATTATCGACATATAAATCTTCCTCTAGATATACTTCCCTCTAAACCCATAGGGATAGGGAAGGAAGAATCTATCAAAGACAAATTCCTATGGAATATGTAACACTTCATTGAAATTAGATTAACTATTTTCGGTGGAGAAACTAGATTTTTCTACTCTATTTGATATATGTATGTGTATGATTCAAAAATAATAATATGAAGAAATGAAGAAAACTAACATCAACCCCAACCTGGAAATATAGAGCAATGGAAAATCCAATTGTGTTATGCTTTTTCCCTCATTTTTTCTTTTTAATCTCTTGTGTTCACGTGAGTCCAAGGGATTTTGAATATAATAGAAGAAACAATGAGAAGGCACTTGGAGCAATGGCAACTTGATAGTAGTTTGGTAGCAATGTAGGTGGAAGAGAGATAACACAAGTGAATAGAGCTTGGCTATGTAATTTCCAAGCAAAAATGTGGCACTCAACAATACAAGAATACACAAAATGATCTTCACCCTTTTCTATAGACCATGCGATGGTTTTATATAAGGTTGGTTAGGTTGTGCATTAACACACTTGACATCCATGAGGTGCCTCATCAATAATGAAGGGGAAGTTTGAATTTTCAATTACAAATCACAAGTGGAAGAGGAGATTGCCACAAGTCACTCAAGCTTGAAATCAGCTAAAACAGGTGAGAAACATGCTCAAAAAGTGAACTTAAGTGAAGGAATCATGCATCAATTATCAGGTGAAGATTCTGGAAAATGCGTACATGACCACCACCCTATGTAAATCTATGGTTACATGACCACCACACTTCCAGGGCAGCAATTACAAAACCGTCACCCTACCTGGGCGGCGGTTACAAGACCGCCACATGGGCGGGGTGATAGTTTTTCAACTAAAGGCCAAAACTAAGGTGAAATGAAGCAGGAAGCTATAGAAAAGGAAGAAGTGGTTAAGTAAGGAAAAATAGGCTATAAATATAAGTTGTAAGGAGGTTTAGGAGCTCAAACACCTTTGGAAAATACATGAATTGTCATTGGGGACCTTTTGTAACCATTTTTTGACAATGTAGCACATGTAAATATGGTGCTTACATATTGTCCCCTCAGAGAAGCATTTTATCCATGAAGAGGCATAAAGTGTAGAGTCTTAGTATGGAATTCCCAAAATGGGGAGTTATAATCTATACCTTACATGCTCATGTACCGAAATGTCACCATCTAAACTCCCGCTACCTACAAGACAAAATAAAGACTCAAGTACATATAGATAAAGTATTGGAAAATAAAAAACTAAAACTAAATGACAAGAGTATTTACCATCTTTGTGGGGATAAAGTATACCTACGATAAAGTGCTCCAGCCCTATAAAGCACATACACTCAAAACGAGGTTAAGACAAAGCATATATATAACAAAAATCGTAACATCCACTTTTTATGACTTAGAAATAAGGTATTTTTTACATAATGTTCTCTATTCTAAATTAATATAATTCAGAACACACATTCCATTACCAATCCATCTCATAACAAAAAACCATATGCAGTTGTAATGACTCGGTGAAACATCGATCTCTCATTCCATGACTTGGTATTAAACCAATCTCTCATGTCAATTTGTTCAAATATATACTAAGTATACTTGGTTCTTTTACCCTTTTAGGGTCACTCAAGTGTTATGTCTAAGAATCCTATCTAAATATTTGTTACCAATATTCATCTGAAATCCCACATCTTAGACTAGGTGACATAAGACAACGCAACCAATAGTTTGCGATACTTTATCCAAAGTTTTAAACATGTTTACCATGTTTACATTCCAAGGAGACATACTCATCTAAAGTAATATGTCTTTCACCACACTCATATTGTTATCTAGATTGGTCATCTTTGACTATGGTCAACTAAACTCGGATCAAAGTTTTATTCTAAACAAGGGCAGCTTCCGTGCTCTAGTGTGGAAAACTACTCATGGTGACTAAGGATACCTAAACATATGCAATTCAATTTCATCAATTGGGTGTGTTTAGTTACCCTAAGTCAACATGAGTTGACCACTACACTATTCCATGTGTCTATCACTATTTAGAATAAAACCATGAACCATACTTCCACTTATGTCAATCGAGTTAATTGAACTAAGTAGGGTGTTGAAGCATAGCTAGCTACATCATAGTAACCTCGTAATGACTTCTATCATTATGAGGGTACTCTGTTGCAATCCTTATGAAATGACAACCAATTAATTTTGTTTAACTAACTAACATACTTAAGATCATTATATTATTGACCCAACAATTTATTATCTTGCTTAATTTATCATTAAAAATGCACCTAAGGGTCCACTATGCATGATTATCCCAAAGAAGGGTATAAAGTGTACTTTAACACTAGTTGAAGGTATGCAAATAAAATATGCATTCATGCATATGATCATCTTATTCTTAACCTATTATTTTCATTTATCGATATGTCTAAATTTGATATTAAGAAAGTAAGATCATTAAGTTTTCTTGTTACAGTTTAACATTGTAATCAAACTTGATTGAAATCTTATACATTAGACTTTGGGATATCATAAAGTCTAAATATTTTTATTTACTCTTTTAAGATTTCCTGTTTCCATTTATTGATAACAGATAAGGAGCATACAACCAATCATGCTTATGATTTAAACATAATCACTTAACAAGATATCATACATAGCTCTTTATTTAATTACAAAGGAAAGTATCCTTTACTTTCTTTATTAAGGACTAATGTCCTATTAGTGAAATCAGAAAACATATGATTCAGTTTCATAATAAGAAGCCACATTCTTTTATATAGAACTATACATATTCACTTTTTCCATGTAAGGTTCTACCAATAATTATCAACTTAGTTATGCTCTTTCCAAAATGAAAAGAATCAAACTATAAGTATAGATCCTTATTCCTAGTAGCATTTTATACCTTAAAATATACTAAGTTATGTATATCAATATTTAAGTATATCCATAAAGTCCCATCATGCATGATATTATTTAGGAATATTACACAAACCTAAGTCAAGTAAGACCTTAGAAATAAATCATAAATCAACATCTTTTCCACATCAATTCATTTATCAAAAAGAGAGTTCACTACTCTCCAACTCAATAAGTAATCCATAGGTTTATACAAAATATATTTTCACCATTATAAAACTAATTTTAATACATCTTCATAATTTCTTTTTCCAACAAGAAGTACATGTCAAGAAAATGTCAATACATAGACATCAGAATGGAGTGAGATGATTTCATTAGTAAAACAAATGTAACTTTCTATAAGTCTTTCTCCTTTCATCTTTCACGAATTCCATCTAAAAAATTGTTAGCATGAGTCAGTTCACAAGAACTGGGCATGATAAACGCTATAATGTTAAAACAATATGCTTTTATCTAACTGTTTCATAAAAGGAACCTTGTTGTTAATGAAAAGGTTCCATGTACAAAAATAAGGACAATAAGAAATACTTTCCCAAATAATTACAAATCAGATAAAGAGAAGAGTCACATAATCTACTAAGTAATAATGTTTAGGAAAGAACTAATTAAACCATCACAAATTAATTCTATCTCAACACAGTTATGAAAATCATTTCAACATGATAATCATCCAAACTATAACCAATTAAGAAAAGAAGTAATTAAAATTCATATTCTATTCTCATTCTTTTCAATTTAATTCCCAAACCAAAGTTACAAAAAAAAGCCAGTTCCTTATCATTCAATCTAAAAGGTAACTAGGAACAATTACAAATTGACATGAACAGGATGCCACCACCATAACACCTCCAACCCAATTCCTAATCCCATCCATAAAAGGAAGCCATCAAAATAGAGATCACATTACAGAACCAAAAGTACTCATTGAACATTCCTACAAGAGGATACTCCAATCAAGGGAAAAGGAAGAACCAACACAAGTTAAGCACTCAGAAAAATATTGTCTTAACAATACAAAACAGTTTCCAAAACCCATTTTTTCATATCATAATGACTAAACTAAGAAGGGAAAAGAGTCAAATATTAACCATGCATCTCAAAACAATCAACATTTGAATGTTCTATGTTTCCCAAATACAACTAATGGAGAAAGAATCAGAATGGTTTACTAACAAAACGCAGAGTTCGTCTTACCCAAAAGACCAAATCCAAGAATAAAGAAGTGAAACTTCCTTACAATGATCAATGTAGGAATCACATCATCAAAACTATAGAAATTAACTTTAATAAGAGAAATAACAACATTCAGCTCTTAATACAACTTAAGATGTCAGTACAGTCTCAAAGAGACATTCAAAATGCTCAATCAAACCTTGCAACCATCATCAAGAAAACACAATGATCCAAAACAAGGCTCTCCAAGGATAACAAGATCTACAAACATAACACAATACCCAAATACACTCACAAAGCCTAAAGTTCCACATGGGAGCATATATTGAAAGAAAACAAACCCATATTAAAAGTATAACAACCTAGGGTTCCCTCAAAAGTTCAATCAAGTTCCATAACAGGAACTGACTCGAGAGGAGTATTCAAGCAATGAAGAAAAAACCCACAAAAGAGAGAAACAAAGTTTTGCTAGTCCATATTCCCATACAAGACCATTTCAATGTTATACTATGGCTTGGAATGATCCCAAACTACTACATTGTCGATTCTCAAGCCAACCCAAATGGGTAAACATTCAAAGTGAACTCCTCCAACCGAGAGAGAGATATATTTACTAGTCTATGACAAAAAACAAGTCCACCTATGATGGGTTAAATACAACAAACATATATAAAATACAAGAGACAGAAAAACTCCAACAGACTCCCTCTTTAAACGCACTTACGGTGCTAAAAACTTTGTGAATGCCCAAGTATGGGTCAAACAAGATCTCAATAAAGACAACTACAGATCTAAGGTTGGTTACCAACTTAATCCCACGATGAATTAAAAACTTAAACAAGAACCCCTAATAGGCATTGAATCACTAAATGACCATCAACAAAAGATAATAATTCCAAAACGAAAGTCCAACAATTGAAACTAAAGCTCCATTATAGACCCTTCCTTATATGGTAAACATAGTCAAATCCATATCATTAAATCATAACCCAATTTACTAAAAGTTGAGTGCTTCCAAGATTTAAGATATTTCCACAGAAAACCTACAAAACATTTTTAAACATAGCAAGGATACGATGCGAGAAGACATAGGTATAACGAATACAAAATCCATAGAAATTCATACCCATTTATAATTTCACAAATAGGGATGGAAGCCTGTATAATTATATTAATTTGAAATCAATCAACCATTACAATGGAGTGCTACAATTATTATGGGAATTGTACATCCGGTATAGAAAAACATGATGTTGCAACTATGCAACAATAAATAATCTCGTGCACATATAAATTACAAATATATGGTTTTGAACAATATAACCATATAACAAATATAATAAAGACAAAAGACATGTACAGGAATACTATTCCCAATTACAAATAATAAATGATTAATAACAACTTACCATTAATTAATAATTAACTAAGGTAAATGCATAATTAACCAAGGTAAACTAAATTTTACCTAACATTCCCCCCTTAATTTTGCATTGCCTCAAGGGATGAGGAGAGGAACTCTCTAAACAACTTGAACTTGTCACGTGCAAGTGACTCGTGAAGATATATGTTCATTGTTCAATTGTTGGAAAAAACTAAAGTTGTATATTGTGCTTCAAGACATGCTCACATATGAAATGTACTGTACCTCAATGTGTTTTGTTCTTTCATGAAAAAATGGATTGCGAACAAGTTTGATAACACCTTTATTGTCAACATACATGGTGGTCGGTTTGTCCTGTGGTATTCCAAGTCCTTCGAGTATGTGACATAGCCAAATTGCTTCACAAATAGATTCTCCTATAGAATGATACTTGGCTTCTATGGAAGAATGAGAAATAAAGTGTTGTTTATTACTTCCCCGTGATATTGTTCCAGATCCCATAAAGAATACAAACCTTGAAGTGGATTTTTTTCATCAATATTTCATGCATGATCTGAATCTGAATATCCTGACAAGAAGAAGTTGTCGTTATTCTTATATTCTAGACCAAGATCCACTTGATCCTTTGATATATCTTAAGATGTGCCTTGTTTCCTTCCAATGACAAACTTTGGGTTCTGCATGAACCTGGATAGATAGCTCACTGCAAAGCTGATATCTAGTTTATTGTAGGTTAGGTAAATGAGACTCCCAATCAACTACGATAGAGAGTGGAATTTACCTCAGGAGATGGATCTGAACGAGATAACTACAATCTATTATCCATAGGTGTAGCAATTGGTGTGTAATCCATCATCCTGAATTTCTCAAGCATCATCTTGGTATATTTCATCATTGAGAAAAAATATGTGATTCTCTTTCTTCCATACTTCCAATCCAAGACAATAGTGTATTAGCCGAGATTTGTCATGTCAAATGATCGATTAAGATCTTTCTTCATTACATCAATCATCCTCACTGAACTGTCATTGATGACTAGATTGTTGACATAGACAACAACAATCACAATCTCCCCCCCTTAATTTATGAGGTAAAGATTGGGATCATATGGATTTCTAAAAAATCCATGTTTTATGAGATGCTCATCAATTTTGATGTACCATGCACGGGGTTCTTGTTTGAGGCCATATAGAGATTTCTTAAGTTTGCATACCTTTACTTCTTCACCAAGTACAACATATCCTTTAGGTTGATTCATATAGACTTCTTGTAAATCTTCGTTAGGAAGGCACTTTTTACGTCCATTTGATGGAATTTCCAACCAAACTGTGTAGTTAGAGAAAATATCATCCTAATCATTTTGATCTTAGCTGTGGGAGTAAATGTCTCCTCGTAGTCAATGCCTTCTTTTTATGCATACCCCTTTGCTACTAGTCTCACTTTATACTTTTCCATTATCCCATCTACTTTGTACTTTGTTTTGAATATCCATCTACATCCAATGGGTTTCTTCCCTAGTGGAAGATCGACAAGCTGCCAAGTGTTATTTTTCATTACTGATTGATATTCAGAATCCATGGCATCTTTCCAAGATTTTGACTGTAGGGATTCCTGGACTGTAGAGGGCTCATCAGACTCAATAACTCTACTCATTAAAGAAAATTTCACTTCTTCTCTTGTTTACTGTGAGTTCGTGGTCCAGGGGTGGATGTATTTGGTGGAACATCCATTCTTGCATCTCGTAACATGCTAGTACACCACTTGGGCATATGCTAAATTGTTCTCATGGGTCATGGTTCTATCAGATCATCACCATCATCCCCATCATCACTTTCATCATCTATGGGAACATCAACTTTAGTTTTTACAACTAGTGAAGAATCTACATCATGTGAGTCTGGAGGAGGAGACTCTACTTCCTTCTTCTCAAAGAACTCAACATCTCTGCTAGTGTAGACTCTCCTGGTCTTTGGATCCATCAATCTGTACCCAATATTTTCTTCATTGTAGCCAATGAAAATGAGTTTCTGTGACTTCATGTCCAATTTATTTTGTTCTTCTTAGGTATGTGCATACTGATTTACACCCAAATACTCTAAGGTGTGCAACATATGGTTTCCACTTTGACCATTATTCATGTGGTGTTACTCGGTCAAGAGCAACTGTGGGCACTCTATTTAACAAATGGGTTGTTGTATTTGTTCCTTCTACCCAGAATGTCTTTGCAATTCCAAAGTCATCGATCATGCATCGCACCATTTCCATGATAGTATGATTTCTTCTCTCAACAACACCATTATGTGTGTGTGTGTGTGGAGGAGGCATTTGTCAATGAATCACTTGAGCTTGTAGGTATTCTTTGAACTCATTACTGGTTAATTCCCCCTCTCGATCTGAGTGGAGAGTTTTGATGTGATGACCAGTTTTGTTCTAAACAAATACTTTCAAATTTTTGAAGTTTTCAAAAGCTTCACTTTTCTTGCGAAGACAATATATCCACATTTTTCTTGAATAATCATCAACACAAAGCATGAAATACTGAAATATAGAATGAATCATTTGCATTAGACCACAAAGATCGGTATGAACCAGTTCAAGCTTGCCATGAGATCGAAAATTACTCTTTGGGAATGAAGCTCTATGTTGTTTTTCTGCTAGCGGTGAGGACACTTGTATGTATCCTTCTAAAGAGATGGTAACCCATGTACCATATTATGCCATTGGAAAAAAGTTTATCAAGATACTTGAAACTAACATGACCAAGTCTCTGATGCCATAACTGTGTTGAGGTAGAGTTCTTAGCCACAAGTGTCTGATCATCTCTATGGAAAAAATCAAGTTGGAACATGCGTCCCACATTAGAGGATTTTGCAACTATTTTGAGCCTCATGATTTGTCTCGAATCAAACACGTTTTCTTGTTGGAATGACTATCAAAGTCAATTTTTAAGTTGTGATCTAGGAGTTGACTGACTATGAAAATATTTTTAGTCAACCCAGGGACATATAAGACATCTGATAGTCTACAATTATGTGAACCAAGGGGTAGAGAAATGTTTCCAATCCCCGAATCTGTATAAGAAGAATCATCACCCATGAAACATGGATTTCAAAGACATGTCCCTCATTGAAGTAAACCAATATCTATGGTTGGTCATGTGTCAAGTGGCTCCCGAATCAACATAGCATAAATCACTAGATAACATGGAAGGTTCACTTGATCGAGTAGTGTACAAGTAGTCTTCATTATCTTATTGTTCTTCTTGCTCAACAATATTTCCTTGTTGATGGGGTCTTCTTTTCTAGTTCCCCTTTTTCTTCCCTTGATTGTAGTTTGAATGTCCCTTGTGAGATTGTTGGTTTTGAGGTCAGAATTGCTTGATGAACCTTTCTTATAAGTATTATACCAACAATCTTTCAATTCATGTCCTCTTTTACAAATTGGACATTTCTTCTTCTATTGATTGTCCCCTTGATGTGATGATGCTGATTTTGGGACTTTTAATAGGAATTAGGTTTTCCTTTACCTTTTCCTTTCCATTTTTGATGTGAAGAAAGTCCTGCTCCTCTTCATCATCCTTATTATACATGGCTTCCTCTTGTTGTTGCATAGGTTTACAGTTTGTCAAAACTAACTGTCGTATCTGACAAGTTTAGTGTTGTTACAAAAATGTGGTAAGAAGAAGGGAGAGATCTTAGAAAAATGGGAACGAGAGCTTCATCTATGACCACTTCTCCCAAGGCTAGAAGTGAATCCCTTAACTTTGTAACTCTTCTTAAGAAAGCTTCAATTTTTTCATTTTGCTTGAACTTCAGTGTGTGTAACTAACTCTGCAAATTCAGAATGACATTCTTGTTTTTGGCCTCATATACTATGCTTAACTTATCCCACACTTCTTTGGCTATTTTGACATCTTGAATGTGGGGTTGCACATCATTAGACACTCCAAACAAGATGATGAGTTTGGCCTTCTGATCTGCTTTATCAAATTATCATTGTTGTGTTGTATCAGTAGTTGATCTGGTCAAAGTACCATTCACAACAATAGCCAGATCTCTTCAAACTCAAGTTGTGTCTTGATTTTTGTCTTTCATGCAGCATAGTTGTTTCCTCTGAGTAGTTGTGAATCTGGAAGAAAAAATTTGGGGGAATTGGTGCCCATTTTGTAGAAATCATTGACAGGTTAGGCTCTTATCACTCCAGGTATAAGGTCTCCCAATATATATACCGTCACTCTGATATATAGAACCTTTCTATATGTGTGCCCTACCGATATACCTTTCAAGTACGTGGAAGAAGCTCACCCTTTCTATATACCCGGTGGTACATGAAAGAGGCATTAATGTATGTGAAAAAGCATTTGATACATGGTACCAAGCAATCTTGAAAGGGGTATGTAAAATTATTGACACCGGTCAAAGAAATATCCTCATACACACACGTAACTTTGCTATATACTTGGATAATTTCTCAGTCTGGATTTATGTCGTGCAATCGTTCATAGATGGATGGGATGGCTCATAGTGTGTACATTGTGACCTTATTACTCCCCGTCGATTTAAAGGGTCGATGCCTAGACAACATTATTGTAGCTATATTAGGCATTAAGTAGTAGTAGTCATGATGAATTTACCCGTAAGCACTTCCCAAAGGCATTGTATATACCGAACATTGCGAATGAGATCTAGGATCTCGTGAGTGTTTTTGAACCAAATTTTATTATTTTTAGTACAATATTTTGCCATTTTCTGAGTAGTTACAAATTTTTTGGTTGACTATGGAAACCTGAAAATTAGTACAATATATTGAAGTATACAAATTACATTCAAAAATTTGGAAAAATTGAATGGCAGAAAATTTTTTTGTTTTTCGAGCCCGGTGACCTCCGGAGCCCAATACGACCCTCTATGCTAAAAAATTGCAAAAAAATAGATAAAAATGCAATTTTTAGGTATAACTCCTTTAGCAAAAGTTACTTGGAATGAAAAAATAGGAGGTCTAGAGAAATTTTGTTTTTTCCCTAAAATAGGGTTTTTCTCACTAAAAATTTTAGTTGTGGCTTTAGTTATAACTAGGCTATTTAGTAGAGAGAGTTTTTCCACTAAATTTGCCTCCAAAGTTGGGGTTTCACCAGATTTTTCCGTTAAACTCAATTGTTTAAAAAAGCAATGAAATGAGGTGGGAGTTGAACCTTGGACCTATTCCACCTAAAGCCTTTTCACTATCCACCTTGGCGCCTCAAGTGATTTGCATATAAAATGAAGCAAATGGTATTTAATGAAGATGAAAATCGACTCACCTCTTAAAAACAATAACTGGAAGTCAACATGACTAAGTTGATTGAAGTCCACGTGGAGCTTGCATGGAGGGCGAGTTAGGGTTTTCTACTCAAAAACGGATCTGAAGCTCCTTATGCCGCCTTTGTTTATCCTCAGTTTTTGTTTTATTTTCCTTCAAATTTTACATGGCCGCAGTGTATAATCTTCACTATTTTTTATTGTGGTTACAAGTTCCTTTATTTTTAGGGGTCCGTGATTGTTTTTATGTATATGCAAGTTGTGTGGAGGAGTGAAGGTTAGTGTGGATCTCTTGTTGCAGGTTAGATGCAGCTCGTGGGAGTTGTTTTATATTGTTTTTTGTTTTATTGAGCCCCTTTTGTTTGTTGTTTTGATATTTTTCATGTTCACGCATTGTGGAAGGCTCGGCTTGTGCTTGAAAACAATGTAAGGATGCGGTGAAGATCCAAATGACTCGGCCATTTTGTTTGGGTCAACTTCCAAGTGGGCTCGGTGGGTTGAAGCAGAGACTCGACCATTTATTTTGTGATTGGCTTTGAGTCTTGTGGTTTCTTTGTGAATGTTGAGCCCCTCCTTTCAACAAACAACATAGTCGTTCAACGAAACACAACCTAGAATAGTGCCCAAACACTTGAGTGTCGAGTGAGGAGAGGCAACTTGTGATAGAGATAGAGACTTGTGACCATCTCACCAAATGCAATATTCAACTCGGTGGGGACTCAATCAAGATCCCTTAGTTGACCCAAACTTGGCCCAATGTGAAGATCCCGCCAATGACACAACTCAAATCTAAAATGTAAAGTAGCTCATTTAGCCTTCAACTCGTTGCTAAAATAGCATAGACTCCTCCGGTTGTAGAAAACCTGCTAGCTTTAGTATTGACCAAGCAAACCTCTAAATTTAGAGGCCAAACCCCTAATGGGGAATTTTTTTTTTAATTTCTGCAGAAACATTTTTCCCAAAGAAAGGTTCACTGCTAGAGTGCAAAAACAATTTGCATTCCAAACACTTGGAATGAACATGAGGTTTTGGGGAGGAAGGGATGGGGCTGGGAAGTTGCAGGAGGCTACACAGGCTCTCAAATGTTGCAAATGCTTCTCCAAAAATCTCCTTTATCTTGTCTGTTCTCTCTTTCCACACCTTCTCTTCTCACAGTTCTAGATTAACCATCTCTGGTACCAAATGTAATTTAAAAAAAGGAAGGAATCTGTATAATTATATTAATGTGAAATCAATCAACCATTACAATGGAGTGCTGCAATTATTATAGGAATTGTACATCCAGGTACAGACAAATGGGATGTTGCAACAATGCAACAATAAATAATCTCGTGCACATATAAATTACAAATATATGGTTTTGAATAGTATAACCATATAACAAATATAATAAAGACAAAAGACATGTACATGAATACTATTCCCAATTACAAATAATAAATGATTAATAACAACTTACCATTAATTAATAATTAACTAAGGTAAATGCATAATTAACCAAGGTAAACTAAATTTTACCTAACAAGTTTCCTAAGAGAACAACGCATTGGAGTTTGAGTTCCATTCAAAACCCATATTCATTAAAAAATTACACTATCACATAAAACCATTCATATCCATGAAACCATTTTCAAAGAATACACAATCAGAAGAAAAAGAAAAATGCAACCATCCAGCAAGGTAATCTCAGAGACATTTTCATGAAGAGCAGAGTTCTCTTAATGAAAACATTTAAATAAAAGCAAAATATTTAATGAGATAGGGCCTATCATGCTTGGTAGTGCTCCTGTCTTCCTTTCCTTGCCTCAATCCTTCATGCAAAACTTCTACTGCAAGATTTCCATGAAAACACCAAAACCAAGCCTCTGAAACTTTCCTCATTTTCTTCTTATAGCTTCCATGCTCAGATTTTGCTATTATTACCGCCATGCAAGGCGATATTATGCATGCAATAGATTTGAACTTGAGACCACATGCAGAGCTTCAAAGCTCCCAAAAAAACCCAAATGAAACAATAAAACCAAAAACTGTCTATTTCCTCCAACATTCTTTTGTTCCCAAGCGCTTTTTCCTCAGTCAAGAACATTAATTGCCAACAGGACTTCCAGTGTCCTATCCTAAATTCCCGCCATCACCAACTCTTTGCTAGATGGATTTGTAAATTAAAACTTCATTTGAATTACTTTAGCATAGTTTGACAACTCAACAATTCCCCCTATTTCATGCATTGGCCAAAATTGGCGATAATCAAATTATTTAATGATACATTTAAACCTTCTAAATGCCTTTGAAATTGGTGCCACCGACACCTATCAACTTTCCATCCACACCATCCCAATTTCCATTTAGGCTAGCCCAATGCCCTTAGGCTAGGTCTATTTAGTATTAGCTTATAAACCAAGATTAGGACCTTGGGAGTAATTCACTTTAGCTAAGAATAAATTAGTGTCAAAGACTTAGGATTACCCCCTTCTAATTAATCATCACCATTAATAAAATCATCTTAGCTAAAATTAAGATAAGATAAAAATCATAGGAACTTAGATTAAATTAGGTCCAAAAACTATTCAACAACATTACCTTATGCAATGAATAAAAATGATGTTTTTAGATCACTTAAAAGGGTGCATGCTAAATATTCCATTGGATGCCCTCACCGATCCCACAATATCCCGGGTTCAAAATCAAACATTCTCGTGTGGCTTTCTCAAATGACCTAAACATCGTAAAATTGAAAGCATGCCTTGGATCACTGAAATTGATCCAAGGTATGGCTATTCCTACATCAGAAATCAAATAGACTGAAGCACAAGTTCCATATTGCAAAATAGGCAATGAACGAATTTAGACTGAATTTATTTCCTCCATCCACATGCAGTGCACATTCAACATTAAGAATGAATGAAATACTTCATTTTAAATTTAGAATTGTCATGGGATGATTGTATCCATTTTTAGAAGATAAACATATCATCTATAGCAAACATAATTACTTAGTTCAGAAGAGTACACCGTCTTCTAACAAGAATCACCTATCAATGTTTGCAACTTCTATTACAAAAGGGGTCAAGGATATCAACCATGATAGAGGCATTACAAAAGCTGTTTATTTTCAATTCATTTGAGCATATCCCCTTTAGTGATTGGTAGAGACATAAGAGTTCCCTTTTCTTTTATTTTTCAAATGTTTTTTAACCTTTTCGAACTGACTTGACTTATCTAAACTATAATTATAAAATTACTTAAAATAATAAAAAACTACAAAAAAACAACTAAAAATTATGACATTAAACAGTTCTCTTTTTTCCCTTTAATCCCGCGAGAAGTGGAATGGTCCCAAGGTTTTCAAAAATAACTAGCATTGAGAAGGTGACATTACAATCCTCCCCTCCTACAATTGCTTTCCCTCAAGCAATTGCAAGCTCACATACTCAAGTGACGAAACATGTTGTAATGCCCAAGGAACTGGATCTCATGCCTTGTCAAATGAAAAATATCTTGCCAAAAAAATATCCTACACATGTTGTCCCTCTTCCTATTAATATTATTAGGTAGGATTTGAAGTTTAAAACTTCCTTGATGAAGAGATCATCCATCACCTCAAACTTATCATCTTCGATTTTACCTCTAAAACCAACATTAGTGAATTTATTCTTTGTATGTCCAACTTTTCTCAAAGCCCTCCGATCTATTTTAATATTAGTTTTAGAGAAAATAATTGATAAATAATCAATAGTTTGAGAAGCTAACATAGCCTCCAATGTGGCATCCTTACCCTTCATTCCAATCTTGTCAACCATGGCGAGAGAACATCATATATTCACAAAAATGAATGCAACCAAAACAATGTGGTGGTTGTTAATGATGGTGACAGAGCATAAATGATGTTAATTTGGCACATAGCTACCTTGGTGGTTGTCATGAAAAATTCCTTTAGATGAAACTTCTTTCTAACCTTTTTCATCAAGGATTTTTCAAAACTTTCACTAAAGTGGAATTCTCTTGAAAACATAAACAATTTGGGCAATGTAGGGGCCATAAACAACCAAACAATGATTGGAAATACTTTATTAGCATGAATAGACTGAGGATTGTGCAATGGAAGCATTTGTATGGCTGCAAAATTTTCATGTGATAGATGGAAATGGTAATGAATTTGGCCTTCAAGATGAAGGTTTAGAGCATAGTTGTCCCCATCATGTACACCTTTTCCTTGGGAGGTATAAAATCATAACTCCTTTCTCTTACTTTATCCCAAAATTTCATCGAGAGTGTTGGAAATTTTACCCATTATGTTCTCAATAAGTGATTTTTTTCACGCATCAAAAAATTCATTATACTTGACAATATACATTTTTCCAAGGACAATAGTATTATTCCAAAACATGAACTTAAAAAGAACATCATACTATGGTTTTTTAGACACTAGAAAATGCACCTTGCGTATAAGGTATCCTGTTAAAAAAATACCAAAAATCATAAAACACAATAATCCCAAAAAATCAAATAATCCCACAAAATAAAATAAAAGAAATAAAACCCCACAAAATGGGGATAGAAGACACCTCATCACATATTTTTAACCCTCACCCACTCACATTTAATTGTGTACATCCCATCTACCCTTTTACATTCCCAATGCATTATGGACCCTTATTATCTCAGCCATTTGTGCACATTGCGCCCATATGTGGTTCATTCCCTATGCACTCAAAAACTATAAAAACTACTCACCCCCATCATTCCAACCCCTTGACTCTTTGTGCACTTGAGCCCATACTTGAGTTTTTCTTCTTTTCTCGCATATTTTAGTTTTTCAGGTATTGGAGAACTCGAAGATAGATCACAAAGGATAAGTGCAACTTGTGACAACACTATTTTAGCAAAATTTCAACACAAGCGTGATTGGCTTGCGATCTCGTGTAATTTTCAATGAATCGCAACTGTAATTGACTTGCGATTGAGTTAGTATACTTTTCATTTTCATGTATTGTTTTATCATTTTTACTTCAATAAAATGTCTTTTATCTCTTTAAATAGTTAGGTATTTTAATGAGGTAGGTCCCCAACCACCAAAAACAACTAACATTTTTCCAAATGTGCTTGTGTGTAGGTTTTAGATTCAGATGAGGAAGATTTTACCCACTTTATTTAATAAAGAACCCATGATTATCCTTCACTTTTTTAATGGCAACATAAGCCCATTAATTTTAGTAGCATGGATTTGGAAATTTCATATTGACTAATACATCTTGTTGGTGATCCAAATCTAGGCATACATGTTATATCATTATATTTTCTCATTCCATTTTGGGATTTTGGTGGCTGGAAGCCATCTTGTCTGCACAACACCAAAACATCACCAATATTTTTGTATGGAGTTTGCATATTTCCCATGATAAAACCTTCTTTTAAAACTACAAAGGGTATATGGGAAAGGATGGGGATGTGATAAACAACGATCCAAAAATTATGCTAGCACCCTTCAAGAAACATGGGCTATAGTTCTTCTTACACATATGCATACTGTCATGCCCTATTGGTTTATAAAATCTTGAACAAGAAGGAAATATTTTTTTCTTAGCCTTACGATGTAGAGCTAGAACATAATCACTTAATCAACAATTTTAATTAGCTCAAACTCCCAAAATCAGTACCTTTCAAGTCAAGAAAACTCACTACTTAGGCTAAAATGCCTCCTTAGTCAAATATGATCATAAATTGCAAACTTATGCTTACAATCTTTAACACCCTATTTTTAGACCTTATCAAATGCTTATTCCACCATCAAATTGGTTTTTTACAAGTAAAGAATCAACAAACTAAGTGATTTTGTACCAAACTCGCCCTTAAGGCTTCTTTAGAACAAAGCTAAGGGTGATTTCATGAATGGAACAAACTAGAGATGCCCAAAATCAATTCTATACATTTTCTAGTACCCTTTATCCTTGTTGAGAAGAGGGGTAAATCCCTCCCTCCCTCCCTCCCTCCCTCCCTCTTTTGGTTCTATTTGATCCAACTAGCCCTCGCTTACATAGTGTTTCAACCTTAACTTTTTATAAAAGGGTCCCTAGAGAAACCAAAATGTTTTCTAATTACCATTTTGGCCTTTCTTCTTATGTGTTAATCTTCACTATGATCTTATTAGAAAATTTCCACTCAATCCTCTATTCTCGGTCTCCAAATTAGCCCTCAAGTCTATTTTTTCAATGTAACTCAATCTTATCTTAAGTTATATCATTACTAGCTAGTATGAAGCTTTGGGATCACCACAAATAGTGAAGGAAGGTGTCTCGCAGACCATATATTTCAATTTTCATCACCAAATTCTTCATTGAAGACCATGAAATGCTAAACCCTCTATGAACCCTTAGGCTTTCAAGCAATTGTCATAGACTTGTGTTATAATTGTTACAAGTTATAGGGAAAGGAGAGATTTTGTTGAGATAAACTTAGTCAAATTCCTTTCTTTATTCCCTCGTAATGGTGTCTAACAAATTTGGGGACCTAATCAACATTATAGGTCTTCTAATTAAGCTATTTACAAACCGTGAGTGAGGGTTTATGTACGTAAGTCCGAGTAGAGTAAAACTTTATCAATCCATGTAATTCCTTTTCCATGACTCAAATATCTTCCCAAAGGTTTACTTCACTCCTCTACTGACCTATGGATTTAACAATAATGTCCTTACTTGACAAGATATCTCTAAAAATAGCTCAACTCCTAACTATTTTTCCTCGAGAAAAGGGTACCTTAGCATTTAGAAGTTTTAAGTCAAACCTAGGTCTCTCTTTACCATTATCAAGATCTATCAAGATTTGATAAATCATTAATACATTACCACTTCATTCAAAACTCCTTCCTTCGACTCCTTCATTTGAAGTTTCTCCTTGTATTTTTTCAAACTTTTCCCTTAACTCTTAAGAATACCCTTCCTTCACTCTGTCTCATTTTTCACAGGATACCCTAACCTCACACAAAACTCCACAAAACACATGCATGCGAGGGTTAAAATAGTGTTATAAACTTATCGCATCCTTAAATATCTCTATTGAGGAGTTTCTTGGTGTACATTCAAATGCTCTGCTACATACTTCAAAGAGATACTACATCCAATACTAGCAAACAATTTTTTTATTAGATAAGGTAAAAACAGGGATTGGCTCCTAGGGGCCTTACACAAGAGGATACAAGAAAAAGGAGTAGAAAACAACCAAAAAAAGAGAGAGAAGGTCCATAAGGAGTTAAAAATCTTAACTCTTACAATGAAAATTTGTACAAAAAGAGGCACTAAACGAAATAGCCAAAAAAAATCAGGTTGAGATAGTTCACAAAAATCCCGCAAATAGTCCAAGACTAGAAGATCATTTAACTTTTAGGGGAAGCTTCCATGTTGTCAACAGGACTATCTTTATTGAGTTCCTCCTCTTTTCTCATCTCATTCATATCTTCTTCCAAATATTCCTCAGAGTTTTGATACACAAATTGAACTTTCTCTTTTTCATGCCCTCCTCCATCACGTCCATCATATCACTCAAATATTTGACATGTTTCTCTAAACGATAATATTCTCGCTTGGAGTTTACTTGGGCTAAATGGATTTGTTTGGAAGCCCGAATGACTTCCATCATGGTTTCCGATGGTTTGCATTTGTCTCCTCCATAGCTTGTATAACCCTATCCAAATACTGAACCTTGTTGATCAACCCCTCAAGATCCTTATCACCACCATCTATACCCTTGTTCCTGGAAGTGCTAGCTTCACCTCTTCCTTCCACCCTTTATCCATCACTTCGTCCTCCGTAGCATTCCTATACATAGACATTTTACCATTGGCCCTCATCTTGGTGAGGCACTTGCCAAGGTGATGTCCTCCTCCTCTTCTTTATCTTTCAGGGAAATGGTAGGGATGGGTTTCCCATTCTCATACATCAGAAGGATGATCCCTTCATGGAGAGGTGTCTTTGCCTTGTCATTTTAGAAATCCTTCAAAGAAGTAGTCAACGACATAAAAAGGAAAAATGGAATGCTCACCATGATTTTATGTCTAAACATGTTAAGGAAAGACAGATGATGTGTGTAAATTTTATGGTATTTTCCCTCCAAAGTAATGTACTTCATAATTTGGAAACACACCTCCCAAAATGCTGGAATACATTATCTAGCAATGCCATCAGTGAAAAAGAACACCTTTCCTTACCCACAAAAAAATGTCTCAATTTTGTGCTCCTACGGGTTCTGTCTTTAAAAATCTTGAGCCCTTCCATCTACATCTTTGTAGCTTGAGAAATGGTGCTCTCTATGACTTCAATTTCCATACCTCTCACCGTAAACTTTCCCTCATTCCAAGCCATACCAAAATCCTTCGACAGTGAAGGATTGTAACCATGCAATTTAGAGATAAAATTGTGAAAACCCCCAATCCTGAGCTTTTTCCACAAAGGCCAATTGAAATCCTTGATACCTTGACTCGCCGGATCGACCCTGATTTTGTCGCCACCCATGTTTGCAATGCAAAACCTATCACACCCGCTCATACCTCTAATGCTCAAAAATTTTAGAAACATCGAGACATAAATTGAAATTTCTCCCCTTAAGTAAATTGTCTCGGCTCAAGTGACACCAATGCTCACTCGTGTGAGAATCATCAATTTTAGTGTAGTCTATCTCTACCAATTGCTTCATTAATTGTTGAGGGAAAAGTCATCACCTTTACTCCATATTTTGTAATCATGGCATTGTATGCAAAAATTTTCCAACTTATCTGCACATGTATTACCTTGGCAAGGGTATGATTAATTGAAACCTTGTCAAAAACTTTTAAAATTTCCATGACGTCACTAAGAACATTTCTTAAGGTCCAATTAATAGTGTTATTATTGTTAAGAGCATTAACAATAATGAGGGAATCCCCCTCAATCTGGATATTTTTATCCCTCTATCCTTAGCCAAGTTGACACCCCACAGAAGAGCTCTGGCCTCTCGCCATATTGTTAGTTTGTCTCCCTAACGGACCAGCATAGGCATATATCCAATCACCATCACTACTTCTAATGATCCCTCCTCCCCAAGTAGGACCTGGATTCCCTTTTAACGCACCATGAAATTTATCTTAAACACATTGTTCTCCGGTCTGGTCCATCTAGTGTGAATTCTTGGTCTTTTGATCTCCACCGGACTGAGGGAAAAACTTTTAAGAACTTCTTCCTCCCATCTCGGATAGTGTTTTTAGCCTTACCTTTAAAAATTTGGTATTTTCTTTGATGGCCGCTATGAATCTACTTTCAGACTTTCTTGAGATTAGCCTTTTGGTCATGAAAGATACAATCATTCCTAGCTTTCCATAAACCCCAAAAGAGATGTGGAAGGGAAATTTTCTAGGCCATCACCAAATGGGGAACTTGAAGGGGATCTCCCATTGTATGCAAAAATCCTCAATAGTCTTTGGCATGATCCATTGAAATTTGAACAGTTCCTGGATAGTCACAAAAACCTTTTGAGAGAAGGGGCAATGAAGGAGAATATGATTGACATTTTCCTCCTCTTTCCTACAAAGTGAACATTTGTTGGGGAGATTCATACCATGTTTCTTGAGATTATCCACCGTAAGGATCCTGTTTTGGACCACCAACCAATAGAAGATATTTACTTTAGGAGTAAGATCCTTCACCTAGAGTCTACCCCAATACTCTTTTTGAATAGAATCTTTAAAATTTAGTCTAGGATTGATTTAACCGAATAATTCCTAGATTCTTCCTCTTTCCATTTAATGGAATCTTCCTTGTTTTGTAAATTGGGTATGTAGAAATTCCTTAATTTGTTGTTGAGATCCCAAAAAGGATGGTGGTCCCCATTATAATTCAAGGGGGGAAAATGACCTCCCAGTGATAATGGCTTCCCCCTAAATCCAATAGTCTTGTATCCAAATTTTTCCCTATCTTCATAGTGTTGTGCTACCATTTTCCAAGACTCCATGCTAGCTAGAGGATAATCTTTCAAGCCAACTATCATTCTAGAAATTGATTTTGTTACCTTTTCCAATCTCCCATATCAAACCCTTATTTAGTATGTCCTTAGAAGCCACAAAGGAATTCTAGAATAAGGATCCTCTAGGAAAATCATTTTGATTGAAAAAGGAGTCCAATCTACCTATATTCTGCAAGTATTTATTCTTGATGATGTCCACCCAAAGACCCTCTTCTCTAACAATCCTCCAACCAGATTTAGCTATCAGTGCCTCATTCATGAGATTGATGTTTTTTAATCCTAGGCCACCACATAATTTGGGTTTAGTAACTTTTTCCCAAGCCACAAGCAGAAACTTGAACTTATCCTCTGCTCCCACCCATAGGAATATTTTCTAATTTTTTCAGGGACCCAATGATTTTGGAAGGAAGCTTAAAGAGGGACATGACATAAATAGGAATTCCTTGAAGGGAACTTTGAAGTAATTGAATCTTACCTTCCTGAGAGAGAAGGATACCCTTCCAAGAAGACAATTTTTTGTTCACTCTCTCCAACAAGGTATTCCAAATAGATACATCAGATTTTTTTTTACAAGGGCATTCCCAAATAGAGTCAAGAAATTGCTTAATTGACACCCCAAAATGTGAGCTAATCGACTTGGATCGGATCCTCCACATTAATGAAAAAAACAACACTTTTATGGAAATTAACCAACTGTCCCGAGACCAATTCATAGTCATTTAGAACAACCTTAAAGTTAGAGGCTTCTGACAGATGCTTTACCCAACAGGAAATTATCATCAACAAACTGATTAAGAAAAAAAGAAGGAAGGCCATTAGAGATTTTAATACCCTGAATACTATTGGAAGACAAATCCTATTGAAAAAGCCTACTTAAAGACTTAGCCATAATAACATAAAGAAAGGGTGAGAGAGGGTCTCCTTATCTCAAACCTCGTCCCGCTTGGAAGAAACCTTCTAGTTTTCCATTCACTAGAATCGAAAAGTCTAGCTGTGGAGATACAGGTCATGATCATGTTAACAAAGGAGATATTGAAGCCCACCTTGATCAAAATGGCCCGAAGGAAGGACCAAGAAATCCTATCATATGCTTTATGCATATCCAACTTGACAAACATAGTAGATCTTCCCGAGTTTTCAATAGAATGAATAGCTTCTTGGATCACAATGATACTATCCATAATTTTCCTTCCCAAACAAAATCTCCTTGATTATCCGAGATGAAATTGGCTAAGACATTTTTGATCCTGCTAGCAATGATTTTGGTAATCATTTTATAACTGGTATTACATAGACTTATTGGTCTAAAGTCCTTAACTTCTTTGGCTCTAGCTACTTTAGGAATGAGGACCAAGAAAGTGTTATTCATCTGTCTCAGGAGGTGGCCATTGTTGAAGAAATCTTGAACCATCTCAATAACCTCTTTCTTGATCACCTCCCATAATTTTTGAAATAAAAAAGTAGGGAAACCATCAAGACCAAGAGATTTATCTGGTTCCATATCAAAGATAGCAAATCAAATTTCCTCCTCCGTGGGTATCTTTAAGAGATCTCTGTTTTCAAGAGGGAAATCACATTCTGAAAAATATCAAGAACTTTATTCGAGCATTCTCCTCCACAACCTGCCCCACATGGAAGAGATCCTTGAAGTAATTTATAATTGTATCATTGATTTCCTTACTCTCGAATAGATCACCCCATTCTCTCTTCTAATTTCATTAATCTTCAGGAGGTTGGCTTTTGAAGTAGTTGTGAAGTGGAAAAATTTAGTATTCCTATCGCCTTCCTTTAGCCATTTCACCCTTGATTTTTGTCTCCAGTAAACCTCTTCCTTAGCCAAAATATCATGGTATTCAATCAATAGTTTTTGTTCTGATCTTTGAGAACAGGGTTAAGGCCATCATCCTCCATTAGTTCCTCAATAGTTCTTAAATCCTCTGCAATTCTACTTTTTCTTGGAAAATATTCCCAAAGGTTTCCTTATTCCATATTTTGAGATTACTTTTAACATTCTTCAGTTTAAAACTCAATCTAAAACTAGCCACACCATGAACTTGGATACCCCACCATTCTTGAATTCTATTGAAAATATCCGGATGATCCAACCACATATTTTCAAACCTGAAAGGTCTTTCTTTCTTGGGATGATTCATCCCCAAATTTAGGAGTAAAGGATTATGATCTGAATTGATTATGGGGAGGGTTTTAGAGAATAAATTTGATTGATCATGCACAAATGGCTAACCACAAATCTTTCCAATCTAATCTGAATGAGCTCAAACCCCATCCTTCTATTCACCCAAGTATATTTTGGACCCTCCAACTCCAAGTCAAACAAATCATTTTTGGCTAAAAATTTGCTAAATCTTCCATGCTATCAGAGTAAGAAATGAAGCCACCCTTCTTCTCTCCAAGGGAGAGGGGGTGTTGAAATCCCCACCAATGATCCAATCTTTTTCCTTGAAATTTTTTTCTAAATTTAGACAAGATCCTCCCATAATTTCCTTCTTTCACAAGTCTTATTTGGGCATATATATTTGATACATACCATGTTTTATTTGACTCAATCTCAGTAAAACTTATAACCACATGCCCTGGGGAAGTGAGAATCACTTCACCCTTCACAACTTTAGGATTCCACATAGTGACTATACCTCCGAGGCTCTAGAGGAGCTACTTCCATCCCAACAACCTTCTTTCCAAATAATCTTGCTCACCTCTTTAAATCTATCCATGCTCATTTTAGTTTCTTGAAGCATTAAAATATCAGGTTTATTTCTGATTCTAAGGTCCTTAGCTATTCTATGTTTACTGGGGTTGTTCAAACCCCTAATATTCCATGAAAGAAGAATCATTTATACTTTCTTATTGTTGGAAAAATCCTTCCCCAAAGTTCTTTGTATTCCAATATCCACTTCCTTTTACCTTAATTCCTTATTACTTTTCCTACCCCTTGTAGTTGAATCTTTTCCTACATCTACTCTAGAATTGCTTCTGAGTAACTGGTTTAGATTTATTTACCGAGTGTTTTGGGAGATACAACATTTTCATATGTTCGAAACATAATCCGTTAAAATCCCAAAAACATTTGAGGTAGCAATGGCATCATCTTGTCTTTGACCAAATGAACTCTGACCTATTGATGAAACCTCTTCTAAGCGAGGGTCCACAAGAAACTTGCAAGGCATAGTTTCCTTCCGATTCCTGGACATACACATCCTATGTTTCTAGAACCACCTCTTCCAAGACATGATCCTCATTTTCTTTGTCTTTTTCTTTGTCTTGATATTTTGTGACAAACAATCCCTTGACCGAGGTTTTACCCTTAGGCGTTCTGAGGGACTGACTTATTTTGGTATATCCTATTTTTGGCTTCTCATTAATCACCACCCTACCATTTTTCCCAATCTACCTCCATTCTAAATTCTCCTTATTATTTATTGGCATCTGAGTTTTGGTGTTTGATTCATTCTTTTTCTTTGATTGAGGGAATATTTGAAGTCATGGCCCACCAACTTGCATTTACGCAGGAAAAGGGGATGGTTCATAATCAAATCTTTACACCTAGACTCCCTTTGTGGTCATCAGTTTGATGTTACTTTCCAAACTAGCATCTTGGCACATGTTGACATAGAATCTGGCATGAGTAAGCCTTGTCTTAGCTTTTGTGACTAGATCCAGAGCTATAGGGGAGCCCAAGCTCTTCGCAATACCTATAAGGACCTCCAGTTCCCAAAACTCAAGGGGAAATCCTGGGAGATTAACCCAGATCGAAAACTCATAGAAAAAATTTCTCAAAAGGGTTAAAATTTGGTTCCCATTTCTGGACTACCACATGTGATTTTCCAAGAAACCACGGCCCTTCTGCCAAAATTTTGGCCACATGTTCTTTATTGGGCAGAGTGACTAGGAAGAAACCATTCGCATAGGCCGAGACCTCAATGGCTCCATTCGAAGCCCATCTCCTCTTGGCCCAACCTCTAAAATAGTCAATGTTGGGTCTAGTACCCAGACATTTCACAAACAAGGATCCTTCCATCATAGATTTAGCTCTAGCCAAGAGAATCTCAGGAATTTTAAGAGATAAATTACCTTTCTCTTTGGAAGGCTCCAATCCATCCAGAATCTTTTTGTCTAGTCTTTTATCGACCAGTCGCTTCAGCCCACGTGGTATCCACCACAGAATCATCCTTATTGTCCTTTCTCAAAGCAGACACATGATCCTGCTACATATTCAGCACCTTCTCCTTCTCCGTCGATCTGCTGAAAGTTCCCGCTCATTATCCTTGTTCAAAATTTGCTCGTTCTCGATACACTCATTCTCTCGCTCGTTAAACCGAGAATATTACTAGCAAACATTAACACATGCATGAATAAGAATATTATTTCTCACCAGCTTTCAAACATCATTATCAATATTTGTATCATCCAAACACATACAATTCAAGTTATCAAGCACTCCGAACTCAAAAATAAATAAACCAAAATCTTGTCTTCACAACAACTATCTTTTTTATTTTCTCAAACTTGGAGTGCTCCTCTTGCATTCTTGTTCATTTGAATGATGATCACTTATCAGTTACCAAAGGATATTTATACCTCTTAAAAGACAGTTATCATTCAAATTTTGACCCTCAAGCCCTTTAATCTTATGAATATCCCTTAGGACCACATCATGGCTTAATTTATGACTCCAAGACCTTTCTGCTATGAAATACACACACTCCATAACCCTTAGACCCCTTATAAGTATTATCACATGCTTAACAACTCCTAAAGACCTACATGACACCTTAAAATTCCTTATCCAAACCAAAGTAGCGTTTTAAAATTTGAACTCACAGTTTTGGAGGGAAATTGTAAAATTACAATTTGTAAAGGCTACACACTCACAAACCACCCCAGAGGACTCCCTATGACATCCTAGACCTACAAACATGTTTTAAAAACCAAAATTGATGTTAACATGTCCTATGTACATCATCAAGGAGGATGCTCCTACATCATACTCCTAGGGGAAAGAAGAAGTTTCCCCAAAACTTGTGTTTGCAAATTGCCTCTCTCTTCTTCATTTGCTTCCAACTGATTATGATCCTTTTGCAAGGTATCTTGAATGCATGCCAAACTTCTCATAACTTTAGAAACTCCTCCATATTGTTCACCAACCTTTTCATCCTTGCATTTATCATGTATTTTCCCAAAAAGGTATCCTTAGTACTATTTTTGTTCTTCTTGAGATCATTCACTTGTTCCATGTTCCTATGGAATGAACTTCCTTCACTAATGACTTGTATTTTCTACACCATCCTCCTCTTGTCCATTTTTTCTCACTTTAAAGGTTAGTATATACCTGATTTTGACTTGAAAAAACATCTTTTCTTGATGGTTATTCTTCCACCTCAACTGTTATATCTATGTACATCTTATTGGAGGCAACATAATCTTGAAAACATTGATTTTTATTCACCTTTTTGCTCGCTATTGTTATTGGATACTTTCTTCCTTCATGATATTGGTCTCTTTTTTACTTCTTAGGTTGTGTGTTCATGATTTTCAAGTCTGTCTCCACCATGTTATGGATTTTAATACCTCCATACTTCTTCATACCTTATCCCTAGATATACCTTGTTTGAATTTTGTGCTCTTAAGAGCTCCTCTTGGTATTATCCCTTAATATAATTTGTAAATCCTCCTTTGTCATCTCTGCACTCACTTTATTTAGAAAATGATCTTCCATATTCTTCATGCTCCTTAGAAAATGATTCTTACCTTCTTTCATATCATTCATACCTACACATACATAGTTCAAGACAATGTTAGGATTCAAACTTGGAGGCTTTCATGCCTCTTCATGGACTCGTTCTTGCTCAACCTCATCCATAGCTTCCTCATTTATCACCTTCACTATGCTTGTCTCCCTCTCACTCTTCTCTTCACATTTTTCATTCTCATTCATTGATTCATCATTCACTTTTCCTTATTTTGGTTTCTCAAGCACTTCACTATGTGATTTCCTCACTCTTTCACTTTTCTCTCGCTTCCCCATATCATCTTCCTTAGCTCTCTCTTCATTATTCTTCTTGAGTGTTTCTTTATGCACTACACCATGCTTTCCATCATTAGGATGTAAAAATAACTCTAAGGCCCCTAAGACCCTCCTAACACTCTCTCTCTCTCTCTCTACTCTCTTGATTATCATTTCTCTCTCTCTCTCTCTCTCTCTCTCTCCCTCCCTCTTTCTTCAATCCTCTCTTGGCTTTCACAAAACTAAATGTCTACTTCTTTCTTTATACCTACAAAATTAGTCATCAAATCAGATGTATAAGGCTTAAAAGCCCTCAAAATTGTCCCTCTACATGCTTCCTTTGTCTGCATCAAATATTTATTTGTTGATAGCATCATGACCACTCATGCTTGTGATTCGTGTTCACCATTAATAGGAAAATGTGTATGGTTGACTCCATTTACTACAATTGTATATGTGTTCTTTTTCCCGTTATGCATTTCTTTATTGTCATACTATCGGGTCTTCCAACAACACATGAAAAGCATCCATTGGAACCAAATCACATAGCACCTTATCTCTATATCTCCCAATTTGAAACTCTACCTGACATTGTTCCCTAACCAAGATATGATGTCCTTTCTACATCCAAGAGACTTGATATGGGTTAGGGTGCATTTTGATTTTCAATCCTAGATTTTCTACCATCTCAAATGAAACCAAATTCTTTGTGTTCCCACTATCAATGACCACATTACAACATTTTCCTTTAGCCTTACATATAGTTCTAAACAAACATCTTCTTTGAGTTACCTCATTCACCACTTTACTTGGTTTTAAAAGTACTCTTTTGCATAAAATTTACTTACCTCTATCTTGAAATGCCTTATCAGCAGTTATATCATGTTCTCTCATCATTGTATCCATTTCTTTGCATTCATATGCCTTGTGTCCTATATATTTCGACACCTATGACACTTACATGTAAATTGTACTATATTGCTTGTCTCTCCATTGTATGAGAATAATTTCCATCCTCATTACCCTCTAATTTTCCTTTATATCAATTAACCTTCGCATTAATATATCCATCATCTTATCTATCTTCTCTTCCAAAGGGTGTCTTCCCTATGTTCTTACTTGCACCATCTTATCTTCTCTTTCTTCTTATAATTGTATCAAACTTTCCCTTAACTTTTCAACTCTATTTTCCCGCTCTAAACCAAAATGATGCAGACCAGAACACAATCACTTAATCAACAACTTTAATAATCTCAAACTCCATAAATCGGTACCTTTCAAGTCAAGAAAACTCACTTACTTAGGCTAAAAAGCCTCCTTAGTCAAATGTGATCATAAGTTGTAAATTTATGCTTACAACATTTAACACCCTATTTTTAGACCTTAACCAATTATTATTCCACCATCAAATTGGTTTTGTACATAAAGAAGGAATCAACAAACCGAGAAATTTTGTTACAAACCGCCCTTAAGGCTTCTTTAGAACAAAGTTAAGGGTGAGTTCATGAATGGAAAAAACTAGAGATTCCTAAAATAGACTATATACCTTTTCTAGTAGCCTTTATCCTTTTTGAGGTGAGGATTAAATTTCATGATCCAACTCTAAGCTTAAACCTCTTTTGCTTCTCTCTCTCTTTTGGTTTTATTTTATCCAACTAGCCTTGCCTACATACTATTTAAACCTTAAATTTTGATTAAAAAAGGGTCCCAGAGAAACCAAAATGTTTTCTAATTACCATTTTGGCTTTTCTTCTTATGTGTTAATCTTCACTATGATCTTCTTAGCAAATTTCCACTCAATCCTCTATTCTCGGTCTCCAGATTAACCCTCAAGTCTTTAATTTCATTGTAACTCAATTTTGTCTTAAGTTGTGTCATTACTAGCTAGTATGAAGCTTTGCAATCACCACAAAAAGTGAAGGAAGGTGTCTAAGACCATATATTTCAAATTTTATCACCAAATTCTTCATTGAAGACCATGAAATAATAAACCCTCAATGAACCATTAGGCTTTCAAGAAATCACACAGACTTGTGTTAAAGCTGTTACGCGTTAGGAAATGAGAGTTTGTTTGGAGATCATTTTAGTCAAATTCATTTCTTTATTCCCTCATAATGATGTCTTGCAAATTTGGGAACCTAATCACCTTTAGAGGTCTTATAATTAATCTATTTATGAACTGTGAATGAGGATTTGTGTACATAAGCCCATGTAGGGTAAAACTTCCTCAATCCATGTAATTCCTTTTTCCATGACTCAAATCTCTTCCCGAGGTTTACTTCACTCCTCTTCATCCTATGGATTTAACGGAAGAAGGTTCTTATTTGCAAGTATTTATAGAAATAGCTCAATCCCTAACTATTTCGCCTCAAAATAGGGTACCTTAGCATTTAGAAGTTTATGAGTCAAACCTATGTCTGTCTTTACCATTATCAAGGTCTATAAAGATTTGATAAAGCATGAATACATTACCAATTCATTCAAAACTCCTTCCTTCGACTCCTTCATTTGAATTTTCTCATTGTAGCTCGTTCAAAATTTTCCTTCGACTCCTAAGGATACCATTCCTTCACTTTGTCTCGAGTTTTCACAAGATACCCCAACCATAAACACACAAAACATGTGTATGAAAGGTTTAAAATAGTGTTATAAACTTCTTGCAACCTTAAAGATCATTATTGAGGAATTTCTTGGGTCAGAAATCAAATTCTCTGCTACAAAATTCAAAAAGATACTACAACCAATACTATCAAACAAGAACACATACATGAATAGGAATATTATTTCTCACCATATTTCAAACATCATCATCAATATTTGTATCATCCAAGCACATACAATTCAAGTTATCAAGCACCGAACTCAAAAATAAACCAACCACAATCTTGTCTTCAAAACAACTATCTTCTTTTTTTCTCAAACTCGGAGTACTCCTCTTACATTCTTGATTATTCAAATGATGATCACTAATCAGTTACAAAAGGATATTTATAGCTCTTACACGAAACTTATCATTTGAATGTGACCCTTCAAGTCCTTTAATCTTATTAATAGCCCTTAGGACCACATCATGGCTTAATTTATGACTCCAAGACCTTTGCTCCTGAAATACACACACTCCATAACCGTTAGACCCCTATAAGTCTTATCACATGCTTAACAACTCCTAAAGACCTACATGACACCTTAAAATTCCTTACCCAAACCAAAATAGCCTTTTAAAATTGAAACTCGCATAGTTTTGGAGGGAAAGTGTAAAATTAGAATTTGTAAAGGACTACACACTCACAAACCACCCTAGATGACTCCTTATGACCTACAAACATGTTTTAAAAACCAAAATTTAGGTTAACATGTCATATGTACATCATTAGGGAGGATACTCCTACATCACGTTGTGGCTAAATTTATGAACTCGCTACCTATCTTCAATGAAAGACTCCTTCCAAGAGCATGCTTATCAATTAGGAGCTGAAAATCTTTATGACATGACTGTTGTTCTGAAAATGAGATTGTAGGATTTACCTCATCATGTGTTGCCCATGGGACCTGCCTCCTATGAGAAGTTTCCTCCATTCTTTTTTCCAAAATAGGAATTGTTGAGATACCCTCAACACCTCCCTCCTTGTGACCCACAATTTTTGCCTCAAATGCATGCTTATCAGCTGAGTCAAAAACAATATGAAAGGAGAATGTTGTTGCACTATCTAGCATACCATGGACTTTGTCTAGAAGGCAGCCATTTATCCATTTATCTCCACTTCTCATAACATATGTATTGGCCCATGCAATCCCATTTTGAATATTAAATTTGAAGCTAGCAAAGATTGTATGAGTTGGTTTACCTAATTTTTGAATTGTTCCATTGTGGCTTGCTTTGATTCCTTGTACAACCCATTGTGGCTTCTTAGGACAATTTAGAACCCAAGGTTCTACCTTCATCCTTTTACCATTCTCAGAATGATGGAAAAACTGGAATAGTTCTTTGTTGTCCTGAAAATCCATCTCATATGGTAATGGCTCAATCTTAGGAATGCTCGGAAGATGGATAGGGGCTTCTTGGAAAAGATCCTCTTTCCATTTAGTACCCTTCATCTTCTCATCATTTTTAGAATAATTCTCATGATGATCAAAACATTATACGGACATAGTGTGAGGGTGACGGAATAAATCAAATTGCTTACCATTCGTTGTTGATATGTAAATTCTAGTAGACTAAAACCAACATGAGTATCATGTGAGGCCCCATATTTTAAGGGCATGTTTCTCAACAATGTCATCCTTAAACTCAACCTCATAAACCTCTTGAAAATCTTATTTTTCTTCGTGCTCCAGCATTATAATTGGAGAATTCCTTTCCACACTCATCTCTACTTTTTTTGTTGAAGTTGTATCTTTCAACTCTCCCTCAAATATGTGATTTATGCACTCCTTTCCCGCTGAAATATTGGTGTAAATAGTGAATGGTGCTTCCTTTTTAGCATGTTTTCCATGATGACAAGAATTTTGCAACGACATGGGAAAAACAATGAATATGAAATATGATCACCATTTTCATGCCTTAGGTTTCCCACAAGGAGCTCACCCTTCTTTGTTGAAGCGGGAATTGTGGAGATACCTCCAACCCTTTTATCCATGTGGCACACAATATTTTCTTCAAATACATGTCCCTCCCCAAAGCTATTTTGAAAATCAGTCAATGGCTCATTCTTTGGGAGTTCGAAGGATGGTGCATGTTCCTCCATCTTGAGTTCTTTACATTCAACAAGTAGAGCCCTTTCTGTTTTGACCTCATCACTAATTTGTTGACACATGCAATCATTAGAAGTCAATAAAACATCATCTATTACCAAATAATTTTTACATTTGAATTTCATGTTGAATCCATTTGTGGTTTTTGTGATTTAAGCTCGCTCTAGATCCCATTTTATTCTTGCTCACTACTATGTACTTAAAGCAAGTGATATGGTTTCATGAATCTCAGATGGAATATCCCTATACTTCTCATACCTAGAAGCAATGTTGTTTCCCACATAATGTTGTGTTTCTACATCCGGAATGACTCTTTCTCTTGGGATAAAGGTAGGTTGAAAAGGCATAGTTATTGGATCTCGGTGATTTAAGATTATTTTTTTCCTGAAGAACTTCATATATGTGTTGTGGATCACTTGTGCCATTAAATCATACAACATATCTTTCCCTTGAGAAAACCTCTCAAACCTAACATCATCAAAAAATGTCTACAATTTTATCTCCTCCTTTAAAATTAATACCCTCCAAGTTGGGAGGATCCTTGCTCGATACCATTGTAATTCCCCTTTCTCGGCTGGGTTGAAAGAAAAAGATAAATGGCACCAACCGAAATCACAATAGATTAAAATTTATAACAAGAAGCTACAACAATCTGAAATATTATGACAGCAAGAAATAAATTACAATTATTTACTTCCAATACCACTTTTACACCATCCAAAGCATGTAGGGAACAATAATATTTATTTATAGCAAGTATCAACCAAAAACCAAATTTTTAGAACCATGATCGGCGTATAATAATTAAATTTGTGATACCGGAAAACCCACTTACAAAAATGGTCAAAAATAATGATTCATAGGCCCAAAGTTCAATCCATAAAGTGTAATCAACCTTATAAATTAGGAATAATCAAAAATATCAACCAATAAATGAGTGTTGTGTGCCCTAGATACCACCAAAGCCATCCAATATGTAAGTTGCCACACTAGGAGAGGGTTTACAATGGGCTAGAAATGATGTGTTCCAAGGAAAATCTGAATGTAATCACCAAGTGTGACCTCCATGTGAGATCTCCAATGAAGGAATGAGGGGTTTCGTCCTTAAACCAAGTGCAAAGAGGGGTTATGTCCTCAATTACAAGAGAGAGAAAGAAGTTTCATGCTCCAACTCCAAAAAAATGAATTTGAATGCAAGTATATCATTTTTCCATTCAAGCGACCCCTTTAAATAGCTAGAAGTGATGTCAAAACCCAAATAGAATCCCCCCAAAGAGGACCGGTCTCCTTAGAGGCATTAGAGTTCCCTTTTCTTTTATTTTTCAAATGGATTTTCACCTTTTTGAACCAGCTTGACTTCTCTAAACTATAATTAGAAAATTTACTTAAAACAATAAAAATCTGCAAAAGGAACTTAAAATTATGACATTAAACACTTCCCTTGCTTTTTCCCTTCAAGCCCACGAGAAGTGGAATGAGCTCGAGGTCTTCACAAATAACTAGCATTGAGAAGAGGACATTACAACAAAATTGTCAAACTCTTCAAGTAGAGATGAAGACTCATCTTTAATCTACTTTACTTTCACTTATGTCTCAAGTAGATGCTTCAAACATGAAGCCTAACATCCTACATTCATCATCTTCATACTTATGTGACTCCACTTGTTTAAGTGCGAAGCTAGAGGTGGTCTTGATGGTTCATAATCGCAATCTCCAAGAAGGGAAGCAAGTTCTAAGAATGCAAAGAAACTAGGGTCATTGCATTCAAGTAAAACCAATTTTCTCACCTTATTATTCTTCCTCAAGCTCTGTCTAACCACCATTAGTGTTGAAAAACACCTCCTCCCTTTTCTAAAACTCTTATTGATCATCCTTTAACTTTGTATGATTCTCCTTGGCGTAGGAAACCTCTTGACTAATAAATTGGATAGTCTCATCATCTAGATCAAATTCATACCATTTTGAGATTGTTACATCATGATCTGTTGAGATGGAGCTTGTCTTAAATGGGCATAAGACTCTTGCAAGGGGTTGTCCTTCATTGTCTCGATTTCCTAGGAAAAGTTTGTTCAAGTCCACAATTACCGATTTGATCCTCTCGAAACCTTCATCTACTCTTCCATAGTATGCCCCTACCTCTATAACTATATGGATTTGAAAAAAATAAGTTTGATTCTCTCATTTCCATCATAATCCTCCATGATGGTTGATTTTTTTGGCGTTGAGAGGTACTTGGAGTGTTGCGATCTTTGCAAGCAAGTCCCCATCAATATAAACCTTATAAATAGTGCAATCCACCAATACCGTAGGAAAATTTATCTTGATCAATGTTGAGAGGATTGGGATAGCCTATGAGATATCACAGTTCCTCAAAGCTTCATGACAAGGATTTGGAGGTCTATGTGATGCCATAGGTGGAGGTGGGAGGGAATTTTTTAAAACATAGGGCATGTTTTGGATGGAATGAGCCTCTAGGAAAGAAAATGGAGGATCAAGAAACATAGGGCCTCCTAAATTTGAATATTGGGAGGTTCAAAGTGATTGGATAAAGAGTTAGAGGAACTTCACAAAGTGAGGGAAAAGTTAGAGAGATAGGGATGGGTATTCTTTTCCATCCTAAATAAGACTCTTTTCAACTCGCATACTACATCAAAAGCCTCGGGAAGAGTATTTCCTCTTAGAGATTTAATCATGACAACAAGATCAAAATCAAAGGCTCTCAAATAATACAAGAATGCCATACCTAGTTGGGGTCTGAATTCTTGAGGGATTCTCTTCCAAGTATTTGCAAATATGAGATTACAAAAGGAGACAAGCTCCATTGAGGCCCTCTTTATGGTGCATTGAGGTGATCCATGAGAGATATAACATCTGCATTCTCCTTGAACCTTTTTTCTAACTATTCTTCCAACTGATCCCACGTGGAAATGGATTGTGGAGTCAAATTCAAGTACCAATCTTGAGCTTTACCTCTGAAAGAAGAGACAAGAAGTTTGATACAAACATTCTCCTCTCTAATATTTTGGATGGCACAATGGTTGGCCACATATTGGATATGTTCAACAGGGTTGGGATCTCCATTTCCATGAAAGAGAGGTAGGGTTTTCAGAGTTGCTTTAAGGATCTCATCCCACCGCTGCAAATGGAGGGGGCTAGAGTAGAAATGAGCGAATGAGTAAGATCTTTGGAGAGCCATGGAAGAGTGAATGGATGCGAGATACAAAAAGGGGTGGAAAGGTGGTCTAAAAATGAGAAAATGGGTAGATCTAAACCAATGGAGTCGCGAGGTGTTTGAAGTTATGGTTCAAAAATTAAAATAGTTGAACACACAACAAATCTCATCTATAAAATTGAAATGGCATGCATTCTTGCTTCTAAAATACATTAGATCTTTTAAACAAGAATACACATCTGTATGCAATGAAACACTTCACAAATGAAAACAAGATTCATACAAAATGTCCCACACACATTGCAACATGGGATTGTCTCCAAGTGTAGGACTCAACTCCTTGAGAAAAACCTCTAGATAAGGCCACTCATATCCTAAACTACCCTAATGTCGACACTAAGTTGTTTTATCCTACAACTAACCTAACCATGATAAGTTAAAGGGGAGTGGGAAAGCATAAAACAAAGGTAAAGATGGTGATGCAACAGAATGAAAGGGACCACTCCCCCCAAAATGAATTAAGGAGAAGAGGACGAGAATACAATCCTAAATGGAAGATAATAGTCACAATGGAGCAACATTCTAATCAAACTCTTAGTCCAAACCTGTTTAAGACACAAAAGAATCAACTCTACAAAAGATAAACACAATAACCATGAACTTGATAGAGAGGTAAGACCAAAAAAACAAGAAATAGGGGCAAATACGAGCCACAATGATAATAGTATTAAATTAGGGAAGTATACACGCTCAAATATTTTACAGAGCCAAACAGAGGCCGAGGCTCTCAAGAAACTAAACACTCAAAAGGAGGATATTTTATAACTATGCCTAAATGCACATATATAGATGAAGATAGATAAAGGAGAGGAGAGGGAGAGAGAAGACAGGGATGAGATATTCAGATGAATATTCTTTCTTTATTCTCATCCGGTCATAAGACTTCAGAAGATGTCATTTAACTATGGTGGTCCCTTCAAATCAGGTCAAGGGATGGAAATTAAGTCGTCATCTGTTCAAAATGGCCATGAATACAAACCAAGACCATCAGAATAGGTTTAATTCTTTTTAAACGGCTCATTCGACTCTCCTTGTGCACTTCGGTGGAGTACAAAGGAATATGTTATCTAAGTAGCATATGTAACGGATTTGGGTGTCATTCGATTGAGAAAACAACCTAGAAAGGGCCCAAAACTCTGTCAACAAAATATCCCAAATCCCTCCATCATTCTTCTTGAAGTTGTGTTATGAGTTTTCCCCTTGAAAATATGCTTTAAATGAGACCATCCTGAAGCCAAACAGAGCCTCGGTCAAAAATATGGTAGAAAAACCATTCTTGTGTCACTCGCCATTCAACCAAACCGTGACAACCTCAAGCTCAAAAATGTATTAGTTGAGACCGTCAAATTTAATCTCGTGCGTTGAATATCAGTAGCAGGGAACTAGTTTTTTCCATGTGTTGTATCCTCATTGGTGATCCTTTGAATGATCTCTACCCAAAGTTGACACATGTGTCCTCTTCCTATTGGTCTCGAGTTCTTGGTCCATAGGTCTACGTGGGCTTCAAATGATTTTGGACCCTATCCTTTCCGAGAGCCTAAGTGACCCATTATTGGTCCACGTGGGCCAATCCTATGTCCACATGGGTCAATCCTATTACATTCAAACTCTCATGTCTCTCGCTAGTTTCCACACTTACCTTAGTGTTTTAAGGCACTTGATTTTAGAACCCCAAGATCACAAATTGCCATCATTAGTCCACGTGGACCAATCACACCATTCCGCGATCTTAGCTTCTTCTCAAACCTTCCTGGATCATTTAACTTGGCCATGTTTGTGATTTCTCGGAGGTCTCGGGATCTTGGGATCCCGGGACTTAGCCACTTCCACCTTTGGGCCTCACAGAGTCTAAGTCTCTTAGGTAGTTTTCATTGGTCTCACGTGGACTAATGATGGGCCAATGTGTTCATGGGATCGCTCAACTAGGTTCGGGCTTGGGCTCGAACTTAGCCTTTGAACTCGCCGAGCTCAACCCAAATTTACCCACATCAACTCAGCACAACTGACTTGTTTAAGCTCGACCCTGCTCATGCAAAAGTCATCCTACTCGGACTTGAGCACGTTGAACTTGGGCACTTAAGAATTGGACCAACTCGGATCGGCCTCAACTCGCCAACTTGTGACAACCCATGCAAAGGTAAACTTGTCTCGGTGATCAATGCGGCTCGGGTGTAATTCTACTCTCAGTGCAACTCGTGAATCAAATATCTATACTCGTGAAAAGTGAATTGTGGAGCCTTAGTGACCAAGCTCGGTGATCCAATGACCTGGCCATGTGTCCCCTATGTGACTAAAATTGAATTTGATGGCTTGGATCCTTGAGAAAATGAACTGTTTGAACGTCATCAACCTATTTTGGGGGCAAGACACAAGATTTTCAAGTTTGTCTCTGATTCACATGTATGAACACAAAGCTTGTCTGTGAGAGTGAATTTGACAAGCTTAAATATACCGAGGTGTTCAAATTGAATGAATAATCATGATAAAGAGTCTCCAAGTCTTTGTTATGTTGCTCATTTTATACAACAATTCCTAATTGGGAAAAGTCTCTTTAACTAATAGTAAAGAACATTGTGGCCTAGTGGATTATGCAATTTGTGGTGTCCAATGGTGGGCAATTGCATCTCAAAAGGTGGTCTCATAAACTAGAGAAGCCTCATTTGGCCCGAAACCTTTAGTTCTATAAATACCAATCTAAAGCAAAAACTCCTATGTTTCCCACTTATTTTCTAGGAAGAAAAGGGTAAATTGGTCTGGAAGGGAAATGGCTTTAGTTAGGCGGCAGTCAAATCTACCTATAAGGAGGCCCTTTTGGAAGCCAATGTATAGCTCTTAAAGTTCCCCTATAGTAGGATATGGATCAATAAGGGTTTGCTAAAAAATTAATGCCTTACATTAGTTAGGAACTTAGCATCGAAAGGAAGTATCCTTACGATAAACTCATTTGTTAGGGATTTCATGGGACATATATGTGTCTTTTGTGTGATGAGGTAGAAACTTCTAACAATCATCTCGCTTATTTATCATCCCTTTGCTTGGAAAATTCGGAGAAAATTTTTTGAAAAATGGAATATTTTACGGCTACTCCCTTGTTCTATCAAGAACCTAGTTGATGACTGACTTTTCAAGATTTAAAGTAATTGTCTCATATTAATGTAAGTATCCCGCTATTATTGTGTGGATTATTTGGCTAGAAAGTATCAATGCTTAGTTGAGGGATGACCTAAGGATAAATCAAACCGAGATTCATCTTAGTGATTGTTGGAAACACATAAATTGACTTGCACTGGTCAACCACTCAATGATGTGTTAAGTTTGGATAGACAAAAGAAACCGAGGCAATATCCTCCCCATTCTCAAATGCATGAAATTGGATTTTGATGGGGCAACTAAAGGAAGTCCTATTCAACAAGGCGAGGTAGAATTTTTCGAGATTCTACATCCTTTTCTTTGGATGTGGACAAAACTTGAGGCTATTATGGATGAAGCTAAGTAGTTCATGTGCAACCTAGAGTTAGTGGCCTTTGTTCATTTCCACATAAAAGGAAATATGTTTGTTGATTTATCAACCACCAAAGAGTTGTCATTATTTTTCCACCTTTGTCCATATTTATATGTTTACCCTGCCTGATTTTATTCTTCATGATTTTTAGGTGGTGCCACCTTCAAGAAGTAACTCCATTCTCATTTTTTTCTTTATTTCAGTCTACAAATTGGGCCTACAAGTAAGTACATTTGATGGAGTGAGACAATGGCCTTTTACCGCATCGATGTGAATTTCAATGTGGGATTTCATTGCCTACTTGCCTCTATCATTTTTTTTTTTGTGGATCATCCATAAGAATGGTGATGACCCGGTTGAGACTTGGGTGTGAGAATTTAAAGCTTAATTTCGGATCTTAATTTGGGGGAGCATTTGGAAAAAGCAAAGATGAATTTTATAGTCGAGATCAGTCAATGGAGATACGCAAAATTGCCATAAATATATTAATTAATATTCCAAACATAGACATTCTCGATAGTGAGTTGAATGGGATCTGGAGGACCTTTCCCGAGATAGTGTTGCTTTGCAAATTCAATGTCGTTGGCTTACAAAAGAACTTTAGAATCGAGATAGGATAAAATTGGAGACAATGCCCTATTCCAAAATCAAGTATTTGACGAGGCTTTTTCGAATTACACTTCCAATCTATCGATGATAAGGGTAAGATATTTTAGTTTCAGCTAAGGTTCTTAGAAATGTTGGTTTAAACATGAGGCTTTGGATGCCACTTTTTATCTCTTCTAAGGAACTAAGACCTAAAGCCCTCTTGTGGATAAGGTTGTATTAACCATTACTTAAGTCTCAAGGGTAGGAGTTCGGAGGGGCGAGGTTTTCGAGATGGCTATTAAAATATTATTTAAAATTTTAACTTTATTGAATGAAATTTAGGGATCTTAATTATATTGAATGTGTTTTAGGTACTTTCACGATTAGAATTCAATTTTTTGAAGTAAAAACATTACAAAACTTTTTTTAAAATTATAAAAAAGGAGATGGGCCCTCCAAGTCTATGAGACCCGAAACTTTCGGGACATTTGGGTCATCACCAAACTTTAGGGAACATGTCCCCGAATGACACTAGTATAAACTGCCCCAAGAATATATGAATACGAGGATCCTAGAAAGATAGTGAAAATTATCGATGAACAAAGTGAGGTGTCGGTCAAGCATTTCTAGAGAAAATAGGGAAAATGATTGGAGAACTCGGTAGGTATTTGCTCAAGCAACTCTAGCTAAAGAATTGTTGACATATGCTAGAATCATGTAAATAGCAATCTTGTTCATCCCATTTTGCAAGTTTTTAGCTTTGTATCTCTTAAGGAGTAGGGAAGCAATATCTAGATTACAAATGTTTGTTATCATGGTGTTATTAATGCAAGAACATTAGGATTGGTATAATAAATGTGGGAAGATTGGGGCTAAGGTCAGCATTTGCCCACAATTTGATAGAAAAAATTTCACAAAATATGTTCAAGGTCTTCCTCAAAAGAAGCAAATTTGTCTAAGGAGACTAAAAATAACTTCTCAAGTGCAAGAAATGGCCTTTAAATAGCAAATATTGACCAATTTTTCACAAAAAGATCTCCAAAAAAAAGGAAGCCCTAAAGAGGCAAACATGGACAATAATAAACAAGGCATGACTAACAACTCAACACGTGGCAAAACAAAACATATCAACCTCTCAATTTGGGCAAGAGAGGATTTGTATATGTTTATAATGAGGACAAATAGGTAGCTTGCGAAATTAGTTATATTGGGTAATGAGTTGGCCTACTTTGGGATTAGGTGTTATTTATATAATAAAAGATGTGTGTGTATATAAAGGAGATGAATATCATTATAAACGATGTCAAGTATGTAAAGTGTCTTCTACTTGGTAGTAGGCCATTGGAGGTGTCCCCCTAGAAGTGGAATACCCATATTTGGATAGCTTGTGGAGTTATTCCTTAAGGACTATTATACGGTGTTGCTATGCCTTAAGGGTATTATTCTGAATATTTTGAATATATCAGCATCTTCACCCACCAATATCTTGTGTTGTCTCTGTATATTCATTTATTGTGCATATTGTTTAAATTATCTTATGTGAGAATCTTAACATGTGGTGCCAAAGCATCAATTTGGGCAAAATGTGGGTTGAAACCTAATTTCTAATATTTGCCTATGACTCACAATCCATTGCAAATTTGTCTGCAAGTTTTTTTATTAAAGTTTTAAAATCATTATCTTTCTTTTTGAAATGGGTGTAAAGAAATATGCAACATATTGCCCCTGTACTTTGAAGATAAGTAAAAACAAAAACCAAAAACAAGCAACTTTCCTTCCTGTGCCACTCAATTTCTACATAATTCATGTTCAATCATTTTCAAATCCATCTAGCTATAAAGACCCCATAAGTTTTGAGCATTTTAATAACCCATCCAGCATTAATTATAAACAATTTTACAAGAAAAAAAGATCAATCATTTGATGAGACTGTCATGTAGAGAACACTATCAGTTATCTTCAAATAGCAAGACCTCAATAACAAAAACCGGAAATATAACTTGGCCTCCGCTGTAGAATAAGATATTTAAAACCACAAATAGCTTCCTACCTAACCAATAAAATGGATAGGTGGAATTTTCTTTGATCAAAGCCTCTAATTTGCTGGAGACAGTCTTCCACTTGGAAAATGAAGGCTCTACTTCAGCTAAATGGCAGACTCAATATACAAGATGGGAGGAACAAATCCTAGAAATGTTATATTACCATAGAGTTCATTATGACCTCTTCACGACTTAGAGCAAAAACAGATACTAAGGATCGATTTATATATAAACAGTTTATTATCACCTCTTCACAACTTAGAGCAAAAACAGAGATTAAGGATCGGTTTATATATAAACACCATACAGATGATATATCACTTGAGTTGAAACATATTTTGAAAAATGGACATATTCACAATAAACCACATATCAATACAACGCAAACTCCGAAGTTTTTCATTATATCAATATCAACATGCAGTAATTAGAATTTACAGCTCTCTGAGCTATGTAACTCTATTCTTACAAATGTTACCTTTAACTTTATCATTCACCATACACATGAAGAAACAAAGTCTTGCATTAAACATCAATAAAGTTTCTTAAAAGGCCAACAAATCTTATATTTGTTACAGCATATCTCAGTGAACGATTCTCTGTGCATATCTTTTATGGAATAAAATACTTCCAATAACACTACAACAGATACCTTACTTAGTCCACCACATAAGTACATCCTTGCGACGATGGATTTTCTTCTGTAACTGAAGCAGACCATAAAGCAAAGCTTCTGCAGTAGGAGGGCATCCTGGCACATAAATATCAACAGGAACAATTCGATCACAGCCACGCACAACAGAATATGAATAGTGGTAATAACCTCCACCATTTGCACAGCTACCCATAGAAATAACCCAGCGTGGTTCTGGCATTTGATCATAAACCCTGAGGCAGAAGTAAGATAGTTGAAAGCAAATAACTTAAAAAGCTAAATAGATCAAGATGTTAAGAGCTCTATTTCAATCTTTTGCTGTTGCTTATGAAGTTTCCATTGAAAAGATTAACAAACTGAATGGTATATGCTTCTCAAGCACATATAAGATCTATATATATTTTGAACCTAACTACTTGTTTTCACTCAACTACCACAAGCAGTGGCAGGCATGGAATGAGAGATCAATACATAAGATGGTATTTAAAGTCACCAAAAAAATTGACCTCCCAATTGGAGATGAAATAGATCTACCCATTCTGAAGCGAAATAATTCTCTAACCAAAGAACATGTTCTCCAAGGAAGAAAGAAATGTTTCCTAAAATAGAATCCAAACGTTAGGAACAAGTTTCCAAAAAGATCGCCCAATATAGGCCAGAGCTTTATTTTAATCGAAAAATGTAATTAGCATGAGTTACGTCAGTTCGACTTCATTGATCATAAAATGCAACTAAACTAACAACATAAAACATTATGATAACCCATGGAAGAGTATTAACTAAAGCAAGAAAGAAAAACATAAACAAGCAAGAAGAAAACATAATCCAGGAGATCAGACCCTTCATCCTTCTTTTACCAGTTCCCCCACAAGTACTCATGCATCCATTCCATTCTTTGACTAAGCTGGCTATAGTAGACTTCCAGAACTTGTAGTTCGGTTCAACTATCTGTACTTTGGGGCCATTTCCTTCTTTTTCTTTCTCCTTAGCTAATTCCATAGAATGGATCATCTCAGCAAGGAGTTTAAGGTGATGAATGGTACTTTTAACATTGAGAATGTGAACATCTCTTATCTGAAGAATTATTTCCTTCATCTTCAACATTTCATTTTCCATAGCCAAGCTTCTTTCATTAGCATTTTTTAATTGTTCACTAAGAACAATAGAAGACAACTTCTCCACTTTTTCATTCAATTCCCTCAAGTCCATAGACACCATATTGATCTTATGTCTATTAATGTCAGTGTCTAACCTGTAATTCTCAAATTCCCTCATAAAAACATTGGATTTGACCACACAGTCTTGAGCATTAAAGAGTTTATTTTGGGTAGTTTTGAGAGCATGCAAGCTTTCTATAGCCTCCTCCGAGTTCTTTGATCTCTTCCCTCGATGCTTCAGGAGCTTTCCCACTTTCCATCTCCTCACTGTGATCCCCTTCCAAGTCCTCTTCCTCCTGACTTTCACTGGAAGAGAGAATGAATAGACTTACCTTCTGATTCTCTTCCGACTCCAAAATAACTTCCACCTTCTCAGCCGAAGCCGTAAAACCTTCTCCTCCCTACGCTGCTTCTTGAGGCCGACATTTTTCTAGGTGGGATCTAGTTCTTTTTCCATGGGCCTAGCAGGAAAATCCTCACTACCAATAACCTCCTTGACATCCAAGGATTTCAGAATTCCTTTATGAAGAATCATTCTTTAGGCTCGTAGAGGCCCCCAATTTTTCATTTTTTCCAATGAGGGGAGTTCCAGCCTAAGCATAGCTTTAATGAGACCTTGATGCAATGGCAAGGAGAAAGTACCTTTCTCAACCTGAGATATAGATTTGGACAAGGAGGAGAACAAAAAATATGGGAAATTATAGGGCTTGTTGTTTCTAACATGGTTCAACATGGGAAAGTGGTACCCATAGATCACTTTGTAATGCCCTTCAAGAGTAATATAGGCCATAATTAACTGAGCAATTTCCCCATAAGGATGGGGAAAATTACCTCTAGCATAACCATTATGGAGAGAGATGGGAACACCCTTACCTTGCATGAAGCATTCAATCTCCTGGCTGTAGTCCGACTTAGGTTTGAAAATGCTTCTTCCTTCCATGGACAGACTAGAAACTTTAGCAATAAGCTTGGGGAAATGGTGAAAGAGAAATTTCCAACCCGGACGTGGCCTTCCTTCCAGGTTTTCACCAGCTTCACTCAACTTTTCATCATGCCCATCGAAAATGCTAAAGAAATGTAACAATCCCACCTTTTCGAGAAAAACCTCAGACCTCTTTTGACATCATCGGACCTTGCTTGGTTTAGTATGTACTAAATCCCCTCCCATTCTGCTAATGTTATTCTTCTTTTTCTTCTGAGGGAACATCTATACCAGACTTGATGGTGAGATTCCACAACACGCAGAGATCTATCCCTACCTTTGCGAAGATATGAAATAAATGTTTGAATGATGTTGAGATACATGAAATCATGAGACATCAAACCAAAGGAATAATTACATCCTCATTGAAAGGTGTGCTATTAGGGATTCTTTCCCTTTTCAAGGTGTCTATGAAATTAGCATCCATCTCTTTAAGATCCTCGACCACCTTTAATTCCTTAGCATCCACCCCCATATTAGCCAAAATATCAGCTAGTTTGTTTCCTTCACGAAACACATGTTGAAAGGATATAGTTTCGAAGGAGGATAATTTACCCTTGGATTTATTGATGAAGTCAACTATAGAAATAGAGGCCGAGACACTCCCTTCACACAAGAGATAATATACAAAGAGTCCCCTTCCACAACCAGATGCTTGAAACCTTTCTCTTCCGCCAACTTCACTCCCTAGAACAAAGCAACAACCTCTGCAACATTGTTTGATTGGATACCTAGATTAAAAAAATAGGCAAGAAGAAACTTCCCTTCATCATCATGAAAAACACCTCCTCCTCCTGCTTTCCCAGGATTCCCTTTAGCAGCTCCATCAAAGTTGAGTTTAAGAAAGCCACCTCTAGGAGGAGTCCACTTAACCCCCTCTCGAGGGTTGGGCTTCTTAGGTTGAGGGTCATAAATTAAATTCCAATTCCTAATGATATTTTGTTCACATTCAAGAACTTCAACTTCTTTTTCCTGAGGATAGAAAAATTATTTCTAACAGCCTGAAAGAAATTGTTTATTAACAACCTATTAGGAATTTTTTTATTTTTGAAGATCCTCTTGTTTCTTTCTTTCCATATTTCCCACCATAGGTGACTTAGGCTCATTATCCAAATATTTTTAAGCCCTTGACTGATGAAAGGGCATTTCCATTGAATCCATGCATCTTGGATTTCATTAGGGTTTACCCAAGGAACTGAAAAGCAAACCAAAATAGAAGATAGCATCTGGAGAGCAAGAGGGCATTCTAAGAATAGATGGTTCACCGTTTCCATGTTCTTTTCACAAAGAACACATCTATTGACCATTTGGAATCCTCTTTTATTTAGGTTATCCACTGTTAGAATCTTATTTATCATAGCAAGCCAACTAAACACATTGACTTTAGGAGATATGTTCTTGTTCCATATTTTCCAACCATTAAGTCTTCATCTCTAGTTTCCCCCTCAAAGAATAGAGAGTAGGAAGATTTGACTGAGAAATTACCATTTTGTTCTTTGTCCCACACAATTCTATCTAGATCCTTGTTGTTAGAAGACACATAATTTTTAGAAAATCATTGAGAGCAACCAAGTGTTCTTTGACTTCCTGACTATCCAGTTCTATAATTTTCCATGTCTGAAAGTTGTCTTCATCTTCCATATAATTGATAATTTTTTCCCCATACTTCTCTCAATCAACCTTGCAATTTGGGGAAATTTTTCTTTTAGGGTAAAATTCCCATCCCATTTATCATTCCAGAAACATATCTCATTTCCTTTCCCTATTTTCCATCTACTACCCCTAGCAACAATTTCTTTAGCCCAATTTATAGCTTTCCATATGCTTGAACCATTGAAAGAAGCTTGTTTGAAAATCCATCTTTTGTCATTTGCATCCATCCAATATTTTCTCTTAAGAATTTGGTCCACACACTAGTTTTCTTTTGTTAACCTCCAACCAATTTTAGCTAAGAGGGCTTTATTCATTTTAGTCAGCCTCTAAGACCAAGACCCCCAAATTTTTGGGTTTACAAACTCTATTCCATGCCACAAGTGGGATTCTTTCCTTACTTTTAGTTCCACTCCATAAGAAACATTTTTGGATCTTTTCCAGTTTTTCCCCTATGCTCCTGGAAGTTGGTAAAGAGACATGACATAAACCAGAAGACTCTGGAGTGAGCTAGAAAGAAGAGTAATTTTTCCAGCCTGAGATAACAAATTAGCTTTCCACCCTGCAATTTTTTTATCAAACCTTTCAATCAGGAAGTTCCACTCCAAACTAGAGGGTCTCTTATCCCCAAGAGGGATTCCTAGATAGAGAAAGTAGGGAAGGACTTATAGGAACAATCCATAATTTCAGCAATCTTCTTACAATGGCTCTCCAAGGTATGAATGAAGAAAAGAGAGATTTTTCTATAGTTCACCATCTGGCCATAAACTTCCATGTAGTCATCTAGAAGGTGTTTAAGCTTCTTAGCTTTTAGAATAGTAGCTTCTCCCACAAGGAAAGTGTCATCCACAAAATGTTGGTGAGACACATTGTCCAAATCCTTCATGGAGAAATCCCTTTGATGTAACTTTTCTCAGTCTCAACATTCAATCTTCTGCTTAGAGCTTCAACCATGATAATGAAAAGGAAAGGGGAGAGAGGATCCCCTTGCCTTAAACCTTGAGAGCTAGGGAAAAAACCAAAAGGGGTCCCATTAATGAGAATGGAAAACTAGGCACTGGAAATACAAGCCTTAACCAAGCTTTGAAGGGAAAAATCAAAGCCAAACCTATCAAGGATTTTATCAAGAAAACTCCACGAGACCCTGTCATAGGCTTTAGCCATGTCCAATTTAAAAACAAAGCAGCCTTCTTACTGAGTTTAGTTGAATGAATAGTCTCTTTTATTGTGATGATCCCATCTTGAATTTGGCATCCAATAACAAATCCCCCTTGCTGATCAAATATGATAGAGGGGAGAATCACTTGCAAATGGAGGGCCAAGATTTTAGTACAAATTTTATAAGTGGTGTTGCAAAGACTTATAGGTCTAAAGTCTTTAAATTCCATGGCATTACCACATTTTGGAACCAAAGTCAGGAAGGTACAATTCATATCCTTTAGCATATTTTTCTAGGTGAAGAATTCTTTCACAACATTGTACACATCATTTTTTTAAATGTCCCAGAAGTGCTGAAAGAAAAAGGCTTGAAAACCATCCAGACCAAGCACCTTATCTGGGTTAAGATGTTTCACCATGAATTCCACTTCCTCCATTGATGGGATCGAAGAGAGCATCTGATTATCCTCTTAGAGACTAAGGAAGGAATGCAACTTAGAAAATCTTGCTCTTTGGCCAAATTTGGGGTACCTTGATTAGTTAGTAGCTTTTGAAAGAAAGAAATAGCCTCTTTATTTATTTCTTCTTTCTCTTCCACAAGATAACCATCTTCTTTTCTGATTCTACTAATTCTATTAAAACTTCTACGCATTTTAGAGTAGACAAATGGAAGAACCTAGTATTTTTGTCCCCTTCCTTGAGCCAAGTAATATGAGATTTTTGTCTCCAGAAGATTTCCTCTTTTCTCATAATATTATGGTACTCTCTACCAGAGAGATCTTTCCTTTTCTTTGAGATCCCTTTCAAGATCCCTACTTTCAATTTGTCTTTGGAGGTTTTGTAATTCAGTTCTGGTTTCCATTTTCTTTTGGAAAATATTACCAAAACTCTTCTTATTCCAATCTTTAAGATGATTTTTGACATTCTGAAGTTTTTTGGTTAATCTATACATCACAGATCCCTTAACCTTAAGTTTCCACCAATCAGTTAGGAGATCTTTCAGTTCCTCATTATGAAGCCACATCTTCTCAAAATGGAAGGGGGTTCTTTTCCTTGTAGGGTTCTTGATTTGTAGAAGGATAGGCATATGATCAGACCCAATGCGGGGAAGAGAGAAAAGAGAGATGTCCTGGGATAACCACTCTTCCGAGACTAAGACTCTATCCAATCTTACTTAAATATGATGAGCACCAGCTCTTCTATTAGACCATGTAAAACTACTACCTTTAAGGTCAATATCATGAAGTTGAGAGGCAGAAATAAATTCATTAAAATCCTCCATGCCAATAGTGAACTCCTTGGATCCTCCTTTTTTTTTTTCCCCAGAGACAGAGGGGTGTTGAAATCCCCCATCACTATCCATTCAGATCCCTTGATAGAGAAATTAAATGAAAGAAGATGAAGCCAAAGATTTTTCCTCTCTTTATGAAGGGTAGGGGCATATATATTAGATAAGACCCAGATTTTTCTATTTTCAAGATTTTTTATCATCACAGCCATATGATGATCTCTTTTCACCAACAAAGTCCCTTCAAAGTGGCAGTAGATTCCAAACCACAACTAGTCCTCCCAATGCCCCTTTCGAACTAACAACAAAAGCTTTGGAATTTATCCAAAAGGACTTGCAAGAGTTTAAGAAAATGTCTTCTTTCATTTTAGTTTCTTACACAACTAAAACATCAATTTTATGTCCTTCAATCATATCTTTAAGAATCCTCCATTTCACAGGGCTATTGAGCCCTCATCCATTCCATGAGATGCAATTCATTTCCTAAGATTTGGTTTGTTCTTTTTAAAAACCTTCTGGTCTAAACATAGTTGTTTCCCTGAGTCTATATCCTTCTGAGTAGTTTTTTTCCTAGATTCAAATTTTCTTGGTCTACCTTGTTTTTGTTGGAAAGCTCCACATTTATAGGGTTCAAACACTCCTGATTAGGAGTGGAAATCTTAGAGGATTCACCCTTTTTAACATTCGGTTCTACTTTTCTTTTTCCTGAAGGAGTTGTTTCCTTAGTGATCCTTTTATTTCAGGCGTTAACATTTCTTTCTTTCCTTCCATCTCCTTATTTGGGGATAGTTGAGCATCCATTAATTCTATCATGGGGAGGTTAAACAGATTTCCAACTGTCATCCCTTCTTTCACAAAAGTGTCCAAACTTTCTCCGACATCTGGATACTCTCAACTTTACTTTTTTTCCATTATTTCCTCCAGAACACTATCAACCAAGCATTAAGTCCCTCTATGTGGAATTTTCTCTATACTTACATGTTCCTTTAGTTTACTTTCTTCACCTTTTAATGGAAATAATTCCAGATTTCTACCTTTTGTGGGATCTTTTACAAGATCCTTCACTTTTTCCTTTACCTTTGAATCCGACCAAGCCTGATTTTTGGATTTTCTTCTATTGACCACCAGGGTAAAACCTTCCTCATCCTTTTTAGAGCATCTTTTAATGGAGGGATTTTGGTCCCATTCTTCTCTTGAATTCGCAAGGGGTAAGACCTTCCAAGAGATTTTTTGAAAAAAGCTTTCCTATGATCATCTACACTTTGCATTATACCTTTTCCTTTCTCCCCTTTTCCTTCATTCCCTGGCACAACAATATACTTTTTGAAACTTTGAACTTACAATTTGGCTCGTATGACCCCACCCATTACATTTGGTGCATTTTGTTGGAGTACTTTCCATTTCAATCTTTTTCTCCCATATCCCTAGTCTGGATTTTAGCTTAATACTGCTAGGGATCTCCTTATCAGCTATTGTATAGATGCAAAATCTAGCACAGATAAGTCTTGTCATATTCCTTGTGGCATTATCTATTATAACCAAAGAGCCCAGAGAGTTTTCTATGCCTTTTACAATATCTTCATGCCAGAATTCCAAAGGTAGGTTTGGAAGGCGTATCCAAACGGAAACTGATTCAGATTTTCCTTTTCTAGGTTAAAGGTTGGTTCCCATTTCCTCAGATACCAGCCAGATTTTCCCTGAACTGGGACCTTCTTCCAAGACCTTTTGCATATCTTCATGGCTAATGAATTTAAAGAGGAAAAAACCATTAGTGAGAGCACTTACCTCCAAATGCCCTTTTGGAATCCATTTTAGTTTGGCCCATCTTCTAACAACATCAATATTGGGTCTTCCACCCACTAGTTTCCCCACCAAGGCTTGGTTTAGGTTATCCGTAGTGCATTTGAGTAGAGAATCTAGTATTTCAAGAATGCTTCCAGAAGCCTCTTTAACCACTTGGAGGAAGAACTTTTGGGTTTTCGAAACATATCCACCATTTCTAACTTTATTTGACCAGGAATCTAAGGGATTAGATGGGGACACCTTTCCAGTTGATCATCATGTTCATTAATCTCACCTTCTAAGATAGATTGTAAAGGATTGTAAAACTCAAAGGGGCAGACTGTAAGGCAAGGGCCAATAGATAGATAATGCAATAGAATAGGAATTTGTTGCTCTTCTCTAACCTAGGCATGACCACTATAACCACCATCCAAAATTGAAATAAAATGAAGAAAAAGAGAGGTTAGAGATCTGATTGTGGACACCATTGGCACATTAATTTCCCCCAAAGTTAGCAGCACCTTATGAGAGATTAATGTGGGGGATAGCAAGCAAATAGAAGAAGACTTGGGAAAACCTTTTGTTGAAGACTCCAAAGGCTTGGCAGACCATACTAAGTGCAACTCCTACGCTTGGGAATCCTAAGCACCCAATGCTCCAAGTGCGGACTCCAAGAGTTCACCTAAAATAAATTGTTATTTCAAAATCTTGCGTTGTATCCAAACTATTTGTAGTGATAGTTTGTTTTAACTTTTCATTGTGGACAAAGCATCATATAATATAAAATGATGATTCTATGACTTTGACTTTGTAATTGGTTTTTGTAGTGATGATTTTGTAGCTAAATATGACATCTTGAACTATATACATATGGAAAAGGCGAAATGGATCTAGGACATGATCAATGTTTAGCAAAGGAATGGGAATTCGAGGAAGGAAGCATTATGATTTCAGATTTAGGTATTTGGACATAATCTATTCAAATGGGAGAAAACCATAGAGGATTGGATTCGAACAGGAACAGGTGTAGCATTGTCCACGGGTCGAAATGATGAGGAGCTTATTGAACTTGTGGATTATTTTGGGGATATACTCTTACAACACAGAATACAACAGTTTGAGGTAGGAGGTTTCTCAGTCCAACTTTCAGCAGAAGCATCAATGTGCAATTTGGGGTAGACCTCAAATAAGGAGGATATAAACCTGCTAGGAGAAGAAGTCCTAATCTATAAGTGTATTGGGGCATGGCCTAGGATTGAAGATCTAAAGAAATTAGATGGGTACAAAGCGGAGACGGTGTGAATATCTAGAGATCAAATTTTAGCTACATTTCTGTTTTGGGTAATTTTCCATTTCAGAGAAGATAGGGACCAGATCCTCTTTGGTGGTCGTTGGTTCTTCAAGAGAGTGGAATTGTATTTAAGACCCTAGACCTTCTGAAACCACTCAAGCTTATAGCTTGCATGATGAAAGCCGACTCATCTTAAAAGTCGAATTTTCCCCATTCTAAATGGAGACGTATCTTCATGAAAGGTAGTGGTGCATCTCGTCTCCAAAGCAAACATATTACTACCAATGGAATTGTGTGCTGCAGACATTTGCAGCTGTCCCTAACCATCCAAGAATCCCGTAAGAAAGGTTCTCCCCAAGGGAGTGGAGCAGTAAAAAGGAAATTGAACTCGACTTAAAACCAAGCCCAAAACTCTTTAGTTGTTCCACTCCCAAAATATATGGTCCATTGTCTTCTCAATCTTGCACACAAGGTAAAAAGCATTCTCAATACCTAATGTACTCAATTGTGCTTTGATAGCTAAACCTTGATGCATTAATAGCTATCTCAACACCTTGTGTTTGTTGGAGGTTCTTTTTTCCTAAATGACTTGACACCATCTTTTCCATCTAACTTTAAGGTCCTTGACTTGTGACTACTTATTCAATCGATGATAGCATCAGCATGTCTCATTGGATAATATAGGTGTTATGATATTTCTTTATAAAAACATAAAAAACACTCAAATATAGTCCACTTCAAGTGGGAAAGCTCCAGAAATCAGAATAAATGTTACTTAGGCTTAATAATATGATATGTGATGCCTTTGGGAGAATCCCACCCATCCATATTTATATACATAAATATGAAGGGTCACACCCTTTCATCCTAATTAGGTTGGCCTAACTTATTTATTAAGAACTAATAAATGAAAGGTTAAGGTTATGCACTCCACTACATAACCTTAGTAATCATATGAAGATATAATGTTAGGGATATAACATGCCCTTCCCCTTCATAGAAGTGTTGCCCTCAATGGTTAGCAACTCGGGATGTTGTAGCATGAACTATTCATCTTCCCATGTTGTGTCTTCAATTGGTAGATTCTTCCATTTGATGATAAATTTTGTAATGGCTCAATTTCGTAGTGCTTCACTCTTTTCTCGATGACTCCCTCAGGTTCCATAATGAACTTCCCTTCTTCATCTAACTCAAGCAATTCAGACTAGACTGGAAGCTTGGTACCAATTACTTTCTTCAAGCAGGAGACATGAAATATGGGATGAATTTTGGAAGAGGGTGGAAGTTCTAACTTATAAGCTACACTTCTTATCTGATTGAGAACCTTATAGGGTCCGTAAAATTTTGGTGCTAGCTTGATGTTCTTATGTTGTTGAAGTGACCTTTGTTTATAAGGTTGCAATTGAAGGAATACCCAATCTCCTTCCTCAAAATGCCTCTCACTTCGGTGTTGGTCGGCTTGTTGTTTCATCCTATTTTGAGCCACAACCAAATTCTCCTTAAGGACTTGAAGTATTTCTTGTTGGTGTTGAAAATGATCCTCGACTACACGGGCTTTAGGAGGACCCTACAAATAAGACGTTGTAGGTGGTGGTAACCATAAAGAGCCTCAAATGGAGTCATCTTTGTTGATGTGTGAAATGATGTGTTATACCACCACTCTGCCTATGAAAGCCATTTGGACCATTGTCCTTGTGTTTCCAATGCAAAACAACGTAGATATCCTTCTAGACATTTATTCACAATTTCTATTTGGCCATCTAATTGTGGATGATAAGATGAACTATGTGTTAGTTTTGTGCCCCATGCTATAAATAGTTCAGTCCAAAATATGCTAGTGAAGATTGGATCTCGATCACTCACAATTATTTTGGGAATACCATGGAGTTTTTGTACCTTTTCCATGAAGATTTATGCAACTATACTCGCTTGAAATGGATGAGAAACTCCAAAAAAATGTGCATACTTAGTGATTATATCCACAACCACCAATATCACATCCAAGTTAATCGACTTAGGCAGACTCATAATGAAGTCCATCAATAATTCCTCCCAACATTGTACTGGAATGGTTTATGGTTACAAGAGCCTTGGAATCTTAATTATTTATCCTTTATGTTATTGGCATATTAAATATTCTGCCACAAATTTCTATACATCCCCCTTAAGGCCTTCCCAAAAAGTATCCTTATTTATACAGAGATAGGTTTTAAGAACCCAAAATGTCCTCCTATGGGTAAGTCATGCATTTGAGACAAGACTATTGCTTTCAATTTTGAGTACCATAACAAGTCTCCATTCCAACTTGTAATGCCTCGCTTTATTGCTTCCTATAAGCATCACATTCTTGTTACTTTTGCATATCCATGAGCTCTAGTGTATGATTGTCCATGGGTGTATGTATTAAATCAGACTTAAAATTTGGTGTCCTTTTGTCATTGTTGGCGAAATAATTTGTCACATAGGAAAATTAGGGATCTCTCGCCAATGCTTTGGGACTAAGTCCCTCTGCTTGAATGGCTCCATTTATTAAATGTAGGAAATTATGTACACTATTCTAATAACCAGGGGTGGTCTTTCGACCGGGGATCACACAAGGGTACTTCCCTACACTGTGGCAAAATGCTTGCAGATACTACAAGGGAGGAAATAGCTTGAGAGAGAGGTGCGAAGAGAATAGTGGGAGGGTCTTGCACAATAAATAACACAATAGAGTTTATTGTCTCAAAACCTAGAATGTTTCCATACACATCAATGAGAAGACACCATTAACATAGAACAAGGAACAAGACACAAGAAGCACAAAGTCTCATTGCATTATGTTGCACAAGATTACAATGCTCATGGAGTGTTGTTGAGAAGGAGAGGAATGCATTAGACTAGAAAATGGAAGAAATCAGCTACTTTGTCTCTAGAGAGAAAATGAGAGCTAGAAAACAAGAATAACCATCCTTGAAGTGAGGAGGTCACCTCAATTTATAGCTTTACAATGCAACTCTTCATCTACCCCCACATGACCTTCAAGTTCCTATTCCACTTGTGACTTTTCATCTTCCTTAGGAGTGAGGAAATAAGTCCCCTTTTATAAATCAAAAGGACTTTTACAATGCAACATTAGAAAGTCACTTAAGTGAAAAAGACAAAATTTCATGATTACATACAATGAAGAATTAGAAAGGGGGGAGAAGAAAGAGATAGAAGAGAGAGGAGAAAGAAGGGAGTTGATCAACTACTTGATGAAGAATCCTCCTCTGATGAAGAATCAACTCTCGGTTGGCTTCCATGGAAGATCTCAATGATGAAGCTTTGACCCTTGACCATCTTACCGAACCTAGCAATTGCAAATGAAACCTTCTCAGCTTCCGGGATGTTCACATGCTCCAATGTGTTGAGCCAAGTCTCAGGGATGACATTGAGCTTTCTACATTGATTGAACCATTTCTCATGATTCCTTATAGTATTAGAGATGGAACCTCTAATCTCTGTAAGGGATTCCAGAGTGTCACCATTGAAGGACAGAGGATCACCAATATTTTCCTAAACCAATTCTTGAAATGAATTTTGAAGATCCTTCAAAGAAGTATTCTCATTGAGGAAAGGAGTACCAAGCTCCTGCATGCTTGTGCTAAGATCCTCCAGAATTCTTGATGCATTTTCTTCACAAGACTCCAAATCAACAATGGCCTCCTTTAGAGCATCACACCTCAAGTTATGGTACGAGACCAAATGGGAGACAAGTTCTCGAGGCGGATGAAAACACACTTGAGCTTACCAAGGCATGAGAATCAAAATTATTCATCTCTCTCACCAATGGGAGATTACTTTCCCAAAGGACCTTCTCTTTCTTGATCTCTACTCTAGTTTTCTTGATCTTTAACTCGATTCCAAGAGGAATGTGAACAAAGAGATAATCTCGGGGAAGAGAGCATTCCCTTTTCCATGATCATACTCACCCATTGGTCACTTGCCCTTCCTTACATTGTGAACATTTGAGCTTGTTTGAGGGACTGAGGATTGAAGCTGCAATGGGAGAGAGATTGCTTTAATCGAGGCAAGGATGATGAACCCGGTTCAAGAAATGATTGTACATATGAAGACAAAGTCCTCACATGCTCCTCAATTGATCAATGGTTTGCTTGTATTCTTCATTCATGCAAGGATCCGAGTTGAAGACTCCTTGAACAAGTGAGCATCACCTTCATGTGTGGCTTGTCCCAAAGATACTCTTGTCATTTCATAGTCATTGGGTGTCATTTCCTCCACAGGTTTGATGACCTTTGGATGTGAAACCTCTACAAACTGAGCTCCAGAAGCCTCGGTGAAGAACCTAGAGGTTGTTTTGTGCCTTCCTACTTCTCTTTGTCTTGATGTACTTGAGATGGCCTCGAAGTTGGGTGCCACCCTGTTGCATTATTCTTGACTCCTCTCCAAACAAGTCATTGATCCATGAGAAGGGCTTCAGAAAAGGAGGAAAGGAGATCAGACACCTCGGATGCTTGGTAGGAAACCAAAGCATGACTAGGATGGGCTGATTCAACCACCTCCGTAGGGACAATTGGATCCACTGGATGCTCAGGGGACTGTGAAGGATCTATCTCACCTTGCTCAAGCTGCTCAACATGATCTTCTCTAACTTTGGACCTCTTGTACACCTCCACTGAGGGAGATGTTTCATCAACCTCTACAAGTTTCCTCTTTCTGAAATGAGATGAGCCTATACCTTCATTAGATGCTTCATGAGATGGGGAGAGAGAAGATTTCTAGGAAAGAAACTATTATACCTTTTCAATGCAAGTTGCCCTCCTCTTCTTGTACCATTTTTTGACCATTGAATCACATGCATTGTTCTCTCCTTGATGTCTCTTGTCTCTGTGATATGCCATGGGATGGGAGAGGAGGTGAAGATTGCACCGCTTCATACTCAAGATCAAAAAAGTCTGAATCATCATCAGGCACACTTTGAACAAACCAATCAAACCGAAAAGAGCTCATTTGTTCAACTAACATCCTCATATAGTCCCTTTTTGACTTCTCGGTCATCAACACAATTAACCCAAAAGTCTTCAATTGAAGGAATGTGGTGCAAGTCGGGTAGAAAAAAGGAGTCATGATCCATTCGAGATTGAAGTTAGATCTAGCCACATAGGAGTGCATGTTGAAAGCAGCAATAGAGGTCTCAATGTTTGAAGCATCAACCACATTCTTACATGAATAAATTCCCAAGGAGATGGGAAAGGAGATACCCTTACGCTTCAAAGCTTTGCATTTGATATGAACTGAGCAAGTTGCCTACACAACTCAATCAAGAGGATCTTGTGACTTGGGTACCTGGCAACCGAAGAGGAGCATGGTCAAATCCACTTACCCTGAGATAGGTGAATGTGGAGAATTATGTGAAGAAGCCCCATACCTTGTAATCAATTCCACTACTTGAGGTGAAATTCTTCATTCTAGATCTCCTTGAGCAACCTTATGAGGTACATAGTGAATGCATCATTCACTCTGTGAAATGTGAGTTGTTTTCTCTATGAAAGTGAGTTGTTGGTACTTTTCAAATGCGGGGGATTTTTCTGAGAGACATTTGGTGCAAGAGAAAGACCATGGAAGGGTCTTGTGTATGTGAGGGCATACACCAAGTAAGAGGTCATAGTGAACCTCTTAGTGTTGAAAAAATGCTCCAATTGCTTGTGAATATTTTCATTGATGATTTGACCCCAATCAATCATTTGGTCTCCTTCAGTGATTACCAATATGAATTGTGCCATCCATTCATGGAAGTCCCTTGTATGCTCTTCACCCATCACTCTACTCAAGAGTACAATTGCATCTGAATATGCCTCATGGAATTCACTCGTGACAATGTCTTGGGCATTTGAGAAGGTTTTCTCCCCTGTTTGAGCCATGAACCAATTGCAATTCCTTGAAGATAGGAATCAGTCTTTGACCATTCTTGATGATGCAAACTCTCGTGTGATGATGACCATGTGACTCGGGTGGGAATTTGCAGGCATTGTGAGATTCCTTTTGGTGAGAACTGCAAGTAAAGAATTGTCTTCAAGCATGGATGGTTCTTGTGGCAAGATCATAATGCCTCGCACAAGCTATAACTAGCTCAGTGCTTTGCATAAAGAGTGGATGTCCTCCTGCTTTGAAGAGTCCTCCAGTGAATAACTTCTCCTCAACAGGCCCCTGTGGTTCCTTCAACATCCTTGTCTTCAAATCCTCCAGTCCAAATGTGCCACATCACTATCTCCCACATTCGAGTACTCTATGGCTAGAGTGGAATTGGCTCAAAGCCGGTGTACTTGATCTTTCATGATGGCCGGAGACGGTGAGGGAATGGGGGGATGGAAGTGTGTGAAATTTGAACTTGATCTAGTTACTATTTTTAGTAAGTCACACCCCACCCTTAGATTCTATTTTTAGACAATTTTTCCCAATTTCAAATTTTTCAATTTGTTGAGTTTTGGACTTGAGGAATTGCATAGAGGTTTCAAAATTATTTTTTTTTGTTTTCAAACTTACTATTTTTAGAATGGCTCTGGTGCCAACTTACTAAAAATAGAAGTGTGCCTTCTGAGTGTCGGATTGAGCTGAAATCAGTTTTGTTAGATTAGGTTTTTTAATGTGATTTCATGCTCCAAATTTTAGTTGTTTTTAATCACAGGAACTCTTGGGATCTGAAAAGGCAACATTTTTTTTGGAATATTCATGTGGCTGTTGTAAAAATGCAGAGCATCGATGGGAACAACATTTATTTCTTCTCCAAGGCATTTTGGAAAGGAAGCTTCAGAAAAGTTTCATGGCAAACAGAGCTAGGATTTGGGAGTTATGAGCAAAAAGTGTGTTTTCATCAATGGAGGTTTCTAAAAATTTTGGCAGTATAACACATACCAGCAGCAATGAGGGTGTTAAAACATGAAAAATGAATTAAAAATGGCTAAGTATGAATATTATACTCACCCCTCCTTCACAAACCTAGCTAACTCACTTTTAACTCACCCTGTTTAACCCGGGTTAGATGAGATGAGAGGATGGGGTTAAAACTTACTAAATGGGTCTCAGACCCCCTCATGTCCCTTACCACATTTAGTAAGGGACAAAGGGACATCAGGGTGTAAAAATTTGCATAGGGTCAGCTCATCATGAGAAGGGGGCATGGGGATTTGAGTTGTGAGGTTGAAAACACATGCCTAGTGCACAAGTCATGAGTTTTAAGTGACGGAAAGGAGCTCTCATGTGGTGGCGCACTTTTCCCCATGTCCCCTTGGAAAAGGGAAAAAGGGACATCAAGGCCTCCCAAGTGTGCATAGGGTCAGCTTGTCATGAGGAAGGGGCCAAAACTTGTTGTGAGTTGAAAACATTCCCCTAACCACCCAAGTTGTCACTTAAGTGACGCAACTCATCCTCTCCATGTGGTGGTGCATTCTAGTGTCCCCATGTCCCTTAACAAAGGGACAAAGGGACATCACCCCCTCATAAGTGTGCATAGGGTCAGCATCATGAGGAAGGGGCCAAGTCTTCAAGTGAGTGGAAACACTTTTCTAACACCCAAAGATGTCTTTTAAGTGACACAACCTCAAATTATGAATCTCTCCATGGTGGCGCATTCTTATGTCCCCCATGTCCCCTTTGACTTTGGTCAAAAGGAAAAAGGGACATCAAGGGTCTCAAGTGCGCATTTGCCACTTTTGGAAGTTGGGTGTCACCATTGACATTGCTAAAAATAGCCTGTCAAAGTGCCTTCTTCCCCGAGAGATTCCCTTGGTGTTTCCTAGGAAAACCTTATATCATTTTGAGTGGAAAACACCCAAGGAATTCAATGCCACCATTTTCAGGACTTGATTTTGCCTTCTCTTTGAAATTTAGGCCCTTTTCAATTTGGTCACGGGTGGTTCCCGGAAGGTCAAACTGCCACCGAAGGAAAATTTGCCTTTTTTCCAACTCAACCTATGGAACATGTAGAGGGTCCCATTTGATCCACTTTGGCCTTTGAATCAGCTTCTAAATCTCCTTGGAACTCCCGAAACTTCAATTGAATCTTCACCAAGATCAAAGGTCTTTATCTGCACTGTCGGGCCAATATCTACAAATCTGCTCCTCAAAATCCCTTGAAACCTTTTACACAATGAAGTAGACATCTTAGCTTTCCAATGAGTATTTGATTGTTTCCAATCCTCCCGAGGCTCTTGATATATCCGAGAACAAGCCAACTAGCTTTTTCACCACTTTCATTTCCTTATACCATGCTACAAATAGCCCGGTATTACATAACTTGTTCCTAAACCTAATTTTTCTTCTAGAACTTTCCTAAACTGCCTTAGATGATTGCATAGCTCTGCCACACACTTCTTGGATGCTTTAACTTTTTCCCTGTACATTCCCGGAGGGTGTTCACAAGTGTAAAAAGGCCAAAAATAGCCCTTTTGGAGCCTTTGGAAGCACTTATCTTCTCTTGGGTCCAGATATCTTCATGAATCAGATTGAACAAGATCCCCTGCACATGAAACACACTTGAAAATCACATTAGCACATTCCTCCTAGCCATTATGAGGGTAACACAATAACTGAGTTGGTCGAAGGACAAGTTTACATTGACCGAGAGAGGGATTTTCAAATGAGGTCTAGGTTGTCATGACAAAAATTTGAATTTTTATGCTAAACATTTAACATGGAAAAATATAAAGTTGTTGGGTTGTGTTATGAAAGTGAACAATTGCATGAGGATGAATAAATTAAATTAATTAAATAAAAAACAAATAAAACATGTGAGAGTCAATTTAGGGTTGGGGAGAATGATTGTTGTTTTCAGAAGTTGGAGTCGTGTGCTTTGGGAGAGGCTGAGGGCCGCCACCATCTTTTCCAGCAAGGAGCTCTTTGGAATGCCATGCTTCAATGTATGCATAAAATGGCCTTTGTAGACCATGTTTTCCTTCTTAAACATGCCAGCGAGATCCAGATCAGACTTGGACAGCCAGCAAAACATGACGGAAGGAGAAATTTTGTTAGTAGTAGCTGCAGGTGCAATGATAGACATGTCTGCAAAATGTAGCACCATATACAAGGCATGTAGGCAGTTAAAATGAGCTGGAAGGTGAAGGCGCCTGAGAGGGTTCTGGGGGCGTGGAATGAGAAGCAGAGCTGTTGGAGGGCCTGCTCTATAGTTGGGCGTGAAAAGTGTTTGGGGACGCAAGAACTGCAAAATGCATAATGGACTTGTTAGAAAAACGACTTGGGAGCAGCAATCAACCCAAATAACTTTTCTTTGATCACTTAGAAGCAACCTGGCAAAGGATAAATTGTGACAATAACTTATTTTCCCCAATCTGATTTTTAGTTTTGTGCTGTTATAAAACAGCCCTTGCAAGGATGCTCTCTAACTGTTTGGCATTTATACAATGTCCCAGAGCATTCCCTGCCAATGCAAGCTTCATTTATGTAATTTTTCATACAGCCATGTGGATTAGTAGATGAGAGTTGCAATACCTTACTGTCATATGTGCTACTACAATTTTATGCCCAAATTTTAATACTATGTCCATTGATTGCATTTTTGGCCGTTGTTAGGGATCCATGGGGGGGGCACTCAAGCATGTAAGTCGCTCAACTCCATGCTAGAAGAAACGGGGTCTCAAGATCTGCATGGCCATAAAATCTGCCCACAATGAAGTTGTTAAAACAAAGGTCATTGGAAGCCATATTACCACTACCATCCTTCCTCAGGCATGGATTTTTCCTTTTCCTTCTAGTTGTTACAGTACATTGATTTCTTATCTCTTATGCTTATATTATAAATGTGCCAAGTTCGATGGGCATGTGTAATTGGATGAACTTTGAAGGTTAAACAACACGGCAATAGTAATTAAATTATAAAACGAGCATCCTCTTGTAGAGACCGATAGTTAGAGTAAATCCCCTTCCCGGCTTGTTATTCAACGAATTACCTAAACATATACTTACAGGGTATGAAATGAAATGGAAATCCAACGTGAAATTTGGGCCTTAAACTCGTAGTTGGGTAAATGCGCGTTTCGATTAAAATTAAATTTTTACTTTGAAATCGATGTGTATTAAGCATCTCCAACCTTCACTCTGTAGTTTATCAAATCGATCATGTTTCTTGGTGTCAAGGGATAAGTGTACAACTATTAAATAACACCCACACCTTTAATTGGCATTTATTTGGAGCGAGTCTTGGAGCAACCTTGGCTTGTGGAGCCCAAGTTCAAACTGCTGAATTTCACTAACTCAGTCAAGAATGATGTCTCTAAAATGAGCGTCATTTATCGAATTCAGGATCTGTCCGCTCCTTGATATTCTCATCATATGAGGGAAGAGGTTAGTAGTCACCATTCCCTCATTCACTCAATTGTTGACCCTTTTCAGATGCCATTCCATGGCCATTTTAGCTAGTTTGAATTGTTTTGCTATTAAGCCCTTTGACCCAAATTTTGGTTCCACGAGACCTTCCTTGGTTGTTTTGATCAATTATTATTAGGAAATGTTTAATGGAATTATTTTACCTATCTAGAATCAATTTATCATAATGTTACATGAAATTGTGAATGCATTAAAAAAAAAATCTTTCTCTCTGAACTCTAGCATGTAAAGAAACATGAAGAGTGAAAATGTATGCTCTTTTCTTATGTTCTCTCTCTAGAACTCAGAAAGAGAGCAGTGGAAATTTTGTGAATAAAATGAATTCTCTCTTTCTCTCTCCTCTCTCTCAAACTCAACCATATAAATAAAATGCAAATTGTATGAAGATAACTCTCTCTCTCTCTCTAAATGTGTAAAATCGCTTAAATATTTTGGGAAGGGCAAGTCTTAAAACGTATGTTTCATAGCTAGATAGGAACAGGTAAGTCCACGCCAGCTGGTGCTGACCCATGTTGATGCAGGTGTGCAGAACAAAGGAATGGAGTCGCAAATGTAAAAGATAATATATATTGATGTACTTATAAATAAATGTTGTTTTGAAGTTATGTATATTGTGGAGTTATGATTTAGAAATCATGATTAAAGTGTAATGTTTGCATTGGTGTTATCATAACTAGCAATTGATAGATTTGGTTATGTAATGATGAACGTTGTGGGATTATAGTGTGGTTGTAATAATTGATGCTTGTGAAAAATGCAATGTGAAAAATTGATTAGAAGCATGCATTGAATATATGCTTAAACACTATTCTAATTGTCTTGGAAAACTGACATTTATACTACATCTTATAGAAAGTTTCAATTAGCAAAAGACGTCGTGATATGGCCAACCCTATAGTAAATCTATAACATAGTTGAGTTCCTTTCCTTGTGTGTTGCTCTTGGACAATTTACCTCACCCCATATGGGGGCTATAATAATAAGGGCTTGTGTGGTCCTTACAGGATTGTATGTTAATTGTCATCCTTCTTATCGTCTCCTCTAAACCACTTGCTAAATAGGTTGAGCCCATTGGATTTACAAATTGTACTTAAATGTAACAGATCAACCTTCGCATGCATCTTATGGGTAAATCGTATCTCAAAGATTATATTTGCATTCAGCTTATAACTTGCATGTTTCACTTGAAATAAGAATGGATGCTTACAAATATACTTGGGTAGCTGTACTTTTAGCATTAGTTGAAAAGATAATTAAATTGTTATAATCATAATGAGAATTGTGACTCATCATGTTCTTGTGTGAAGTATGTTGCACAAAATGAATCCAATGTATTCCAGAAATTGATCATCATTAATGTTGTGCTTATAATAAAATTTAAAACGTGGTTTAAAGGAAATGAAACAACTAGATCCATTGAAACTAAATTTGTCCTCCAAACCTATCATTATGATGTTCCTCTAGGAGTTGTAACCAGTTATCCAAATCCTAAATTAAGTGTGGAAAGACATGTTGAAATTGCCAAGTTAATTTTGGCTTATGTGTAAAATGGAACTTGTTGTAGGCCATCCCCGTAATGAATTCTCCTTCCTAACTCCATGTGATAAACAAGTGATGATATCATTCTCTTATCTTGTATGATCACATGAAAAGGGTAGCACCTATGCGACCCTCCAATATTGCCTACGCCATCAAGCCTCAACCCTAGGAGTCACCCATTTTCAAATTATTTTTCTAAGTAGGAACTCGTTGTTTTCACAGACTGCACCTTGAACCTTAGTGGGAGAATCCTCTTCGTGGATCTTGTGTATCAAGTAGCTTGATATTCTATTGCTAATTTAAGAACCGTTGAGATTAATATCGAGTTAGGTTAATGTCTCCTTAAGATAAATGTGAGTAATCATGATAATGACTCCAAGTTGTAAGTCCTTACCTCTAGTGGGGTTGGATGACCCTATTCCTTAGTCCTCCTTAGGAGAATGTGCATGTGCAAAATCTTGTAACGTTGTAATAACTTTTTTTGTTCAAAGTGAGACTTTGGTTAGCATGTACCCTTGAGCTTGAGACTCCTTTCCCCTCGAACCATTGATATTCTTGTGATGGCTTAGTGAAGTAAGGTGTCGGCCCTCCAGAGGGAAACACATTGACCTTGATGCTAGAATCCTAAACCAATAATGGGTCCTAGAGTTATCCCGGTGCATTTGAAATGTTCCACCGAGTAAAGGAATTAATAAGTAATAAAACATTCCGTAGGTATCTACTTTGCGTAGTGTTTGCATGGTTGTGTTAATGTGAATATTAAGTGTGTTATGTTATGGAAGTGAACCAAATCAACTTTGCCATGTTTAAGTGTGGTTAGGTAAGTCCAAACTTCATGTAATATTTATCAAAAATGAGGAATTAAATAATTATATAAATGGTGGTAAGTTGAACAAAAAAAAGGAAATTGTAATTGACCTAGTAGTGCATATGTAGTGAGTCGTACTTGGGTGGTGTTGGGAAAGAAAACTTCTTGTTACTCACGCGGTAAACAAGGTATTAAGTAATTATTGGAAATGTGTAAGTCGTATGAAATGGTTTGTTGGTAAGCCTAACGATTTCTCTTGAGTGTGCCTTTTTTTTGTTATAAAAGAGGATGTGTTGTTGTCATGTGTACTATATGTGTATTGTGTACAAGTAAAAGAAGAGAAGAAAATTACCGCAGTTCTAGTTGTGTTTTGAATGGGAAAGTGATGGGCATGACATGTGGTATCAAAGCCCGAGGTTCAAGCTTTGGAACCTCTTAGACAAACCGGTGATGGGCTAAATGTGTGTGATTGTATTGGTGTAGCATGAATGTCATGTTGAGTGTTGTTAGTGTGTTATGTGAGGATAGTGTGCATGGGTGTTATGAAATTATTGCGATGTTGTACCGCCATAATTATTACACCTATGTGTGTAACTCCTTTTAAGGATGTGGAATAATAAACCCTTGTTTCAATGTTATGATCATGTCTTTTGTGGATTGGGTCTTGCAGAGACCTTCAAATGACAATTCGGATAAATATCTTGGCGATGTTGATTCAAATAGGAACTTTGGGATAATGATTCGAATATAGATTTGGGCAGCTGCAGTGTTTTGATCAATGTATTATTCTAATTTCCAAGCTTTGCTTAATGTCCGAATGGATGCCAAAATGCATGCTCAATGATATAGTACTCGTGTGAGTGGCCTCTAAAGGCCACATAGTACATTGTGATGTGAAACTTTTTGTTTGTATTTTCTATATTTGTAAACTTCATGTACGTAGAACCAACACTTTTATTTGACTTATAGATAAGATTCGAGGCTTTTTTATTTACTTATTGTTTTATTGCAAGATTTTCGTAGTTCGAATGCGGCTACTTAGCCATTTATCTTTGATTGTCGAGATTTCTTGGTTTTCATTTATTTTGTGACTCGAAGCTATATGGATTGTGATGCATCTTGACTATCTATCTTCAAGAATGTAAATGTTGCTTTCTTAAATGGTTTGATGAGTTGGTTCTATTATGTTGTGTGTGCATTTTTGTTTTCTTGGACCTAATACGCTTCTTGTGCAATTATGGGGTGCACCCAAGGTGACATGGCCTTGGTTTTGGTGATCTTTTAGATTCCGTGATGGTATTCTTAACCTCTTGAAACACAAGTACGGATGTATGGGCCTCATGAGGTTGGACGGGTGTGGAGATTTTCTTAGATCATGGAGTATTTCACTTCCTTGGAAGAGGGACGGATGTAGGGACTCATGATATAAATGATATATTTGATTATGTAGTGCATGTCAATGGTGTTTTAGTTTTCGTGGTGGTATTTTTATGGTGGGTAAAAGAGAGGTTCATAAAATGTAGGGATCTAATCTAAGAGCGGCCACGTTGTGCACATACAAAGGTGCTCAAGGAGCGCTAAAGTCGTAAATCTAGAGGATAGTAGCCCTAGCCTTAGGATAGCTATAGGTTTCCAAGGCCTACAACCAAGATAAAGATAGGTATCCTACTAGGATTTTGAAATAAAAGAGAGATAACTAAGGGGTGGATAAAGCCAAGGGGTGTAATAACAATAAGAAAAAGCAATAGATCAAAGCAAACATACATCTACTCTAGCCTATCGAAATGAATGGACCAACAACAACAATAAGCATGTACATACATACAACATAAGGGACTAAAGAGAGTTAGAGATACTTGTAGCGTGTTTCTAAGACCATTGATGCATAATCCTCCCCAGAAACAACAACATTGTAATATCCCTATCTAGGACAAGTTAGGAATTAACACAAATCTGATCACACACAACTGAAAACAATTAATATTCAAACCCTGAACTACTGCAATTTTCAAAAATTAATTCCCGCTTAACCGTCTAAGCAAAAATCTTCAAACTTTGGATCTTGGGCCACAAAAATATGAAGAACAATGTCCCAAAACCAGTTTTTGCACAGCCAACATGAAACCCTAATTTTGCCCTAAAAATTAGGTCGCCCAGCACATTTAGGGCATCCAAATAACTCCAAAAATTATAAAACCACTTTCTCCTTATTTCTCCTAATTTCTACGCTCCAATCCACTATTAAACTGACCCCAAAACAACAGATCTGAAATAAATACTAATTTATAACAACCAGAAAGCTTGCTAACAGCTGAAATTTGGAAACTTCATAACTTGCTCAAAACTCAATATTTCTCCCTCAAATAAATTGCAGAATTCTCTATAAATTAAGAGCTTTCTAAAGAGCTATCAATCTGAATTTTTCACACCCTGTAACCCACTCAAAACTGAACCATAAATCTGCAAACCAGTCGCTTAGGGTTAGGAAAAATAGATAATTAAATTCCAGCCTTTTCCCTTGCTTCCAAACCACCCAAACAACACTCTAAGGATCTGAAATTAGTATTTAATTGCAGCAGCATGTAGAAACACCAAAACACCTTGCAAAATGTGATATTAAATGCCTCAACCCAATCGATTCCTTCAAGGTAAATTCCAGCAATGTTAAGAGCCCAAAAACCATCCAATCATGTGCAATATACTTGGAAAATTAAGCAATAACAGACCAGATTTGAATCCCCTTTCAAAGTGCACCCAAACATACCCCAAAATCCTCTAATGCAAGTCGCTTTGCCCTATAATAATTCAATATGCAGCAGCAATTAATAAGCACCAAGAAACCCTTCAACACTCTCAAATAACATGCAATTACACATCCAAATAAATGCGCCAAACATCTAAACAAGTCGCCAAAGCTAGCAAGTATGAATCATGCATTAAAGATACCTCAACACAATAGAACACAATGATTAGAACAAGAGAGAATACTTCAATTGATCAAAACCAGCTCACTAACTTCCCACGCAAGAGAGAGAGAGAAAGCATTAATGGGCATGCATCCCAACTCCAAGCATGGAGTATCAAATAAATCTCATCATAACATAAGTCTAACAATGATCCTAGCACTCCTTTTATAAGCAAGGAGGCACAAAATTCGAAATCCCTAGGAGAGGGAAATTATTAAATAAAAGCAGTTTATTTTCCCTAGGTGTGGCGTCCCCTTTTCAAAGGGTGATTTTAATATTTAAAAGCCACCTAAATATTATTTAATTAATTCCCCTTTTTAATTTGCATTTTGGGAATTTAATTAAATAATTAAATACATTACTTGCTCCATAAATATTAAATAATTAAATAAATATTGCTTTATAATGTCAAATGATTAAAATCACTCTCAAGCAATATTATCTAATTATTTAATATAATTTTTCCCTTGCAACATCCCTAAAGCCCATGGGGAATGATAGGCTAAGGGTCTTCAAAAATTGGGGACATTACAAACATCGAGATAGAATTGTTATGGGTGGAGAAGGGGAAATCTCAACAAGAAAATCTTTAGTTATATCTCACTATGGTGACCCTATTGCATTAGAGGCAAGCTCCAAGACTCCAAAGCCAGCTAACAAGTGCAAAATAGTGCGAACAAGAGTAATTATGCGCAAGTAGTATGTAAACAAGTGATAGCAAAAGTGGTGTTGTGGTTCTACTACTAAGAAAATAGAGGGGCATATATATTTGATGCCATCGCCCATGGGTGATGGCATCATGCTATGGAAAAACCAAATAGACGCCATCGCCCATGGGTGATGGCATCGCCTATGGAAAAACAAAAAAACATACGCCATTGCCCATGGGCAATGGCGTCACTGGGAAACCCCAAGGTCAAAGGCTGAAAACATGAGGAATGGAGGCCAAGGAATAAATGTAAAGGCATGGCGAAGGTCCAGTGATAGAAAGCAAAAGATAATAACGTGCAATAAGAAGCAAGTAGACATGATGGGAGAAGTAGACATAATGAGTGCAATGTGTGAACAAAGGGAAAAAACAAGGCAAGTATAGGGTGACTAAGGCTAATAGCGACATCTCTCAAATGTTGTAGTCTAGCCCACATGACCAAGTTCGATCATACCCTAATCCCAACAGGCCCCTTAAGGCATCTGCTCAAAAGGAGAATGCATCAAATGAACCCGCACAAAAGAAATGGTTAGCAAGCATCAAAAATATGGTGTATATAGTATTCCTAACCCTTGAAACATAGGTACAGATGTAGGGGCCACACAAGGATGGACAGTGTGGAGATTCTTTAAATGTGCATGAATATTCCATCTTCTCGCGAGAGGTATGGATGTAGGGACTCATGATGGCTTGCCTTGATTGTATATGTATGTGGTATTGAGGTGACGAGGCTCTATTATCTATGGATCGTAGGGTGACAGACCTCGCTCAAATATTATGTTGCACAATATATGTTTTGAGAGGTTGTAGATATTAGTGAGTTGTTTCTATGAGTTATTTTCTTCAATGGGGGTGACAATTGCTTCTAGCGAGTGTGATGATTTTAGCACTTGAGACATTGATTTCTTGGTTGAGATACGTGACATGATTATGGATCCTTCCATGCCTTTTATCATACTTCATTACAAACCTATTGATGACTTTATATCATGACACTATTACTTTAACAATCCTTGGATTCTAAATTTTATTCCTATATGCATTGGACTTTTGATCATACTTCTCCATGGCTATATTGACGAACATACCTCTTCTTCCTACATTTGATGCTCAAGTACTTTCATTAACACCCTATTTTCTAAACCCCAAAATCTTGTGCCACCCTAAATTTTTATATTGATGAATTAACAAACCTAGATTCTCTTTCCAGATTCTCAAGCAATGTGCTTCAAACAAAACATAAAGACCAACCTTGGGCTGGTCTGCCAATTAATCCTTTGACCCTGTGATGAATTTGTTAGAAACTGATGTACCTACTAGTGTTGAATTCCTTCATGTACCTTGCATACCAATGGGAAGAACCTTCTTAGATCAGTTATCATGGATACTTCTTGGTAGAGTGAATGTGACAAATGAATATTATATGTACTTTGTGATCATGGTGATAGTGGTTATTAAGGCAAATATGATATTTCAGTTTAGATGAGTTGGCTACATTCTTGGACTTGATGCCCGATTTAGAGGTGGATTACTTCAAAGGACTATTGTACTTTTGGATCTTGTGAGCCCCAATTACAGACCTGTGATTGTGATGTTGTGTTGATGAGGTGTTGTGTATGTGTCGTTTGTAAACCTCTTCGTTTGTTAAATGTGGCTTAACCTTGGTGATGTGAGTTGGGTGTTTGTACTCTTCTTTGATATGTAGGTGCCAAACTGTAATTATCGTGTCAAATGGGGTGTGTTGTGCAGTCAGCCTATGGTTGTGTTGGAATTTATGTGATGTTTAGATGTCGTATTATTGCATGGGCAACTTGTGAGAAATATGGAAATAAACTCCTTAACTATGAAAACTTTAGGAGAAATAAAGTAACTTGTTCAATGAGAAAAGTGTTAACTGTGACATCACTTGTAAGAAAAAAGTGATTGTGCTTGTTATGGCATGTTAATCAATAAAAACTAAGTTGTCCAAGAAAGAAAGAATTGCCAATCTTCACAGAACATGAAGACTGGAGAAAATTTCAACTTCTCTCACTTCCCGAGTGGCCTGCATTTCAGCAACAAGCTTCCTCCCTCTAGTTAACCTTGGCATTGTTGTCGCATTGAGGATGATGCTCTTATAAGCGAGAGGAGATGTAATGCCCTACTTCATATTCCCTACAAGCACCGCATTCTTGTTACTTCCGCATGCCCATGAGCTCTAGTGTACGATGGTCGATGGGTGTATATATTATATCCGACCTTAAAATTTGGTGTCCTTTGTCACCACTAGAGACTTCTAGCATCAGCTGGTTATCAAACAATAAAATTGTAATATCTTGGCTAGACTGTGGAATTTCACACCAAAATGATTTTCTCCATCGTTTCCCTTTAAAGAGAGAATTGTAGAAGATAATGGAGTTTTAATAATTACAGTAGATGTATGCATATACGTATTTATTTATTAATTAAATAAAATAAAAAGTCAAAAGTTGTTAGCATCTTGCCAAACATTTTGGGATGGTATTTGGTGTTGGACTTCATTACGAGGTTTTCTCGGGTTCGATAAATAAATTTTTAAGTTCCTCACCAAGCACTAGTTTGATGCCTTGGTGTGGGCTCACATTTGCGGGATTCGGGACCATGATCGTGTTTTTAGGGGAAAAAATGCTCATCTATATTTTCATTTTATTATCACTATATATATATATATATAATGAAAATATAGAGTTGGTTGTGTTATGAAAATGAATAATTATGTGTAGATAAATAAATTAAATAAACAACATTAAATTTAAAAACAAATAAAACATGCGAGAGTCAATTTAGGGTTGGGGAGAATGTTTGTTGTTTTGGAAAGTTGAAGTTGTGTGGTTTGGGGTAGGCTAAGGAGTCGCCGCCATGTTTTCCAACAGGAGCTCTTTGGAACGTCATGCTTTAGGATATACACAAAATGGTATTTCAAACCATGTTTTCCTTACTAATCGCGCCAACGAGATCCTGATCAGGTTTGGACAGAACATAACGGAAGGAGATATTATGTTAGTTGTAGTTGCATGTGCAATGGTGGACATGTATGTGGAATGTAGCACTATATACAAGGCGTGTTGACAGCTAAAATGAGTTGGAAGAAGGTGAAGCTGCTTGAGAGAGTTCTAGGGCGTGGAATGAAAAGCAGAGTTGTTGGAGGATCTGCTCTATAGTTGGGTGTCAATAGTGGCGTGAATAGTGTTTGGGGTGCCGATCTACTAAATACATTGTAATATCCCTTTTGGGGACAAAACTGAAAATTAAGGAAATTAGCACAAAACTCCAAAATCAAGCAAGTCTGATTTTTATGACAGCAATTAATAAAGGATCACAAAACACTCTCAAACCCTAACGATTAGGAGAGAGAGAGAGAGAAACCCACAGAAGAAACACTCAAAAATTATGAGAAGTGATTCCTTGGATTACCCTTGCTTTTAGAAGCCAAAAACTATGATCAAATCATCAAACTCAGAATTTTGGAATTTATGATGGCACAAAAACAGTTGAAACTTGTAAATTCAATAACTCCCCGAGAATACAAGCAATCTCCACACAAATCTCAAAATGATCATAAAAATACCAGCCATCAAATGAGACCACTATCATAATTTTCCGGAGTCACGAGTTGAAATTAGTGTGATTCCAGGAGTGGGAGCGATGGCAGCAAAGCATGCGAACGGGAGCAGCCCGAGCAAAGGCACCAGTGCAGGGCAAGGGGCAATTCATGGAGCTGGTCACGGGCATGTTTCAGGGAACCAAGGGAATGGCGAGAGTAGGCGGGGCGCAGGGGATCAAGAGACACTACGTGTTTTCCATGCCCTAAGCCTAGGTGAGAAGATGGCTTACCTTCGGAAATCCAAAGAATTGGGGATTCAAATCCCTTCCTCCTCCGATTTTAGGCGCTTTATTACCGACCCATCCGGTGGCTCGGGTTCGGTGCCCTCAGTAGGGGGTAAATCAGTTCACACGGTTACACGGCGGAGGGAAGGTGTCGGTCTCCTTCAAGGATGCAACGCTTCAAAAACTCCTATCCCCCTTCCTCACAGCGTATATTGTAGATCTGCTGGAGGAGGCGCCAACCCTAAGCTTGGAAAATCCTAACATCGAGGCTTATCTCCAATCCTTGTCCCATCTAGCGGTTATTAGCAGATTTAATGGAATATGGTCGGCTTCTCGGCCCTATCATGGGTTTCGTAAAACTGGTCCAAAAATTGTGAGATCTTTTGTTCCAAGGGCTTCTTCGTGGTTCATTTTCGTAGCAAAGGAATATCGGGAGTGCCTATCGACTGACGGCCCGTGGTTTTGGAGCAACGCGAGCTTGTTTCTTACTCTGTGGTTCCCCGAGTTCGATCCGAACTCTCTTTCGTTTTGAAAATGCCAATGTGGGTTCGGTTACCTAACCTTCCTTTGCATTTTTGGCATGCTCTTGAGGATATAGGTAATGTTTTGGGTAAATTTCTAAAGGTGGATCACGCTAGGGCAGCGGCTGGCCTCTCGAACTTATGCTAGATTTTGTGCACAAATCAACCTTAGCAAAGGATTACCCGATAAGATACTTCTGAAATTGGGGAATCTACATCATGTTCATCCCCTAGATTATGAGAACACTACATTCCGGTGTCACATTTGCATACGGGGCTCTAAGTCATTTGCGGGGCTTCTTGCCTACAAAAGCAAAGTCCTCAAAGAAGAAAGAATGTGTCGTCCAGAAGCGGTTGGGACAAACCCTCTTCGGCTCAAAATGAAGAATATGTTCGTAAGGAAGAATCAAGAGAGCCATGTCAATCAGTTCTAGAGTTCAGTTCTATTCAATCGGATTTGGTCGGTCAGCGGGGCCATCCGATTGGGACGGGTGGTGTGACAAGGGGGCATGTATCTGATAATTTGCAATCGAGATTGCACTGGGAGGGAGCTTCTGGTAGTTTCGAGTCCCCACCGGGCTCAAATAATCTCATGTTGGTGACAACCTCGATCCCCGTGGCTAGTGGCTAGAAAGAAAAAAGGCAAAAAGGGGCGTTTCGCAAATCTCCGGATTATTACCCCTCGGTTGAAATGAATTGCTAATCGGGTTAGCTTCGGTTGTTACGGTTATGTTTTTGTTATTGTTTTGAGGTCAACTTGCTGGCCCTTTCTACAGTTATTGTATCCTAGTTCATAACTCCGGTCAAAAGTGTTTACTCGTCAAAAAGAAAAATATCATAATTTTCCAACCATGGAAACCCTCTCAAAATTGATCCCAAAATCTCTAAATGAGTAGATAAAGCTAAAAACCATTCCAAAAATCACCAAAATGGAGATTATGGCATTATAAAATATGCCAAATCAAAATATAAAATCAGATTTGTAATTTGTGCCCTAGAAGGCACTCAAACACCATCAAGCCCTAGTCGTTCCAATCAAGAATGGCTCTAAAATGCATGCAAATATTCGTAGATGATGCCTTTGATCCTCCAACACTCAAATCTGCATAAAGGTCTTCAATAAGTCTTCACTTCAACTAAGGAAAGAGGGTTTTCGTCCTTCTAGGAGAAGCCACACACTTGGGTTTTCGTCCACGAGAGGAGAACAAGGAGCCACTAGCTCACAATGCTCAAATAGAGAAAATGCGCCAAGATAGATCCTTCAAATGAGCTTTCTAATCTTCTTTTATAACCTCCTTTTGGTGCCAAAGCTTGGAATAGCAAGGCCGACCCCTTAAAGTATTCTTTTAATCTTTAATTGGCTTTTAAAGTGCATAAAACCCAACCAACCTGCTAAAGGCAAACACATACTAAAAAGAAACATTAAAAATTAGAAAAACAAATGCAAATGAAAGCTCAATGTTCTTCTCCAACTCCTCTACTTCTTTGCCATGGAGAAGGAATGGCAAGAAGTCCAAGTTCTGATCCTCAAGTGGGAAAAGGGGACATTACATACATAACGGGTTTGTTAGAAAAATGTCGTGGGAGTAGCAATCAACCCAAACACTCTATCGATCACTTACATGCAGATTAAAACCTAGGAAAAGATGAATTGTGGCAGTTACTTATTTTCCTCAATCTGATTTTTAGTTTTGTGCTTTTATAAAACAGCTTGTTGTCACCCAAAAGTTGCACCCTGATAGAGAATGGTGTGTATACTCTCTCTCCTATTGACAAAATTGGAACACCTCAAGGATGTGGGTAACCTATGGCGGAGGTGAACCTCCGAGAGGGCTGGTTCCCTTGTGAATCACCTAAAAACAGAAAACTTGACAAGGAAAAGGGAAAAGGAATGCGGAAAATGGGAAATAGGGGTGATACACCAAAAGTTTGACACTTGCATGTAACTCTGCACACAGAGAATTTAAAGATCCACACACCGCACAACTCTAGACTATTTTGCATAATAAATTCAAGGATTTAGGAAAAGACAGCGGTAGAGGGAATGAATTCCACACTAAGGCAAACACAATATCCTATAACAAACACAATGAATAATCTGAAAACAGCAATATGAGAGGGCAAAATGAACCTTTTTTATTCAAAGGTGCAAGTACAAAGTTGAAGATGCCAGAGCAAATCAGGTGCTCCAAGTATATCAATTTTACAATAGAAATCAGCCAATATAGACTGATGAATAATAAGAATAGATTGTTGCATGCTAAGAATAGACTGTTGTTTTTATTTATTTTATTTTCTTCTTATCCCTTCTTGGCGCATGGGACAGCAGTTCTATTTTTACTTAATTTCCCTTCTCTATCTTTGGCGCATGGGGACAGCAATTCTCCTTTTTATTTATTTAATTCCTATTTTTAACCTCCTTCATGGCGCATGGAACAACAACAATCTATTTTGTTTAACTCAATTTTTAGCACCTCAGTCAACCGTAGTTCATTCTTTCTTTATTTAATTCCATAGAACTAAATATTAATTCTCCATGCAAAGTCTTCATTCAACTGCTGCTTGCTGATCCATCTTTATCCCAATGCCTCAAATAACAATTAATAAATTTATTTTATTTCCTTCCTTCTCTCCCCTTGGCACCAACTTTAGAACAGCAGCTCCTTTTATTTTATTTATTTATTTCATGCAACCTTATCCCTCCTTGCCGCCAACTCCTAGGACTGCAGTTTCTTTTGTTTATTTTATTTATTTCCACCTTTATCCCTTTGGCGCCAACTCCTTAACTAGTGGCAAAATATGGTAACACGGCCCTTCCAAGGATACTCTCTAGCTGTTTGGTGCATATACAATGTCCTAGAGCATTCCCTGGAATGCAAGCTTCAATTATGTAATTTTGTATATGGCCATGTGGATTAGTAGATGAGAGTTGCAATACCTTATGTCATATGTGCTACTACAATCCCAGATTTTATTACTACGTCTGTTGGTTGCATTTTTGGCCATTGTAGGGGATCCATGGCAACGATTGGGGGTGGGGGCAGGAGAGGGGGAGGGGGTGTATGCAAAATGTGGAAGCCACTCAAGCATGTGAGCCGCTCAACTCAATGCTGGAAGAAACAGGGTCTCAAGGTCTGCATGGTTGTAAGATCTGCCCAGAATAGAATTGTTAAAAAAAAGGTCATTGAAAGCCATATTACGGCTGCCATCCTTCCTCTGGCATGGATTTTTCCTTTTCCTTCTAGTTGTTACCATACATTGATTTCTTATCTCTTATGTTTATGTTATAAATGTGTCAAGTTTGATGGGCATGTGTAATTGGGTGAAGGTTAAACAATATGTTAAAAACTGCACAATAAGATGAGAAATATACGCCGAACATTATAATATGCAAATTGAATTCATTCGGGATGATTACAATATGAAAGCTATTACATATATAGTCTAGGCCCCCGCCTCTAAAGTCAAGTTGGGTTGGGAGGCCAACTGTCTATATATACATGCCGAGGAGGGGGAGGAGGCCCCTATCTATAGATGACCGGCCCCGACGGCCGGATTGGTGAAAAGAGCCTTTTAGTTTCCTAAAGACTAGGAGATAGGTAATATCTCAATCCAAAAAATAGCTCCATTTATCTCTCCACATCCCCAAGATATCTACAAGCATATCTCACACATATCACTCATACAACCCACCAATATCTCACTCAACCCTTTATTCCCTCAACTATCCTATAATCTTTCATTCTAGTGAGTTGTTAACTCCCATATAACAAATACGATAATGTATCTAATACATTATCTCACACACACAAATATAAATAAACTATACATATTATTATAAATGAGTTTACAACTCATAATAATAATATTACATTTTATTTTTTAAATTAGCTCAACCATGTGAGCACTAACCAATATTTTCCTAACATTCCCCCTTAGTGCGAACATGGTAGAAAAAGTTGTTACACATCCAACGGCGAGAATGTACGACTCCTCCGCACGCCCATTCTCGTGGCTCATGACCTTGATACAAACGAAAGGGACCTCTTCTCAACCTTCCATGGTTTTCCACAAGTTTACCACAAACTAAATATGAACACCTCGTCAGCAGTTCACTCATGTGGTTTTCTAGTTTACCACAAACCTTTTCAAGATCCATGTCTGCATGTGCTTTTTGTTCCCCCACAACATTGTTACATCAAGGAAAATACAGATTTTTTTCTCACGCAAGAGCTCACTTATTACAACAATTGAACATGAATGATCATTTGTTCTTATTTTCACACAACAAAAATCAAACACAACTGAAAAAAACTACCAAAACACCATAGTGTGGCCCCTTCGCTTGCGGCTAACGAGAGGTCGTTGATTGACCTCCTTCCTCCGTTGCCTCCTGCCTCCATTTGTCTGCTGCTAACTCAATTGGATTTGATCATGAGGCTCAATTTACATTGATGGACATCGGTTACCACCGAAAATGCATTCGTAAGGTAAAAAAATTAGTTTTTGTGCTATTTATGACTCACAAAATTGGCAAACAAATAACTTTCGACTCTTATACAATGAGACGATACAAAATAACAACAATACTTACAATAAGACGCTCCTCGATGACAATTTTAACAAAATGACGATAACACGTCACGGAGACAAAATACAAGGAAAAGACACTTTATAACAACTTTTATGACACAAAACTACAATTAATAAACTTACATTTTATATATATATATATATATATATATATATATTAGTAAAAGACTCTAACACTAAAGATTAGAACTTTAAAATAAAATGATATGACTTAAAATAGTTTTTTTTAAAATAAAAAAACTTAAATTAATATTAAAAAACTAAAACTAAATCAAATACTCAAAAATTTAAAAACTCAGATTCATATAACCTAAATAAAACCTAAAAGACTAAAACACTTTACCATAAAGTCAAAAGAATTTTTATTACAAAACCATGGGCTAAAGCCTAAAAGTAACACAAATAACAAAAGACAAATACCTCTTTTTGAATGATACTAAAACAAAGTCTAAACCAATGATATTTAGACTTTTAGACTCCAATAAGCAAACAAACATAACAAAACGTTCTAATATAAACAATTAAACTCCTAAGCTTTGTATTGAGGATGACTTTATTACAAAGAGGTTTCACCGTATGAAAGGAGTGGAAAGAAGCTTCACTTATCAATGAACAGCTGAATTCTACAGGTACGTGTTGCTGCATTATACTGAATATGACTACGATGTGGCAGTTTTATTCATCAAGGAGAATACGTCCACCACTAAACACAAAGATACTCCAGAGTCCAAACATCTTCATTGCACATGCCGCATGTCTACTACGCCTCGACAAGTCATAATCAGGCCTATCATTATTCGTAGGCACTTATATAATTATCCACTTTAAGTCCAATGCTATTTCCTGTTGGGACACTTCATGGGTTCAGGCCATGGTTAAAACAGACCACAATATTAACTCAGACACTAAGAAGATGGATCCAATTATCAAAGATTGCACGTTGTCAGATGTAGCAGGCTTAAAGCCCAAAGTAAATGATGTAATAATAAACTTTCCTCATGCATCTATATGCAGTTTGTAATCATTACACAGATCCATGGCTCCTTCGCATACACAGGCCACTTTTGTACCAGCTCTGATACCAGTATTAAACACTGCACAATAATATGAGAAATATACGCCGAATATTATAATATGGAAATTGAATTCATTCAGGGTGATTACAATATAAAAGCTATTACATATATAGTTTTTTAGTTTCCTAAAGACTAGGAAATAGCTAATATCTCAATCCAAAAAATAGCTCCATCTATTTCTCCACATCCCCAAGATATCTACAAGGATATCTCACACATATCACCCATACAACCCACCAATATCTCACTCAACCGTTTATTCCCTCAACTATCCTATAATCTTTCATTCTAGTGAGTTGTTAACTCACGTACAACAAATATGATAATGTATCTAATACATTATCTCACACACACAAATATAAATAAAATATCCATATTATTATTAATGAGTTTACAACTCACAATAAGAAAATTACATTTTATTTGTTAAATTAGGTCAACCACGTGAGCACTAACCAATATTTTCCTAACACAATACGGAAATAGTACTTAAAGGATAAAATAGGCATCCTCTAGTAAAGACCGATATTTAGAGTAATTCCCTTCCCAGCTTGTTATTCAACGAAGTACCTACGCTTACCCGATATAAATTAAACCAAAAATTTAAATTTCCAGAAATGTTACATGAAATTGGCGAATGAATAAAAAATAGGCACCACTCTCAAAACTCTAACGTGTAAAGAAGCTTGAAAAGAATGAAAAACTCTCTCTCTCTCTCTCTCTCTCTCCTTAAATGTGTAAAATCGTTGTAAATATTTTGGGAAGGGAAAAGTTTTAAATGTATGTTTCATAGCTAGATAGGGAAGGGTAAGACTGACTCATGTTGATGCACGTGTGCAGAACAAAGGAATGAAGGAGTTGCAAGTTTCAAAGATGATATATATTGACATACTTATAAATTAAATGTTGTTTCAAAGATATGTATATCGTGAAGTTATGATTTAGAAATCATGATTAAAGTGTAATGTTTGCCTTGGTGTTTTCATAACTAGTAATTGATAGATTTGGTTATGTAATAATGAACGTCATGGAAAAGTCACATTTGTACTACATCTTATAAAAAAATTCAATTGGCAAAAGACATTGTGATATGGCCAACCCTATAGTAAATCTATAATGCGATTGAACTCTTTTCCTTGTGTCGCGCTTGGACACTTTACCTCAATTTGTATGTGGGCTATAATAATAAGGGCTTGTGTGGTCCTTACAATATTGTATGTTAATAGCCATCCTTGTTATCGTCTCCCTCTAAACCACTTATTAAATAGGTTGAGCCCATTGGAGTTAATAGTTGTACTTGAATATAGTTGATAAACCTGTTATTATTTAACACCCACCATTTTCAAAACTTCTTTTTCAAAATAGAGATCCAATTTGATTTGAAAGAGTTGGCAACATTTAATACTTGCCTTTTTTAAAAGTGTTTCCTTATCTTTTGCTTGAGTCCATTTGCTTAGTACTCGCACTTTAACTTTGCTTTGTTCCTCACACTTGGGCATTTCCTTGCATTTGGGCATCGTCACACTTCGCAGTTGCAAGAATTTGTTCCTCGCAGTCAACATGTGTTGTTCTTCGCACTTCACAGTTGCGAGAATTTGTTCCGCGCACTTCGCTTTCAAGAAATAACTAAAGGTAAAGACACCTCAGCACGCAGGTAACTGTGAGTCAATCATAATGGGACATGTGGCTTACACATTGTTTGCACATGGCATCCAAAGGTCGGGCAGCTAATAAAGACTAGTGATTGTGCTCAATTCTAAATGGTACAAGTGTGTGGTTCATATTTGAAGGCTAACATTTCAAAACTCAACGTACCTAAATCAGGTAAACATTAAGTCATGTGTTGTGCGCCATAAATGTAGCATGCCAAATTGAATAAGAAGATTGTTCAGTCTAAAACTAAGGCATTAACCAAAGTCATTTGCAAGCCCGAATTTTCATAATCTTGAGCTTACAATAGCTACAGTATCAACTTCTGAAGCAATGGCTAGCAATTCAATGCATTCTCCAGGACAATCTAGTGTGGATACTTTCTTGTATACTTATGCAGACCAGAGAATGTTGAGAGACACCATCCTAGATCATGCTTCGTTGGATAATGAGTTCCCACATTATTCTGTCATTGTCTCAACCGTTCATAGAGAAAGGAATTATGTAGATGCAGTGGATGAAGATACAATGACGCCCGTTCAGGTTCAAAGAGTTGCAAACATTAGAGCAATAAAGAGGCCTAGATTACATCAAATCGCAGCAAAACCAAAGGTAATCCATGTCCTGATTTGCTCTCTCCTATTTCTACCCTCACTCGTGTACGAAATGGAATGTTATGCACCAAAAATGAAGATTATAGAGTAGCCTCCATCTCTGGTGTTCCTTTTAAAGTATATTATAAGCTACCAGAAGTTGATATGGTGTATAACTCAACTATCATCGAATCATGGATGGCAACCAATCAATTGAGGAAGGTTTTGCAGAACTGGTCGATGGACTCCATGGATAACATGGATGATGACAACCTAAATAGCATCTATATTCAGAGGTTTAGGCCAAGAGTAAGGATTGCAATGGCTCTAATGAACCGTCTAGACGGCAACTCTTCCACTTTCATAATGGACGTTGTTGGATTCATCTTTTATCACAGATTATTGATGATAATCAGATTCCTGCCATAGGGCATACTGTAAACCAGATTTTGATTTCTCAAATGGAGGCATACGTGGTCAATAAGAAGTCATTCTTCATGGCATCATCCTTAATGTATGCAATCTATGGAATATTGGTTTGTCCTGAATTTTGCCCTTTGTTGAACCCTAGGTACCCTCGTGAAGTAAATGAGGCTTATTCTGATTTATACACACACAAGTTCAGAGCACATGTTGAAGAAATATGTAATTTCTTCTATCACACTGTTTATAGAATGGTTATGGAGAAACCAATGGTCAGGATTTCAGCATAAGTTATACAGTCCATCAGACAAATGGGAGTTGCATGGTTCTATCCTAAGTACACAATTATAATGATTGAGGGGCTTTTGACTCCACCTCTGCAACTACCATATCATGTCCTAGACAGGCTAGTAAAGCAGGAGGATACTTTTTAAATCCTCAATGGAATAGCTAGCAAATGCAAGGAGAAGAAGCTAAGGCCATATCCTCCACTGCCTCTCACACTTGGAGTTAGAGAATCCAGGAGATGGCCTAACATTAAATCTGTTGCTGCTCATAGACATTCCTTCAGTTTGCCCAAGCATGCATTGAGAAAATATGATCCTAAGCACAAAGTTGCCAGGCACTTGGAGTCATTAAAGGGGGATTAAACAAAGTATATAATCATGAACCTGATGCTCATGACTGGGTATGGATCATCCAAGATGATGATGATGTTGTCCAACAAAACATGAAGAATGAAAGGGTAGTTCTTCCACCTAGGGAGTAATCAGAAAAGACTCTTCAAGAAGAGAGATACGAGCTCATACAGAGCAACAAATCCAACAAAGTGAAAGGTCGCCAACTTCCTCCCCAGGGCCTGTTGATCCTGACACTTCAGAAGTTCAGGAAGTAGTTCCTGAAGAAGTCCAAGGTCCTCCTCTGGTTGCATATGAATTGTCTTCTTCAGAAGAAGAAACAACAACTGGAGAATCAAGACAAGTTTCAAAGAGAAAGGGAAAGGAACCCTCAGCTAGTGTGCACTTTCTCATGGGCAAGAACAAGACTGGGTAGAGCAGGCTCTAGTCACACAGAAGGAACAACCAGATTGGGAAACACTTGAAGACCCACAGATCAAAATTGAGTTTAATCCTAGAACTGACACAATGAAAAGAGTGACCAAGAAAAGGATGTCAACCAATGAAGCTCTAATTTGGCATGAAACATCAGAGGACTTGTTTTCTCTCACAAAAAACAGGAAAATTAAAGGGTCCCAGGATGTGGAATATAGAGATCATGTGTCCTTCACTAAAGCATCATCTGCGTTGGCAATACATATGGTTAAGGGAATCCAAGAGAAAGCGAGAACACTAGAAACACAAGGAAAGGCCATTGTCCCAGATGACATTGCAAATCAAGTTGAGCGGGCTCTCTTATCTCTCTTCAACATTCTAAAGCAAAGCCTTGATACCAAGATGAAGGGAAAAGTCTTTTCTAAAAAGGGCCACACAGTTTTGAATAAAGTGTTTGTGTTGCAACAAATGCTCCAGGCTATCATTAAGGCCATTGATGAGGGAGTGTGTCAAGATCCTGTTGTGCTAACATCAGAAGATATTGAGCTTTGTCAAACTTACATCACATATACAAAGGCTGCTTTGGAGAATTAGGAGGATCAAATGGGCAGAATTCCCCACAATTAGATCATATCATCTCCAGGGATAGTCAAATATTCTCCGATGCAGCTATTACTAAGGTGTGCATAGAGAACCAAGATGTGGTGACCATGGATGAATTCTCAGGGAAACTTAGACAATTCATGGTGCATTTCAACAAGAATATTTCCAGGGAAAATAAGGCAAAGGCTTCCAAGGTTATTGAACCGGTATCTCATGCTATGGAAAAGATTCAAAAGGTCCAAACCCTCAAGGAGATTTCAGAGACAATAATGGCTTCTCAGAAGAATCTGCTAGACAAAACTCCTAAGCTCTTCAAGAAGCCCATCATTGATCTTAATAAACTTGATGGGGATTATAAGGTATGCAGGGATGCATTGGTAGCATCCAAAGCAGGGTCCTCACAACAAGCCCCAAGGACTTCTAAAGCATAAGTGGTGGAGGAGAAGTAGGTGATTACAAAGTGTACTCTAGGAATATTCCTTGGATACACTGAGCCCATGTGATTAATGTAAAATTCTAACTGAATCAGTTAGGATATTTTGCAAAAGGTCAGTTGTCCTTAATATTTTGCATGCCTAGTTGGCAGTTTTAAAATTGGTCAGTTGGCATTGCATAGGCGGGAAACCTCTTGGTTCCATTTTGTATAGATACACGTGTACCCTTCTTTTCAAGAGGGGGGGTGAATTCAAGAATTATAATGCAAAGTGGTTGCATTAATTCCTGCAAGTTGAAGTAATCTGGTTTTCATTTACCCCTCTATATGATCTTTATGAATTGTTGTTAAATTATAATAATTTTCATGCCCATAATTATGACCTTTAAATTGTGCTTTGCAAGTTTAGTGAATGTGTAATAGGCTTCATATATTGATAAGTTGTAATGGATGTGCGTTTAGCAATTTGGTGATTTGTTTTGTTTATGAATGTTCAATTACATATTGTAGTCAGAGTTTGAATATTTGCATCAGTAGTGAATCCGTTTGTGTGTAAACTAAACTGAATGCATTGGTTATTTGGGTGCACATACTTAATTCACATAATTCAATTTCATGAAATTTAGTTTTGTCAAACATTTATTTTCTCTATGTCTTATCCTCCTGTTTGTTTTTCTTCTGAGCAATACCCATTAATTAGGACCCCATTAGTCTTGTAGGTGATAGGTATAGTTGAGTTTGTAGAATAATGAGGTAGTACGGAGAGTGGCGCTAGAGGGACTATAAAATTGTCCAACAATATCCTCATTGGTTATTTATAAGATCAAAACCTGCAACTCGTGCTCTGAGTCATTTTTGACTCTAAAACGAGGACATTAAGAGCCTGTCATTCTTTGAGTGTCACACCCCGCAATTTTTGTCTGCCTCGTTGAAACGGATAGGTCATAAAGATGGGTGGGTCATGTGAATCGAGGATAAACTCTGTTGCGGAGTCGTATATGCAGCCACACGTGCCTGTGCATAACCTGTAAAGGATATGCACACATACTTGTAGTTGCATGTGCAACCCCGCAGCAGCGATTATCATTCGGCACATGAGGTGTACTCAGCATTTATGACGTGTTCATGTTTGTTTGGTCATTGTTTCGGTAGTAAATATGATTGTGCACCATACTATGTGGTATGTTATGAGTTATTACCTTGTTGCAATCAATTAATGGACCGACGACTTACTTATGCTTTGTGCCTATATTCTACCCATTGTTACGGTTCTTGATCTTAATTTATTTGCATTGTTGTAGCGTGCTTGAAACAATGGGATTAGCACACTAACAGTTGAACATGTTTGTGTATCAATATTACCTTGATTCCATTGCTATACTTTGCGACCACATTAATCGACTCAACCTAGCAAGTTCATATATTCTAACACCTACCTGTATAAGTGTCACAAAATGTTACTATACCAGATTTATTGGGTGATTGTGAGCAAGTACGATATCGAGCTTCACATGCTAAGGTATGTGGACCATGATTATATTACTACTATTGCTTACCTTGGGTTTGGATGATCACATTCTAGTAGGCAAATTGGACTTCATGTGCATTGGCAATATGATCTTGTCTATTAAAATGCAAGAGCTAAACAATAATGGTTTGATTGTAGTCTATATTGAAGGGTATAATATTCGACCACCCTTAATGCAAACCTTATAATGTATTGGGCACTAGCATACAAGGCCTAAACCGATGCAAATCTATGGTTGATGTTTGGTCTAAGCTTATTGATTATCTTTGATGCTAGACTTTATTAAGCTTGGGCATAAGTATTAAAAGGGCCCAAGCTATGGTTGTTAGTCTTTCGAAATTATTGTGTTTGAAACTAATGTTGATAAGCCATGTTAGAAAGCATAAGGAACTAAACCCACCCTATGTGGCTTGTAAAAGCTGTAACTATTAATTGGGGCATTTAAGACTCATTGTCAACCATTCAAAGTGGAAGAGTAGCTAACTTTAGTGTTATGGTCTTTTTTCATTGATAAATGTTAGCATGAAATTGTTTTGTGGAAACTAAGTGGCACTTTGCTAATTTTGAAAGGAAAGTTGGTGGAGAAAATTTGAGGGAACTGTTGGTTTTCCTCGCATGCATTAATTTCCTCGAAATTCTCCCCACGACCTCGGGGGATAACAAAGGTGGTTTTGGGGCTGCTGTTTTTGCATTGTTGTTTCATTTTGATTATGGAGGTTTTGTGGAAACTCTGCATGCATAATGTAGATCCTATTTTGGGTTCGTTGTTCGTGGAGTTTGTGAGTTGTTGCGTCGCATCTTGACTACCAATTGAGATAGTCTTGGAAGCATTGAAGACTGTTGTTAATAAATAATCATGGAGAATGTTGGAGGTTTTTTCTTTGCTGTGGAATCGATTATGGGTGCTTTCATGTGGGGCAAAAGCTTGGAAAAGAAGAAGAGGAAGTGGGCTTTCTATTACAGGCATGATCATTCTATTTTCTCCCTAATGGCTTGTTTTGTTTATTATTTGCATAAGTAAAATCACTGCAATGGGTTCCATCGTGGTTATTTATGCTATTTGGATAATATTACTTTTGGGTTTTGTGTTTGTGTTGATTTTGAAATACGACAATGGTTAAGGCTTGAATGTTACTCCAAGTCCTGTTTAATGTTGTGTGATACTATTTTATTGGGTGTAAATATATGTATCTCTCTTGTCGTTACTTGAATATTATGGTTAAATAATAAGTATTTCCTAGATTCGGCTTTGGGAAAGCGTGTTGATTTTCTATGTTTAAAACATACCAAATCTTCTAATTGAATAAGGATTTAGATAGCTTATAATTTTGTGAAGATGATTTACGGGTGCTCGTCGTTCGACCTGTTTGGGTCGACTTGCAGCGATTTATAATGGAGAATCGTTTATTCGATAAACCCACATGGGTTTCAGTCAATCTGTAGAGTTGAGTATGGGTATTTTTACATTTCTGAAATGTATCTTTGGTATAACATGTAACCCTAGTTCGAACCCAAGAAGTACGAGAAAAGAGGAAATTCTACTAGTATAATGATAGGTTATTATCTCTATTGTCGTGTTTTTCCAATGAACTATTAGTTGCTTGTAGATACTGATTCGTAGGCGAATCCATGTGTTATGTTGTTTAAAAATGAGTCACTATTTAATAAAAGCAGTCTACTATATTGATATATGTCTTGGATGCGGTATAGTTATTCTAATTTGGTGGTATATTTGATATCATCTTGCACTTCTCGGTATTTTTTGTAGATCTTAGGGGTTCAATTTGATAAAGGTAAATAAATCTACCTTAATGTCTATAAATTGTTACTTGTTTTGTTTGAAGGTGTCGGGTTTATTAGAGTTACCTTGAAGCTCCACCAATATGGTCACGGACTTCATAATATTCTCTCGAGCTTTTCTACTTAAGCTGTTCGTGTATCTCTTTAGGTGGGTAGATGGTGATAAATGGTTCATTTTGCAAAGTCGGTTTAGTCTTTGATGTTATTCGATACGATTAAGGTAAAATGTATCTTACCTTAATGTCGTCAATTGCTTGAATATTCCACTTTTAGTCTATCGAAGGTTTGGGATTGTTATGCTTTACCATTATTAAGGTCAACGTGTAAAGAAATTTGACTTGTTTAAAGTTGGGGGATCTTGATTGGTTGTGTTGACTATATCATTACCATTCTTAGAAGGCTTAATTGATGCAAGGCAATTCGATGCTATTATAAGGGTTACCTATAAATGAAAACCTTAACACTATCCTTAGGAGAAGTAATCGATAATTCAAGGCAGTATTGAAATAAAGATTGTTTATGACATTCAATTTGATATTGATATAAAATGTGTATAAATTTTATAATATAGATACAGTACTTTAACTAAGGTGATATGAGGTGAATGTTTGGATCTTAGTGTAGCTATTAAAAATTTTGCCTTCGGATTTAAGACCATGGTCGGTTCTTTGAATAATGCAATGTAAATTATCTTAAATTGATGATATTTAACGTTCGTGTTACTATGTTGTTTATTAAGATTTTTACATTGCAGTATTTCGTTTATGCAAATACCAAATGGCTCAAACTGTTAAGCAGGAAAGAGGACTTGTCATGCTAGTTCATTCGAACTGACCTTTGCTAACATTTTGCAGATGGCGTAAGTTAAGACTGCATGGCAGATGTTGTTAAAGAAATTGTTGATTCGATTTGTTGGTTTAATACTGAAATGTATTGATTATTGTGACTGTGATAAGTGGAAGATTGGTGTTCTATTTTGATTAGTAAAAAGGGGCTATGTTAGCCTAATCTATTTGTAATTGTTCTGAAAAGAAAATAAATAATTTGTAATCATTAGTTAATTATGTCTTACCATGAATCAAGTATTTATGTGAAAGGTCACTTAAGTTATTTAATTGAATGTTGGGAACTTATGTTGATTAATATATTATAATGATGAGTGATTAAGTATTAAATATTAAATGGATGATATATGAATAATTGCATTTAAATATGAATGGATTAAGTGTATTATGGATTCTTTGCTTAATCATTTTGATATTAGATCTATTAATTACTATCCTTGGCATGATACACTACTAGTGTAAATAGAAAAAATTAGGACTACAGAATTAATGCAGTAAGCTAATTGAAATTTACAACCGGGATGTAAAAAGAATGTAAGAGTATAACTTAAATCTGCATTTGCAACTTACATGAATATAAAAACATGTTTAACTATACCTTAAAGCTATATGAACGCTTATTAACCACATGTAATGTTTATTCGTAAGGAAAGGAAACCTATTATCGCATCAATGTGAAAGGGATCATCATGACAAATGATATCTCACTGCAGTAACTCAACCATTAATAATGACGTACTTAGTGTTGATAGATAACATAAGATCTATCTATAGACATAGATCTCTAGGATTCCATAATTAGTTATATGATACGAATAGGATGTTGTCTTTTAATAGCAAGCGACATGAAATCACATGGATTAAGTATCATTCGTCGTATGTACAAAGCACGACAAAGTATGGAATGAGGTACGCAGGTACTTTTAGATCACTGGGATAGGGTACAAATGTATTTATCTGTCTTAATAAACTAAATAAACCTAGTAAATAGGAATGGACATTAATGAATGCTTACGTTGTTAATTATGAACATAATAACTTAAGGAATGGAAAAGAATCCAGATAACTGAATTAGGTGAAAGACAAGTTCCTAATGACAAGTGTGTCGTCACGGAACCGAGCATGGCAAACATGTCTCTGAAACTTTGATCAAAGTAGTGTAAGTTGTTGATTACACTTTGTCCTAATTTCACCAAGATCTAATGTGTAGGATACCGGATGGGATTCGATTGATGGATACCCATGTATACACTTAGAAATCATCACTTGATTATCAATGCCTGAAAAAGGAAACCAATAGTATACCTTGTATACACACTCGTAAAGAGTAATCTATGAGGGATCGGTTACTAATCGACTCATGTAGCTGCACATGGTTTTTGATTGTTATCGGATGGATTCAATTTCATATTTATGTTGGATTTAAATGTTGGGTATTTAAATCAGTGAAGCATGAAGTTAATATAAAATAAATAAATAAAAATTCCTAGTTGAGAAGCGTAATAAAGAGGTGTTACATTGAGTGAGCATCTTGCACACATCAACGAGAAAAGTTGGCTCTAGAGGAGGGGACAATCTTTCAAACAACAAGCACATCTCTTTAGGCTTCTTTGCACACAAGTTTTTCTTCCAATATTAGATAATGATAGTTATATACGTTGGATTTACCACTTAACTATCATACGGTCTCGTTCCAATTCAAGATTGTCCCATGTATCATTAGGTTTTCACAAGAATCCTTGATCCGATAAAGGGAAGTCGAAAGACTCAAAAATACACAACTTAATTCACCAAATTCATGTAATCCAATTTTCGCCTTCGTACCAACAATGGCATGGTTAGCCAAGTCTTCAATCAATATCCTGGTCATGTCCATCATTTTGAAATCCCGAGAAGTACCTTCCTTGTTTGACCCTTCAGGGAGCATCTCTACCAAAGAACACATTAGAACGTTTAAGTCATCTTTAAGGCTTCGAATGTCATACATGAAGATGTACCCTATAGGTTTTTTTCATTTACACTTCATAATGTTGCTTATGACTGGTTTTTTAGATTTGCTGAAGATTCGATTACAAGTTGGCAAGAATTCAATAATATATTTGTTACACAATTTTGGAGGATTACGAACCTGGGAGTCATTTATCAGCAGTTCTCCACCCTGAAAAGAGATACCAAAGAACCCATAGAGCCTTTAATGAAAGATTTCATAAAATGTATACCTTGGTGTCACTCAGATTTCACCCTGAAATCTGCGACTACCCTATCCGAAAAAAATTGTACTTTTAAAATAATGGGTCGTTTTGTGTTTTTATTGCCTGAAAGTTCCTGTATTGCATCAAGATAATCCCAAAGAGCCATATTAGCCTTTTTCGCCAAATACCCAGATGCCCAAAATTGTTTTATTCTGTCATCGGTATTTGTCTGCGGGAAATTTGTATTTAATTATTTTGAGCCCCGTATGAGGCTATTTGCGCTCCGTTTTAACTCTGTTATGATCGAACATATCATTATTACCTTGTACCAGAAGGATTTTAACTAGGAATAAGTTTTGGGCTTTATTTGTAACTTTTGGCAATTTTTCGTGTTTTTGTGGTGTCCTGTTTCGTTTTCTGTGAAATTTCTCTAGAACAATTAAGAAGAAAAAGAATTATTCAGACGAAGATAGACAAAGCTATGGCGAAGAAAGATGAAAAAGAAAGCACAACGGAGTCATGCATCACTTATAAAGTTACAGATATTGGAGACACGGATCTAGGCTCGGAACCTCTTGCTGAATTGATAAACAGATCCAGAGCAGGAAAGACTTCACTCATGCGTGCAGGAGAAACTTCACTCATGCGTGCAGATTAAAAGCAGTGGAATTATTCGAGTTGCAGCTTTTCCATCCATAGCCCTGTTGCCAAAGTTTGTTATGCAGGTGCAGATCCATATCCAAATGCAGATGCAGATCCAGATCTAGATCTCATAGTTGCAAAAGCTTCCGGCACAAAGGCTGCATCCTCTTGTTTCGAATGCAGCCCGTGAAGAATCCAGTGCGTGGAAAATTCCTTCCAAGATCCTGTGCATGTGCTCTCATCTTCCAGTTGAAGCCTTCATTGAATTTTCATTCACCCTAAGTGCTTTCCAGAATTTTTAATTGCTCATATGCAATTAAAAATAAGGATGATGAGTTATCTACGGCCAACCTTGCATTGATGCATGTACAAAAGAAGAACTGCAAAAGTTTCAAAGGATAAAAAAGAAGACAATGCGAAGGCAAAATTCCAGCTTGCTTCCAATTCCAACTACTTGCAATTCCAGCTTGTTTCCAGATCCAAATTTGCTTGATCCAGTTTGAATCATTTGCATCTGAGACATGAAAAAATACAAAGTCAGCTTTCCTCTTTCTTCTTCTTTCCTCCGACAAAGTCAGCTTTCCTCTTCCTTCTTCTTTCCTCCGACAAAGTAATTGAGCGATCAATTAAATTATACAACTTAAGTGATTGGTTTAAAAGCCATTACTTGAAGAAGTCAACTACTTAGAGATAGGTGGCACGTGCAAGAGTAGAAGGTTCTATATTGATTCTGAAATCATACATGTCATGCAAAGAGGAATTCCAGGAGGAAGATTGCCAGTTGTTTCTTTCCGACTTCCACATGTGCCAGTTCAACTAAAGCTTCCAACTTGTAATTGCCCCTCTACATTCTATAAGTAGAGGAAGAACCTTCGGGTTAATGGATCAGAATTTGTAAGCAGCAATCTTGTGTTCTAGACTTTGTGCTGAACCCCTGAGAGCAACTTGGAGCAAAGGAATACAAAGGAGCAGGTTTCGAAGAACTTTGTGTCACGGTGTACTTTGTTTCTTGCTTTTAATCTTAGATCTCTTAGTAAACTTTGTGTTATTATAGATCTAGATCTAGAGCTGCCTTTGTTTTATAATTCTGTGTGTTCATATCTATTGAGTTTCTTCTATGTGCATGCAATTAGCTCTGCTATCTACTAATTGGGATGCACATCTTCCCCATTTCTTCTCTGTATTTCCTTTACTTCTTTCTTCTATAACTTTCCTTTCTTAAACAGTTGCTTACTTGCTGCAAAACTTCTTAGTTATGGTTCATGAACTAAGTGGTTAAAGTAAAACCCCTGATAGATAATAACACATTTTTATTGACAAATCTGACACGGGAGCCTCACCGGTTAAATGAGGGAGATTTATCTCGTGATTGCCTAGGTTTGATGCTATGCAGAAAATCTAGCCAACATAGCTTAACCACCGATCCATACAAACCCACACCCAATTTAGCGCTTGAGATCTACAAAAGTGCGTTGAATCCATGATGCGGTCTTTTTGAGAAGATCGCAAAATATTAACACCTGGGAAACCGCCTATGCAAAAGCAATTGAAATTGACAAACAAATGCACCCTCCATACCTTTACTGAGAATGTGGATCCGAATTTGCCTCCTCGCGTTAATCAAAATGTACTTAACCCCACGCAAACACTGGTTTTAAATGCTTTGCCTATCAACCATATCACTCCAAACCAACAACCAAGATTTGCTAACCTTGCACCTCTCATTGATCAACAAGTAAATGATAGTCAAGATTTAGTTACAGTCAATAATACCAACACTCAAACGATTCGTCGAGGCGCAAAATGAGAACTAGATTCTATCCAAAGAATGGTCCAAAAGTTAGCAATGATTTCCTAAATTTGCAAAGACAAGTGGTAAATGATGGAGAACGGAGTTTGAAAAAGTATAATAATGAGCCCTTTAAGAACAATAACAATCGGCAAAATCTTCCTTGAATAAGCTACCGGAAATAAATGTTTGTGAAATTGCATTACCTAATTGGTGTCGAGTGCATAATACAGCTAAACATGGTGAGTTGGATTGTGTTGAATTTTGTCATGCTTTTGAGGTGTTTCAAAATGAACTAGACAATTATGAAATAGTCTCGAATACTACTAATATTGCTAGTTCATCTAACTCATCTGACAATGTGAAGCCACCCAACAATGCTATGATGGTAGAGACCTATAGTTTCCTTTTCAGGAAGATAATGAACCAAAGGAGAATACAGATGAGGTGCATGCATTTTAGCAGTATCAAAAGGGAAATTATACACGAGAAATCCCGGACACATGATATCACTTCAGCCCCCAAATAACAACACAACACCACCTGATCCAAAGGCCAACAATGATCCTCCGCCTCCTAAAGGAAGTGATTCTCGCACCGGAAAATTTTCAGGTATGTCTCAAAAAACTAGATATAATATTGTAGAAGACATGAAGAAAATTAAGGCAAATATTACCTTACATGAGCTAGCACAAATTATAAAACAGAGGGATCTTTTATTAAAATATTTGACTAGCAAAGCCACAAAAGATCCACAAAAATATGTCCCATGCAAATGTAGCTTTGTACAAAAGTAAGATTGAAGTCCACCTTCTTACTTATGGTTAGGATCTTTGGGAAGAACTTGCATAATTGTTTGGTAGACTTTGGAGCCTCTGCTAATATCATGCCTTCAAGCATTTCCAAGAAATTAGGCTTAACCCCAATAAAATTAGATAGGGTGGTGGTTCAATTAGATAAATCCAAGGTAGAGGTGATAGGAGAACTCCTCAATGTGCACATGCAATTGGCTTCTGAACCAAGAATCCAACAATTTATAGACATACAAGTTGTAGAGATCCTAAGGCTTATGGTATGCTTTTGAGTCGTGATTGATCTAGAGCTTTAAATGGGTATATGTCCATTGATTATTCACACATGTGGTTGTCCATGGAGAGGTATTCCAAACCAAATCAGGGTAGAAAGGGAACCCAAAATGAAGTACATGATCACTGAATACAACACCAAGAATGAAGAGGTCAAATTTTGTTCATCTAACATTGGTGTATACACTCTTGACATAGGAGAAACAAAACTACCCAAAAAATTTTGAATGCTCCAAGTTTATGGACTTTACATTTTGATGGAGCCTGTTCCAAACAAGGTTCGGAGTAGGAGTTGTTTTAAAAGGTCCTAAAATCAACAATGTTTTGCTTCCTACATATTACAATTCCCTTGCACCAATAACTTGGCTGAATATGAATCCTTAGTTTTAGGACTATAGTTTGCTATCAAACATAGGTCAAAGAACTAATGGTCTTTAGAGATTTAGAGGTTGTAGTAAACCAAGTAAGAAGAAAGTACCAATGTAAACAATCATATCTTAAAGATACAAACATAGGGTATGGGATCTTATTGAATATTTTGATGCCTTTAATATTGTGTTTGTTCCCCAGAGAAACAAAATCAAGAAGCTAACACTTTAGCATCTTCAATTGCTACTGCTCTCACACCTACTCAAGAATTAAAGATAGAAAAGATGTTAGTGGAAATGATTCCCACCCCTTATGTGCCAAACAATGTTAATCATTTCCAAGTATTTGATGATGACCATCAAATCATTCAATTCATGAATAATGTAGATGTCTTTGAGTCTCAAATTATTCATGAAAAATGAAGATGAATTACCTAAGGATGGTGTCTTACATCTTAAGGAGAACAAAATTCCTAAGGGAATGGTGTCATTGGAAAGAATATTTGATCCAGACAAACAAAGCCGAGAGCATCAAAAGGCCCAAAGTCAATGGTAAAGATTACACCGGGTAAACCTAGGGACCCAAGAACAACCTCAATTGGTTAATGATTTGGCTTGTTCAAACAGTGAGAGAGACAAGGTGACAAACCTCTTGAGAAATTATAAAGATGTCATAGCTTGGTCTTATGATGATTTAAAAAATTGATCCCAAAGTCATTACTCACACCATACCATTAATAGAAAACCATAAACCCTTTAGACAAAGGCAAAGACTAATAAATCTAGTATTAGAGCCTCTGATTTACAAAGAAGTTAAAAAATTACTTGTTATCGGAATTGTTTTCCCTATTAGACACTCAACTTGGGTGGCTAATTTGGTTCTATTTGTAAGAAGAATGGAGAAATCAGGTTATGTGTAGACTTTAGAAATCTAAACAAAGCCTCTAAAAAGGATAATTATCCTCTCCCTTCTCTAGATGAAGTAATTCAAATAGTAACTAGTTCTGAAATGATGTCCTTTCTTGATGGATTTTTGGATATAACCAGGTTTTGGTTGATAAAGATGACAGGATGAAGACAACTTTCACTACAAAGTGGGGAACTTTTGCTTACAAAAGGATGCCATTTGGTCTAATCAACGTTGGAGCAACTTTTCAAAGAGCCATGGATCATGCTTTCTAAGGTTTGACTGGTAAATGCATAATCATTTATATGGATGACTTAACTGTGTTCTCAAAAGATAGGTCTAATCATGTTGGCCACCTATAAAAGATTTTCAAAAGATGCAGAAGGTATGGCATTTCTTTGAACCCAAAGAAGAGCATATTTTGTGTAACAAAAGGTAAATTACTTGGCCATGTAATCACAAAAGAAGGTATATCCATTGACCCTGAGAGAATAGACAGCATTTCCAAGGTTGGTCCTCCCAATAGTAAAAAGAGTTAAAATCTTTCTTTGGCAAGATTAATTTTTATAAGGAAGTTTATTTCTGGTTTTGTAGAGATTGTTAAACTCCTTGAACGCCATGCTAAAGAAAAATGTTAAGGTTAAGTGGACTCCTAAGGCCAAGAAGTCTTTCCAAGACATCAAGGAAGCAATAGTCCAGGCACTGGTTCTTGTTAGTCCTGATTTTACTAAATATTTTTATATATACTCATGTGCTTTTGAGCACACTGTTGCAGTTGTACTCACACAGAAGAGAGGAGATCATGAGCATCCTATTTCTTTCATGAGCACCAATCTCAAGGATGCATAGCTCAATTACTCCATGATAGACAAACAAGCTTTTGCACTGATTAAGACCAGTCAAGAAATTCAAACATTATATCCTTGGAAACAAGGTTCATGTTATTGTTACAGACCCAACTGTAAAACTGATGTTAGGACAAAATGAGTTGGGGGAGAACGAAGAGGAAAATGGATGACTAAACTACAAGAATTTGATCTAGAGATCAAGCCTATTAAGATGGTTAGAGGTCAAGGCTTAGTACAACTCATAGCAGAAGCAGATCCAAGGATTGACATCATGCAGGTGGATGAGAAACAAATTCAGGGTAATGAATGGTATGATCACATTATTCATTATTTTTGTATGGTGTTTGTCCACCTAAATTGAATAGAGAACAGAAGGAGAGCCATGAGGTTGAAAGCCTCTCATTTTACGATTAATAAAGGGATCTATATAGGAAGAACTACAAAGGAATTTACTTGAGATGTGTTTCCAAAGAAGAAGTTGCTGATATAATCCATAACTTTCATGAGAAGTTGGGAAGTGGTCATCCATCTGGAAGGACCACTACTCACAAAATTTTAAGAGTTGGGTTATTATTGGCCAACAGTCTTCAAGGATAGTCAAAAACCTTTTATCTTAATAAAAAAATAGTATTCAAGGATGCTCGAGCATGTAAGAAGTTGTCATCAATGTCATACTTTTGCAAATAGAGAAATACACCCAGCTATGCCACTCCAGCCAGTGATTGAAGGAAGACCTTTTGCACAATGGGTATTGATTTCATTGGAGTCATTAACCCAAATTCATCAATGGGACATAAATTCTTATTGACTGCCACTGATTATTGCACAAGGTGGACTGAAGCAGTAGCCACTAAGAATTGCAAAACAACTGATGTCATTCAATTTCTTGAAGAACATATCATAACAAGGTTTGGTTATCCATTCTCTCTAATATGTGATAATGGACCAGCTTTTGCTTATGTTGAATTTATGGAATGGGCATATGATAATAAGGTGGTTATCAATTTTTCATCAAACTACTATCCACAAGGAAATGGTGTAGTTGAATCTACAAATAAAAATCTTATTAATGCCATCAAAAAGTCTACAGACAAGAAACCTAGAGAATGGCATTCTCTTTTGAAGTACGCTTTATGGGCTGACAGAACCAGATTTAAGCAAGCCTTGAAAGCCTCTCCTTTCTTGATGGTATATGGGCAACAACCAGTGTTTCCAATCACTCTCAGATTGCCTACCTATGATTTCATGCAAGAATACATGGAGGGAGACAATAAAGTTCAAACTAGAATCCTAGACATTCTTCAGATGGAAGAAGCACAAGACATAACACTTCAGAATTTCAGTAAACATCAAGACATTGTTAAGAGATGGTTTGACAAGAAAGCAAGAGTAAAGACATTTAGTATTTCAAATCTTGTACTATTATGGGACAAATCCCATGAGAAGAAGGGCCACACACCAAATTTCACACCTTTGTGGATTGGACCATATCAGATTGTTGAAATATTCGGTTAGAACACTTTCAAATTGAAAGATCTACAAAAGAAAGGAGATGATGTTGCTAGTTAATGGACAATTCCTGAAGCATTACTTCTACGCCACCGCATCTCATATCTCGTAGAATGATCATGACAGGGAAGCTGAATAGTTTGCTTTCTGCATTTTCTGCTTTCATAGAATAGTTTCCTTCTGCATTTCTTTCTTTCTTTGAGTAGTAGTTTCCTTCTGCATTTCCTGTTTTCTTAGAATAGTTTCTTTTTGTTTGTTCTTGTCGCTTTGGGGTAGTAGGTTGCTGTTCTTTTTGTTTTGGCTTGAACCCGCCTTACATAAGGATTCATTTGAGAACAGATTGGTTTCTTTTGTGGGAAGACTTTCATTGTATACAAGAACTTAAGATAATTGGTAGGGAGTGTCTATGAAAGAAGAAGATGAAATAGTACTAAATACTTTTGAATTATGTTTGCATTAAGACATTGAATGCCCAAAATACAAAGGTGAATTTTAGAACAGATTTGTCATCTAAAAGGGTTGAGTTACACTTAAAACATATTAAGAAATTATTCTATTTGATCATGAATTATTCCCAAAAGGAGTGCCCAAATGATTTTTCTTTGACAAATCCTTAAACCTTGCTAACTTGGTTCCTAACCTTCAAAAGGAATGTAAAAAAAATATTTAACAAGTGTAAACTAAGAAGTTTTCCTAGTAAGGTGATTTTGGTAATCTCCACCAAGGCTATGGACTCCTGATTGGTAGTGGAGCAAGACTATGACTAGAACCAAAGGTAACTCTGTCAGAGCTACAGACACTTGGTTGGCAACAAAGCAATGCCTAAGCACTCTCTTTCCTTGAGCCTTTCCAAAAAAACAAAGCTTCTTATCTAGCAATAACATCATGTTTCAAAAGAACAAGGTTAATAAACACACAATAGACACAAAACTCATTCTCTTTTGATGCCTAAACTTTATACGTCACTGAGTATGATTAAGTGTTCAATTTCAAGATGCCTTCTTAATTTGAAAATGTTTAGTCTTGAGTTCATGATCTTTCTTTGAAATTTTAACCAAATATTTTGGGTTCCAAATACTTTGTAGTATTTTCCCCATAGAGCCACCAATTGTTATTACTTAACACCCCATTTTCAAAACTCCTTTTTCAAAATAGGGACCCACTTTGATTTGAAAGAGTTGGCAACATGTAATACTTGCCTTTAATTTTAAAAGTGGTTCCTTATCTTTTTGCTTGAGTCCATTTGCTTAGTACTCAAACTTTAACTTTTCTTTGTTCCTTGCACTTGGCATCTCTCGAGAATTTGTTCATCGTGGTCAAAAGGTTTTCCACTAGCAATCAGTGACTTTTCCTCGCAGTCAACATGCTTTGTTCTTCGCACTTCGCAGTTGTGAGAACTTGTTCCTCGCACTTCACTTTCAAGAAATAACTAAAGATAAAGACACCTCAGCACTCAGGGAATTGCGAGTCAATCATAATGGGACACGTGGCTTACACAGGGTTTGCACGTGGCATCCAAAGGTCGGGCAACTAATAAAGACTAGTGATTATGCTCATTTTTAATTCGTACAAGTGTATGGCCCATATTTGAAAGCCGGCATTTCAAAACTCAACGATCCTAAATCAAGTAAGCATCAAGTCATGTGTTGTGCACCATAAATGTAGGCATGTCAGCTTGAATAAGAAGATTGTTCAATCTAAAACTAAGGCATTAACCAAAGTCATTTGCAAGCCTGAATTTTCATAGTCTTGAGCTTACAATAGCTACAGTATCAACTTCTGAAGCAATGGTAAGCAATTCAATGCATTCTCTGGGACAATCTAGAGTGGATACTTTCCTGTATACTTATGCAGACCCAAACCAGAGAATGTTGAGAGACACTATCCTAGATCTTGCTTCGCTGGATAATGAGTCCCAATATTATTTTTCCATTCTCTCAATCATTCAGAGAGAAAGGACTTATGTAGATGCAGTAGATGAAGATACAATGACACCCAACCACGTTCAAAGAGATACAAACATTAGAGCAATGAAGAGGTCCAGATTACATCGAATAGCAGTAAAACCGAAGGTAATCCCATGTTCCTTTTAAAGAATATTATAAGCTACCAGAAGTTGATATCATGTATAACTCAACTATCATCGAATCGTGGATGGCAACCAATCAAGTGACGACAGTTTTGCAGAACTGGTTGAAGGACTCCATGGATAACATGGATGATGACAACCTGAATAGCATCTATATTCAGAGGTTTAGGCCAAGAGTAAGGATTGCAATGGCTCTAATGAACCGTCTATACGGCAACTCTTTCACTTCCATAATGGACGTTGTTTGGATTCATCTTTTATCACTGATTATTGATGATAATCAGATTCCTGCCATAGGGCATATGGTATAACAGATTTTGATTTCTCAAATGGAGGCATACATGGTCAATAAGAAGTCATTCTTCATGGCATCATCCTTAATGGATGCAATCTATGGAATATTGATTTGTCCTGAAATTTTCCCTCTGTGGAACCCTAGGTACTCTCGTGAAGTAACTGAGGCTTATTCTGATTTATATGCACACAAATTCAGAGCACATGCTAAAGAAATATGTAGGCTCTTCTATCCCAGAGTCTATAGACTGGTTATGGAGAAACCAAAGGCCAGGATTTCAGCAGAACTTTTGAAGTCCATCAGACAAATGGGACCTTCATGACTTTATCCCAAGTACACAGTTATAATGATTGAGGGGCTTTTCACTCCACCTCTGCAACTACCATATCATGTGCCAGACAAGCTAGTAGAGTAGGAGGTTGCTTTTCAAATCCTCAATGGCATAGCTAGCAAATGCAAGGAGAAGAAGCTAAAGACCATATCCTCCACTGCCTCTCACAGTTGGAGTTAGAGAATTCAAGAGATGGCCTAACATTAAATTTGTTGCTGTTCATAGGCATTCGTTCAATTTTCCCAAGCATACATTGAGAAAATATTATCCTAAGCACAAAGTTGCCAAGCACTTGGAGTTATTGAAGGGACAATTGGATGAGGTATATAATCATGAACTTGATGCTCATGTTTGGGTATGGATCACCCAAGAGGATGATGATGTTGTCCAAAAACACATGAAAAATACAAGGGTAGTTCTCACATCTAGGGGAGTAATTAGAAGAGGCTCTTCAAGAAGAGAGACACGATCCCATATAGAGCAACAAATCCAACAAAGTGAAAGGTCACCAAATTCCTCCCCAGAACCTGTTGATCCTGATACTTCAGAAGTTCAGGAATTCCCTAAGAAGTCCAAGGTCCTCTTCTAGTCACATAACAACTGAAGAATCAGGACAAGTTTTAGGGAGAAAGGGAAAGGAACCCTCAACCAGTGTGCACTTTCTCATGGGCAAGAACAGGATTGGGCAAAGCATACTCTAGTCACACATAAGGAACAACCAAATTGGGCAACACTTGAAGTTCCACAAATCAAAACTAAGTTTAAGTGTAGAACTACACAATGAAAAGAGTGACTAGGAAAAGGATGTCAACCAATGAAGCTCTAATTTGACATGAAACATCGGAGGACCTGTTTTCTCTCACAAAAACAGGAAAATTAAAGGGTCTCAAGATGTGGAATATAGAGAAGATCATGTGTCCTTCATTAGAGCATCAACTGAGTTGGCAATACATATGGTTAAGGGAATCCAAGAGAAAGCCAAAACATTGGAAACACAAGGAAAGGCCATTGTCCCAGATGACCTTGCAAACCAGGTTGAGCAGGCTCTCTTATCTCTCTTCAACATTATAAAGTAAATCCTTGATGCCAAGAGGAAGGGACAAGTCCTTTTTAAAAAGGTCCACACTGTTTTGAATAAAGTGTTTGTGTTGCAACAAATGATCCAGGTTATCATTAAGGCCATTGATGAGGGAGTGTGTCAAGATCTTGTTGTGCAAACATCAAAAGATATTTCCCTCTGCCAAACTTACATCACTTATACAGAGGCTGCTTTGGAAGATTGGGAGGATCAAATGGGCAGAATTCCCCCACAATTAGATGATATCATCTCCAGTGGTAGTCAAATATTATCTGATGCAGTTATCACCAAGGTGTGCATAGAGAACCAAGATGTGGTGATCATGGATGAATTCTCAGGGCAACTTAGACAATTCATGGTGCACTTCAACAAGAACATTTCCGAGGTAAATGAGGCAAAGGCTTCCAAGGTTATTGAGCTGGTATCTCGTGCCAAGGAAAAGATTCAAAAGGTCCAAATGCTCAAGGAGATTTCACAGACAATAATGGCTTCTCAGAAGACTCTGCTAGACAAAACTCCTAAGCTCTTCAAGAAGCCCATCATTGATCTTAATAAACTTGATGGGGATTATAAGGTATGCAAGGATGCATTTGAAGCATCCAAAGCCAGGTCATCACAACAAGCCCCAGTGACTTGAAAGCGAACCAGTGGTGAAGTAGGAGAAGTAGGTGATTACAAAGTGTACTCTAGGAATATTCTTGGATACACTGAGCCCATGTGATTAATGTAAAAACTGAATCAGTTAGGATATTTTGTAAAAGGCCAGCTGCCTTCTTGATATTTTGCATGCTTTGCTGGCAGTTTAAAAATTGGCCAGTTAGCACTGCATAGGCGGGAAAGCTCTTTGTTCCATTTTGTATAGATACACCTATACCCTTCTTTTTTAAGGGGGTGAATTCAAGAATTCTAATGCAAGCTGGTTTCAATAATTCCTGCAAGTTGAAGTAATCTGGTTTTCATTTCCTCCTCTGTATGATCTTTATGAATTGTTGTTGAATTATAATCATTTTCATGCCCATAATTGTGACCTTTAAATTGTGCTTTATAAGTTTAATGAATGTGTAATAGGCTTCATATCTTGATATGTTGTAATGGATGTGTGTTTAGCAATCTGATGATTTATTTTGTTTATGAATGTTCAATTACATATTGTAGTCATAGTTCTTATTTCCTTTGAATCTTTGCATCAGTTGTGTATCAGTTTGTGTGTAAACTAGACTGAATGCATCTGGTTATTTGGGTGTGCATACTTACTTTACATAATTCAACTTCATGAAATTTAGTTTCATCAGACATTTCTTCTCTCTGCCTTATCCTCATGTTTGTTTTTCTTTTGAGCAATACCCATTCATTAGGATCCCATTCATTAGGTGATGGGTATAGTTTAGTTTTTAGAAAAGTGAGGTAGTACGGAGAGTGGCACTAGGACTATATAAATATCCAGCAATATCTTCATTGGTCATTTATAAGATTAGAAACCTGCAACTCGTGCTCTGGGTTATTTTTTTACTCTAAAAAGACGAGGACATTAAGAGCCTGGCATTCTTTGAGTGAGCATCTTGCACACATCAACACAACCTTCGCATGCATCTTATGGGTAAATCGTATCTTGAATATTATATTTGCATTTAGCTTGTAACTTGCATGTTTCACTTGAAATAAGAATGGATGGTTACAAATATACTTGGGCAGCTGTACTTTTAGCATTAGTTGAAAAGATGATTAAATTGTTATAATCATAATGAGAATTGTGAATCATCTTGTTCTTGTGTGAAGTATGTTGCACCAAATTAATCTGATGTAGTCCAGAAATTGGCCATCATTAATGTTGTTCTTATAATAAAACAAAAAAAAGTTTAAAGGAAATGAAACAATTAGATCCATTGAAACTAAATTTGTCCTACAAACCCATCATTATAATATTCCTCTAGAAGGCGCCGTAACTAGTTATCCTAATCCTAAATTATGTGTGGAAGGATTTGTTGAAATTGCAAAGTTAATTTTGGCTTGTGCGTAGAATGGGACATGTTGTAAACCATCCCTTCTAATGAACTACCCTTCCTATTTTAGAGTGATAAGTGATGATATCATTCCCTTATCTTGTGTAATCACGTGGAAAGGAGAGCACCTATGCGACCCTCCACTATTGCCTAGGTCATCAAGCCTCAACCTTGGGAGTCACCCCTCTTCAAGTTATTTTTCTAACCATGTAGGAACTCATTGTGTTTGTAGATTGTGCCTTGAACCTTAGTGGGAAAATCCTCCTCATGAATCTTGTGTATCAAGTAGATTGATGTTCAACAGCTAATTTTATAACCATGGAGATTAATACCAACATGGGCTAATGTCTCTTGAGGATAAATGTCAGCAATCATGGTAATGACTCCAGGTTTGTAAGGTGTTACCATTAGTGGGGTTGGATGACCCAATTCCTTAGATCTCCTTAGGAGGATGTGCATGTGTGAAATCTTGTGACGTTGTAATGACCTTTTGAGTTTGGTCAGACTTTGGTAAGATTATACCCTAGAGCTTGAGACTCTTTCTCCCCTTGAACCGTTGATAATCTTGTGATGGGTTAATGAAGTAAGGTGCGGTCTCTCCTAGAGGAAGGCACGTTGACCTTGATGATAGAATCCTGAACCAATATTGAGTCCTAGAGTTATCCTGGTGCATTTGAAATGTTCCCTTTGAGTAAAGGAATTAACAAGTAATAAAATACTCCCTAGGTATGTACTTTGAGGAGTGCTTGCATGGTCGTGTTCGGAAATATTAAACGTGTTATGTTATGGGAGTGAACCAAATCAATTTTTTCATGTATAAGTGTGGTTAGGTAAGATTGAATCTTCATGTACTCTTTATCGAAAACAAGGAATTAAATAATAATATAAATGGTGGCAAGTTGAACAAAATAAAGAAATTGTAATCAACTAGATAGTTTATATGTGGTGAGTCATACTTGCATGGTGTTACGAAAGAAAAGTTGTTGTTACGTGGTAAACGAGGTATTAAGTAATTATCGGAAATGTGTAAGTCATATGAAACGGTTTGTTAGTAAGTGTGATACCATTTCATCGTGAGTTGTGCCTTGTGTTGTAAACGAGAAAGTGTTGTTGTTGTCATGTGTACTAAATGTGTGTTATGTTTTGAATGGGAAAGTGATGGGCATGATACAAACATACTTATCAAAAGATGATGGGTTCTCTTGAAGTTGTATGAGTTTCCTTGTTGGAGCATCCTGATTCCACTCTATCTTTGTTGCTTCTATCCATTCCAATAGTAACTAAGATATAACATGAACTGTTGCTTCCTTCATTTCCCGTCAAGACGGGCGTTGGTTGCAATATTCTCCTTTCCTTTTTGTAAATAATTTCAAAGTCATACCCTAGCATCTTTGTGACCCATTTTTATTGCTCCTCTGAAGATAATCGTTTCTCTAAAAATACTTTAGACTCTCATGATCTATCTTTACCTTGAAATGTCTTCTCATGAGATATTGGCCCCATTGTTCAACTACAGGAATGATTGCTAACATTTCTTTCTCATATGTGGGCCTTACCAAGTTCTTTCCTTTGAGTTGTCTACTCTCAAATGCTAATGGACACCCTTCTTGCATTAATACTGCCCCAATTCCATGTCTAGAAGCATCACATTCTACCACAAATGTCTTAGAGAAGTAGGGGTAGCTAGCATAGGGGTGGAAGTTAGAGCTTTTTTAGTTGTTGAAATGCTTGAGTGGCTAAATCTAACCACGAAAAATGAATCCTTCTTTTAATAAAGTTGTTAAGGGTGCCACTATGCAAGCATAATTTCGAACAAATCTTTTGTAGTATCCTATTAGACCCAAGAATCCTCTTAAATTTTTTATATTTTTAGGTGTTGGCCATTCTTTGACAGCTACAATCTTCTTAGGGTCCACTTTAATGCCTTCATATGACACCACATGTCCTAAGTATTCCACTTCCTTCACCCCAAAAGCACATTTGGATTCTTTTGCATAAAGTTGATTATCTTCTAGAACACTGTAATATCTTCTCTACATGTTGTAAATGTTCTTCCCATGTTTTACTATAGATTAAGATGTCATCAAAGAATACCAACACAAATTTTTGAAGAAATGGGCAAAAAATTGAATTCATGAGGCTTTGAAAAGTAGATGGAGCATTAGTGAGACCAAATGGCATCACTAAGAACTCAGTGATCCTCATGTGTTCAAAATGTTTTCTTATGTATATCCTCCTCCTTTACTTAAATTTGATGGTACCTTGGATGCAAATCTTAGTAAAAAAATAGCACCATTCAATTCATCTAATAATTCATCAATGACAAGAATGGGAAACTTATCTTTGAGAGTGATCTTATTGAGTTCCCTGTCGTCTAGGCACATTCTCCATAACTCATCCTTTTTTAACCATAATCACTGGAGATGAATACACACTTTTACTAGGACGAACAATGCCTAAGTCGAGCATTTCCTTGACAAACTCTTCAATTTCTAACTTTTGATGATAGGGATAATGATAAGGTTTTAGATTAAGAGGGATACTTCCTAGAATCAACTCAATTGTGTGATCATGATCTCACTTGGAGATAGGCCCTTTGGTTCTGTTGTCTATTTTTGCAACCCTTGCAAAAATAGAACAACTGGACTGCAGCGGACTTGGAATGAAGGCCGAAGAGAAGTTTAAATATGCCGCAAAGATAAGTGGGAACCGTGGGCAAAAGAATGAATGTCGCGGAGTGAAGGACAAATCTTAGAAAGTCGCGGCTAAGGAGATTAAGCCGTCGAAGTCAGCAAATATCCGCAAAAGCATTGGAGCATTCGCGGAGGTCAAGAAAGCCATGGATTGTAGAAAAAGGGTCTGCGGATGTTCTAGCAAGCTGCGAAGCTGCGATAAATCAAAAAACCGCGGGTAAAAGCAAATCAAGAAGACTGCAGATTGAAGGAAACTGATCTGCGGATGTCAACATAAGGCGCGTTGAACCTTTGAAGGTCGTGAAATGAAGCAGAGAGGTAGGAAAACCTGCGTATCAAAGGAAAATGACAGTTTTCCGTGGGAGACTAAAATTGCCATAACTTTCGATCGGATGATCCGATCTTTGCAAACTTTATATCGATGGAAAGGTCTCAAAGCATCCTCTATGCAATGGAAACTGGATTTCTTAATTTTAGTGAGGATAGATATGCGTAAAGGTGGAAGACTTCTCCAACACGCAAAAAGTGTAGTTCCAGGCAACACAACTACCAGCATTTAATGCAGTATGGGCGCCCATCTTTTCTCCAACAAGGAAATGGCGTGTTGCAGTGGATAACCAGAGGCACCCAGATTCTTTCAAGGAATTTATTGACTTTTGTTGGTGGTTGGAAATTTGATTTCAATTTTCCTCCTCTTTCTCCTCTCCATCTTTTCTATAAATGTAAGAGCTCTGCTCATAAAAACAAATCCTCTTTGTTGTAACGACACCATGCCAAAATGGTGGTCGACTTCCACAGTTTCAAACCTTGAGCTTGGTCTCTGTAATGTATTTTCACCTCTTACTTTGAATGTAATCAACTATGCATCCTTTAAGCAATAAAATCGGATTTTGTGGCTATCTCTCTGCCCTAGTCTCGTGTTTTATTTCTCCTTGCCTCTCTGTTTGCATTTCTTGGCATGTTGTGTGTTTCCTTCACTTGCAGGCTCCATTTCATGTGTTGTTTGCACACGGGAATGCATGGTCTACGTGGTTCTTGAATGTGGCGTGCTCGCCCACCCTCTCTCCCACGTTTTCCTTCTTTCGCATTCATGGAGAGTGATCGACCCTTTTCCTGGTGCTATCGCCATTCCTCTTAGCTTAGGATTTCCCCTTTTTGCATCTCCTTCTCCTTAGTCCCTTGGCATGTTTAGGTTAGGATTTGCTTTTAGTATTAAAGCGGTGTTAGCATCAGGAATAGGTAGAGGAAGCCGGCCTTCTCCGGAGGTCTGTCTCAGTTCGCAAGTCCCACAAGAGATAGTCCCATGTTGCCTCAAAATCCCAAGTTGTCTATAACTCGGGGTAGGGTGCATATTTGAGATCCAAAGGCGAGAAACAGTCCCATGTTTCCTCAAAATCCCGAATTGTTTATGACTCGGGGGGGTGCATATTTGAGCTCCAACAATTCTGAAATACATGTTCATGATTAAAGATTTGAGATTCATTTCGCAATTCATGGTGTAAATAGAATTTTTGGATAGTACTTGTGTACACATTTTATTTCTCTGACGTTTCGGGTCCCTTAAAATGTTGATGGTGTTGAATAATCTCTTGAAGAGTTGGTGGAGCCTAGTTTTCTACATCATGTGCTTCTAAGAAATGTAGTTGTGCCACTATGCCATAAGATCCCTTCTTAAGTAATTTCTCCATCCTATGAGAGCTAATAATTTGGCTTGGTGGTGATTGCATCCCATTAAGTTTGTACTTTTTTCCATTCATACTAAAAACCATGAATAAGTCTTGAAAATTGAAAGACATTGTTCCCAACTATTTAAGCCATTGCACTCCCAAAACTACATGTGCTTCCCCATTGGGATGGAAAACATTTCTAAATCGAGCTTTTGTATGAGGTTACATCTATACCATCAAACTTTTAGATGTCCATCTATGGTAGGTTCAATGTTGATACTTGGAATGGTTGCCATGTATTTGGTTTGTTGTGCCCTCCTAGATGATTTGGTTGTGCGGGAGTGGTTATATGAGGTGGATTAAGGTTTTCAATTCAAAAACTATATTATTTTTAAATCTATCTAAACCCTCATTCAAAGATGTTGCAAATGGGGCAAACAATTTTCTTGGATAAAAGTTACCACCGTTTCACATCCTGCAGAATGTCGCCCTCAATTTTAGGTGGTGGACGATAAAGAGCATCATTGGGATTAGTGGTTGATGAAAAGGCATTTATTTCAAAAGGCATGGCTACTGATTTGATTTTGTTTCTAGTTCTTGATTTATTCTTAGATTGGGGGAAAGTATCTTAAGCGAGTAGTAACCATAAACCATCAAAATATGTGTTATATTTGAATCAGATGTTCCACTATTGACCAACTTTGACCAACGAATTTCCAAATTTAAAATGCCTCAAATCTGAAAATACAAAGAATGGACCTTGCCTAAAATTTGATGAGGTTTCCAAAAATGTAAATACAAAGAATGAAACTTGCCTAAAATTTGATGAGATTTCCAAAAATGTAAATAAGTCAAGAAAATTTTGATATTTTCCGCCTATATACCAGATTTGTCAAAAAATATGATATCACAACTCGAAAAAATATGATCACAAAAGGCTGAAATTTGGTGTAAAGCTTTTTGTCAAGTGTACCAATATCCCCGAAAAAATATCCGAGAAATTCATGATTTGTGTGAGATATGGCGGGAAACAATTGTTGCCAAAATCAATGCTCGATACCGCTTGTTATGATTTTCTTCATAAAAACAAAAACACTCGAATATAGTCCACTTTGAGGGGGAAGCCTCTAGAAATCAGCACAAATGATAACTTAGAAATAATAATATGATAGGTGATGTCTTTGGGAGAACCCCACCCATCCATATTTATATACATAAATATAAAGGATCGCACCCTTTCATCCTAATTAGGCAGCGTAACTTATTTATTATTAACTAATAAATGAAAGGTTATGGATGTGCACTCCACTCCATAACCTTAGTAAACATATGATGATATAATGTTAGGGATATAACATTAGGCTTGTTATCTTACAGTCCAAGAATAATTCGTAAAGACAATTTTCAAGAATTGTCTTATTGAAATCTTCAAAAGCAAGTTTATTTGTTGGCAATAACACTTGTTCTTTATTCAAGTACATCCAAAAGTGTGACTGCTGCCCATCATTGTTCGAAAGATCTCTCCCAGAAAACAAGCCCTTCTTGACCCTCCTTTTGCCCAAAATAGCGGTAAAATCCCAACTTTCCCACACTATGAGATGCAGGTCCAAATATGTTGTGCAAGTCCATGATAACTTTCCAAGCAAATTAAACATTCTTACATAAACCGAATTTATTCTTTTTTCAAGAAAAGATAATTTCAAAACTTACCCAAAAAAATTGTTATTTCAAAAACTTGTGTTGTATCCAGACTATTTTAAGTGAATGATTGTTTTAAATTTTAATTGTGGATAGAGCATCATATAATATAAAATGATGATTCTACGACTTTAACTTTGTAATTTTTCTAAGTTGATTCTTAGTTTTGTAGTGATGATTTTGTAGCTAATATGACATTTTGAAATATATATATATGGAAAAAGCGAAATGCATCTAGGACATTGTTGGCTAGATTTTATGCAAAGTGTAAAACCTAGGCAATCATGAGATAAATCTCCCTCATTTAACGATGAGGCTCCCGTGTAAGATGTTTATCAATTTGGTAAGGGTGAATCCTAATAACTATTTTCAGGGGTTTTACTTTAATTCCCTCAGCTCGTGAACCACAGTTGGGCAATTTTGCAGCAAGTAAGCAACTGTGATGGTAATATTTGCAGGAGTAAAAACAGAAGTAGGGAAAGAAGAGAGGAAGATGTGTTGAATCAACCGATAGTTAACAAAGTTGGTCTCATCCACACAAATTAACAGAGAAATCACAACATTCAACAATAAGGGAAAGAAATAACTTCTAACCTAGATCTAAGATAACACAAAGTTTATCAAAACCTTTGAATAGAAGTAATCAAAGAAAGCACCGTAAACACAAAGTTCTCCAGAAATCCACCTTTTATTCAATCCCCAACTTTCACAGAAATCACATCAAGGGATCCAGCACAAAGTCTAAAACTCAAGAATGCTCTACTTACAAAAGCCTTTGCTAAACAAGTTCTGATGAACAAATTGTGATTTTGATCTTTTCAATCCTGATCTTTTTGATAATTTAACCCGTAGGCTCTTCCTCTATTTATAGTGCATAGAGGGCAATTACAAATAGGAAACTCTCAATGAATTGCCGCATGTGGAAGCCGTAAAGGAAACAATTGGCAATATTTCCCTAGAATTCCTCTTTACATGACATGCATGCCTTACAACTAAAAATAGAACCTTCTATTTTGCATGTCTGCCACCTATTTCCAAGTAATTGACTTCTTCCAATAACTTGAAGTAACGGCTTTTAAACCAATCACTTAAGTTTTACAATTTAATTGATTACTCAATTACTTTGTCGAGAGAAAATAAGAGAAAGAAGAAGAAGAAAAGTTATTCTTGCGCAACACTCTCAGTCTTGTTCTTCTTCCATACTCTGCATGTTGATCCAACCTGTATTGCACTTCCGCCTCATGAATGATACCTCTGCCTTGAATCTAAGAAGCTCTTTCTCCCGCATGCGGTTGACTCTTTGCCTTTGATTCTCACCAAAATGGATCTTGAAGCAGCTGATTGGGATTCGCTTATGGGTGTTGCCTTTGACCTGTCTTCTCCTCTTATCCTGAAGCTCTTGCAGCTTCTTCTCCAAGTGCACCAAAGTGAAATGTTTGTCGGCAATTCGTCGAGACAAAACTCATCACCCTTTTATTTTTAATTGCATATGAGCAATTTTGAATTCTGGAAAGCACTTCGGGTGAAGGCAAATATAAGTAGACTCAATGTGGGCTTCAACTGGAAGATTGGGAAGCACATGCACAGGCTGTGAGAGGGAAATTGCATGCAATTTATCAGACTACATGGACTTGGCAATGTAAATAGTTGCGTTGAAACTTATGAGGGAAGGCAGCATTGATTTTAGAAAGGGAGGGCAGCTTTCAAATAGAACGATTTGCACTAAGACTTTGCATAAAAGTTGGAGTTGGAAGGCAGCTGATTTGCACGACTTGTATTGCAAACTTCCTCTAGTATTTGCATGAAAACATAAAGGAGAAGGCAGCGTGAAAAATAGAAGTGGAGGGCAGTTCTAAAAATCACGACTTGCACTTAAATTTTGCGTGAAAAGTGTAAAGAGAAGGCAGCTTGAATATCAACAACTTGCATGAGCTTTTTCTCTAACATTTGCGTGGAAATCCATAAGTCATGACATCGTGAAATTAAGACATGGAAAGCAGCTTCAATATTCACGATTGGCATTGCAAACTCCTAATAATTGCACGAAACCCTGAAGAAGAAGGCAGCGTAGAAATTAGAAGTGGAAGGCAGCTTCAAAAATCATGACTTACACTTGAACTTTGCTTTGAAAACCCACGACTTGAACTAGGATATAGAAAGGGCAGCCTCGTGGATTTGTATGAAGGAAGGCAGCTTTCAATTGGCAGAAAAAGACTTTGAAATCCACGATTTCATCCTAATACTTGCATGGATACTCATTAGGGACAGCTGCGCGGAATTTGGTAAGACATGGCAGCCAAGAATCACAATTTCATAAGTGATATGCTTCCTTTTATAATTGTGTGGATTTGCAAGGCAGAGGATAAAAAGAAAACATAAGACAAGAACCTCCAAATCCACGATTTTCCTTTAAGTGGCTTCTCCTTTAGAAATCTGCATGAATTTTTGGAAGACAAGCTACTCAAAATCCACGATTTGCTCAAGTGATTGCCCCTCTTCTAAAAGCTACGTTGAAAGTTGGAAGACTAAACCATGAATTTCCACGACAATCACTTAACCGAGAGTCTTATTAATTTAATTTAATTTAATTAAGAAGACAAGCCTCTCAATTCCCACGATTCCCACTTAAGTGACTTCCTTCTTTGCCAAAAAGTTGTGTTAAAATAAGTGACTTGCATTTTAGAAGAATGGCCTTTTGAAAAGTTGCGTTGAAATTAAGTGGCTTTTCCTTCCAAAGAATTGTGTTGAAAACTAGAAGAGGAGCTGCTCGAAATTCACAAGACTCGGCATGGAAAAACCATGATTTGCACAGAAGACTTTGCTTGGAAGCTTGAAGATGCAGGGGTAATTGAATTCCTTTCAAATTGGCAACAAGACCACAGACCTCCATGCCAAACACAAGACCTTTCCTTCCAAAACGTTGTATTCTTTTCATAGGGTTGCATTGAAAACTTGAGTGAGCAGCGGAGTGTCTTTGCCCCTTCAATGATTTTCCAGAATGTTGCTTTACTTCCTTGGCCATGGCTGCTCTGCAAAAGGAAGACAAACTTTTCCAAGTCCGTGATTTGCTCGATCATTTAACTTGGATTTAACCTCAGACAAGGCAAAAATCCTGAGCTCTAGTCACCTTCAAAAACAAGCTTTGGTAGACAAATTAATTGGCAATTAAAAACACTGGATAGCTTTTCAAAACCCTAGGCCCGGGAAAAGGTCTAGCAAGAAGAATGTATAGTCTAGGAGGATTGTCAGACGGAAAACGGAAAAGACCAAAACCAAAACACAAAAGAAATAAAATAAAAACAAAACCCGAAAGAAGTTGTGGGCAATTGCTCGAAAAATTTCTCCAATTAGCTAGTCTGCAAAAACTCTTCCCCCGGGTGAATGTTCTGTGGTAATAATGATGGGGTGAGGTGCTTATATAACCCAAATTTCTTAATTTTAGCTCAACCTATTTTTAAAAGAATTTTATTTATTTAATATAAAAATAAATAAAACGCTTTCAGCTAAGTCTGGGAAAGGAATGAGTGAGCTTTAGCATGTGGGTATTTGACGGACGAGACTCTATGACTTCTGAAGGTATCTTTGAGCAATGCGAGCAACTGCAGGCAAAAACAAACAAAAACATGACCCTTCACTTAAAAAGAACGAAAAATTTAAACAGGGTAGTCCCAGATTTCAGGGTGAAATCCACAGGGACACAGTGACACTAGCAAAGTCTAGCGAAGGAACAGGAAATCAAGGAAGGAAGGATTATGATTTCAAATTTAGGTATTCGAACAGAATCTATTCAAATGGGAGAAGACAATACAGATTGGGTTCGAACAGGAGCAATCGAAATGATGAGGAGCTTATTGAACTTATGGAATTTTCGAGGATTATTCGTACATAACAAAATAGAACCGTTTGAGGTAGGAAATTTCTCGGTCCAACTTTCAGCAGAAGCATCAATGCACAATTTGGGGAGACCTCAAATAAGGAGGATATAAACCTGCTAGGAGAATAAGTCCTAATTTGGGGCATGGCCAGGATTGAAGATCTAAAGAAACAGATGGCTGCAAAGTGGAGACAGTGAGAATGTCCAGAGATCAGATTTTAGCTTATGTTTTTGTTTTGCATAATTCTCCATTTCAGAGAAGATAGGGACCGGATCCTCTTTGGTAGCCCTTGGTTCTTCAAGAGCGTGGGATTGTATTTTAAGACCATGGACTCCCATATTTGACCCTGACATGGAGCTTCTTTCAAGGGTTTGAATCTAGGTCAATTTTTATAAGCTCCTGGTTGAATTTTAAGGGGAGCAAATTTTACGATCATAAGGTAATCAATTGGGTAAATTTTCATGGATTGCGAAGGCAGAAAAAAGTAGAGTTCTAGTATCCTATGCAAGAATTTGTGTAAAGGTGGATCTTTCTCAGCTTATTCTGTAAGCAATTCCGATTTTCTTTATGAGGCGGATTATGAGTGAATGCCCTTTGGATGCTTCAAATGTAGGAAGGTAGGGCACCTAGTGCAAAACTGTGGGTCACCAGTTTCTTCACAATAGACGAAAGCTTTGAGCAGATACGGAAATTTTGGCACACAAAGAAGGCAGCCATAATACAAACAAGTAGGTTCCCTAAACACTTTCAGTAAAGCAGTAAACAAATCTGAAATTGTGGAACCACGACAGGTTTTTGAAGATTAGGAGAAGAATTGGGATTCAAATAGACATCTGACTCGTGTTCTTAAGGATAATCAGGTGATAGAAGAAATAGTACAAGCCCATGCAGCAGGAAATTGTTGAGCAGTTAGTGGATGGAGTTTTCGATGTGAATGGCATTTACAGGACGATCCAAAGGGTGAAGAGGGCATAGAATTAGATGATGTTTCAAAGGCTCGTGGAGGACAACTATCAACTAAAAGGCTGAGCAGCTAGCTTTTTGTCATAAACACGAGCTGGAAGCAATGAAGACCTTCCAATTTCCCTAAGAAAAATTCATAGATCAATAAATGATTCTCCACTTGACACCAATAGTCACCCAGACAAGTGTGTTGGGAATACCAGGGAAGAAATCGTAAACAGCTAAAGATTCACCAGGAGACTTGGGAAGATCTTGAAACTGAGCAACAATATAAATATTATTTTGGGTGGAAGGAGCAACCTTTCACCAAAGTGCTATGAAGGCCTTAAGCTGGAATGTCAAAGGAACGCTTCTGAGCCTCTGACAAATGTCATCTAGTGAGAGGGCTCATAGAGAAGCAAAACTCCTGGCATTGCAAACATTACTGTTAAGCATTTTGGAATCATTGGAAATGGCATGGGGAAGAAGTGTGACCAAGCAGTTGTTGAAGCTGTAGGCTCAGTAAGAGATCTCACTATCATATGGAACCCCCAATGTTTTCTCTGATATGTTAGTTACACAATAAAATTGCTCTTTGAATCTCATTATGAAAGATTTCAAAGACAGCCTTTTTTTGCTTTTTAACAAGATGTGTATGGTCCTATAGGAGTTGAGGAAAAGGGAGAATGTTCGAAAGAATTGGAGCATTTTAAGAGAAATCATCCTGATATAACCGAATTCTGGGAGGGGATTTCAATGCCATTCTGCGGGCTTGTAAAAATAAAGTTGTGATGAATGTCTTGCTGAGTATAACAAACTTCAACTATTTCTGCCTAAGCTCAACCCTATTAGATATAGAATCAAAAGAGGGGCTCTTTACTCAGACAAATAGGCAGCAGGGTATTCAACTATGGAAAGATTGGATAGATTCATGATTAGTTCAGAATGAGCCGCTACAATTATGATATTTAGATCAGACCACTATACAGTCTCTGTAAGTTTAGAAAATGATCATTGGTCCTGTGGAATCCCACTTAAATTCAAATTTATCTGCATGCAAAGACCCCTTTTCTGAGGAAAATCTTCAGAAGTGGTGGAAATCTTCCAAAAAAAGACCTTAAAGATTTTTGCTGACCTCAGAGTTCCAGTAAAGTATGGAATATGAATCATTTAGGCTATATATTTCAAAAGAAGGGGTTTGTCTCAAAGAAGCTCCAAAACATCCAAGGACAAATAGTTTGTACTGTGCTTAAGCAGGATCTAGTTGAGAAGGAGAAATCTTTGATGACAGAATTCCAGCAAGTTCTTCCCAAGGAGAAAACTTGCTGGAGGAAACAATACAAAATCAAATACCTAAAAGTAGATGAAACACCAAGTTCTTTCATCTCTCTTTGGTTTTAAGAAAAAACCATAACAGAATAAATAAGATCGTCACTCTTGATGTAAAGTTATTAATAATGACAAAATTGAGCATGAAGTTGAACTCTTCTACAAGATAAAGTTGTGCTTAATCACAGCTGTTGGCAAATATTACTTGCCTGATCACATCGGAGGGTAATGATGAGTTGATTAAGCCCGTTGTGGAGGAAGAGGTTAGATCAGTTGTCTTTTCCCATGGAGCAGGTATGGCACCTGACCCTGATGGTTGCCCGGCAGGCTTTTTTCAAACATTTTGGCAATATTGTTGGGAATGATGTGGTTGCAGTTGTAGAGGAATGTCTCATAAAGAAACCAATATTGAATGATTGGAATTCAACTTTTCTTGGCCCTCATTTTGAAGGAGGAAGATGCAGAGTATGTTGATACATCCAAACCAACAGCATTTGGCAACACTATTATAAAATAATCATCTAAGTCGTGGCTTTGCATCTAAAGTCATATTTGGAGAAGCAGGGGCTCTGGCTCTGTGGCTGGAAGATGGATTTTGCATGACATAGTAATTGCACATGGACCAATATGCTCTCTTCCCCATAAAAAGAAGCGAGCATGATTATAAAGTCGAATATAAATAAATCCTATGACAAAGCCACCCGGGCCTTTCTGGATGGAGTATCAAAGATCTTTGGACTCTGCAAGGAATGTAGATACTGGTTAAGAAATTGTACTTCGTCCCTGACATTTGCAGCTTTGGTCAATGAGGTTCCACAAGATTTTTCTAGCTTTCATATGGCTGCACCATGGAAACCCTTGATCTTTTTAATAGTCTTGAAGAAGTGTTAGGATTCTTTCTAGCTTTCATATTGGATTGTGGTTTTGCTCATGATCTATTGTTTTGCACGGGCAGGGAAGTCAGAAACACATACACAACCAAATTCTGTTGTTTTCGAGCCTTAGGGAGTAAGCAACCAAGTTCTAATTGCTTCTTGGGATGGCACCATGTTTTGTATGGTAAGACTCAAGACTCAATATCAGTGGGTGAAAAAAACTTGACTCTGATGAAATATTTTTCAGTGGCAACAATCCTGCCTTACTTCTTGGCAGAGAGTTTGACAGATATTTTTGGTTTTGCAAACAAATGTTAAGACCGGATATGGTCTTATAGACTGCAATGATTACAGCATAGGCGCGAGCTGGTTGAAAAGGCCTTTGTGGCATTTAGGCAAATACCATTGGCAGGTTTGACACCAACTGCCACAATCTTGGTAGCCCTCATGCAGAAATGGGGTCTTGGAGAGCGATGTATGATGATTTGTTTCTTGCCCAGGAAGCTCTCTTGCATTTTCAAAGTTGTATTGTAGATCTTGGTCTGGACAGGGATGGTATTATAACCACAAGGCTACTTGTTCCATCCAGAGAAATTGGTTGTCTGCATGGAAATGGGGTCTTGTTAAATGTTGGGGTTGCAAACACAACCAAAAAATGTAAAGAAAACTCTACAGCCCAACCACAACAATTTAGGGGCTTAATTCCTGTGTTTGCAAAATGTGGAACATTACTAGCACATGGACAAGTTGATATAAAAATAATAATAATAATAGATAAAAACTCGGAGAAAATATGGACTATACATGCCAAGTGTTTGATGGAAATGTTGGTGCGGCCTTAGACGAGTTGTTTTGCGGGATACGTGCAGATGGAACCTTCCCCAGCCTATGGCAATCCCAGTCTACTTCCAGGCATGGATTCCTCCTCTTCATCTATTTTTGCTTTCATTACTTGCACCCTTGATTTTGAGTAAAAAATAGAACTATAATTGTAGAATGGAGCTTGCAAATTATTTTAATGTCATTGAATGATCATGCAAACCTCTTTAAATCGGAAATTATATCAAGTTTAACAATCACAAAAACACCTCGTTATGGGTGGCGTTAGAACCAGCTTACCTGTGAACACTTGAAACTTAACCGAAAATATATTTTCCCACGCAGTTGCCATTTACATCTCCAAACGGCGAAAGCAAAACGCTTGAAATGCAAAACACTATTGCTGGAAAACAGCCCTCCAAAAGTTAATAATTCGCCCCGGAATCGATGTGTGGCGAGCGTCTGTAAATCCCTTTTTCCAGTTTTATGTTTTTAACTAGTTCCTTGTTATATAGAGAGATCAGAACATCTTTTAAATTGTGTGTGACAGTTGACACGGGTTTTGAGCTCGTTTGATGAGCTGTTCACAGGAGCCAACTGCTCCATATTGCAAAACCTTTTAGGATTTGGCCTAGTTTAAATTCCCGTGGACCCAGAAAATACTTTAAACCAACTCAAACCTCTTCATTGCTGTATAGAAAATTGTGTACCATAATTGGTTTCGCCTGTTTCCACCGAAAAACATTTTCCTGCGCCCAGTGTGGAGCCACTTTGGCTTAAGTTTTTAAGTACAAACTGCAAAATTCCTCCAACTCTGGAAAGATACTTCCAAAATGAGTTTCGTTTATCGGTTTTGGGTTCCATTAGTTTCTCTGCATTGTCCACATAGCAATGAACAGGTTAGAAGTGTTAACATTTATGTTTGGGTGTTTGGTGACCATTTTGCAAGGCCATTCCATAGCCACTTGGGCTAGTTTGCACAGCAAAGAAACTAAATCATGTTGACCCATTTTCAACTCTTCGAGACACATTTTCAACCCTTTGAGACACCCGTAATGGGTAAAAATGAATGGATGGTTGGCAACATATTTAATAACCATAATTAGCCTATTTTGAACACTTTAACAAAATGATAAACCGAAAATTACGTTTTGCGTGAAGATGCTCCCTTTCTATTTGAATCTCCTTAGTGGCAATGAAAACAAGAACTATGCATTGAAATTAAAAACTCTTCCGACTCTAAAATATGATTTAACTTCAAAAGTTGTGTGAAAAACTTGATTGATATCTCTCTCATCTCATTTTGGTCATGTGAATAAACTGATTGCTTGCAAAAAGAAAATGATTGATTTTTTTCTCTACCTCTTTCTATAAAACCCAGAAAAGTAGTTATGATTTGAAACGTTTGGGAAATGGTAGTCTTATTCTCTCCTAAATGTGACTGCAAATTTTGATAGCATTGTTAGATGGGAAGGGTGGGATCCATGCCATCTATGTGTTGACACCATGTTGATGCAGGTGGCAGGAGGTGGTAAAAATGAAAAGGTTACTGCAATAAATTGTTGACTTTTTCAGTTAAATCTTTTAAAATGTATATCCTTAATTGAAAAGAGAAATTGATATCTCTGTTATTGAAATTAATGTATGGTTGTATTTTGGGATGGTAATTGTATCGGTTAGATTTGAAAGTATCGATTATGAAATTGTAAATTATTACGTATTTGTGAATAATGTATTGTTTTTAAACAATTATTTAAATGTTGGAAACTAGTGATTAGTATGTGTGTTTCAGCCTTGACTGGAAAATAATTAATAAAGAAATGAATTAAAACAACACCTAATTTGTCATGAACTCGATCCTTCAACGTAACTGGTACTAATTGACCCGTAGTGGAACCAAACCAGTTAATGAAACTCTTAAACAATGTGTCATGAACTTATGCTATTTTGCGATTTAACATTTGCTTATACCACATAAAGTGGGTCTTTCTTGCCCTTGGTAGCAAATTTTTCGTAAATTGGATTCAATATACCTAGTTCATCTACGCACTAAACTCATATGAGAACCCCATTATGCCCCTATGGGTAAAGGTGTTTCCTTGGCAAATACAAGTGAATGACCGTTTAATTTGTTTAATGTGAAATGAGTACACTATGTTAGTCCTAGTATTGACGTCCTTGTTTACAAATTGGAATAAATTAATCCTTAGACCTCCTCGAGAGGTTATTAGTGGACGAAACCTTGTAATCAATACTAATTATCGAAATTGTGTCTAATAACATGTTGAAGGGGTAAAGTAAAACTTGATTTTCTCCCTCTTAAACTTGATGTTAACGAAAGTATAATGATTTGTATCATGTGGAAGCATGTTCTTTGTCAACATGAATCCCTAACTTGGAAACAAGTGTTATGTGATTCTCATGTACCTTAAAATGATGCCAACAAGTGATTAAAATAGCGAATGTAATAAAGATGAAAGTAAATGAGGTGTATTTCCTTATGAGTAAAACCTTATAATGAAATGTAAAACTCGTAACTTTAAAATACAAGTTTTATGTTTTAATGTGCTTTAACATCGTACAAGGCCGGGGTTAAACAAGAATGTAATGGTAATGAAAATGTAAGCTAATTGCAAGCTACGTACAGTTGTGGATAAAACCCTTTTTCTCCTCTCTTTTATGACTTTGCTATCAAGTTGTGTTTCGCTCTTTTGAGAAATTGTAGTATTTATTTGTTGTTGTCACATTTGCATGAATGTATGCATGTGTGGGGATGGGATTCATCATTGATTGTGGAGGGATAAGGGGGTGTTAGTGAAGGGAGGAATAAGGAGTTGTATATTTTATATGGAGGAAACAAGGGGATTCGTGGCTAGTCTTAGTGGAGGGAAAAGGAGATGTTTCAAGTGGAGGGAAAAGGGTATAATGATTTATTATTTTGCATGTTGTCATCGAGGAACCAAAGGCTAGTCAGAATTCCTTAGTAGCAATTTACAATGATGATCTCCCTTGCAAGCCTTATAGGTAGGCTTGATAGTGTGATTCATTCTTATTGGTGAAATGCCCTTCTCATTATCTCTTTGTTATTAGTCTTTTGGTGCATTTGGTTACTCATTAGAGTACATTTTCATTTATTTGATGGCATTTGTTATTTGCATGCAAAGGTATGTTCGTGTATGTATGTATGTTGGGGATTTGTATTGTCATTGGTGGAATGATAAGGTTGATAATGGAGTATAGGTTTTGCATGTTTTTATGTGGGGAAACAAGGGTTGGTTAGACTAGCCTTAGTGGAGGGAAAAGGGTTGGAGGGATAAGGGTGTTTACATGCGCGGTTGCATGACTATCTTGGAGGAACCAAAGGCTAGTCTACCTTTCTTAGTGGAGGGAAAAGGGGAAGTTAATGGCATTCTTTTCTCTTTGACAAGCCATTGGATGGTTTGGTTGTGTTATGTATGTTCATTCTTTTGATATGTTGGCATCACCTTCTCCTTTGTCCTAGTTGTGCAAAGAAGTGATGCATGTTACTTTATGGTTCAGGCATTTTTTTGTTGCTAAGTGGGCCCAAGTATTGTGGAAAGAAGAAAAAAGAAATTATCCTGGTTTTGGCTTGTGTTTTTGGTCATGAGATTTGTGGGCGTTACAAAAAGCTTGCAGGACTTCACCTACAACAACTCTTTGTGAGCTTCAAATTGCTCTTACACACATCCTCTCGCTCCTTGACACCTTTACAAGACTTTACAACTTGCCCCTCAGCTTCAACAAAGTTGTTTCACCTCTTACTCTCTCTCTTTCACTTCTACAAGACTTCACAACTAGCATATAAGCTTCAATGAGCTTCTACCACTCTTCTCACTTCTTTTTCACCTCTTTGCACATATGCAAATCTCTCCTATTGTGCTCTAGCTGCTACAAACTTCTCACAAACACTTCATGCATCATTTCTCATTCCCCAAGAGAATTTTCTAGTTCTACTACCACTTGATGCAGTCAAGGTTGAGTGTCCCAAGTGAATGGGAGCCTCACCTTGCAGCTTCAGACTTTCATAGCAGATTTGACACAAAATCTTATTCTTTATGAATTCTCAAGCCTCAATAGGGTATTTACAATCTCAATACACACCACTTATAACCTCAAAGGGCTTTCAAACACATAATAGCCTCAGTGGCTTCACAAAACCTATGTGCAGACTTTGCACAACTACCCTAGCTCAAAACAAAGCTCCATTACCAGAAACAAAAAAAAAGACTTTTTAATGGAAAAAGCTCTCATTTTTCAACAAACACATGTTGCTATTTACAATCAGAATGACCAATAAGCAAAAGAATCCTAATTTGACTTTCTAAATCTAAAAAACAGCTAATCAAATGACACGTGTTTCTCTATCCCACAGAGACTAGGCAGTTACAAACAACTACTATTATTAGTAAATACAATGTCCCCCTATTTCTAACACCATGCCAACACTACGGGAAGAAATCTTCAGTCAACTCCTAATTTGGTGGTGAATCATTAAACAGTCTCAATCATTCTCCACTTCTCCAAGATGCTCCTGCATCATATACACTATAATTTGCAATAATATGCTATTGTTTTTTCAATTTGAGTTGTGTCAAATTCAATTCCATTTTCCTAACATGTTAAATTTTGTAACTAGTGAGTTTTCTGCCAAATTGTATCTATAAGACGAACCAATCAAAATTTGAAATGAGAACGAGTATTTCATAAAGAGGCACCAACACTTGGCAAGTATTGAGGGCAGCATTTTTGAAGAAAGGCAGGTTACACTGCTAGTTGTAGACAATATCATATGTAGGATGGGTTATGGAGTACCCTACGTGCGGCATGCACAACCCTTTGTCTTAGTTAGGTAGAAATTTCTAGATTCTAATAGTTGGCCTCATTAGGGTTATGGGGTTGACAATCCATATTGAGCTGTTAATATTAAGCAGTCGTTAGATATTCGTTTTAAGTAGGATATTCATTTGAACATCATCAGCTGTGAGAAATCGTTTTGGATTAAGCATTTGGGAGATTTCTCCCTCAATGACACTACTTTCTTATTCTATTGTGAAGTAGTTTTAGGCTTTGACCCTATAATTCTATGCATTTGTACTCCATTTTATGAATATGTGATGAATGATATTGCTTTTTGGAATCTATTGCATTTCTTGCGCTAGTATCCTAGCATTTAACCACACTAATGAAGAGTGTATAAAATCAGTTTTGTGGTTATCTTCTATCTTTCTAGATTTTCATTTGTTTTCTTTGTTCAGTTTTTGGGAAGTTCATATCAAAACTTGATCTATCTTATATCAAATTCCACACCGTGTCGATGTTCATGTACACGTCCACGCAATTTAGGAGATAACCAATCCTCAATATCTATCCCATAAGTATCTTATGAATAGGAATTGGTGTTTTAGATAATATACAACATGTGAAAAATACAATTTGGACAGTAGCCCCAAATTTGAGTATGACTTTTCCACAAAACTCTAGTCTCAGCCATGGGTTAAATAAAAATAGATTTAAATAGATGGACATGTCAAATTCATTGATGGCCTTGTATCAAACATGGTACAATGGGAATTATGCATTTATTAGATAATTTTAGGCTAAACCATTTTTTTATTTGAACTAAAATTTGATGAATGAATCTCTTTAGACCCTTAATCTATACTTATCGTCCTCTTGATACATTTGTACTATAAAAAAATGAAATTGATTATGGTTTTGAGCGTGTTGTCAAGTGATTTTTGCAACACAATAGATGTCAAATACTTCCAAGTCATTTTGAGTGTATAGACATGGGGAATGTGACTTTTCTTTTTGAAGCAACATCCCAAAAGACAAAATTAGGGTTAAAAAGTAAAAAAATGGGGACAAACACAAGGCACGGAGCAATTCAACTAATTGAAGTGGTCTTCTCCCATTACAAAGGAAGGGCGTAAAAAGTTAAGAATTGAATATGTGTAGAGATAGAAGATCCAATAAATGAGATTAGGGGCGGGTAATGGGCATACTTGCGGAGTGCAGGTGCCATCTTGTTGGTGAGAGTGCCAGCAACAATCATACAGTCAGACTGCCTGGGGCTGGGCCTGAAAATGATTCCGAACCTATCCAAGTCGTAGCGAGCTGCACCTGTGTGCATCATCTCCACTGCACAACACGCCAACCCGAACGTCATCGGCCACAGCGATCCCTTCCGAGCCCAGTTCACCAGCGCATCAATCTTAGATATCACATATTCTGCTGATGCTGATGCTGATGCAGCAGGAGCCGATAAAGAAGAGGACCCCCTGTGCTTCACCCATGCTTGCTCCTCCCACTGTGTGTACCGTTCTACGAGCCGCAGCCATTGCTAGTCGTGCACTTCGAGGAAGGAATGCCATTCTTCTCTTCCTCTTCCTTCTTCCTTCTCCCTTCCAAAACAAAAACCGATGTCAAAGCAGAATTGTGCAGTCTCAATCGGAGCCAACAAATATTTTACAAATTAGTTAATTAATAAATGAATATTAAAAAATGCTCTACAAACATTAAAATGCACTTGTTTTCTTTTGTTTGTTTGGTTTTTTAAATAAAGATAAAATAGTGGTTATATTACCAAAAATAAAATAGTCTAACTATTCAAAAAAGAAAATTTGTGGTATAGGAGCACCTTTGTGAAAGCCAAACTCTCGTGAATATATGGGAATAAAAGAGCTACAAACAAATTATAAAATCAATATATAAACCAAAAGCACATGAAACTTAGGCAACAACCATGGAGAGAGCAAAAGGAGGGTCGTTGTTGTCAAAATTGCCCCACCTACTATCTAGAAGGTCCTTCCTATCAAAAAAGGGCTCCCAACTAGTGCTAATAGTTTCAATGCCTTTGTCTTTTTCTTCATTATCTTTATCTTGGCCCCCAGGGTTGGCAAAATCGTCGAGCCAACCACGGGAACTCGTATGTCACGAAAGGCGAGTCCAACTATGATGACGAGGCAATGGCGAGCCCCACACCCCATGCTAAGGATGTGGTGGAGAGTGACAATGAAGCGACAAGCCCCATCTAGAGAGGATATTAGAGCAACAACGAGACCTACTACGACGACGCCCCTACCTCTTTGTGAGTGGCTTTGTAGGGCGAAAAGGTGGCAAAACTTGAGCAACAATGTGAAGGGCATTGCCCTTGTGGTCCAATAAGACCTGGAGGTGGGTGACCTCTAGCATCACCTTATGTTTTTACACTTAGATCTACAAAAAAAAACATTAGACATGGTCATTAAAAGCCGAAAGATTGCAATTTGCAATAGCATGAGCAAAAATAGTTGAGTTTCTTTCTTTCCAAATGAAAAAGAAAATTTCCATTCTAAAAGCATGTCAAACTTGGGCAAAGACCATTGGGATGCCCGACCCATACCCTAACAGGATATGCTCTTAGTGGAAAGGTTCAAGTTGGAAGGCGGAAAGAATTCATGAATTCAATTCCAAATGGTTTAGGCTTTTAGATAAACTAGAAGAGATGCGAAGGGTTTTAATGCATCCACAAAATGCCAATGAGGTTTTGGAATGCCTAAATGAATGAGTTGACAACCAAGTAGTAACCCTAGTAGATGAGACACCAAGTGAAATGAGCGGGCTTGTGTTCCACAATCGCATATAGATAGTGGTAAATTTGTGTTGCCAATCGTGCACAAAAAGCGTAGAGACCAACAAAAATTGAGTTTATCCACCATATGAAACTTGGGTGTTAGAAACTCATAACCCTTGTTGAGTGACTAGTGAAAAAATGTATATTTTTAATTAATTGCAAACAATTAAATTCTTTTTAAGGGGTAAATGGAGGCATGAGGGTTTGTGCCCTTTAATGCCAAAAAAGTGGGACACATTTATTAAAGTACAAAGTATTATGCAAAATTGTTGTAAACAACCATATGACAAACACACATAAGCATGCATACATAATAAATCAATAAAATCTTAAAGGCATTGCACACATTTACCAAGGGTAACATGACTACCATTATTTTATTAAAAAAATTCTTGCTTAAATTCACTAGAGTAAGAATAACTCTCTTCCACAATATGATCACTTACACTAGCTCCACATATTTTTGTAAAAAAATAAAGGATATTATTAGGAGTGGAGAGCGATTACTTGCAATGTAAATTTACTTTTTCTATTAATAGTAAAGTTAATCAAGTCAATAAGTTGGTTGATACTCTTCCTATTAATAGATGTAGATAAGTGTGCACAAATGGGTGAATTATCCACATATTAAATTATAATTAATATTACAAGTGCATCTTAATCACATATAAGTGTATGGTTACTTAAATGCACTAACATTTCCCTTAAGATGCACTTCGATGAAGGAAATCATGGAGGAATATTGAACTATCCCCCCTTGACAATGTCTTCCTTCACTCCCAAAAGTTACCTAAGCAAGACAAATCAAACCTCAAGCAAGGGCTTTGTGAAGTTGTTTATAACCAAAAATTTTGTTTGGAAATACTTAAGGTCAACAACCTTATTTTGGATCAATTGTCGAATATGATGTATGTGAATCTCAACGTGTTTTGGGTGTTGGTGCTCCTTTGGGTTGCGAGAGATGTGAATGACATTTGATTATAGCATCAAAGAGTTGCGGGTTAGGACTGCAAAAACCTAAATTTAGAAAGCGTGTGTCATGTCTACACTATACTCGTGTCCTACAACAACAACTCCACTATACTCCACCTTTGTAATAGACAAAGAAATGGTGGTTTGATTTTTACAAGACCAAGTCACAAGACATATCCCAAGATGATAAATATATCGTGTAGTTGACGTATGATTGTGCTGGATCCTTTGCCCAATCACTATCTAAATAGCCTATAATTGTTGGTTCAGAAAGAGCATGATCTTGTACTACTTTCCCTAAAGTGTAACTAGAAATGTAGGTTATGTTGCCTAACTCGTACTCAATCCTATAATTAGTAGTATTATAAAGTTACTATAAAATGTGTTTTGCAACTTTCTAATGAATTTTGGGGGCTTGATAATAGTGTGATACAAGATTCACTGCAAAAGAAATATCAGGACATGTATGAGTCAAGTAGAGTAGACTTCCAACCAACTACATGTAGAGTGTCCCATCAACTGAAGGAGTAGAATATTTGGTATAAAGTTTGGGCCTCAATTAAAAGGAGTTGGTGCGAACTTGCATTCTTTCATGTTGAAGTGGCAAAGAATGTATTGAGTATAATTATCTTGATAGATGAAAATACCTTTATTAGACTATGGCATTTAAAAACTTGGGAAATAATGTAGAAAACCCAAACTAGTCATCTCAAAATACTTCTTCAAACGTGATTTCAAATCATGAATATATTATGTGGAATCTCTTGTGATAATTAAGTCATCAACATAGAGGACCATAATGAGGAGGTTTCCATCTACTTTCTTAGCATAGATTATAGAGTTAGAAAAACACCATGTAAAAATGGAAATGATAAGAAACATGTCAATCTTTCCATACCAAGCTTTAGGATCTTGTTTTACGTTTTACAAGGACTTTTCAATCAACCCACGTAACTAGAGTTCTCACTATCAATAGGTCCTAGAGTTTGGGACAAGTAAATTTATTCCTATATATCACCATGTAAGAAGTCACTTTTAACATCCATCTGGTGGGCTTCTCATGCATTTATCATAGCCGAGGAAAGTACTAACTAAATAGAGTTAATTTTGGAATCTAGAGAAAAGGCTTCATGGTAATCAACACCTTCAACCCGTGACAAACCTTTTTCTACAAGTTGGGTTTTGCATTCATCAATAGACCCATTGTTTTCATATTTAGCTTGATACATCCACTTACACCTCACGTTTTTTCTTCCCTTAGTAATTGGAACCAAATCCCAAGTGATGTTATTTTTCAAAGAAATAATTTATTTTTCCATAACCACATGTCATTTAGGATGCTTATAAGCTTGATGATAAGTCTCATAATCCTTGTTACTATAGTCGAGTGTGTCAAATGGGAAACACCATACTGATGTTGGGATCTTGTCGTATATGGATCTGTATGATCTCCTACCAAGGCACCAACCTCATTACATATTGTGTGGAGGTGAGGTTGTGTAGGTTGAGTAGGTGCATTTAGAATTTCCTCTAACACTTATGGTAGAGGTATTGGTTGTCCCCCTTATGAATCACCATCTAAATTGCAGGAACTCGTTAAATGGGAGTTTTCAAAACTATCATGTTCATAATATGGAGATTTAGAAGTAATGTATATCTTAACAAAATGAGATAAAGGAGGAGTAGGTGATAAGGAAATGGAGGAGTAGGTGATGACCCATAAGCTTGAGATTGTTCATCAAACACTACATCACACCTAAAAATAATCTTAGTAGTTCGTGGAACTAGAAGATTATATGCCTTTACAACTTCACTATGACCAACAAATATATTAAGACAACCCTTCCTTTCCATGGCTTTTCACTTGTCATCTAAGATACGTGCCCACGCATTACACCCAAAAATCTTGAAGTTAGAAACATAGGCTTAACACAAACCATTTTTCTCTAAGTGTCGTACCAAGCACTACCGAGTGTGGAGTGTGATTTTGAATGTAGTTTGCACACATAATAACTTCTTCCTAAAATTGAGGGGGAAATATTTGGAATGTAGCATACAATTATCCATTTCCTTGAGTGTGTGATTTTGTGCTCGACTACACCATTATATTGGGGATATAAGGTACAATGTGTTGAATTTGAATGTTAACTTCCTCACAAAAAGTAATCATTTGGTTGTTAACAAACTCTCCTCTATTTTTAGTTCTAAGACATTGTATTTTCCACTTACATAAATTCTTTATAAGGGCAATGAAAATTTTGAAGTGCTCAAAGAATTCACTTTTTTTTTTAGAAAGTAGGCCCAAGTTTTATTGGAGAAAACATTAATGAAAGTAAGCACATATTTATGATTATGAAAATAAACATGAGGAAATGGTATGAGGTCACTATATGGACCAACTCAAGTTTGTCATTGTCTCTCCAAGCTATACCTTTTAGAAATGGATCCATGTGTTTTTCCTAGGTACACACCTTGAACAAATCTCATTTTCTATGCCCTTAGTCCTAGGTCATATATCCAAGATATGTATAACCAACATGCGGCTAACATAATCTCCTAATATGTCACATCATAATTATTTATGTAGATTGTCCTCGGTGCTTTGCATAGCATAGTAGGGTATATATGGGAGTTAGTAAGTAGTAGATGATCATTATATTGAGCACTTAAGTCTTATTGTATGGTTTGGATGTTTCTCCTCGAAGCGGCTAAGTCATTCTACTTTTAGCCACTCTACTTGCATGTTGTGCTCATCTCTCCATATTTGTGTATTATTTGGTGTTTTAGTATATTGATATTAGGATATATGTAAGTATTTTCATTACAAGTGGTATCTATTTACATTATTTTTAGAGTAATTAGGTTTTTATGTAATACACAACAATAATGAAGACTAAGAGCTATTATGATAAATTAACTTCCAACATTAATTATAAAAATCATAATAACGTATTGGTTCTTTCGATAAATGAATACAAACTTAAAATACATGACACACACACACACACAAAGAGAATTAGCTATATAGAGTGGTACAGGAAGAATCTGTGAAGGCAGGATAAAGAAAGCTGGAAGTGTAGAGCATGAAAAAGCTTCATTATCGGAATTGTGATATAGAAATCTCCAGTGCAAGACTATACAGTCTAACCATGATATATAATCTAGTTTTCCCCTTTTATATAGTCTTGGATGCCTTAATAATTGGGGTCGGTGACTTTCTAGGTCCTTCGATGGTTGAGAAATACACTTAATTATCAAACCCTAATCACCACACAATATCAATATTGTTTGTAATCAGTTAAATCACTCCAAAACCCTAACAATGGGTAAATCAACCTGCAGGAAGGTTAGTGTTTGGGTTGTGGTGCATCGCCTACATCAACACTACTCCATAGAGGCCTTGAACCACACATAGTTCTCCACCTAGCATGTAATATTTATATGAATGTAGCTAGTTGACAACTTGAAACCCTTTAATTATGTTTGATTGTGTTGTGCTCTTGCTAAGACTTGGAGATAATAACTTTGTGTGCTTGGATGTGAGGGAAGTTAGACTCCTTGACTTGGTCGAGTGCTTCAAAACTATAGCAGTGGCCACCCTAATGGATGTGCATCAACTTTAAGAATATTTAAGGAGCCTTTAGTTCCTTTTAAAAGTGTTGGAAGTGAATATGTTAATAAAATGCCATATGATTTCCAAGTGAGTAAATGAGGTAGTGTTAACTTGCTTATATAGGGATACAAAGGTAAAACATTATGATAAGGCCGACTTAGGGGGATAAAAGGCCCAAAAAATGATATTACATTGGAAACAAAGTTGGATAATGTGTCGGTGCAATACCATATAGGTCAACCATGACTGGATTATACAACATGATCAAACTATATGGTTTTGGACACGAGATAAGGTGAATCAAATTTGAAAGTTACACAATGATGGTAAGAGCTTAAGCATTGATTTTATGGACTTGTATTTAGAATTTGTTGACACATTAGTGTGTAGGAATAAACAAGTTAGGAAAGATATGACAAGATATACTGAGTAGGAATAGGATGTGAGTGTTTATCTTAGCCAAGAAACACAATTACAATAAGTAGTGTCAAAAGGGTAAATTGCCAAATTTGAGTGTTTACATTTGCTTCCCCTTTAAGTATAAAATGAAAATTACATGTTTAAAGGAAAATATACTTGAGTGTGTAGACACTCTATATCTTTTCTTGGATTTTTTTTTGTCAAACGTGTTAGTGGTGGCATGCTCCATGATGAAACATGTACTACAAAGTGTAGTCAATGTCTATAATAGAAATTGAATTGTAACTCAATAGTAACTGTAGAATTTAAACTTGCATAAAGTGAAATAAAGAGATGTAAAACATGGAAATAGTACATGTGTTTGGTTTTTAAGGGAAGAGATTCCCATTCCTTGGTTGTAGTTAGAGATTTGGATATCTCAAACTGTGGTTATTGAATTTTTATAGAAATATTGGGGGTGATCAGTCCCCAAGTGTTATGAAGGAGAAACTAGAGTATTGAGTGCATATAACCCAACATTGAATGGAATAAATAAGAGGTACCAATGCACCTTATAAAGTAATAATACTATGGATCAATTTTTTTAGTAACTTTGATATCTTCTCCTTTAATATGAGGAGAGGAAAGAGGCGCTTTATGAAGAACTCAACCGCATCGATGCTTTCCATAATCCCACAAACCACATCGTTACAAACCGATCTGTTGGCTCCTATTTTTACACCCCAAATGACTTGGCTGCAATATAGAAATATTAATAATAGATGTATGAGTATGCCATTTTGTAGTCGTGGAGGGATCTAACATTATTCCATGACTAAATCTTGATAATGATTGGGAGTCACGTATAGAGGAAGTGGCTAACTCTGCTTCCTTTTATTTTCCCAAATTAGGGTGAGGGGACCCAAAGGATAGCTTAATGGGGGATGAGTATTATGATTCAATCCCATGAAATTATTGGTAAATAAATCTTAATGAATTATATCCACAATGCAATGCTTACCCAAAAGAGTTATCACACAAACACTGTAAATACTTAACATATGTGATACAAGCTACTAGAGACATGTGATATATGATTATGAACATCATTCAAAGGATGTTTTTAACAAATTGGAATGAAATTATATTCAGAATGCTAAGATTTAAGATAAAATGCAAACTCACTTAAAATATGCAAAGGTAATGTGGTTTGCAGGAAAACATGTATTAGATATACAAGGATGATGTAAAGTTTGTATAGGTAGAACAATATAATATGATGGGAATTCAGATAAAAGGGGATGTGGATCTAAAGGGAAGAAAAACAACATTCACCATCTTAGTCCTGATGATCCTATGATGCATTTGAGCTTGAAATCAAAATAAGATAACCTTTAGATGTTATTTACATTCCTTGATACTCAATTTGTGCCAACGCTATTGAATAATCTATGAAACTTTAACACAAACACTTGTGATTAAAACTTCATGTATCTACCATTCCAAATCCATAAAACCTAGGATACCCTTAGAAGGTAGAGGATATTCACTCCTATATTATAATTATAGAAAGGAATTTTATAACTAAAATAAACATTGTAAAGTAACACTATAAAGCAACCTTTATTCGATGACCATTCCTAACAATAATTTGAAACGTGCTTATTCTTTGTATTTCATTGGCATAATAGATGAAAGATTAAAAATTAAAGGAACATAATTTTTGATTCCATCACTATTTACATTAAGAAATAATAGACTTATCCATGGTAAAATGGTCTTGTGTGTTCAATTGACAAGGGAGATGAAAAATGCTCTCAATGCCTGCTAATGACTATACAAATGCAATCACCTTAGCTAAAACCCAAAATTAGAACCCTTCAAAGTGAAGACAAACCTTCAATTTTATATACAATTTTCCTAAAGGGGATACCCCATATACCCCATGAAACACTTGAAAAAAGAACACGTGGAGTAGTGGTCCCCGCTTTGCAACTTGGATGATAAGGCCCCCAAATGAAAAGCTTCCATCTTGATCTACTTAGTTGGAATGGTTTTGTTTCATGATGAAACCTGTGGAGGAGTGGAGAATATTCTTCCCCTTTCCAAACAAACTTTTTCATCTTATTCTGTAACCATCATTATTCTTAGTTTACTTCAAGAAAGAGTTGGTTATGCATTACAATCAAGATCTTTTATTCCTTCTTAGAAAATAATAGATAGAATAAGGAATGAGGAATGAGGGATAAAGAATAAGGAACTTTAGGTGGATGGATTGAGTTTCACTTGTTTTCCCTTCAACTCTTCCTCAAGTTTTTTCATGTATACATCAAACCTTTTGAACATACCCAAAATTGGATCCTCATCTGGCCCTGCGTGGTAGAGAAATACTATCTCCTACTTGGAGAGAATGTTGTCAAGCTCACCGAAATAGATTTTGTCCTTTAACTCTATTGACCAATTTATTTTTACATCATTTTATATGAATAAAATTTTGTACAGAAGAATAATAAAAAAATTTAGGAGGCTCCAACTCTAATGCAATATGTTGTTGAAGGATATCTATCAATTTATTTGAATCAATATAATATGAGATATATATCTCTTTTAGGGGGAGAATTTTTTCAAGTTTTGAATCTATATCATCCACACACTCCCCTAAATTTTCTATTATGACTTGGATTTTGATTACGTATGCATCCAAGGTTTCAATTATTAGTTTAATACCCCCTTTATATTCATATTTTTCCTTTATAATATGAGGAGATTATATCTTACTTTTCCACCACCTCATCCCCATAGATCCACTATAGCCTTAACTTAGGTAACAACACATTCCAACAATCAATCTATGTTTATTAATTGTCAATTAGGACCTTGTTTGACTTTATCCACTTAGAGTCGCGATTATGTCATTCAATGTTGTCCTTGATGGCCTTCTTACCTCGTGTCCATAGTTCATTTTCCCACTTCCTTGTTTCCTCCCCTATAGTTTAAGTCTTCAACATTCTTTATCACTTCTGAGGTGAAGGATGGGGTTATATCTTGACTAATTGGAGGATCTTGTATCCATTTCTGCACATAGGCTGATAAGATATCAACCTTCTCTCTCAACTGCTCCTTGGTATCCTTATCCTTATCTATTTTTTAGAAGAGACCACTAACTACCATAGTGACATCATGTTTCAAACCCTTTGTGGTCTTCTTTCCTAGTGGGATCCTAGTGATCTGATAATTTGTAGGGGAATCTTCATCCCTTAATACATCAGTTTGTGGAGTGGCCACCTCCATAAACCTGTCTCCTTAGGCCCCAACTACATTCGTGAATTTTTTTTTGATTTTTTGGGGTCTTGATGGTTTCAAGGAGACAATACTTTGAATGTCAACTTCCTCAACTTGTAATTTTATCTTTCTCTTCTTTGGGAGGAATTCTCCCAACCAACTTCCAACTTGCACACTACCTTCCTCCTTTCTTGCTGTTGATGGGGACTTGATGTAATCATCACTTCTTGTGAGGTGTAAGGAGTATGAGGCTAGAGTCATCAACCTATATCTTTGGTGTATCCAAAGATTCAAAAAATGTCCTTGTGTTTCTTTCCCTGCCTGCCTCTTGGTTCTCACTTCATTCATCATGGTTGAATATGGTTGAGTACTTGTATTTGTATATTTTGTGACCTCAACTTCTTCTTCTCTAGATGGATAAGGCTCCTTGATTTGTTCATTATGTGGCTACTTTTTGATTTTGAGCCTCTGTTTTTATAACTTCATAAGTTGTAATCACTTTATTATTGTATTAAGAGTTGACTAAATAGGATCATGGTTTTGGTTGCTCAACTTCAACCAATGGAACCTCTTCAACATGTGGTTTCTCTATGTCACCCATTATACCTTATTTTTCAGTGGACTTCTCCACCTCACCATTTTGGTATATCTCTTGACATGGGCCTCCTTCATCCTTTATAATTGGTTTATTTTTAACATTATCTTGGAGAAGGTCAACTCCAACATCCTTACCCAGGTCGTGTAATAAATCGGTGAACAATTTGTTCATGTGATCTTCATGGACATCTTGCTTTATTCCTTTCTGCCTTTTATCATCATGGACATCTTGCATTTGAACTTATTAAATAGGCACATGGGTAGGAATCTCTTGTTGCATAAGAGGTGAGGTGGTAATAACTACCTATGGTATTTGAGGGATTGAAGTGGGCACTTGAATTTGTGAATTACTCCCTGTTCGGTGTTCTTATGGCTTCCTCCACTGCAGGTGTGTTACCACCTTTTCCTCTCGGGTTCTCATAAAATGTTGAGTGAAAATCATCTTCATCTTTCTCAAGGATGGTTTTCAACATCTTGAATCATCATTAGTTGGTTTGAATGAACACTTCTTCCCTTATGTTTCAACGGTTAGATAACACCTTTGAGGAATAAACATGCATATCCACTGGGTAGGTTATTTTACAAAATAACTCTTAGGCCTTGATGCCAAATGTGGGATTGCTTGAAGGATTATGACTACAATGGTAGGAGTATCCAACATAGATTTCTTCAATATATCTTTTGTCATGTGTGTCACTTTGATATTGAAGTCCATGTTTTACTTGTGGCAGCACTGAGTTCCTCCACAACCTTTGAAGTTAATGGTCCCTTAGTTGAAATTTGTGGGGACTTTCCTTTTAAGGGATCTAAACTTGCAGCTCCTTTCTTCAAAGTGAGGAGTACAACCTTTATAGCACCACACGATCGATACTCCCTTAGAAATGTTGTAATTTGTAGGGTCAAATCGGATCCCCCTTTCGGTTAGCCAACACAAACTTATTTTAATAATATGAGTTGTTCTTTCACGTAATGATAAAATTTCTAGATTTGTCTAATCAATATTGGGAGAGGCTACGATGATATCTTCTTATCAACATAATACTTACTTACCATTTCCCCTTCATCTGTAAGTCCATAAGGCATAACCACAATTTTGTAGTCAACAACTTGAGTGAGGGTAATCCTTGAATAGTCTCTGAATCTTACCTCCTCCTCATCTGTAATCCATCCAATAATCCTCACAATAAGGTTCATGTTCATGGTAAGTCCCCAAGGCTCATTAAACTATCCATAAGATATCATAATTGGGCCTGAGAGTAAATTTCTATAATGTTATATTACCCATATTTGCTTCTAAGGATTTTGATTTAACCAAGGAAGGACATGATACCTCCCAATATTGATAGGGAGCTTGATATTGGCCATGTTTTTCCCTACAATCATCTTGTGAACCACTTCCAACTACCTTGACACTTCTAACAATGCCCATCTATCATATAAATTCCTTAGTAACATATAGGGGGTATCATGAAAACCACTTACTCTGATGTAAGTGAATGTTCTAAATTAGATGAAGTAACATCCATATTCAGTGATTACTTTCTTTGCTTGTGCAGATGTTGTGTTGTATTCCCATTCAGGTTTGAAAAAACATATAAGGGGGATAAAGAAAACATCATGTACCATTCTGGAGTGATAAATGCAATTATCCAAGTTCAACTATGGGTAGACATCATAAACCCCTGATTCTAAAATCCTTTTCTCTATCCAATCTAGGAAATGATTATATGTAGATAATATCGTAGGCCAAATAGGAGGTCATATAAAACTTTGGCTTACTAGTAGATTTATCCTCTATTTACACCGTCATTCTAAGCAATTGTTAATGGATGTAATTACTAATACTTTCACCCCATTGAATTTGTAGTTTTCCCACAAGGATAACCTAGATAAACATGAACATCCAATCATGATAAGGATATACAAATTCCTTTCCCATAACCCTATTTAGTAGGGTAATAATGTCACAAATTTCTTTAATGAAATAAGCCCTATTCATCTTCTTCAGGATCCTTATGGCAGAATTTTTTGGCGTATCGAGCCAATTATTATTAAAAATATTAGAACCATTAGTGTTATTTTCCCTCCAATACTCTTCAGACTTATTAATGGTTATATCTGTTATTTTCAAGCATCGCGGAGACCTAAAATTCCTCAAAGTTTTCAATATTCAATGATAAAACTAAAGCATTACTTCCATCCCTAATTTATCTTGTCTCTAAGTTATAGTTTTGTGCACAAACCCACACCAACTCTAAATATTGGGTAGACGGGAGATAAATAATCACTAGGACAAGCCAACTCCAATAAACCTCTCTCATTGTCTCATTTTTTTCTACCACGTGCGGCTTTTCTAGAAATCAACTAAATTTGCATTGCCTAGGTTGGTATCCATGACTTTATCTAAGTCGAAGGTAAGGTGGGAGGTAGTTTGAATTCCAGACAAACAATGTAATATTCATTTTTAGAGGGCGAAGGGCTAAGAAGTCTACTAGAAAGAAGGATTTCAAACAATTCAAACATGTTTGACACCTCCAACAATGCCTACCAACACACCTTGACACCACAAACTCTTCAAAAGTATTGGTAAAAACACTTACCTATGCAAACACTACCATAATTCTTATTTGAACTAAGAACAACATGTAGAACACCTCGAAAGCTTCAAAACAACCCTCATATGGCTCAAATACACAAATTTGATCTTCAGCTCATCTTAGGGCTTTAAAAGTGCTTTATGAACTCAAAAATTGGAGGCAAAGTGAGAGATTTTTGTGGATTCCAACCATATATTATCTCTTCCATGCTTTCATTAATGGTGGAACCTACTTTCGTAGCTCCGACATTTGTGGTTATTGATGTTTTAATCTCAACTTTGAATTTCATCCCTACAAGTGGATCCATTGGCCATGTTTTCTTTTCACTTAGATGATTTATCTTTCTCTCATTATCTTAGGCTTGACAATCCACCTACGTGGCATCTTCACAGGCTTTAATTTTACTTAGTCATCTTTCTTGGACTTTGGGTCACACAAAAACTTACAAACTTGCAAGAATGTAAAGTTACAAACCTGCAAAAATGTGAAGTTGCTTTCCCTCTCCAAATTCCCGAGACAATGACTCGTGTCCCCCTTATCAAGTTGTGGGGATGAAATTGTAGTTCGTAAACTTGCAAAATGCAAAGTTGCAAACCTTTTTATATGGTCTCAAGATAATGACATGTGTCTCCTTATTAGGTTGCGGGGATGAAAGTATAGTTTGTAACCTTGCAAAATGCAAAGTTACAAATATGTGAAACTACAAAGTTGTATTCTTTCTCAACAGTCTCCATTTTCCAAATATTGCATTTCGAGAGCTCGAGGACAAATTCATAACTTCCAATTTACATCAAATTTAACCTCCTCTACAAGAATAAGAAGGTAAAGGAATATTATTAGGATTTTCCTTTTATGGGGTTCAGATTTATATTTGTAACTTGCAACTTTATAAAAATGCAAAGTTGCTCCATTGTCTCACTTTCCCGATACCTCAAATATTTCATTTTACGATCTTCGGGGGTGAACTTGTAGTTTACAAATTTGCATTTGCAAAGTTGCAAAAAAGACCAAGTGCTTTACCTAGACAAATCCAATTCAAACATTTAATAAAAATGTTATGGAGTTGGATGAGAGGTGTGTCATTGCTAGATGGAGTTAGAAGACAGAGAAAACACGACAGAAGGCATGACATGATTGTCATATTAAAAACAAGAAGTTTGAGGTTGGGCAGATGGTCTTGTTGTATGATTCTAAGTTTTTGCGCCACCTAGGGAAGCTCAAGGTGCATTGGTTGGGACCATATACTATCACTTACATACTTGATTCAGCGCTTGCTAGTTACAAGCACTGGATGGCACACAATTGCTTGGTTTCTTTAACGGGAGTAGGTTGAATTCCTACTATAAATAAGTCTTCTGTGTGTTTTTAAATAAGGTAGTATTGCTAGTTTACTTAGGATTTCCCTTAATACATTTTCCTTTTCATTATCATTTTGCTTTGTCTTCTTGTTTGTTGTGGGCGCGCTTGTGCACCGGTATCTAGTTACTATTTAAAGGGTTTTTATGTGCAAAGGACCACACATCCTTTTAATGTGGGGTGGAGAGTGTAAAGAAGAGTTTCGAGTGAATAGTGTGGTAAGAAGCAAGTGTTGGGAGTGATGTTAATTCAAGGCACATATAAGAAAGTTAAAATTGCATGGGTTCGAGAGGAGCACATGTAGTAGAGGTAATCATGGGAGAAGATTGGTGTCAAAAGCTTTATAAAAACCACATACAGGGATAAGAGCGTAGAACAAACTAAGGTAGGCTACAACAAGAACTTGTCTTAAGGAATAGAGGAATATTGACTTTGGCACTATGTATCGAGTTGCGTAAGAATATGTGGTTGATGAAGTTTTATGCACCAAAAGGTTGTGGAAATTTTCACAAGTATGTGCGCGAAGGGAAAGCGCTAGAAAAACACGTGGGAGGATGACATTGGAAAATCCAAATTTAATGTGGTTGTATGGTGGTAGGTGGCATGGGAGTTAATGTGGGAAAAATAAAAAATCTATAAATAGAAGGTTAGGGAGAGTTATTCTTTTTACCTTGCATTTGTTGTTGAAGAGCTCTTGCAAACTAGGGAATCCTTACGAAGAATTTGTGAAGAGTTGTGTGCGAAGTGGAGAAGTTGGTGGATTTGTGAACTAGAGTGGAACAAAGTACACAAAGTGTGTATAGAGGAGGTTGTTTTTGGATTCTCGTGAAGTTTTACACTATCTTATTGAAAGGGATTTTTTTAGGTTAGGGTTTCTTTGAGATAGGGCACGAGTTTTGAAGAAATTTCACAGAAGGAGTGGAGCTGAGGGACAAAGTAGTGTTAAATCATGATGTAAGGAAGAATTTACAAGGACCTGATGAGAAAAATGGCACCAAGGAAGGGATCGAATGTTTCACCGAAGAAGGGCAAGGGCAAGGGAAAAGGAAAACCCGCTGTATTAAATTTTTTAACGAGGAGTGGTACATGGAGATGCAATACCCAAATGGCGTTTTGATGAGGATGGAATGGGTTTCTCATGTGTGCAAGATGGTTATTAGTGATTATAACCATAAGACAAATACCACAGAGAAGGAGATGGCGTTGGAGCTAGTTCACCCAACTGGAGAGAGAACACATGATGACAAACTTGTGTATGATGATTCTGTGAAGACCACATTGGAGAAGGCTAGACTTTTACAACTCTATTTTGCAACTCTATGAGTTACCATATTTTGGAAAACTCGAAAGGTTATACCAGTGGTTGATGTCACACGTGCATGAGGACTATTTTTACTTCACAAGAAGGAGAATGCACTTAACTTCTAGTTGATCTCCAGATACACTGGGCTTATCTGCATTAGAGAATCATTGGAGGATGACTTGGGTGACAAGGATGTTGTTAAGGAAACAACCTCAAAATATGATTACAAGAAGGGTTCATGCTACTTTGATATCACTAGGATTACTAACCCAATAATGAAGATGGCCACACACCTTCTCACCAAGTTGAATGGACAAGAGCGGTGGACACAAGTGGACAAGAGGTGGTTGTACGTTTGCAAGAAAATTTTAGAAGGAACAATCTACAACCTCTCGGCCTTCATTGTGAAGGAGATCATAGATGTCATGCATGACAGAGGATAAGATCATGTATGGTAACATCCTTCTACCATTGTGTTTTCTAGGATTAGAGTTCCGATGGGCCAAATAGCTACGTATAGGAATACCCTGATGAAAACCCTTCCGCTAAGAGGTTTGAATCATACACTTGTGATACAATGACTGATCCATATAAGACACACTTGGAGAAGTGGTACAAGTGAATGCACAAGGCATTCGGGGAAGAATGGAGAATCCCTAAACAACTGCCAACCTAGGTGGATGGTGAGGTTGAGTTCGTTGTATACCACCACTTCTTTATAGGAAATTCACTTTAACAGATGGCATGAAAATTCCATGGTGTAAAATACCCTTTTCCTTCACACCGTAATAATTTCAAAGTGCGGTTAATAGGTTCAAGGAGGCCAAAAATATTAGATTTAATCTAAGTGAGGTAGATCAGGATCACCATGCGCTTCGTCAAACCTTAGTGTATCCTAAGAAGCATGCTTATGTGGAGAAGTATGTCTCTCATTGTTAGGAATTAGTATTTACATTGTGTAAGATAATAATTACATTGGTAATTATTATTATATAGTTTAATATGTTATTAATATATATTAATGTTATATAAACAATAATATATTGGTGTTGAGTTGTGTATTGTTACGGGAGTAACAATCACAACTAAATAGTGTTAATTGTTATAACACCTCCCTATTTTGTAGGAGGTTGTTTTGGCTATGTATATGGCTATATAATAGCCACATGGATCGAACATAAATACAAAGTGGGAAGAATATTACTTTGTGTTTATTCATTGTAAATCTGTAGCTGCTCTTTCATTTGGCATCAGAGCGAGAGAGGTTTCTGTGATGGAAAGCGTATTTGGATGGGCTTGTGAAGAAGCAAATAAAGATTTATTTTTTTAAAAGAAAAGCTTGGAGTCGAATATCTTTTCAAAGGCGTCATTCTTCGCAGCCTTACGCATGGCATTACTATTATAATTTGACATGTATTGTCAATAATCTATGCATCAGGAAATATTTCGAGGTTCAAAGATGCATTGATCTTGTGGATTGCGTGACAACTCAGATTAGAAGCATATAAAAATGTGGATCCGCCTAACTTGGACTCGCAGAAAATCCCTCTACTCGACTAAAATTTGGTAATCCATTCGGTGCATGTCAATTCTTTATCTTTGTCTGTATTTGGTAGAGTTTGGAGGTCCACATTGTGATTACAGTGATTGAAATTGAAGCATATTCTTTGACAACGCTTGCTTGCTCCTCCATCATTCTCACCATTAACATTGTGCTACGTATCAGCTGGCGCAACAAGTTACAATACAATGTTAGCTCTCTATTTTGATAAATTCATGCATTTAAAATCAACAAAGAAAACAAGTGATCTATGTGGATGGGTCACCAAGCCCGAGAGCCTGTGAATTCTCCTCCTGCTCATTGACTGTCTCCACATCATCGATCCAGTTTATTTTTCCTCATGTGTAGCTCTCAAGCCGATTTCTAATGTGACCATGACATGCACAGACTCAACGTTTTTCTGAGCATACTTTTATCAGAGGCATTTCATTTCCTTCCTCGCCACGCCATCCATGACATGCAAATTTTTCTCAGATCTGGAAATAACTCACCATCTTAAATCACAACATTTTGCATCACTTTTGCTGGTAATAGAGACGCCTTGGAAAATATTCTATGAAAATTTTGAACTCCTCAGATCAAGCTCCCTTCACTGGATCTACAAACAGAGTTCACATTCGCTTATCCATGTGCCGGATTGCTTCAACATTCTATTCAATAATTTGGGCAAATGAGCTCGTGTCTACATGAAATGGTTGATACATCTCCAACGCAACTATATTTTTTTCTATTGAAATATCTCCTCTCGAACAAATCAATGCTTTAATAGTTTGTTTCGTGAGAATTATTCTTTGAAATCAAAGGTACGTGGTTTATTAGGATATAGGACTTGCTTTATTTTATACGTGGCTAGTTATAAGTTAGATCATAGGTGTGTCATTCATAGTGGGTTTTAGGTAGTTTTTCAATAATATTTAGTGTCATTAGAGAATTTGTTTCTTGTTGTCATTGCTAGTAATTATGTGTCAGTATAAAAGTCCAAAATTTGTGAAGTTTCAAGTGAAAGTTTTTATATCCGTCAAAGTCGCCATAATGTCATTTAAGTTAAATGTCAAAAAATTTCGTGTCGTAAAATCATAAAAAAGAGTGTCATTTATGAGTCTTTGTCGTTAATGTTTTTAGAGTCATCAATATTATCTATTTGAGTCATTGTAGTCATTTTATGTAAATGTGTCGGCATTGAGTCTTATAGGTGATTTTAGGAATTATGTTTTAACATCTTTGTAATGTCGTGTCATTAAAAAAGAGAGAGAGAGAAAAAGTCCTAAAAATAATTTTTAAAAAATAATTTGTTTTTCCTTACGAACGCATTTTCAAAGTGGAATCTGACGTTCGGGTAAGGTATGTAATTTTTGAGCCTCAAATTCCAAATCTGCTAAGTTAAGTAGCATATTCATGGAGGACGGAGGCACAAGACGCGGGAGGTTGATCGGTGACTCTCTCGTCACCACCAACGATGGGGCCACATTAAGCTGTGGTGACAGTGTGTGTGTGTGTGTGAGTTTTCTTTCATTTCAGAATTATAGTTTGTTGTACGATTTCAGAGTTCTGTTTTGTGTGGTATTTTATGGATGTTGGAAAGAGAGTTGTGTTGGAGTGCAGATGACTATTAGTGATCCTCTAACTAACTTGGTCCTCTTTGCCGTACTTCATTGGAAGATGGTCACTAGAAGAATACATTCACTAGCATTAGTGACCATGTGCAAAGAAGACCTAACTAGAAAGATCCATTCAGGAGTATTTTCTTTGATGCATTTTTCTTATCATTATCTATATGAATGGAAATTTCACATTGTGGGGGAATATGATCCAATATTCCATTTCCATTATGTTTTATTATACAGTTTTGTAATATGCAAGTTGTGTTTCTTACATTATTCCCTGATGTATAAGTATAGTGGTGAATAGTAGCACCAGAGTAAGTCAGTTCATGGATCTTGAAAGGGTTTATGGGAGGATCAGAAAACCACACGAGGTGGACAGTTGATGGGACTGTTCATGTCAAGGTTTGTGGTAAGCCTGTTTAAAACCATGGAAGGAGAGAGCCTTTCTTTTGGATCAAGGTCATGAGTCACAAAGTTGGACATGCCACAGGGGTGAGCATACTATTGTTGAGAGTGTGGATTTTTTTCTACCATGTAAACACTAAGGGGGGGAATGTTAGGAATTAGTATTTACATTGTGTAAGATAATAATTACATTGGTAATTATTATTATATAGTTTAATATGTTATTAATATATTATTGTTATATAAACAATAATATATTATTGGTGTTGAGTTGTGTATTGTTACGGGAGTAACAATCACAACTAAATAGTGTTAATTGTTATAACACCTCCCTATTTTGTAGGAGGTTGTTTTGGCTATGTATATGGCTATATAATAGCCACATGGATCGAACATAAATACAAAGTGGGAAGAATATTATTGTGTGTTTATTCAATGTAAATCAGATATGCTGCTCTTTCACTCACGACATACATATGGTAAAATCCGTGTCAATACCTATTGTAGGAAAGACAACAACAAGGGTCTATGTACACCTAAGGCCCAAGTTTAAAAAGTGCATGTATGTTGAGGATGATGTATCCATCCCAGAAGACCCCACCAGAAGAAAGAAGGTGGTGCCGAAGAAGAGAGAAAGGGAAGAAACTCTAGCAAGTAGGGCGCCAAGTGCATGTACAGTTTAGACCATAGAAGCACATGAGTCAGGCGTGGGCACAAGTACTTACACTCGGAGGAAGAAATCCCATGTGAAGGAGAAGTCACCTAAGAAGGAAATGTCCCTGTGATAGAAGAGTCACCGGTGAAGAAGAAACAAAAAATGGCGTAGAGTTTGGACTATGAGGAGATGGAGAATGAAGAGCGTGAGGACGATGAAGACCCCATGTGTACAATGTACATGAATTTGATGATGAGGATCTAGATGAATATGAGGAGGGTGCTTAGAATATGAGAGGAAATGAATAAGTAAATATGAATGAGCAGAAGACCCTGGACTTGGTCGGAGGGAAGTTGGAGGACACTTGTGGAAAAGGAAGTGGTAAACATCATTCAAAACTTAGTGGAGCACATCGCTGAAGAGATATTGAGAGAGGTAGAAGAGAACATGGAAAAGGAGAAGAGTCTAGACTTTGGATTTTGAAGGTAATGCGCACCAATGGCAAAGGCACAACAATAGTGCAAGGACACATGATGAATTATGTCAATGACCCTAACAAGGTCCTATGCGTGCATTTCAGAGCACATTGCCCACAGACCAACTCTTTTATTGGTGGTCATTTGAGAAAGATAGTTCATACACGTGCACAAAAAATGTTATCATGGACCTTCAAGTCCCATGTTGATGAGCTCAAATTCGAAGTTGGCGTGGATGTAATGATAGAAACATGAAACCCCTATGAGGTGAATTCTATCGTGGATACTCAACGGCTAAGTGATGAACATTCCTGTAATGTGATCAACAAGGTATCGGTAGAGGTGGAGGCATGATTATTCAAAAGGAATAACAAAATTAGAGCCTTGGAGGAAGATAAAAGGGAAGGAGTCCATAATTGCGCAGCTGAAGGTTGAGTTGAGAGAGGAGAAGGCGAAGGTGCGCAAATCTTACAAGAAGGCAGAGACTATCATAGAATCTATCATTTTAGCACACCCAAATTTGGCCCCTCCTGACCAGAAGTATGAGTTAGCTTTCCTCTACTTGGAGGATTTGACATGCTTGATCACAATGGATAAACAATCGCTTCATACTGGAGTCAATATAGGAAGTTTTGGCACAACAAAAAGAACAAGAGAATTTGAATATTGGGGAGACCACTACTTAGTACTTCGAGCTCCTTACCTCTATGAAAACCATGACTCATGTGGCCAAAGTTGTCATGACATTTGTGGAGACATAGATAGGGTGGCAAGTGTATTACTTGCTACCCATGAGGCGGATCTAAAGGAGTTCTAGGAGAAGAACAAGGGTAACATGGTGGAGCGGGATAAAATAATAGCGAAAGTTAAGAAGAAGTCGAGAGGTGATTGAAGGCCTAAGGGTCTCAATTAAAAATAAAGTAAAGGAATTATATCCCCCGGAGTCACGTGATATTTTACCCTCAATACTTCTTTCTAACCCCAAGCGTGTTGGCCTATCATCTAGCATACGTTAGGCATTCACCCGAGGTGCGCGTGGGCACCAAGCCCCTCCTTATGTGAGCTTTGTAAGAGAGTTCTTGCCATTAATGGAGGATTATTTGTAGAAATAGAAGTACATTCATCTACTTTGAAAGGTAGAAGGTATAACTAATAGATCTACACATTAATGCATCACAAAAGCTAAATAACATTGTAAGAAGTACAAGAAACCAGATTTGAGTCATGATAAGCCATATAACATGAGGTTTTACACCCATAAGTAAGTTTTGTATAGAATAGATCTAGGTATATTGATTTAATAGAGTTCTAGTAGCCATATTACATTCAAAAGGGTCATCTAAGACCATATACATCAAATGACAGAGACTCAACTCTTGTAAACCTATATGATTAGAGATCCTAACTATGATTTTCCCATTATATCCCTTGTTATAGATCCCAGTACCCATACATATGCTTAATGGTATCCCTTATAACCCTCTAAGCACTAAGTACTCTAAACCCTAGCACCATGAACTCCAAACCCTTAGCATTTCCTAACATTTTTCTACACTTGTTACTCTCCTTCTCTTTCTCTACTTTCTCTATGCATTCTCTCTACATTCCCTTTGTGTCTCTCTTTATCTCTCTCTATGTCTCTGCTCTGTCCCAAGAACCTCTTTAAATAGGATCATCGACCACCACCATGACTTCTCTTCTGAGCAGATAGATCATGCATGCCAAGTGTCGATGTGGTCCTCCATTGGTGAATGTTTATCCTCTTTACAAACCTTCCACTAACTATAATGATGTCTCTGGGAATATTCCTGCATGGAATATCCTTTTCTTGACCTCCAAGGTTCCAGGCTAGCACCTTATCCACTCATCATGCCTAGTCGGGTCCTCACATTTTTCCTCAAGTGACTCCATGATGTCGGATATGGCTAAGTCCTTTAAACCCTTGTTTTTCCTCCCCGCGTGCCCTGGTTTCACTTAAACCCTTATTAAACCCCTTTTTCATGCGTGTTTTCCCTAAGCGCCCTTCTATCTACTAATCCTATACACACGTGCACCTCTTGGTACTTAGCCAATATTTTAGGGTCAACATCACCCCACACTATGTGTGTTCTCCATCCTAGAAACATTTTACTTCCTCAAAGAATAAAGAATAGAGGTATCAAAACAATCAAAGAATGGAAGGATGAAAGAAATGGAAAAAATAATGTGCTATTGTTGTATGAGGAGTGGGAACTCCTTCTTCACGGATGCCTCAATCTTCTCCCATGTGTCTACTTCTCCTGCATGCACTCTATTGAAGTAGGTCACCCACTAATGCTTACTTCATCAAAACTAAGTTCCTCTGCTCTTAGCTTTCAGCGTATATCAACAATGCTTTCCAGTTGCTTGCTAAGATCACCTAGTGCATCCATCCTATGAGTGACTTGGGGGTATAGTTCCTTTAGCTTATTCTTAATCAAACCCCGTAAGGTCTTGATTGCTTCCAATTTCTTCTCAACTTTAGCTAGGATCTTATTGCACTCCACCCTATTTCCTTTGTGCTTTTCCTAAAATTATTTTAGATCCACCTCATGTGTAGCAACCAATATGCTTACTACCTATCCTGTTGGCACAGTTGTCATACATGGACTTCATCCATTTGTGTGGTGGTCTTTACTATGCAAGGAGCTTAGAGTACCAAGTCATTATCTCCCCAATCTTCAGCTTTTCCTCCTCCTTCTGGTGTGTCATCACCTCCTCCTCTATTGACTCTAATGTGAGTGGTCACCTTTCCATGGTGAGGATGTGGGTCAAGTCTTCCAAGCATTGCATGGTTGACTCGTATTTTGCTTAGGTGGGGGCCAGTCGGGTGCTTCAAGATTATGGCATCTGAAATGGCCTCTATCTTCTTATGGATTTCAGTGCACCTTTTCCTTTTCATCCCTCATCTCATGCCTTAATTATGCATTGATCAATTCCTTTTGTTTTATCTCTTTGTCCCACTCAATGATCTCCTCATTCTTTTCTCAAGCTCTTCCTCCAAGACCCTTATTTTGTCATTTTTGCCAAAGAGTCTTGCCTCTACCTCCACCGATACTTTGTTGAGTGCATTGCAAACTTGCTCATAGATAGTTGTTGGGAATTTACCAGAGGGTTTACTCCCTTGGCATCTAGTATCTTCATCAATGCATCTTGGTTTACCTCAAATTTGGGTTCATCAACGTGGGACTCAAAATCCCAAGATAACATTTTCCTTGTGCATGGGTACACCCTCTTCATCAAAAGAAGACCAAGAAAGGAGTTGGTTTGTGGGCATGGTACTTTGGAAGCACACATGTAGTACCTTGTTTGGATCATTAATGTAAGTCATTTCTTGTTCTATGTGCCACTACTATGCCCTTTCCACCTATGTGTGCTACCTTTGGGAAGCTTACTGCTAAGCTGGGGTCTCACCCATGCTTCCATACTCCTTTCCCACACTTGTGCTTTCCTCCATTTCCTTCAAGTACTTCCTGGCACTTCACTTGACTTCATGCTCTACCAACTGTTGGATAATTCCTACTACTTCCCTCTCTATGGTATTATCCATCTGCTCCTTGGTGGGGTGGGGTCTTGATCCTTCATGTTTACTTCCTTGCTTTCCCCTTTGTCATGAGTGCACCTCCTTTGTTCTCATCCTTCTCTTCATTTCCTTCTTCCTCTAACTCATGTACATCATACACAAGATGATTCTGAGCCTCATCACACTCTTCATCATCTTCATCACCCTTGTCGGCCTCCATGCTTTCTATCTCTCACCGAGTCCGACCCTTTTTTCACCCTCTGCTTCTTCCTTACTAGTGATTCCAAGTTTAGGGACTTCTCTTTTCTTCTTTCTGGGTGACTCTTCCCTTTATGAAGACTCTTCCTTCTTCCTTTTACGGTGACTCTTTTCTCATGGGAGACTTCTTTCGGTGGACGTAAGTCTTGTGCCACGCTTGACTCCTGTGCCCTACTATCTCTGCACTGTTTTTGTGCTCGACACCTTTTTCTCAGGAGTTTCTCCTCTATCTCTTTTTCTTAGTAGTCTTCTTCCACGTGGTGGGATCTTTAGGAATGGAGACATCATCTTCAACATAAGTTGCCCTTTTCATACTTAGGCCTTATGCACAAATACACCCTCGTTGTTGTCCTCCCTACAATAAGTAATGTTATTGGTTTTAACATGTGCACGTCATGGGAGACATACTTCTCCACATAGGGCACACTTCTTGGGGTATATTAGTTTCTGTAGCTCATGGTAGTCTTGATCCACTACACTCAAATCAAATATGAGTTTCTTCACCTCTTTGAAAATGATTGACCCGACTGGAAGTATTGCATGTTGTGAAGGAGAAAGGAAATTTACACCAAGGACTCTTGGTGCCATCTACCAAAGTAAATTTTCGATGCAAAAATGTTGGTATACGATGAACTCAACTTCTCCTTGCACTAGTGAAGGAAATTATTTGGGTATTCTCCATTCAGCCCCGAATGCATCATGCATGCATCCGCTTATACCACTTTTCTAGCATGCGCCTTATGAGTGTCATCATGGTGTCACAGGTATATTGTTCAAACCTCTTGGCGGGGAGGGTTCTCATCTAGGTATTCCCAAACAAACTTATCCGGCCCATCGGGCACTCCAATCTCTTAAAAAGACAATGGTGAGGAGGACATTACCAAACATGATCTTCTCTCTCATCACGTGTGGTGTCTATGATCTCCTCTTACAATGAAAGTTGAGAGGTTATAGATGGTTCCCTCGAGATCTTGTGGCACACATTCAACCAAGCCTTGTTGATCTGTGTCCATCTCTCTTGCCCATTCAAATTTGTAACCAAATGTGTGCCACCATCCTCATCATCGAGGTCAGTAATTGCAGAAATGTTCAAAGTAGCGTGAACCCTTCTTGTAGTCATAAGCCTCAATGGTCTTCTTAATGGCTTCCTTGTCTTCCAAGTCATCATCCAATGAATCTCCTTCATAGATAAGGCCGGTGAACTTAGAAATTAGTTGGGGGTTATGTGCATCCTCTGGCCTATGAAATAGAAGTGGTCTTCATGCACACATGACATCAACCATTGGTATAGTCACTTGGGCTTTCTGAAATAGGGAAACTCGTAGAGTTGCAACAACCCAACCTTCTCCATTTTTACCTTTACCTCATCATCATAGATGGGCATTCCATCTGGTGTCCTCTTCTCTGTAGGTGAACTAGTTCTAGTGTCATTTCATTCTCTGTGGTGCTCATTGATGGTTGTAATCATTGATGGCCATCTTCTTGATGTGAGACACCCATTCTTTACTAAACAATATGTCATTTGGGTACTGCATTTTTCATGTACCATTCTTCATTGAAACTGTAGTAGAGAACTTGTTTTCCCTTTCCCTTTCCCTTCTTTGGTGAAACATTTGCTACTTTCCTTGGTGTCATTCCTTCATTGGGTCCTTAAAACTTCTTCCTTTCTCTGATCTGGCTCTCTCAACTTTGTGGCTCCACTCCTTTGTAAAAATTCCTTCAAACCCCATGCCCTAGCTATGCAACCCTAACCTGGAAAACCCTTTTTCCACAAGATGATGTAACACCCATGGGATTCTTCCACACAACCTTCTTCACTTATGCCTTGTGTACTTCTTTCCACTCTGGTTCATTGATCAAACTAGCTATGCACACAAATATTCACAACTCTTCTCAAAATTTCTTCATAAGGATGCCCTAGTTTGTGAGAGCTCTTTGATAACTTAAAACACAAGGTAGAAAATAATGCACCCCGATCTTCTATTTATAACTTTTTTTTTCTCTGTAATAAATTCCATGCCACCTACAATGTACTTTCACAATAAAGGTGGCTTTTTTTTTCCAATGCCAACCTTCAATGCACTTTTCCTCTCGCTCAATCCTATGTGAACACTTCCACAACCTTTTGGCATGCAACTACCTCGACCATAGAGTTCTTCATGCTTTCTCTCGCACTTTGAAGTCAATTCTTCTTCTATGTCTTGGACCAAGTTCTTTTCACTACCTATCTCATGTTGCTCTACACTTTTACCCTTGTACGTGGTTTCTCAAATCCTTTTGACACCATCCTTCCTTTATGTTCACCTTTTCCACACGCGATCTTCAATCCATGTGTTTTTGATTTTTCAACCTGGGCCATCCATAACCATAGCTTCCAGCACTTGTCACATCACTCCACCCCACACAAAAATGGATGCATGGTCCCTCTACGCATAGAAAATTTTTTTGAAAATAATAAGTGATATAATGTACACACAAAACACACAAAAAAAAAGCAATGAGAAAGGAAACACAAAGAAAGGAAACTGCATCAAAAAGCAAAACCTAGGCTAACTGGAAATATTGCCTTATTTACAAACACAAAGAAGACTTATTTATAGTAGGGCTTTAGCCTACTCCCATTGAAATGGCACAAACATGTTCCATCCAATGCTTATAACTAGAAAGCACTGAATCAAGTATATATATATACTGATGTATGGCCCATCAATGGACTTTGAATTTCCCAGGATGGCATAGAAACTTGGAATCATACAATAGAACCATCTACCCAACCTCAAACTATTTGTTCTTGATGTGTCTATCATGTCATGCCTTCTACTAGATTTTTTCTATTTTTTGACTCAGTGAGAAATACCCACCTCTCATCTAACTGCATTAACTTATCAATCCTCTCCTCAAGTGCTTGTTCATCATCTAATCCTCTTGTGCACGCTATACACAGATGATGGTAACATGAATTCAATAGGTAACACCACTTCCATGCACCAAACACCAATTGAAAAGGTGTGGCCTTGTTCTAGTCTCTTATAAGTAGTCGATATGACCATAACACAACAAAATTTATCATCCCAATCCTTTCTTCCCACATCACAAATCTTGGTTAATGTGTGATTCATAATTTTGTTAAATGCCTCAGTAGTCCCATTAGCTTGTGGGTGATAAGGGGTAGTCTTGTGGTGGGCTACCATGAATTCTACCAACAAGATCCTAACTATCTCATTTAAGAAATGAGTACCCCTATCACTTGTTAAGCTCAGCGGGCATCCATATCTGTTGATTATATTTTCCCACAGAATCTTGTTGTTGTGCCACTGTAGTGCAATCCCTTGTAGTGCACACTTCTACCCACCTTGTAAGGTAATATATGCATGTAATGATATAGCACATGAACTTGTGCTTCGCGTGGTGGGAAATAGGGCCTATGAAGTCAATTTCCCACTTCTCGAATGGTTTCTACATTGTGAAATCGGTCTTAATGGAATTTCATCTCTTTTCCCTAGTTTACCAAGGCGTTAGAAGTGGTCACAGGCCTGTAATACTTGATATAATCTTTGTAAACCATTTCCCACCAAAATCTGCTAGAAGGATCTTTGTGCATGTTACATTCCTGCATAGTGTCCTCCTGCAATTCCACCATGTGTTTCCTCCATGATTGTAATGTGCTCATGTTCTAACACACACCAGCACAAAACCTCATCATGGCCTAGCTTGTATAAGTCTCCACTAATTAACATGTAGGGCATGATGCGTATGGCTAACTTGCTTCCTTTCCAAAGTCTTCATTCCTCTCGGTGCCACACCCATTTTGAGAAACACAACAATATCTTCCAAGTTAGAGGGTGTGCGCATAATCTAAATAGTTTGCATCTAGCATTGTATCCTCAATGCTCTACGCATCCTCCCCTGAGTCAATCCTTGATAAATGGTCAGGTCCCAAATTACTCTTACCTAGTTTCACAACAACTATAAACTCAAACTCTTGAAACAATAGGACCCACTACTGCATATGCACCCTTGTAAAATGGGCTTGTTTACCAAGTACTTCAATGCCATGTGGTCATGTAGAATATAAAGGGTGTTTCAATAGATACTTACCTGAATTTGTGTAGTGTGTAGATCATTGACAATGCCTCACACTCAGTAGTAGTATAGTTCTATTTTCTTTGGGGTTAGCTTCCTACTAGAAAAGCACAAGGGGTGGTCAACAATTCCCTCTCAAGTTGTGTTAAGATTTCTCCAATCTCATCCTAAAGCATCAACATGTACATGGAATGGCTTATCCCAAGAAGGAAAGTGTAATATGGGTGCAATGATAAGCCTATTCTTCAATGTATCAAATGCCATCTATACGCCTCTCCCTAGTGAAATGTACTTTTTGTTTTAGCAAATTTTCCAATGGCATGTGTGATCTTGGCATACCCCTTAATAAATTTTTGGTAATACCCCATATGCCCAAGGAATCCACACACACACTCTATTTGGTAGGTTCCCTAATCCCACAATAATGAAAAATTTGGTAGGATCCACCAACAAGCCTTCCTTACATATGATATGCCCTAAAAGGGTTCCAAATGGAGTAGTGAAAACACATTTCTTAATGTTGAGGGATATCCTCAACTACTGACATCTTTCAAACATCAGCCTCAGATTGTCACAATGGTCCCTCACTAATCCATATACCATTTAATCATCAAGGTAGACTTGAAGAAACTTATGGATGAAGTCTTAAAATCTTGCACCACAATGCATGAAAACACAACAAGTGTGTTCTTCATCCAAAAGGCATGATCATGTAGGAAAATATTCCCCATTTAGTGGTGAAATTTGTCTTTTCTTGGTCCTCCTTTGCAATTCTAACCTGATGATATCTGAGAATCCATTTATGAAAGAATAGATCTCGTGCCCGGCTACTCCTTCCAGGATCTCTTCAGTGAAGGGGTTGGAAATGGGTCAATAACACATACCACATTCAGATCCCTATAATCAACACAAATCCTTATCCTCCCATCCTTCTTAATGTTGATGACCATTGGACTTATCCATTTTGATTCTTAACAGCCTCAATGATGCTGATGTGATCATCTTGTCAATCTCCTCCTTGACTTTGACATGTAGATTAGATTCATTTGATAAGGTCTCTTCCGAATTGGTGTGCACCTTCCTTTAACTTGATCTTCATTTCTCCCAAGGAGTGGTGAACTCCTTTAAGCTCATGGTACCCATGGAAATAAATCCTAAAACTCGTGCAATAGATCAATGATCTTTGAAACCTCCTTCTCTGACCAGTAGTCCCGATAGTAGCCTCCTTAGGTTCCATGCCTCCAAACCAATGTTAACCTTCTTGGTTTTCAAGGGTTCATGGTAGGCACGTGTGCTTGCTCATCAACACTATCCATAACCTTGCACATACCCACAATATGGTTAACATCCAAGTTTTCCACATCTTCACCATGATCACATAGACCAACTTTCCTTTCTCTTTTTCCATGCATGCACACTCAAGTTATATCTCCTCTGATTCTTCCTCATCAAAGTGCACTTCTAAGCTAGTTCACCTAATAATTCTAGTATTTATCCTCCACCATGGCACTATCTCCCATAGTTAGGTGCTTAACAACTATAATGCCTCATCCACTAATGGCTTAGTACTCCGATATTCAAAAGCTTGAAGGAGATTCAGCCATCAACTCCTACCAGTTTTCATATCTGACAACACATCTCTGAGTGAATGTACCATGCATGCGTAACCTTGTAAGGTGGAGTAAACTTATGCACCCATAAAGAAGGGTAAGGCTTACATGCCTTCCATCTAGGCCTTCTCACATGTTTGGACGTGAAACGAGGTAGGTTCCTTCCCATGATAATATTTTATGATAGTAGGTGCATTACTCGGAAAACCTAAAGAATGTGATTCTCACTTCACGCCACTCTAGAAGGTTATCGTGATGGGTCTCCCACCAATGTGTTGTGGTCCTAAGAAAGGTATAGCTAAGCATCCTTCTCCTTTTGATCTCACATCTCCACTAGGTCTCCATTTCTCGTAGGAAAACATCAGGGTTGGCTCCCCAGAATAACTTGGAAACTTCTTTCCTCTAGGTGCTTGACTGAGCATGCCTTTGTTACTCTCATCATAGAGCCTCTTAACTACCTTTGACTAACTCATATGTCTCGTGTGCCTAATTGTCACATGCCACACTAGTTGTATCACTTATAGATTGAGCGTCTTCCCACTTGAATAACACCTTCTTTTGTTGGTTGCACAACCTCTAGGGTCCCTGATAGTGCACACATAAATTTTGTCTAGGTATTCTTCTCCTAAAGGCTCAATATAGGGTGTTGAATTCCCATCCGTCAAAGGAATGATAACATGTTCCTCTTTGTTCTCAAAAATTATATACCCCTTATTAAAATGTAAGTCAACATTGTTCTTATAGCACAAGGGCACCCAAGTAATGTTGGAAAGTTGTCCACCTCAAAAACACTAAGACTTCAAAGTCTCTAGTGAATTTCACCCCTTGGATAGTGATAACAACATCCTTTAGAACACCAATGGGCATTGCCTTTATCTTATTAGCCATATACAACACATTTGAAGATGGTTGTAATGGGGCCTTCCCATTTGATTCAGGCATCAAGGTGAGAACATTAACTTCCACACCCATGTTAATCATAATATTACTTAGGAGCCATCCATCAACAACTACATTCAAGGTAATCTCCTTATCGTAGTCAAGGTTGTGGGGAGGAAGGTTAGCATGCAAAACCTTCCTCTCGCGCTCTCCTCCAGCACTTGGTATCTTATCCCTCAACCATTCTCCTAATAGAGGAATGATATTCTCTTGGTGCAACATCTTACACACCTCTCTGACATCATCTATATCTGACTGAGGGTCTTAACACTTTTCTTCTGTTGTAACTTCCTAGATTTCTCTTTTAGACATTGAATTTCCCCTTGAAGACTTTTGATTACGTCCATGGTCTCTTGATAGACTTCCTTCTGATGGGTAGGGTCTGGATACTTCCCATATACCACCTCTTCTCTTGTAATTAGTGGTCTCTGCTTTGGTATTTCCCTAGTGCATGCGTAGCCTCAGATCGCATCATCACCAAGTACGGGTTCTAACTCTAACTCACGCACCACCCTTGGCATCCATTATGAGTTTGATTTCTTCACGCTTACCATCCCAGCACCCATCTTTCCGTTGTTGTTGGATCATGTGTTCAAATAATTCTAGGCACTCCTCATACTTATGATTTTTCCCACACCAAGAGCATTATAGTAGGTTAGGACATTCATGCTTGTAATGCTCTGTGGACCCATATTATAACAAGTTCCGTGAGAATTCACCTCTTCCACCTCTGTGATTGCCATGACCTCTAAATCCTCTCGTGAAAGTCTCTTCCACAAGCTCCTCCATCTATGCGTCCTTCATAGTGATGACCATCATCCTTGGAATTGTTTGCAATGTAGTCTAGCGCACACCAATATCAATGGCATCATGTATCTAGTCAATCAATCTACAATCCTTGGTGTCATGAGTAGTAGAGGTGAAAATCTTGCAATAAAAAGACACATTCTTATGGATCACATGTTGTAGTAGTGGACACCTACTTGCATCATGATCTTCATGGAAAATCTCACAGTCTACCATCATCATGCATGTATCGATCTCCGAGGACAATTATCCTTTGTATGCCCCTCTACCTCACAAATCCATGCACCATAGACATCACGAGTCTCATGGTCCGAGTTTGTAGATAGCTTCTCTAAGTACTTTGCCATGGCAACAATATAAGCTTCAAGAAAAGGAATAACAATGGTATCCACGCTTCCCATAGCCTCAGTGCGCAGGGCAGCCTCCAAGGCCTCGCGTGGGTCTATGAAAGTCTTATGTGCAACATGCTCTCTAAAGGGCATTATTAATCCTCCAAAAAACCATTGAGCATGTTGAGAAGGATGAATATCATAAGATAGTTTTGACAAGAGAGTCTTAAAATGCACACGTCATACTCCCATACACTCTCTGTCATACCTTGTTGAATCTCCTTTAGTGCGCTAATGCTCTTCTATTCAAACTCAAGAATATGGAATTCAGCTAAGAAGGAATTATGTAGCAGTGTGATATAATCTACTACTTATCTGGTGGGGTCATACTTTGGTACCAACTATATGTGTGCCCTTGCAATGTTGTTACAAATTGACTTGCCTTCCATTCGGGGTAGTGATCCCCTTCGCGTGCCATAGCAACTCACATTTGTGTACATGCTCTGCAAGCATCCTCAACACCTTTGTAATCTAGAAGATGCAAAGAAATTTCAAAGAACACTTGTTGAGGTGGTTGAGGCCTTATTCACCTACTGATCAGAACCTGGATTCCCCGGTGTTGCCTCCACCACCAGATCCACTAGATCCACCAGTTCATGTTCCTCCTAACCCACTAGATCCTCTAGATCCACCAAGCTCACTAGGTCTGCTAGTTCTTACTCCACATGTCCCACTAGATCCACCTCTCATAGCTGGTAAAGGTCCTGAAGTGGTCGCACCTTGTGTCCCCACCTGTCGCGCTAAACTACATACCAATAGACTATGATATTGCACCTTTACCAGATGTGTGTCCCGTGCCACTTCTAGATGCGATACCCAAGCTTTGTGTACCCGTAATTTGTCCAAATGTTGTACCAGATAATATACCTCAAACATAGGAAATGATTGTGTAGCCATGGATGTACCAAATGAAAAATTATACCTCTAGGTGTTGATCAATTACTTCCACCAATACCAATTGGGTTAGTAATACTTATCTCTAGATTTGGAAAACTAAGCACAAGGGTTGGTCACTAGGTGGATTTAGATGCATGCCAATGACTCTTCTCCTTTCTTCATATGACGAGCTCTCTCCAAAAGCCGAGGGGGTTTCTCTTTCACACTTTCCAAGATGGGGTAGTGTAGACTGCTTAGGTTCCACATCCTCGCGTGAACCTTAAATCCTTCCCGTAACGTTTGCCTCCATAAATCCATCACTCATGTAGCTTCATGTTGTCTTGCCAACTCCCTCTCCCGAGCTTCATTATACTTGATCCGCCTCTCCTCTCTCTCCATTTTGCCATAAGGTCTGCCATCCTTCTACCACGCCGTTTCGCACCTCTGCGCCTAACAGAATTTAGCCAACCATGGGAAAGGATTCCAAACTTAAAGTAATGACCAATATCTTGATAGCTAGTGGAATAACACGTAAGAATGATCCTCTAGGCTCCCTCAAGAACTCAAACTTAGCAATATCTAGGCAAGAATACATAGAAATAACATATTCCAAGGTATAACTAGTTAAAACTCTACTCCACCAATGATCAACAATACGGGTCCATGTCAGATCGGCATCATGCAACCATTGATATTCCTCTGGGTCCAAACATGAGGTCTATAATACCAACTCATCCTTGATGCATATGCTGATAGCCATTCATACAACTCTATTGGGAAACAACATAAGAATGTCTCATAGAGTTTGTGATACAGAGTTCTCCTCCACCCATTTTGTGCATCAAACTCAAATCTAGTATTGAACCTCTAAGAAAACTCATCCTCCATGTTTTTGAGCCACACTTGATACTATCCAAGGTCAAGTGCTTTGTCATCACACATTTCTCTCACAATAGCTTCAAAAGAGGTCCAGAAATGGAACCAAGATGTAGTCATTATTTTACCCTCAATACTTCTTTCTAACCCCAAGCACGTCGACCTATCATCCAACATACATTGGGCACTCACTTGAGGCACGCATGGGCACTGAGCCCCTCCTTTATGTGAGATTTGCAAGAGATTTTATGAAATTAATGGAGGATTATTTGTAGAAACAAAGTACATTCATCTACTTTGAAAGGAAGAAGGTATAACTAACATATCTACACATTAATGCATCACAAAAGCTAAATAACATTATAAGAAGTACAAGAAACTAGATCTGAGTCATGATAAGCCATATAACATGAGGGTTTACACTCTTATTCTATAGAATAGATCCCGAGATCCTAAGTACATATGCTTAATGGTTTCCCTTAAATAACCCTCTAACACTAAGATACTCTAAACCCAGCACTTATGAAATCCAAACCCATAGCATTTCTTAATGGTATTTACAACCCTCAACACTTTGTTACTCTCCTTCTCTTTCTCTAGCATTTCTCTGCAGCATGCATTATCTCTACATTCCCTTTATGCCTCTCTGCGTCTCTTTGTGTCTCTACTCCTATCCCAAACACCTCTTTAAATAGGATCATCGACCACCACCATGACTTCTCTTTTGAGCAGATCACGTGCTAAGTGTCGATGTGGTCCTCCATTGGTGAATTCTTATCCTCTTTGAAAACCTTCCACTAACTATAATGATGTCTTTGGGAATATTCCCTGCATGGAATATACTTTTCTTGACCTCAAGGTTCTAGGTGGCACCTTATCCACTCATCATGCCTAGTCGGGTGCTCACATTTTTCCTCAAGTGAATCCATGATGTCGAACATGGCTAAGTCCTTAAAACCCTTGTTCTACCTCTTGCACGTGCCCTGGTTTCACTTAAACCCTTCTTAAACCCTTTTTCCTGTGTTTTTCCCCGAGTGCCCTTCTATTTACTAATCCTATGCGCACACGCCTCTTGGTACTTAGCTAATAGTTTAGGGTCCAATATATTTCAACAAGTGAAGAATGAGGTGGATGCTTGGGAACAAAGGCTTCCCAATCCTTGTGTAATAGTAGTAAAATTATTTTGTTCTTTGGCACAAGCCAAGTACAAATTATTCTTTCCTTCCATTCTTTATTCTTTGATTGTTGGAGGATAGATTTTTTCGAGGATGGATAACACGTTTAGTGTGGGGTGATGTTGAGCCCAAAAAATGACTAAGTCCTAAAGCAAAGGATGAGTGCGTGCGGAAGGGCACTATGGAGAAAAGTGTGTAAGAGAAAGCGCTTAAGGAGAGATTGGTTAACTCACGGGAGTAGAAAGGGGTTTAAGGGTTTAAGGACTTAGCTACATTTTGGTTAAGGGATATCACATGCAAAACACGTGAAAGGTGTGGATAAGCGTAATGATGAAAAGGTTGTTACATGGAGACTTAAAGCTCAATAAAATAATATTCCAGGGAATATTTATGGTTACGGGTTGGAATGTGGAGGTTGTTATGGCTAGCTGGCATCTGCATGGTTGGACTCTTGAGTAGAACAGTATACGATGACATTTGGCATGCGGGTCTACTTCTGGAATGATGATCAAGCGAGCTTCCATCCTATTAAAGGAGGCATTTAGATCTAGACAAGGGTAATGCTGACTATGGATAATGCATGGAGAATGGGGGGTTTGAGGATAGAGGTTGAGCATGTTTCCATAGTTATGGTGTATTTATGTAGGAAGAGTTTATGTAATGGTTCTAGGGGGAATATAGGATTTTTGGATGTGGGGTGTCATTATCTTGGTTTATCCGGTCTAATATAACCCTTTTGATGTAGTATGGCTACTATAAACACTGATTTTTAATATATATGACTGGTTATTATGTATATCTATATTTATGGGTTCAAACCCTAGTGTTCACTTTGCTCATGGTTCATATCGGTTCCTTCATATTGTTATAATGCTTATGTTCTTTTCATGATGCATCTATGCTTAGATCTAGTATCTTTACTTCTGCTTGTATTTCTATTTCTATAAACATTCCTCCATTAATGGCGAATCATTCTTATGAAGCTCACATAAGGGAGGGGCTCGGCACCAGCGTGCGCCTTGCCAGGTGAGTGCCCAACTGATGTTGGGTGATAGGCCAGTGCATTTGGGATTTTAAGGGATAAGGTAAATGAGGCTACATGCTCACTATGAGACTTGGATTTTTCTTTTGGTTAGGCTTTTAGAAGTTAACTTGCCATCATTCTCTTTCTAGTTTTCCAACCACAAAACTCAACCTCCTCCCCAAAGTACACATATGTGTAAAGATCAATAGAGAAGTTTTTCTTGTGATCACCAACATGAATATCATCTCACAGACCCATAAATTTTCTAATTGCTTCATCATTATGGAAGAAGTCAATTGGTACATGTTGTTGTTGTTTATCCCAATTCAAAAGGGATGGGTGAATGAGGTCTAATGTGGGAATAACAGGGGATATGGTAAATATAAATGTGTCAAGAAATAGGTTTTTAGAGGCAAGGTCTTCATAGAGACTACAAAGGAAATTTGTTTCGTTGTCACAATTGGAAGAACTATCGTCACACTCTAAAGAAGTAGCTTCCAATTCTAGGGGCTGGGACCCATATGGTCGAATCTTGATGCCATTATTTTCCATCTTTTGATGTGATGTTAGAAGAGGTTCCAACATGCCTTGCTCATAAACACCACATCCATATCGATTATTAAACTATATACTTTGGAATTCATTCACAAAATCACAATTATATTGTTGTTCTACTTTCAAATAGAAAATGACAGTTGAGCTAGTGATTGAATTGTTTATGCCTTAGAACTGAAATTTGCAAAGAGAAATGAATTAACACACACACACACACACACATACGCCAAGGATTTTTATCCTGGAAACCTCCAAAGGAGGAAAACTAGTTGGGAAGGGAAAACAAATCTTTCTTCCCTTTTTATCTTATTGGCCAATTCAAATAAAGAGATACAAACTTTACAATAAGTGAGAAAGGAAATTGAAAATGTCTCCCACTTCCTCCCAACTACTTGACTACTCTGTTCTCAAACTCTTTCTTCTACAAACTCAATTCCAACACTTTAGAATTCTTGCACTTACTCCCATGAAGTCTCTTGCTTTCGATGATCCATTCCTTTGTTCTCCCCAAGTATTTATAGCCTTCCCCATGTACTCTTGTGCACTAGAGAATGGGAAAGGTCATGGTAGGGAAGGGAAAAAGTCGAACACTCCAAATTCACATCCATTCATACTTCATTTTATTTTCTATCCAAAAGTGATAGGACCACCGCCCAACAATGACCAAAGTGGTCACAAAGCTGTCACTTTGGGTGGGTGACGGTTGTAGGATTGTCACTCGGGTTGGGCGGTGGTTCTCAGAATCGCCACTCTGCGCTGAGCGATGGTTATGTTATAATGCAAATAGAACCTCTATTTCTTCATTTTCCTTCTTTGTTGTTGGATGATCTGATGAAGTAGAGTTATTTTGGATCCTGTGGATCACACCTCCCCTGCTTAGGAGGCTTTTGGTCCCACAAAAGATTAGTGGGGGAGTAGATGAGGAAATAATCCCTCACTTGCTCTTTTGAGTACCACCGAGCCTGCCTTGGTGTCTTTCCTTTTAGTCCAACTTGCCAAGACTCCTGTGGACCTCTCCTTGTCTCTCTAATCTTCTTCTGCAGCACTACATCCTCCTCCAATTCACCTCGTGAGTCCAAGACATAATCCTTAATGGAAGGTAACAACTGTAATCCTTCATCTTCATCTAACATGGATGGCTCATATAGGTGCAAGTTCTCACAATTTACTACTAAGTACATCCTCATAAATGGTGACAAATCAAGTCGAAAGGCATTTTCTCCAACCTGCTCCAATATGGTGAAGGGTCCATATCGTAGTGGCTTGAGCTTCGTGCTTGACCTTGTAGTCTCTCCTTGCTCAAGTAAAGCCAAAATCTATCTCCAACATGAAGCTTATGCTCTCTCTTGTGTTGATTGTGTCTAGCCTTGTACTTGGCTTGAGATTTCTCTAACTGTTCTTTGACTTTGAGATGGATTTGCATGATCCTCTCAATGAATTTGGTTCTTTGTAGTCACTCTCGTGTCTCATGTCTCCTCCTCATCCTACTACCCAACTGTTATGTCCAAGTGGATTTGTAGGTATATATCCCAAGCATGCTTCAAATGGTGACTTCATAGTGGATGTGTGTATTGCCCGGTTGTAGGAATGATGAATGTAGGATAAGGACTCATCCCAAGTCCTTGGGTATTTGCTATTATACACCCCGATAAAGCGCACCAAATTCCTACTCGTCACCTCTATCTTTCCATCTGTCTAAGGATGGAAATTCATGTTCCTTTGTAACCTAGTATCCATCTTGTCCCACAAAGTAGTGAAAACTTCCCCAAGAACCCTGAAATCCCTATCAATAATAATAGACTTTGGCAAGCCAAAATGTACCCATACATCAACAAAGAAAAGATCTGCTACCTCATGTTCTATTCTTGTCTTTTTTACATGCCATAAGAATACAAATCTTCTGAATCTATCAACAACAACATATAGATAATCATGGCCATGTTTAGACATAGCAATCCTCTTACAAAATACATAGAAATGTCCTCCCATAGACAAGTAGAGTACTGCAAAAGGCATGTACAAACCCTCCTTCCTAGTCTTAGGATTACTAGTACAACAAAGTTTACATCCACGTATAAATTTTGATACTTCCTCTTGCATATTAAGCCAATACACATACCTTTACAAGTGGGCTAGGGTGTTACCAACACTTTGAAATGTCCTACTACTTTCGAGGTATGTGCTTCCATCATCAACATAAGTCTTTCTTCTTTAGGCACACAAAGCTTCCCCATTGGTAGAGTGACCCTTCTTTGAGATAACAATCTTCAATCCCCATCCTTTCAGTTCCTTGGGACTGTAGTTGTTGAAATGTCACCCCAAAGTCTCTGTCCTGGGCATATGCCTCTTCGTAAGCTTCCTTCATGAAGGGATCGATCTGAGAGATAGTGGCTAAGAAGGAGATTTTATCCTATGTAGGTGGCCTAGATAACATGTGTGCCACCAATTTTTTATTACCCTTCTTGTATTTGATCACCAGATCTAACTGCTAAAGGAATCCCATCCATTTGTAGTGCCGCTTACTATAATTTAGACTATGCTTGCAAATATTTGAGATGTTTGTTGTTAGTGTGCATAATAGTTTCTTTACCCAACAAATAAGGCTTCCATTTTTAATTTCTGAACTAGTGCATACATTTCCTTATCATATCGAATATCCTTTAACTGCTGAAGTATAAGTTTCGAGAATGATAGCATACGAGTTTACCTCCTTGAAGCAACACTATGCCCATAACATAATCACTGACATCTGTCTCTACTTCAAAGGGCTATTGCAAATCAGGAAGAGAAAGTACTTACACATGACTAATCTTGTATTTCAATAACTCAAAGGATTTATCTTGTTCCTTACCCCATTCAAAACCCTTACTCTTTGAGGCCACTATGTGTGTAGAGTGCTTTCTGCAATCATGAAGAAGCACGGAATGAAATTCCGCATGTACTTTACTGCTCCCACAAAACTCCTAGTCTTAGTGGCTCATGTTGGTGTTGGCCAGTTGGTGATGGCTTCCACCTTCTTTAGATCCACTCATAGCTCTCCTCCTCCAACCACGTGCCCAAGATAGACAAGTGACTGTTTGGAAAATTCACATTTCTTCATATTGCAAAACATTTGTTTCTCCTTGAGAACTTGCAAGACTTGCTGCAAATGAGTTAGATTTTCCTCCCATGTGGCACTAAAAATCATGATATCATCTAGATAAACAATGAGACATGAATCTATGAAATCCCACAATATATCATTCATCAATCTCATAAATGTAGGCGGTACTAACCACTCATACAAACCCTATTTTTTCTTGAAGGCAATCTTCCATATATCCTCCTCCTTCATTCGACTTGGTGATAACTGAATTGAGATCTAACTTCGTGAATAATTTGGCATGTTGAAGTTGGTCAAAGAGATCATTTATGTGGGAAGTGGATGTTTTTATTTATGGTGATCTTGTTCAAGGCACTGATAGTCGATGCACATTCTCCAAGAACCATCCTTCTTCGACACCATCACAATAGGTGAACCACATGGTGAGGTGTTCGGACATATCACACCTTGGTCTAGTAGTTCTGGAGTTATTTCTTTACTTCAGTACTCTCCAACAAAGATTTCCTATACAACCTGATGTTCGGTAGAGGGGACTTTAACAACAACTGAATCTCATGCTCTACTTACCATTTTGGTGGTAACCCATTGGGAGCCTAAAAAAATTCCTGAAAAGACTGAATAATACTATCCAAATCCTATTTTCCTTGGTTAGAAATCTTTGAAACTTCTACCCCATCTTATTTATCCTTTAACAAAAGTAAACAAGTAACCATAGTAACCCATGTTTTACACTTGTGTGCTCGGATGTTGTAGTTGATCCCATCCTTGACCCATCTGTATCGGTTCTCCCTTCTCATGAATATAACATGCCCGATATACAAGTAAGGACTCTCAAAAACAACATCAAATGTGTCTAGTTCGAATAACATCATCCTCCAATACATCAATATATTGGGAATTTATCCCAAATTTGACCTTGCATCTTTTTGTTACGAATTTCAACACCTTTCTTCACCCAAACCAAAGTATAAGGGTGTGGATGCTCGTAAGTCTCAAGACCAAGATTCTTTACAAATTCTTTAGAAATCTAGTTAGACTAAGAACCAGTGTCAACCAAATCATTTACATTAGTTCTCATGATTTGGATTTTGATCTGGAATAGTCTACTCATCTCCTCTTTCGAACTATCCATGTTGGTGCCCATGCATCCAAGCCTCTCATCTACATCAGAGTCATCTTCGATCTCTAGCTCCCCTTCTATCTTTACAACTATCATGGACTTCTTTGAGTCCTTAGTTTGGTTCTTTGAATGTAACTCGGGATGAAACTTCCAACATGTAGTGTCAATATGACCATTGATATCACAGTTCTTGCAAAAATTCTTAGGATCTTTACAAGTATTTAAAGTAGTGGTAACTTGTTTACCTTTTCCTTTCCACTTACCTTTGTTACTTGTTTGCCCATGTTCTTTCTTCTGCTGATTTGTCAACTGCTTTGCCCTTGGCTCTGCTTCTCCTTGCTTCTTTTCATCATCTATATAGTATGCCTACACACATGCCTCATTGAGATCTTTGGGCTTCATGGAGATGAATTTTCTTTAAAGGTGAGTGTGAAGTCCTCCCAAGTACTTAGTTAGAATATCCTCATCCTCCAAGTCCATGTTCAACAACATGGCCTGCCTCCAAAACTTTGTAGTATAAACCGCAAAATTTTACCATTGCCTTATCTAAAATATTTCCATTTAATCATTTGGCCAATCTTGTGGCCAATATGATAGAAGTTAGCTCTAAGTAATTCTTTAAATTCTTGCCAATATTTCACAATAGGATGTTTATTCTTTTCACAAGTGGCTAGATGGGTTTCCCACCAAACCAGATCATGTCCCTCCATTTTTAGATGTGTAAAGGTGATCCTCTATGCCTCAATGACATTATAGATGCTAAAGTAGACTTCTAATTGTTTTAACCATTTATCAAGAAATTATGCATCTACTTATCCTTCAAAGCTTTTAATTTAATTTCAACTTTCATTTCAACTTTAAAAGGAGCATGATTAGATTTTACCTTCTCTCTTGCATTTGAATTCTCTTCTTCACACTCTTCCCCATATTCTTCCTCATCGTGGCTCCTCCCTATGCCAAATTTTTCAGCTAAGCCTTGAACCATTGAGTCCATGGAGTCTTGTTTAATAGAAGCCGTCTTCTACAAATCTGCAAGTTCTTCTTGTCTTCTAAACATCCTATCCATCATGGTCTCTAGCATCTCGATTCTATAGAATAGGATTCCTTCCTCCATTTGTCCTAGAATTTTTGTTTCCACTTCCTTGTAGAAATATCTAGATCATAAGGTAAAGCCTCTTCGCCTTTAGATCTTGTCACTGTCATACAAATCCAAGAATAAATACCACAATCCGGATACTTGTTAGCTCTGATACCAAAATGATCTGTAAACTATCTACTTTGGAATTCATTCACAAAATCACAATTATACTGTTGTTCTACTTTCAAATAGAAAATGACAGTTGAGCTAGTGATTGAATTGTTTATGCCTTAGAACTGAAATTTGCAAAGAGAAATGAATTAACACACACACATACGCCAAGGATTTTTATCTGGAAACCTCCAAAGGAGGAAAACCAATCGGGAAGGGAAAATAACTCTTTCTTCCCTTTTTATCTTATTGGCCAATTCAAATAAAGAGATACAAACTTTATAATAAGTGAGAAAGGAAATTGACAATGTCTCCCACTTCCTCCCAACTACTTGACTACTCTATTCTCAAACTCTTTCTTCTACAAACTCAATTCCAGCACTTTAGAACTCTTGCACTTACTCCCATGAAGTCTCTTGCTTCCGATGATCCATTCCTTTGTTCTCCCCAAGTATTTATAGCCTTCCCCATGTCCTCCCGTGCATTGGAGAATGGGAAAGGTCATGGTAGGGAAGGGAAAAAGTTAGACACTCCAAATTCATGTCCATTCACGCTCCATTTTATTTTTTGTCCAAAAGTGACAAGATTTCCACCCAATGTAGACTAGCAAGTCATAGAACTACCCCCTTACTTGGGTGATGGTTACAGGATTTCTACCGGGTTGGGTGGTGGTTCTATAACCACCACTTTACATAGGGCGGGGTTATGTTTTAATGTAAACAAAACCTCCATTTCTTCATTTTCCTTCTTTGTTGCTAGATGATCTAATGAAGTAGAGTTATTTTGGATCCATATGGATCAATATCCTTGATAGCCCATAATGTACACCATCTTATGAGGGATGGCATACTTGGGAGCCTCAAGCATTTGCTCATCTTCCAAAAGGCCACCAGAAGAAAAGTGTCAATGTTGCAATGTTCCTGAGACCGTTGAGGCTGATAGCTAGGCCTACCACATGTTTTTGGTGATAGGGGTAGATTAGAGATAAGGAGGGCTTGTTGGAGGTTATATTCTCCATAGCTAGTAGGGAGGACCTTCATGTCCCATGAAGAAAATTGGGAAACAAACATTTAAACACCATATTTTCACAAGCACGGTGTATCATGATCAATGTGGAAGGCAAGATCTTAGGATCGAACCCATACAACTATCTCTATAGAATGACACTCATATATAAATGGGAAATAACTAGATAACACCCTATAATGTGTGAAGGGTTGTACATCCCCAAGAATGGTAAGTGTTTGTCCTTCATGATATAATTTTATACATTGATGGAAAGTGGAAGGCACATCATGCATGGCATGAATCCATGGGAAACTGAGGAGCATATTGTAGGGTAATTCCAAGTCCAAGACATGGAACCAAGTATCTTTAATAGTAGGCCCAACTTTCACGATGGTAATGACATTAGGCTTAGGTTCCACATCGGTGTGTCCCAACTTTCGGATTAGTTTCAAGCTACGAGATAAACAAGCTAGATCCATTATCCATAAGCACTCTCTTAATCTTTTTACGAGTCATGATCACCTCTATGTACAAGGGGAGGTTGTGGGTATGATCATCCATTTTAATCTCATGCTGAATGAAGGTAATGTGTTTAGACAAAGCAAGTTGTGCAATCAAGGCTTGGAAGCACGTATGATCAATATCTCGTAGAAAATCTTGACCCTTGAAGGGTTTTGTAAAGGATGTCCTTATGAACATTAGATATTTTAAGAAGATCTAAGATGGAAATCTTAGCTATAGTCTTCTCAAGATGTTCTAGAAGATCATAATGACTATCCTTAGGAGTGGGTAAAGAAGGTTTTGGAATAATAAGATGAGCACACTATGTTTCCATAACACACACTTGTGTCTTAATTTTAATAGTGTTCACTTGCTCAGTAATAGGGTGAACACAACCAATAAGAGAATTAAAAGGATTAGTTGTTTCACCAACAACATAATTAGCATTTTATTATGGGAAGATTGTCCTTAACTGGATTTTTATTCCCCCTGTTTATGTTTGGGAAATCTCTCTTTGCAAATCCCCAAATTTTTATTATAAGTTTTACTAGGTCAAGGAGAGTCCATTTTAACCTCCCCACTTTCTATGAGGTCTTGAATGAAGTGTTTCAACTTCAAATTTTTTTGAGTGATATGGCCCTTAACATGATGAAACTCACAATACTCATGGTCTTTGTACTAGGGCAACTTTCTTTGTATTGTCAACAAAAGGTGTAGTAGTTGGGAACCTAACTATGTTCACCGTGTCTAATTTTTTTAAGATCAATGACAAAGAGTCTGAAAGGGGAGTGAACAATCATCATTTTATTTCTGGTGCAACCAGCCCTTTAGAAAGTTTCAAAGGAGCATTATTTTGGATGGCTTGCACATGTTTGGAATCTGTGATTCCATCACCTATGACATTATTATTTTTATTAAATAATTTAGGTTTGTCGTTAGGTTTGGGGTCATGATGATATCTTTGAAAGGGATTCAGAGTCCCTTTAGCTAATAAAGCTTTCTCAATTTGGCTTCCTTTTTCTATAACTTCCTCAAATGTACTCACATAATGCATTTGCAAATGGAAAGCTATTTCAGGATGTAGGTTTGGCATAAAGATACTAACTAGTTGTTTCTTAGGGATAGAGTAGGGAAGCGACTAGCTAACCCTCGCCACCGTTGGAGGAAACCAACAAAGTTTTTCATTGTTTCCTTGTTTGGCATTACAAAAATATATCATGGTAATGTCACTTTCCATATTAAATGAAAATTGGAGCATATTTTTTCTCGCTAACTCGTGAACGTAAAACTTGTACCTTTAGGAATGTGAAGAAACCACTTAGGAGATTGTCCTATAAGACTCTAGGGAAACAAGCAAATGATAAAGTTATCACTTGTACACAACTTCTTGGAAAGCCATGAAGAAGTCCTTAACATGATCATGTGGATCACCTTTACCCCTATATTTATCAAATTTAGGGTAGTCAAAGTGAGGAGGAACAAAGGTGCGTATCATTTCCCTATCAAAAGGATAGAGACACCATTCTTTATATTGGTACTTTTTACTATGTCCTACGTTGTTTTCTTGTAAACTTGTAAGGGATTTCTTCATATATTATCTTTGTTGGTCAAATATTTGGCCATGTGAAGGAAGCTGGAATATATACACAATTTGACTTTAATGTCCCACCTCCACAATTTTCTATGTAAATATCATTATACGTAACCTTAGGTTTTTCATTACGCGGAGTTTTTCCTGGGTCTTTGTGGACATGGGAAGCCAAACTCGCTAATTGATGACTGAGGGCTTGTAATTTTTGTTGAATAGTGACCTCATTATTTCAGGTTTCTTCATGAGTTTCCCATTAGGGTGGTTATTCATGATCTTCATTTTCTACTCCACCATCACGGTTAATTCAAACAATGAGTATGCGATAACCACCAATGTTTTTAGAAGGTTATTCTTTATTGTTGTTTCCTTGCTCGGAAGTAAAAGCATGTCCAGGGTTTAATATTTCATCAATAGTGGAAATGGGACATTCTACTTTTTCTTCTCCATGGATCATGTTCATAAGAAGAGTATGGTCAAATTTAGGTGGCGTTTAGCCCCTAATTCCACTACTCATGCGAGAAATTGGTCTCAATTTTAGAAGAGGAAGTTATCTATACACAGTGGTTAAACTCATATTTATCTCGAGGAGATACTTCCTCATCACCACTATGGTCTACCATGGTTTCCTCTTCATGCAAGGGGTCTAAATTTGTATTGACAAAAGGATTAGATCCTAATCTTCTATTTGCCATCTCGGTACTAGGAGGAAAAGGAAATTTTTTTCTAAGTTCTAATAAATGTGTACAAGTATCACAGAATCTAGACAAAACCTAGCAGCGTGACAACCGAAAAGAGTCATAAATAATGTAGTAAAGAATATCCTAAAGAATGCACTAAAGAATGTCCTAATCCACTACAAAGAATGTCCCAAAGGGATAAATAATATATGACCAAATTCCTCCAATGAAAGAATATCCCAAAGAAAGAATATCTAGCAAAATACCTAACAAGGATCGTCGTCAAAAGAATCTACTCCCGATGTCTACAAACTTATCTCAAAGATTTTTATTGACAAGATGACAACACAATTTCAGTATTTAAATCACGTTTTGGAGAAACAAGATTTAAATATTAAAAATGGGTTGGGGTGATTTGTCTAGAGTAACAATGTAAATTATATACTCTAAACTCAATTTAATATAAACAAAATATAAGTGTTGGAAATAGAGGTTACAACTGTAGGCAATGTGATAATACTACTTGGATACTTTTAATCAAGTTTTCAGAAAAAACGATGTTAGTATTAAAATAGGATTAACACAATGCGAACAACATAATGACAACACCTTCCAAGACTTAAGGCAATGTTTGAATCAAAAACTAGGTCCAAGTATATCAATGAATCAATATAATGTGAGTAGCGTAACAAGACAATCGAGACACTTATATCAATTTTGGGAAAACAAGATGTAAGTATCACAAATGTATTGCTATAATTCAAGCATCATAATGATGTAAAGGGTAAACTAAGGTAAGATTACATAAATACATTGAGATATCGCGATTATGGGTATCAAGACAAGGTTCACAAAAGCATCAGGACGTTCCAACACACTTTCAACACTTAATATTCCTAACGTAACATGGCTATGTAAAGGAATACAAAAGTGGTAGACATGATTATTTTTGGTAACACCGAGTATGTTTCTCTCTTTTGACAAAAAAATGTCAACAAGAAAACAAAGGAGACAAAACAAGCAATGATGAAAAATACCCTATTCAAATTTGGTAGAGTTTCACCTTATTTTATAACAAGGTAGAAACTAAGACAAAGTTATTCTTTGTAAGTTTCGTGATGAATGACACATGACAAAAACTTTAATGAACTCTCCCCTTGTTTGACTAACAAGGTTTTGACTCCAAAAAATTTATTGCTTTGTGAAAGATCTTTAGAATATGATGGATAAGGTCAAGTTGGCCCCAATGCAAAATGGTTGCCTAGGCTTTTGTTCTCAACACTCACCAATACTTGTGTAAGAGAGATACACTTTGCTAGATAACTTAAAGAAAAAGGACCATTACCCCACAATCAAATTATTGAATGGGGCCTCATATGAAAAATTTGAAGCATTCCTCATGGGTATTTCTAGTCAATTAGGTAGTGGGGAACTTCTGTTTCATCCACCAATTACCTCAAGGTGTGGACTACTTTGGGGTTCCTATGGTAATCCTCATAATTATTTTTATGGCTTATGCCAAAATACTTCCCATAGTTCAAAGAGGATGGGTTTAAGCCCTTTACCAAACCTGCAAAGACAATGTTTTGAATAAATGGTGTGTTTTTAATCTTTTGATTAAAATGTGGTTTATCACATCATTGGAAACCTACAACAAATGTATTTAGTATTGTTTTGATCAAGTCTTTGACAAATGTTAGGTCCATATTATTCAAAATTTATTCAATGATTTTTAGTATCAAAGGTCCATATTCTTTGATTGGCGAGGAACTGACAACAAATATTATTTAAAGTTTTGAGTATCAAAGTTGAAGCCATCGGTGAATGATACATTATAGGTAGTCAAGCACATTACTATGGGAGATTCACTAGACCAAAGAGGGGAAAATGTAGACACCTAAATCGACTATGAAACTTTTATTACTAAAATTACACCATTTATAATATTTCCCATCAATTTCATTATCTTGACTGATTTCCCTCTAATTAGCTAACATTTCCCATCATCTCGATAAAATAACAAAACTTCATTAAATAACTAGCATTTCCCTTCATTTTGGATGTCAATTAACGACACTTAGTTATAATCCTCTTTTAATTAACTATCATTAGTTAATTAAGCCTTTTAATCCTCTATTTAATCAATAAACCCTCTTATTGGTTAAATCCCTCTTATAAATCCTCTAAATTCTACATTTTCCTCCTAAATCACCTCCAAATAGCTTTCTAAGCTTATCTTGGCCTATTAATTAATCCTAGTTGATTAATTAAATCATCTCCAACTCCCATGAGTTGCTAATTCTACTTAATTCTTTTAATCATGCTTATCCCTTCTAATTCTACTTTATCTTTTATCCCACATTCACTAGGATTCTAGTTTCTCCCAAATTGGAAAGCTACATAAAGAACCTAGTCTCCCCCTTTCCAAGCTTACACATTTACATGTCCTTAAAAGACGTTAGCATATGATAAGATATTTTTCCACCATTGAAGAAGCTTATTGATCTTGCACCCATTTATCCTCTCCACAAAGAGTAGTATTAGAAGATCCATACATAACAATTTAGCCATATTGGACAGATCCATTCCTCTTGTGGGAGATATCCATCCTTTAATCTCATTGCAATCATAGGAATAATTATAATCTAGAAATCATATCCAACCTAACAAGGAATGGCTTAGTGTTTTCAAGTTTAATTTGGATGCATTATTTAGCTTTTGTTCTTGCATACATTTATAATGGTGTTTTTGGTATATTAATTAGGTTGGGATTCTACTTGGTGTTAGTTTCCTTTCATTATATGGCACACACTGGTGGGACCACTCCTTTGTCTCATGCACATTTTCTCTCACTTTTTTGTAGTTAAATTTCATTTTCACATACTAACCTCTTAATAAATCTTGTGTTTCTTAACTTTTTTTGTTGAGTTTATATGTGTTGAGTCTTTATTGCAAGTGTGAAGGAGGTAAAGTTTTGTCAAAATTGAAGGTTATCAGTAAAGATTTGAGATTTTTGACATTATTTTTGTCAAATTCTCGTGTTCTTGAAGTTACACAGGCCCCATGCACTAGCATTAATACTGCGGCATCTGCGTTGAAACTCATGCACTAGCATTAAAATTATTGTGCTAGCATTGTTGCCTATGCGCTACTATTAAAATTCATGCACTAATGTAAAATTTTGGCTCGGATTTCAAGAAATTCCTTAATCTAATTTTTGGGGTTTACTGTTATTTTGCAGCTTTTTCTTACTTCTGTTTTGTAGGTTTTGATTTGAATTAATTTTCTAACATGTCTAAATGTTTTAATGAATGTTGTATTTCCATGCTTTGCTTAAGTTAGGCTAAAGTTTGTGTATACCTTTCTCTTGCACCTTTTTATGATCTTGAGAATCAAAAACAACTTTAGTATTCTTTTCTAACATTTAGATTAACTTGGAAATTTCATCATTTATTTTGCTTAAGGGAATGAATCTTTTACAAAGCATTGTTTAAAGTCATTTGATTTAAGTTTTTCATTTTTAATCTAGTTGAATCAATTGTTGTGTATGCTCTTCTCTTATGTCCTTGAGTATCAAAGTTTGAAGCCATCGGTGAATGAGGCGTTGCAGGTAGTCAAGCACCTTACTATGGGAGATAGTGCCATAGATGAGGACCAAATCCTAGGAGTTGTTAGGAGAACTGAGTTGGGGGTGCACTTCGTAGAAGAAGAACCAGAAGAAGAGACAGAGGAGGTACAACTTGAGTGTGCCTGCTGGAGAAAGAAAAAGGAAAGTTAGTCTATTTGATAGATGATGAGGAAGTGGAAAACTTGGATGTTAACCATACAAAAGGTATGTGTTAGATAAAGCAGATGAGAAAGCGCATGCATACCATGAGCCCTTGAAAACAAAGAAAGTTAACATTGGTACAAAGACAGAGCTGAAGGAAGATGTCATTAGAGATTACTAGTTGGACTAGGAGGTTTCAAAAATAGTTGAGCTACTGCGTAACTTCCAAGACTTGTTCCCACGTGGGTACCATGAGCTTAAGGGAGTTCACCACTCATTAGGGGAAATGAGGATTAAGTTAAAAGAGGGTGCGTGCCTAGTTTGGAAGAGACCTTATAGGATGAATCGAATATGCATGTCAAGGTTAAGGAGGAGATTGATAAGATGATAGAATCTGATATCATTGAGGCAATTGAAGAATTTGAGTGGGTGAGCCTCGATGGTAATTAGTATTAAAAAGGATGGAAGGATAAGGATTTGTGTTGAATATAGGGACTTGAATTTTGTGTGTGTCATAGATCCTTTTTGAAGCCCATATACTGAGGAGATCTGGGAAGGAGTAGCAGGCGGAGATCTATTCTTTTACAGATGGATTTTAGGTTATCACCAAGTGAGAATTGCGAAGGAAGACTAGGAGAAGACTACTTTCACCACTAAATGGGGAATTTTTCTTATACAGTCATGCCTTTGGGTTGAAGAATGCGATCGGTGTGTTTTTACGCATTATAGTACATGCATTTCAAGACTTCATCCATAAGTTTTTGCAGGTTCTACCTAGATGATTGGACATTGTATGAGTTAGTAAAGAATCATTGTGACAATACATGAGATTGATGTTTGAGAGATGTAGGCGGTTGAGTACTATGGGCATAATGCACAACTTATAAAAGGTTGAACAATGTCGTACCTTTTCAAATTGTGTTTGGTGCGGAGGAAATTCTACCTGTGGAATTCATGTTGTCATCTCCGTGTATTGCGCACATAGGAGGGTTGGATGATGAACAAGCATTAGAGGAGCACATTGATAAACTTATGGAGTTGGATGAGAGGTGTGCCATTTTTAGATGGAGTCGAAAACAAAGAAAGTATGACATGATCATCATATTAAAAACAAGAAGTTTGAGGTTGGGCAAGATGGTCTTGTTGTATGATTCTAAGTTTTTGTGCCACATAGGAAGCTTAAGGTACATTGGTTGGGACCATATACTATCACTTACATACTTGATTCAGGCACTTTCCAGTTACAAGCGTTGGATGGCACACGGTTTCCTAGTTTCTTTAATGGGAGTAGGTTGAAGCCCTACTATAAATAAGTCTTCTGTGTGTTTTTAAATAAGGTAGTATTACTAGTTAGCTTAGGATTTCCCTTAATGAATTTTCCTTTATGTGTTTCCTTTTCATCGCCGCTTTTCTTTTACTTCTTATTTATTTGTTTTAGGCTCTCTTATGTGCCCGTAGCGATTAATTTAAAGGGTTTTTATGCGCAGAGGATAACACATCCTTTTAGTGTGGGGTGAAGAGTGTAAAGAAGAGTTTTAGTGAATATTATGGCAAAAAGAAAGTGTTGGGAGTGATGTTGATTGAAGGCCCGGATAAGAAAGTTAAAAGTGTATGGGTTCAAAGGAGTGCACGTAGCAGAGGTAATCATGGGAGAAGATTGGTGTCAAAAGCTTTATAAAAACAACGTACATGGATAAGAGTGCAAAACAAACTGAGGTAGGCTACAATAAGAACTTGGCTTAAGGCACAGAGGAAGATTGAATATGGAATTATGAGAGCACATAATAATCTGTGGTCGATGAAGTTTTACATTTGGAAGGTTGTGGAAGTTTCACGCAAGTTTGTGCACAAAGGGAAATCATTAGGAAAACTGCTGGGGAGGATGACATTGGAAAAATTTGAATTTAATGTGGTTGTATGGTGGTAGGTGGCATGGGAGTTAATGCAGGAAAAAGTAAAAAGCTATAAATAGAAGGTCGAGGAGAGTTATTCTTTTTACCTTGCATTTGTTGTTGAAGAGCTCTTGCGAACTAGGGCATGTGTTTTGAAGAATTTTACGGGAGGAGTGGAGCCGAGGGATAGAGCAGTGTTAAATCAGGACACAAGGAATAATTTATAAGGACATGATGAGATAAATGGCACCAAGGAAAGGATTGAATGTTTCACTGAAGAAGGGAAAGGGAAAGAACAAAGGAAAACCCACCGTATCAACAAGCTTTAATGAGGAGTGGTACACGGAGATGCAATACCTAGATGGCATTTTAATGGGGATGGAATGGGTTTCTCATGTACAAAAGATGGTTATCAGTGATTATAACCATAGGAAAGATACCATGGAGAAGGATATGGTGTTGGAGCTATTTCACCCAACTAGAGAGAACATAGGATGAAAAACCTATGTATGATGATTCTATGAAGACCACATTGGAGAAGGATGGACTTTTGCAACTCTATGAGTTGCCATATTTCAGAAAACCGAAAGGTTATACCAATGGTTGATGTCACGCATGCATAAGGACTATTTTTACTTCATAGGAAGGCTAATGCACTTAACTACTTAGTTGATCTCTAGATACATTGGACTTATCTACACGGGAGAATCATCGGAGGATGACTTGGGCAACAAGGACGCCGTTAAGGAAACAACCACAAAATATGAATACAAGAAGGGTTCATGCTACTTTGATATCACCAAGATCACTAACCCAACAATGAAGATGGCGCGCACCTACTCACCAAGTTGAATGGACAAGAGTAGTGGACGTAAATGGACAAGAGGTGGTTGTACGTTTGCAAGAAATTTCGAAGGAACAATCTACAACCTCTTAGCCTTCATTGTGGAGGAGATCATAGATGTCATGCATGATGGGGATAAGATCATGTATGGTAACATCCTTCTTACCATTGTGTTTTCTAAGATTAGAGTTCCCAATGGGCCAAATAGCTACGTATGGGAATACCCTAATGAAAACCCTTCCCCCACTAAGAGGTTTGAATCATACACTTGTGATATAATGATTGATCCATATAAAACACACTTGGAGAAGTGGTACAAGTGAATGCGTGATGCATTCGAGGGTAGAATGGAGAATCCCTGAACAACTGCCAACCTTGGTGGATGGTGAGGTTGAGTTCATTGTATACCAACACTTCTGCATAGGTAGATTCACTTTAATAGATGACACAAAAGTCCATGGTGTAAACTACCCTTTTCCTTCACAGTGCAATACTTTCAAAGCATGGTTAATAGGTTTAAGGAGGCCAAGAAGCTTAGATTTGATCTAAGTGAGGTAGATCAGATCACCGTATGCTGTGCCAAACCTTAGTATATCCTAAAAAAGTGTGCCTATGTGGAGAAGTATGTCTCTCATGACATATATATAATCAAATCCGTGTCAATACCTATTGCATACGCAAGACAATAGTAAGGGTATATGTACACCTAAGGCCCAAGTTTGAAAAGGGCGCATATGTTGAGGATGATTTATCCATCCCAGAAGACCCCACTAGAAGAAAGAAGGTGGTGCCAAAGAAGAGAGAAATGGAAGAAAATCCATCAAGCAGGCGCTAAGTGTGCGTATAGTTCGAACACAAAAGCACAAGAGTCGGGCATGGGAACAAGTACTTATACTCGGAGGAAGAAATCCCCGTGAAGGAGAAGTCACCTGAGAAGGAAATGTCCTTGTGATAGAAGAGTCGTTCTTGAAGAAGAAACAAAACATGGCGCAAAGTTCGACGCGAGGAGATAGAGAGTGTGAGGGGTGACATGTCGGAAGAGGAGAATGAAGAGTGTGAGGAAGGTGAAGATCCCCCGTGTAGAATGTACACAAAGCGATGATGAGGATCGGGATGAATATGAGGACTACACTCAGAATATAGGAGAAAGTGAAGAAGTAAATATGAATGAACAAAAGACCCCGCACTTGGTCAAAGGGTAGTTAGAGTTTATTATGGAAAAGGAAGTGGAAAACATCATTCAGAACTTAGTGGAGCATGAAGTGGAGCACAACGTTGAAGAGATATTGAGAGAGGGGGAAGAGAGCATGGAAAAGGAGAAGAGTCTAGTGGTTGGCTTCTGAAGGTAGTGCCCTTTGGAGGAAAAGGAGCAACAATGGTGCAAGGATGCATGATGACTTATGTCAATGATGCTAACAAGGTCCTACGCATGTGTTTCAAGAGCATAGTGCCCACAGACCAACTATTTTGTTGGTCGTCATTTGAGAAAGATAGTTCATACATGCACATAAGAAAGATGCTATCATGGACCTTCAAGTCCCATATTGATGAGTCCGAATTCAAAGTTGGCACATATGCAGTGATAGAAACATAGAACCCCAATGAGGTGAATCCTATTGTGGATACTCAGTGGCTAACTGATGAACAAGCACATGTGCGCTCAACAAGGTATCAATAGAGGTGGAGGCATGGTTACTTGGTAGGAATAATAAAACTAGAGCCTTGGAGGAAAAAAATGGAGGAAAAGAATAAGGAGATAATAGAGAGAGAGACATGGAGATAAAAGGGAAGGAGTCCATAATTGCGTAGCTGAAGGCTAAGTTGAGAGAGGAGAAGGCAAAGGTGTGTAAAGCTTACAAGAAGAAGGAGACTATTTCAGACTCCATCATTCTAGCATGCCCAGATTTGGCCCCTCCTGAGCAGAATTATGAGTCAACTTTCCTCTTCTTAGAGGATTTGACATGCTTGATCACAATGGAGAAACAACCGCTTGCGTTGGGGTCGACAGGATTTGACATGCTTGCGTTGGCGTGATAGAAAGAACAAGAAAAGTTGAAGGTTGGGGAGACCATTACTCGGTACTTTGAGCTCCTTGCCCTTGTGAAAACAGAGGTGCACATGGCCAAAGTTGTCTATGATAACTATGGAGATAGAGACAGGGTGGTAAGTGTATTAGTTCTACCCATGAGGTGGACCTAAAGGAGTTCTAGGAGAATAACAAGGGTAATAGGGTGGAGTGGGACAAAATCATAGCGGAAGTTGAGAAGAAGTCAAAGGAAATTGAAGGCCTAAGGGTCTCAATTAAAAATAAAGTAAAGGAATTATATCCCTAGGTCACGTGAAGGATGGACGCACTAAGCGACCTTAATAAGTAGATGGAAAATATTGTTGATACACTGAAAGTTAAGGGTGAAGAGTTATCATTTGATTAATTCATCACATTAATAGGGGATTTATTTCAAAAAATGAGGTGGATGTCTGGAATAAAATTGAAGCATATTTGAACAAAGACTTCCCAATATTTGTGCAATGGTAGTAAAATTATTTTGTTTTTTGACATAAGTCAGATACAAATTATTCTTTCCTTCCATTCTTTATTCTTTGATTATTGGAGGATAGATTGTTTCTGAGGACAGATAACATGTTTAGTATGGGGTGATGTTGAGCCCAAAAATGAATAAGTCCTAAAGCAAAGGATGAGCGCACACAGAAGGGAACTATGGAGAAAAGCACATAAGATAAAGTGCATAAGGAGAGATAAGTTGGTGCAAGGGAGTAGAAAGGGGTTTAAGGGTTTAAGGACTTAGCCGCATTTCGATTAAGGGATGTCACATGCAAAACACGTGAGGCTATAGATAAGAGTAATGATGACAAGGTTGTTATATTGAGACTTGAAGCTTAAGAAAAGAATATTCCAGGGAATCTTTATGGTTACTGTCTGGAACATGGAGGTTTTTATGGCTAACTATCATTTACATGCCTAGACACTTGAGTAAAACAAGATATGATGAAATTTGGCATGCGGGCTTACTTCTTGAATGATTATTAGGTGAACTTCCATCCTATTAAAGGAGGCATTTGGATTTAAACAAGGGTAATGCTGACTATGGATAATGAATGGAGAATGGGGGGTTAGAGGCTAGAGGTTGAGTATGTTTACATAGTTATGGTGTATTTCTATAGGAAGGGTTTATGTAATGCTTCTAGGGGGAACATAGGATTTTATGATGTGGGATGCCATTATCTTGATCTATTCGGTCTGTTATAACCCTTTTGATGTAGTATGACTACTGTAAACACTGATTTTCAATATATATGGTTATTTTGTATATATGTGTTTATGGGTTCAAACGCTAGTGTTACTTTGATCATGGTTCAAATCTAGTTCCTTTGTATTTTTATAATTCTTATGTTCTTTTCATGATGCATCTATGCTTATATCTAGTATCTTTACTTCTGCTTGTATTTGTATTTCTATAAACATTCCTCTATTAATGGCGAAGCATTCTTACGAAACTCACATAAAGGAGGGGCTCGGACGCTCGTGCGCGCTTGGGTGAGCACCCACCTGATGTTGGGTGATAGGTGGTGCATTTTGGATTTTGAGGGAGAAGGTAAACAAGGCTACATGCTCGATGAGACTTGGATTTTTTTCTTTTGGTGAGGCTTTTTAGAAGTTAACTTGCCATTATTATCTTTCGCTTTTTTCTAACCACGTAACTTAACCTCCTCCCCGAAGTCCACGTATGCGTCAAGATCAATAGAGAAGCCTTTATTGTGATCACCAATAGGAATATCATCTCACATACCCATAAATTCTCCAATTGATTCATCATTCTAGAAGAAGTCAATTAGTATGTGTTGTTGTTGTTGGTCCCGATTCACAAGGGATGGGTGAACGAGGTCTAATGTGGGAATAATAGGGAATATGGTGAAGATAGATGTGTCAGGAAATAGGTTAGTAGAGGGAAGGTATTCATAGAGAATACAAAGGGAATTTATTTCACTTTCACAATTGGAAGAACTATAATCACGCTTAGAAGAAGTAGCTTCCAATTCTTGGAGCTGGGACCCATACGATCAAATGTCGATGTCATATTTTTCCATATTTTGATGTGGTGTTGGAAGAGGTTCCAACATACCTTGCTCATCGACACCACATCCATATCCTGATATCCCATAATGTACATCATCTTATTAGGGATGGCATAATTGGGAGCTTAATAGTAAGAAACCATCTTATTATGAGGAGACTAGGATATAAGAGCCTCAAATAGTTTCTCATATACCAAAAGGCCACTAGGAAGAAAAGTGTCAATGTTGCAATGTTCTTGAGACCATTGAGGCTAATAGCTAGGCCTACCACATGTTTTTGGTGATAGGGGTAGATTGGAGATAAGGAGGGCCTGTTGAAGGTTGTATTCTCTATAGCCAGTAGGGAGGAACTTTATGTCCCATGTAGCAATTGGGGAAAAAGACGTGGAAACACCATCTTTCCATAGGCACAATGTATATAGATCAATGCGGGAGGCCAGAGCCGGGACTTGACCTGTACAACTATCTCTATAAAAGGAAACTCATATATAGGTGGGAAATAACTAGATAACACCTTGCAATGTCTAAAGGGTTGTGCATCCCCAAGAATGGTAAGTGTCTGTCCTTCATGATATAGTTTTATATATTGATGGAAAGTGGAAGGCATAACATTCATGACATGAATCCATGGGTGATCGAGGAACATATTGTAGGGTAATTCCAAGTCCAAGACATGGAACTGAGTATCGTTAATAGTAGGCCCAACTTCCACAAGAATATTTATCATACTAGATGACTGTTTCTCTACATTATCATAGGCCTTGATGGTAATGACATTAGGCTTAAGTTCTACATCAGTGTGTCCCAACTGTGTGATTAGTTTCAAGCTATAGATATTCAAGCTAGATCTATTGTCCATAAGCATTATCTTAATCTTTTTCGAGTCACGATCACCTATATGTACAAGGGAGGTTGTGGGTATGATCATCCATTGGAATCTCATGTTGAATGAAGGTAATGTGTTTGGATGGAGAAAACTCTGCAATTAAGGCTTATAAGCGTATATGACCAATATATATGGAAACTCCAGACCCTTGAAGGGTTTTAAAAGGATGTCCTTATGAACATTGGATATTTTAAGAAGATCTAAGATAGAAATATTATCGTAGTCTTCTCAAGTTGTTCTAGAAGATCATAGTGACTATCCTGAGGAGTAGGAAAAGAAGGTTCTGGGATAATAAGACAAGTGCATCGTGTTTCCACAACACACACTTGTGTCTTAATTTTAATAGTGTTCACTTGCTTAGTAATAGGGTGAACACAACCAATAAGAGAATCAAAAGGATTAGTTGTTTCACCAACAATGTAATTAGCATTTTTATTCTGGGATGATTGGCCTTGATCCAAATTTTTATCCCCCTGTTTATGTTTGGGAAATGGCTCTTTGTAAATCCCCAAATTTTTGTTAGAAGTTTTACTAGGTCTAGGAGAGTCCATTTTAACCTCCCCACTATCTATGAGGTCTTTAATTAAGTGTTTCAACTTCAATCATTTTTAGTGATATGACCCTTAACATGATGAAACTCACAATACTCATGGTCTTTGTACTTAGGGTGCATTGCTGCATCATCAATAAAAGGTGTAGTATTTGGGAACCTAACTATGTTCACCGTGTCTAATTGTTTTAAGATGAATGAAAAAGAGTCTTAAAGGGGAGTGAACACTAGAAATTTTATTTCAGTGCAACCGACCCTTTGGAGAGTTTCAAGGAGCATTTTTTGGACAACTTGCAAATGTTTGGAATCTATGATTCCATCACCTACGACATTATTTTTTATTAAAGAATTTAGGTTTGTCATTAGGTTTAGGGTCATGATGATGTCTTTGAAAGTGATTCAGAGTCCCTTGAGCCAATAAAGCTTTCTCAATTTGGCTTCCTTTTTTATAACTTCCTCAAATGTACCCACACAATGCATTTGCAAATGGAAAGTTATTTCAGGATGTAGGTTTGGCAAAAAGATACTAACTAGCTATTTCTTGGGGATAGATTAGGGGAAGAGACTAGATAATCCTCACCACCATTGGAGGAAACCAACGAAGTTTTTCATTGTTTCGTTGTTTGGCGTTACACAAATCCATCATGGTAATGTCACTTTCCATATTAAATGAAAAGTGGTGTACAAAATTTTCTGCTAACTCGGTGAACGTAAAAATAGTACCTTTAGGAATGTGAAGAAACCACTCAAGAGATTGTCCTACAAGACTCGTGGAAACAAGCGAATGAGATAGTTATCGTTGTACGCAACTTCTTGGAAAGCCATGAATAAGTCCTTAACATGATCACACAGATCACATTTACCCCTATATTTATCAAATTTAGGGCAGTCAAATTTAGGAGGAACAGGGGTGTGTAGCATTTCCCTTTCAAAAGGATAGAGACATAGTTCTTTATATTGGTACTTTTTATTGTGTCCTACGTTGTTTTCTTGTAAACTTGTAAGGGAGTTCTTCATAGATTGCCACTCTTGGTAAAATATTTGGCCATGTGAAGGGGAAGCTAGAATATATATGTAATTTGACTTTGATATCCATCCTCCATGGTTTTATATGTAAATATCATTGTACGTAACCATAGGTTTTTCATTACGTGGTGTTTTTCCTAGGTCTTTGTGGACACGGGAAGCCAAACTCGCTAATTGATGATTAAGGGCTTGTATTTGTTGTTGAATAGTGAACTCATTGTTTCAAGTTTCTTCGTGAGTTTCCCATTAGGGTGGATATTAATGATCTTCATTTTATACTCCATTGTCATGGTTAATAAGAACAATGAGTATGCGATAACCACCAATGTTTTTAGAAGGTTCTTCTTCATTGTTGTTTCCTTGCTCGGAAGTAGAAACTGTCAAAGGTTTAATATTTCATCAATAGTGGCAATGGGACATTCTACTTATTCTTCTCCATGGATCATGCTTATAAGAAGAGTATGGTAAAATTCAGGTTGTAGTTTAGCCTCTAATTCCACTACTCATGCGAGAAATTGGTCTCGATTTTGGAAGAGGAAGTTGTCTATATAGGGTGGGTTAAACTCATATTTATCTCTGGGGAGACACCGCCTTGTCACCGCTATGGTCTACCATGGTTTCCTCTTCATGCAAATGGGTCTAAATTTGTATTGACAAAAGGATTAGATCCTAATCTTCTATGTCCCATTTTGGTAATAGGAGGCATAGGAAATGTTTTTATAAGTTCTAACGAATGTGCACAAAAAAAAAGAATCTAGAAAAAACCTAACAACGTGACAACCGCAAAGAGTCACAAAGAATGTAGTAAATAATATCCTAAAGAATGCACTAAAGAATGTCCTAATCCACTAAAAAGAATGTCCCAAAGGGATAAATAATATACGAACAAATTCCACCAATGAAAGAATATCTAGAAAAATACCAAACAAGGGATCAATTGTGAAAAGAGTTTACTTCCGATTTTTACAAACTTATCTCAAAGATTGTTATTGACAAGATGACAACACAATTTCAGTATTTAAATCAAGTTTTGGATAAACAAGATTTAAATACTAAAAAGGGGTTGAGGTGATTTTCTAGAGTAACAATGTAAAGTATATACTCTAAACTCAGTTTAATATAAACAAAGTCTAAGTGTTGGAAATGGAGGTTACAAATGTGGGAAGCGTAACAATACTACTTGGATACTTTTAATCAAGTTTAAAAAAAAAAGATGTTAGTATCAAAATAGGATTGACACAATGTGAGCAACATAATGAAAACACTTTCCAATACTTAAGGAAATGTTTGAATAAAAAAATAGGTCAAGTATATCAATAAATCAATACAATGCGAGCAACGTAACAAGACAATCGAGACACTTATATCAAGTTTGGGAAAATAAGATGTAAGTATCACAAATGTATTGCTATAATGTAAGAAAATTAATGATGCAAATGGTAAACTGAGGTAAGATTACATAACTACATTGAGATATCTCGATTATAAGTATCAAGACAAGGTTCACCAAAACATGAGGACATACCAACACACTTTCAACACTTAACATTCCTACCATAACATGGCTATGTAAATGTATAAAAATTGGTAGAAACGATTATTTTTGGTAACACGGTGTATGTTTCTCTCTTTTGAAAAACAATTTCAATAAGAAAACAAAGGAGATAGAATAAGTGGTGATGAAAAATAGTCATCTGAACTTTGGCAGAGTTTCACCTTGTATTATAACAAGGTAGAAACTAAGACAAAGTTATGCTTTGTAAGTTTCGTGATGAATGACACGCGGCAACAACTTCAATGAACTCTCTCCTTGTTTGAATAACAAGGTTTTGACTCAAAAAAAGTTATTGCTTTGTGAAAGCTCTCTAGAACATGATGGATAAGGTCAAGTTGGCCCCAATGCCAAATGGTTGCCTAGGATTTTGTTTTCATCACTCACCAATAATTCTCTAAGGAGATACACTTTGCTAGATAAATCATAGAAAAAGGACCATTTCCCCACAATAAAATTAATGAACGGGGCCTCATATGGACAACTTGAAGTGTTCCTCATGGGTATTTCTAGTTAATTAGGTAGTGGGGCACTTATTGTTTCGTCCCCCATTTCCCTCAAGGTGTGGACTACTTTGGGGTTCCTGTGGTAATCCTCATAATTAGTTTATGGCTTATGCCAAAATACTTCCCACCATTCAAAGTGGACAGGTTTAAGCTGTTATCCAAACCTACAAATACAATGTTTTGAATAAATGGTTTTTTAAAATATTTTGATTAAAATGTGGTTTAACACACCATTGGAAACCTAAAACAAATGTCATTAGTATTGTGTTGATAAAGTCTTTGATAAGAGTTAGGTCTTCTTGCAAAAAAATATTTAGTAGTTTTATTATAAATATTTAGTATTTTTCTTATAAATAGCTCTGTGGTAATCCTCATGATTTGTTTTATGGCTTATGCCAAAATACTTCCCACAGATTGAAAGCAGACGAGTTTAAGCCCTTATCCGAACTTGCAAATACAATGTTTTGAATTAATGGTGTGTTTTTAATCTTTTGATTAAAATGTGGTTTAACACACCATTGGAAACCTACAAAAATGTCATTAGTATTGTTTTGATCAATTCTTTGATAAGCATTAGGTCCTGTGCACAAAATATTTAGTAGTTTTCTTATAAAAAGTGAACCAAGGTTACTTTTGATTCTCAAGATCATCCAAGGATGCAAGAGAAGAGCATACACAACAATTGATCCAACTAGATAAAAATGAAAAATTAAATCAAATGACTATTAAAATGCTTTATAAAAGATTCATTCCCTTAAGAAAAATAAATGATGAAATTTCCAAGTTAATCTAAATGTTAGAAAAGAAGACTAAAGTTGCTTTTGATTCTCAAGATCACAAAAAGGTACAAGAGAAGAGCATACACAAACTTTAGCCTAACTTAAGCAAAGCATGGAAATACAACATTCATTAAAGCATTTAGACATGTTAGAAAATTAATTCCAATCAAAACTTACAAAACAAAAGTAAGAAAAAACTGCAAAATAACAACAAACACTAAAAATTAGATTATGAAATTTCTTGAAATCTAAGCCAAAATTTTACACAGAATGCTAGTGCATGAGTTTTAAAAGTAGCAAACAGCGACAACACCAAATAAGAACAATTTTAATGCTAGTGCATGAGTTTCAACGCATACACGGTAGTATTAACGCTAGTGCATGGGCCTGTGTAACTTCAAGAACACGAGAATTTTACAAAAATAATGTCAAAATATCAAATATTTGTTGATAACCTTAAATTTTGACAATGCTTTACCTCCTTCACACTTGCAAGTAAAGGCTCAACACATGCAAACTCAACAAAATAAGTTAAGAAACACAAGATTTATCAAGAGGTTAGTTAGCAAAAATGAAATTTAACTACAAAAAATTGAGAGAAAGTGCGCGTGAGACAAAGGATTGGTCCCACTAGGTGGGCCATATAATTTAAGGAAACTAACACCAAGTAGAATCCTAACCTAGTTAATCTACAAAAAACACCATGATAAAGCTATGCAAGAACAAAAGCTAAATTAATGCATCCAAATTAAACTTGAAAATATTAAGTCATTCCTTGCTTTATGTTGGATATGATTTCTAGATTATAGTTGATCCTATGATTACAATGAGAGCAAAGGATGGATATATACCATAAGAGGAAAGGATATATCCAATATGGATAAATTTCCATGTATGGATCTTCCAATACCACTCTTTGTAAAAACAAGATAAATGGGTGCAAGATCAATAAACTTCTTCAATGGTGGAAAAAACTCTTATCATATGCTAATGTCTTTCAAGAACATGTAAAGGTGTAAGCTTGGAAGGGGGAGACTAAGTTATATACATAGCTTTCCTATTTGGGAGAAGCTACAATCCTAGTGAATGTGGGATAAAAGATAAAGTAGAATTAGAAGGGATAAGCATGATTAGAAAGAATTAAGTAGAATTAGCAACTCAAGGGAGTTGGAGATTATTTAATTAATCAACTAGGATTAATTAATAGGCCAAGATAAGCTTAGAAAGATATTTGGAGGTGATTTAGGAGGAAATATGTAGAATTTGGAGGATTTGTAAGAGGGATTTAACCAATAAGAGGGTTTATTGATTAAATAGAGGATTAAAAAGGCTTAATTAACTAATGATAGTTAATTAAAAGAGGATTATAACTAACGAAGTGTTGCTAAACATCCAAAATGAAGGAAAGGCTAGTTAATTAACAAAGTGTTGTTAGTTGATCGAGATGATGGGGAATGTTAGCTAATTAGTGGGAAATCACTCATTAAAATGAATTTGATGGGAAATATTATAAACGGTGCAATTTTAGTAATAAAATTACATAGTCGGATTTAGGTGTCTACATTTTCTCCTCTTTGGTCTGGTGTAGCATAAGAAATGCCACTTCAAAGATAGTAGACAATTACATATAATTAAATTTTTTAAGAAAAATGAGTAGAATGAAGGATGCCCCCTCGAGTGTCGATGGAGTGATAGAAGATGTCGATCGACGATCGGAAAGGATGAAAAACTATCACATCAATATCATATCAGCAGCAATGGGGAGTTGAACATGGCTCGGTTGGCCATTTTTCAAATGGATTTATCATAAAGGAAATGCTTTGTTTCAATGGATGGAAGAAATAAGGAGGGGGAGGGGGATAAATACAATCCCTATTGCCCAGGTGGTGTTGAAGAAAAATGGTGATGAAGAAAATGGAGATAACTTTCAACCTAGCTGGCTCAAGAGCCACTTGTTATCATCATTTATCAATGTAATCAATGAACCCATCGGCTCGGAAGAAACTTTTTATTTGATACAGGAATGCAACAAAAGCATAAAATGACATGAAAATCCGTAATACTAATTTTTGTTCATTACCCAAAATAATGACTCAAAGCAAAATGCATGAAGCAATGCAAAGATGAGAAAGTAAACAAGAAGACCCAAAAATGTAAATTCTATTGGGGAGAGGCACAACCGATGGATTTTGACACATTGAAGGAACAACTTACCACTGTGCCCATCTTGTGCTTTACCTCTTGGGATAAACCCTTTTATGTGCACGTAGATGCGTTAGGGATGGCAATTAGAGTGGTCTTAACACAACCTGGAGAGGGGATTGTTGACCATCCCTTGTGTTTTTCTAGTAGGAAGCTAACTCCAACAGAACAAAATTATACTACCACAAAGCGCGAGGCATTGTCGATGATCTATGTGCTGCAAAAATTCAGGTAGTATTTGCTAGCGACACTTTTTGTAAGGGTGCATATGCCGTTGGATATTATTGTTTCAGGAGTTTGAGTTTATGGTTGTGGTGAAACCAGGGAAGAGCAATTTTGGACCTGACCATCTATCACGAATTAACTTAGGTGAGGATGTGCAGAGCATTGAGGACATAATGTTAGATGCACAATTGTTTGGATTGCGGCGAGCCCTCTAATTTGAGGATATTGTTGTTTTCTTATGAACGAGTGTGGCACCAGAAGGAATGAAGGCCTTGGAGAAGAAGTAGTTGGCCATATGTGCCACACCCTATATGTTGATTGGTGGAGACTTGTACAAATTAGGCCAAGATGAGGTCCTGCGCCGGTGTGTGTTAGAGCATGAGCATACTGCAATTATGTAGGAAGCTCACGGTGGCATTGCAGGTGGACACTATGTAGGGAATGTGACCGCGTGCAAGATCCTATTGGCAGGCCTTTGGTGGGAGACAATTTATAAGGATTATATAGAGTATTGCAAGGCATGTGACCATTGCCAACACATTGGAAAGTCAAAGGCGAGAGAGATTAAATGCCTTTAAGACCTAGTACTAGTGCCGAGTCATTTGAAAAATGGGCAATTGACTTTGTGGGGCCTATTTCCTCGGCCACGTGTAGGACATGTTCGCGCTACATTATCACTTGTAAAAATATCTTATAAGGTGGGAAAAAGTGGCGCCTATAAAGGATTGCATGATGGCTATAACAACTAGGTTCTTATGGGAGAATATAATCAGCAGGTATGGATTCTTGTTGAGCTTAACGAGTGATAGGGGTACACATTTCTTAAATGAGATTGTTCAAATCTTGTTGGCAGAGTTTATGGTGGCACATCACAAAACTACGCCCTATCACCCTCAGGATAATGGAACTACTGAGGCATTTAACAAGATATTGAGCCACACATTAAATAAGATTTGTGATGTCGGAAGAAGGGACTGGTATGACAAGGTCTCAACAGTACTATGGGAATATCGCATGACTTATAAAAGGTTGAAAAAGGTTGCACCTTTTCAAAATATGTTTAGCGCGGAGGTAATTCTACCTATGGAATTCATTTTTCCATCTCTGTGTATTATGCGCGTATGGGGATTGGATGACGAACAAGCATTAGAGGAGTGCATTGATAAACTTATGGATTTGGATGAGAGGCGTGCCATTTCTAGATGGATTCGGAAGAAGAAGAAAGTATGACATGATCGTCATATTAAAAACAAGAAGTTTGAGGTTGGGTAGATGGTCTGTTGTATGATTCTAAGTTTCTACGCCACCCAGGGAAGCTCAAGGTGCATTGGTTGGGACCATATACTATCACTTACATAATTGATTTAGGTGCTTTCTAGTTATAAGCGCTGGATGGCACATGGTTTCCGGTTTCTTTAACGTGAGTAGGTTAAAACCCTACCATAAATAAGTCTTCTGTGTGTTTTTAAATAAGGTAGTATTACCAGTTAGCTTAGGATTTCCCTTAATGAATTTTCCTTTATGTGTTTCCTTTTCATCATCGCTTTGCTTTTTCTTCTTGTTTATTTGTTTTGGGTGCTCTTATGTGCCAGTATCTAGTTAATTTAAAGGGTTTTTATATGTAGAGGGCCACACATCCTTTTAGTGTGGGGTGAAGAGTGTAAAGAAGAGTTTCAGTGAATAGTATGGTAAGAAGAAAGTGTTGGGAGTGATGTTGATTGAAGGCCCGGATAAGAAATTTAAAAGCATGTGGGTTCGAGAGGAGCACATGTAGCAAAGGTAATCATGGGAGAAGATTGATGTCAAAAGCTTTATAAAAACAATGTACGAGGATAAGAGCACAAAACAAACCGATGTAGGCTACAACAAGAACTTGGCTTAAGGCACGAGAGGAAGATTGACTATGTTGTTATGAGAGTGCATAAGAATCTATAGTTGATGAAGTTTTGCACACCAAAAGGTTGTGGAAGTTTTGCGCAAGTTTATGCGCAAAGGGAAAGCGTTAGAAAAATACACTTGGAGGATGGCATTGCAAAAGTTAAATTTAATGTAGTTGTATGGTGGTAGGTGGCATGGGAGTTAATGCGGGAAAAGGAAAAAGCTATAAATAGAAGGTCAGAGAGAGTTATTCTTTTTACCTTGCATTTATTGTTGAAGAGATCTTGTGAACTATGACATCCTTTCCAAGAATCTACAAAGAGTTGTGTGTGAAGTGGAGAAGTTGGTAAATTTTGAACTAGATTGGAATGGAGTACATAGGCGTGCACGTAGGAGGTTTTGTAGATTCCCGTGAAGTTTTACGCTGTCTTATAGAAGGAGAGTTTTTTGGGTTAGGGTTTGTAGAGCTAGGGCATGTGTTATGAAGAAATTTCGTAGGAGTGTAGCCGAGGGAAAGAGCAGTGTTAAATCACGACACAAGGAAGAATTTACAAGGACCTAACGAGAAAAATGAAATAAAGGAAGAGATTGAATGTTTCAATGAAGAAGGGAAAGTGAAATGGAAAAGGAAAACCCATAGTATCACAAATTTTAATGAGGAGTGGTACGCAAAGATACTATTGGTACCCAATTTGATTCTCCCCTTATGACTGAGCATCACCATAGTTTAAGCAAGATGCTTGGAGATAGATAAATCATAGTGTGAGTCATTTTTTTATCTCGGGAAGGATTTAGCTGACTCTTCATTCACTCAGGCATGGAAGAAATGGATAACACCGTGCACAAGGTTTGACCTTTCCTGAGTACTTTAGGTTGTGCCTTAAACTAGGGTGAGAGGACTCATTTTGTAAGTGGTATTGGTGGATAACATATGTAAATTTATAGCATTTTTCTTTCCTTTCACAAAATTAAGAGGAGATCTTGAGAAGGTATGGTCAATACAACGTAGTCTAAATCTCACAAGTTGTCACTTTAGAGGACGAAGAAACCTTCTAAACAAAATCTAGGTTACTTAAGGTAATGGTAAAAACTAATTGCTCTTGCATATTGAGGTAAGGGATGGGTAAATTGATGAATTCCCCCATCATTTATGAATAGACAATGCAAACAGAGGTAATTTATGCATGGTTCGTCTCTGGATATGTATTTTATGGTTGGGAAGTTAAGTAGGATAAAGTTGATTATACCAAATACCTGAAAACTTTAAACAAATTTTAACAGATCCATAATACCAAAAGATGAATAATTTAAAATAGTCAAGATGAACCTTCAACTAGAAAATTGTGCATCTATGAAGGCTCAAAGACACATGGCTTCACACATTCTTCAAGGTTTTAACACAAGAACTCGTGTTAAAGACTCAATTAAACTTTAGAAAACCCCTATTATATCACGCTCATGATACACTCATAAACTGACAAACAATCTGTATCACTGAAATGAAAGTAAAGTGAATTTAAATCACTTATTGCATCATGAAATGAAATCTCTCTTCATAATGTAATTGCAAATGCCACAATACTTGTCATGAGGATGAGATTTTGTGTGATTTCAAAAGGATTCCTAATGTAAGACTGCAACAGGCACATAGATAACTATTTGAAAATATCTCAAGATGAAAATAGACATAACATAGTTCATGATTTATAGGAATTATTCAAGGCTTCTCATATTTTATCAAGAAGGGAAAGTTTTTTTACAATCTCAAAGTTTTGTCAATGGCTATACATCTGCAACCATCTTGACATGATCAATTTTGAAAGGAACACAAGAAATAACTAGTTTCTCAAAAGTTTTCCCAAAAAAATGGCTTCTCTCGGCTCTTCTCTCCTTTTTTCTCTCTGACTAAATTTCAGGAAAAATTTAACCCCCTTTTTTGCATGGCCTTTTCATACTTTTATATCACTTGCTTTACGTCAAAGATTCCCCCAAAAAAACAAGAATATTCCAAGGAATAATTTTTTCATTACATAAATGTTCTAGAAAGTGATATTTATGAACATCATCCCATATGGTCAGGTGTACGAAACGTGAGTATTTTTGATGTATTTCATCTGCATCTGACTGGGACATCTGGTCTTCACTTTTGGTAGGTTATCTGAAACGTTCCCTTTTGATTTTGATTAACAATCATTTCAGATTGATCACTGAGTGTCTCCATATGCTTTTTGACATGACACACACCTATGCTCATTCCTTGAAATCCTTCTTGGGCTCAATGCACTTCACTTCATACCTTACTGGTTTAAATGCCATACGTGATGTTTGTCAAATCATCATAATTTACTAGTTATGCTCATCTATACTTTCCTTTAGTTTTTAATTTTCCCTTGTGTGAACTGAGAAAGATCCTTCTCATCTTAGGGGAAAGATTTTTCTAGACCAGAGATATGTGTCACCTTCGGGTTATAAAGCTCAATCCTACCCTCTTGTAATTATGTATCTCTTTCCTAATTTTGGGTATAACAGAATCTTTACTAGAAAAATGGAAAAGACACTTGTGGCAGATAGATTGAAAGAAATCTCTTCAAAAGATTTGAATCAGATCTTCGATTTGAATCGGATCTTTGATTTGAATCATATCTTCGATTTGAGTGGGACAGATAAGGCCTTTGTTAGGGCCTTGTTTGAAGTAGAATGCGTAGGAGACACAAGAGGACCTCTGACATATCAACGAGTCCACTTAGCACTTTTAACCAGGCTGATCAGAATCAATCTTGTATTCACATCTTTCCAAGTCATGTATTTCCATATTTTTAGATGGGAGCATATGAAAACACCTAAGGATTTAAAAAGATACTAGGTTGAGAGGAGGCCTCAGGTCTCTGGGAAAACAGTTTTCAATGCCCCTTCTTATGCAATGAGGAATTTATGTCAAAAGAAATTCCTAAGGAATCATACATATTGTATGACAAAACCTCCATTGATACGGTGCCTTCCATTTCCCACAAAGTGAATGAGTTGGAGAAGAGGATTCATTCCTTGGAAAAGAAATAGGAAGAAAATGTGCCTCTGCCACTAGGTCCAACAACAACACTACCTTTGGGCAAGAGGAAGGAGAAACACAAACTTAGTCTCCGGTCATCATCTCGGATGGAGAAGAAGACCAATCTATTTCTACTTGCCACTCAAGGGAAGCAATTTCTTTAGCTCGGGATAATAGAGGAAGGTTTGCAACTCAGTCTATTTGCACATTTGATGCATTGTGCCCCTCATTCTAAGTGGGAATTTTAAGGACCTCAGCCAATTCCTTCTCCCAGGGAAAACCCACCTTTCTCCAGGAAATGGGAAGCAGGAACTAGTTCCAAGCCTCACATTTCATCTAGTCACCAACATGCAGTATCTACCCCTCCTGTCATTCCAAACATCCCCCTTATCACTCCAAACATCCCTCTTCAAAGTAATCCTGGAAATTTGACCCTTCACAAGGGGAAGGGGAAAACAACCTTCTTTTCAGGTGGTCTGGACCTCTTGGATTGGGTATCATCTGACCAAAAGAGAATTGAGCTTGAGGAGATTATGGGCTGCCCTAGGATGACGTTGGAATCTTTGATGGACATGGGGATGTCCAGGGACCTAGCAAGGTTGATTGTCTTCATACAAACAACACAGGGCTCGAGATGAGTTCGTATTGAGGAAGAAAAAACTTTTGAATAAACTTCCCCTGTTGAGGGAAATTATGAAGTAGGACTAAAGAATGCTTAGGTGTTATTCTCCTTTCATTGTTTTGATTTCTGATATATGTACATATCTTTTTTTCATGGGTAAGGGCCCCTATAGAACCCTATCTTGTTTTTTCTTTGTTCAACATTGCAAACAATACAAGGATGTCAATAGTTCACATATCTGTTTCAAATGTATATGAAATTTTAATCTAATCCACTATGAACTACTACATCTTTTTAACTTGTAATTGAAACAAAGAAACAATAAAATTTTAGAGAGATAATTACATTTAATGTATCAGAAATATCAATTTCAAAATATCAATTCAATGGAGTATGAAAAGAAAATACAAAAAGAGAAAGAAAGTTCTTAAACATGTTCATCATCTTTTATTCCAACATCCTCCTCCTCTTCACCCTTTTCCTCTACATCTTGCTCTTCTAGTAATCTGGCCACATAGGCATCATACCTCTAGAATAATTCATTTACTTCATCCTCATCAGTCAAGGTGATGCTGGAAAATCAATGTTTGTCTTGATATTAAGTCTAGACATTGAGCCATTTTCTGCTTATATTCTAGTGGCCTTGCTTTCAATTCCTCAATCCTATTCTCAATATTCATCATAATTTTAACAGTTTCATGGGAGAAGTCATCTATCTGGATATTACTTTCAAAGGAATTGAGTAAGAAATCAAGTCTTAAGTCCCCATAGCTCTTTTTGGACTTATCCGCCACCATGTCCTCTAATCTTCTATCAATGGCATCAAGTAGATCATCAACCCAGTTCCTTCTGACTTCAAGCTTCTTCTTGATTCCATTTAAGGTATCTAACCTGATTTTTGTCAATTCTTCAAGGGCATATTGAATCCCTTTGCATCTTATTGGAACTATGCCTTCTTGCTCATCCAACTTCTCACTAAGTTGGGTTATACAATCAAGCTTGGGGAGAGTTCCTCCAATTATAAAATATCATTATCACAGTCTTCAATTACTCCATCAATTTCATTTAATCGACCTCTGAGGTCCTCATATTTTTCCTTTCTTCTGTGATAACTTCCTTTCCCTTCTCAGTTAGTTGTTCAACCCAAGCATCCACCACTTGGACCTTCTTGACAACACTATTTACTTTATCCATTCCTTCAGGGGTATTCACATAAGTACCTGCTTGTTCATGACTAGTTTTTCTGTCAGTTGTTGTAAACATGAACTTAAGGCCTTAATTTGTTCTTTAAGTTGCTTCTTTGTCATCCCATCTTCATCCACCTTTTGTAAAAGACCATTCACTACTTTAGATACTCCCTGCTTTAGTTGTTCCCTTGAAGGTTTTCCCAAGGGAATAATTTGAATGTTGTAATCATCATTGGTTATGTCTTTTCTTGTCTTTCCCTCAAAAGGGGTTTCTATCTCTAGGGTTCTTGCCCCCGATGAATTAGTAAGAGTCCTTGTGATGGTTCTGGCCCTTTTTGGGGCTCTCACTATTTTTGGAAAGGATAAAGTAGTAAGGTCAACTGCTTGTATAGGAAGGGCCACTTCTTCATTTGAAATTAATTCACTAATCCATCCCTTTTTCAAACTTGTTCCAACTTTTGTTTCTTGTGATCCTTGCTAGATTTTCTCAGGAACAACTACTATTTTCTTGGACATCTCTTGTTCCTGTTGCACCAATAATTCTATTTTTTCTTGACCACTTATCCCAATTGTCCCTAAGTCAATTTCACTCTATACAAATAATTCCTCTGGATGCTTCCTTTCTTGATCCGGCACTTCAAGATGATAATCCTTAACTTGATTTGCATCCAAAATCAAAGGGAACTCCTTTACTGTTTCTCCGAGTTGAAACCATGGTGGCATGAGTTTCTTCCTCTTTGCCCTTTTGTATCAAAGCTTGGAAAATGGATTCATCTACTCTCAAAACCATTTGAGTTGCCAAACTACTACTTTTATGCTCCAATGATACCTCAGGAAATGTTATGATAGGTTGTTCTATTGGAAATGAACACACGTTTCCCATTGAGAGCTGTGATTCTCCACCAATAACAATTTCCTCATCAGTAATTATATCTTGTGCCATTTTTAGTTTTTCTTCAAAAGATAATTTTTCTTCTTGAAGAAGGTCATCACTCTTAGTAACCTCAATAGGAATGGGCACAAAATTTTCTACCATCAACATAGTTTTAACACATTTTTCCAACAATAACTCTGGTTCATCCATTTCCAAAACCATTGTTTTGGGGAAGACAAATTCACTTCCTTATCTCTTACTTCAGTTTTTAGTACATGAGGAACTATTTCTAATTCCTTACTACAATATTAACCACTTGGTGTTAATAAGGTTTCATCAACGAGACAAAATGAGTGCACCTAGCATTGATAATCCCACATCAGCACCTATATCAATCACCTTAGTTTGTACATTTACAACCTCATGCATTACTTTAACTAGTGGTGGATTGATATCTTTAACAAGTAGAGCTTCAAGATTGTTCATACCTAGGGTAAGAAACTAGCTATCCACATGATAAACTATAGTATTCCCGTGGGGAATTGAGCTATGAATGCATTCTATCTCTTTCTCCATGAAGAATGAATGAGGGATCATGGGACTTGATTTCCCCATACTTGGCAATGATGTATCCTGTTGCTTTTGGATGTTATCAATTTTTTCCACTTCTGGGGGATCAATTACCCCATCCCTATGTTTGAACTTATTTGGTGTATGGGAACCTACCCTTACCAGGATTGGCTGGTGGACAATTTTGGGTTTCTTGTGTGTCCGCTCAAACTACTTCAATTTTGGTGGTGTTCTCTTTTCATCTTTGTGCAGCCTAGGTTGAATGTGACCACTTGAAATGGATGCACTCATTAAATTTTCAGTATTATGTGGCTTTGGGAAAACATTTGGGCTAACCACATGTGATGCTAGACCCTTTCCTTTTCTTGGAGTGGCACTACAGGAGTAATAGGGGAATTTTCCATGGACTTTAAAAGCATTTTTTTTCACCTAATGGTGACATGGAAGTACTGTCTCGCTAGTAGCTGATGTCCATTCATTAATAAGCCCATAAATAGGCCTTTTGGAGGGTAATAGAGGGGATTTTCCTCCTAATGGGTCAATTTTATTAGCACCCTCCTTCAGAGGTGGGATATCATCATTTAAGTTTCCTAGATTTCTGAAATGATTTAAGACTCTTGTATTTTGTAATGACAAGTCAATATTCACCTTAACCAACCAATTTACCATGCTCCTCATGACATCAGTTATCCTCATGTAGGGATCATCATAATCCTCCTCATTGAATCTGGGGGAGCTATAGGTTGACTTTCTATCTTCTGATTAATTAGAATTCACTCACTGTGTGTAAGTTGTCTATAACCCCCTCTGGAATGACTGTAATTTTGAAGTCTACCACTTGTGATAAAGTCATCCCTATAATTCATTTAGTAGTTCTCAAAGTGAGGCTCATGCTCAAAAGTGTTAGCAACATTCTGAAGTACCCACCGAAAGTCATAATTGGCTCTAGCCTCAAATGTCTTCATGGCCAAATTCTTCATTTCTTCTCCAATTAGTTTGGCCTTTATAATGGAAGGGCATGAACACCTTCCAATTCTAACAGGGAATATGACATTTGTTTTATGCCTCCCAACAATTAATTTGTGCATAAGCACCAATTATCTTTACAATTCATATAAACACAACTTGTCATTAACATACCTAGGCAATTTAAAAGGTTTTCCCTCAAAACCACTAACCCTGATATAAGTGAAATTATTATACTGAATGAAGTAACACCCATACTCCATAATCACTTGCCTTGAATTCTCAGACATTCTATACTATCCCCATTCTGGTTTGAACAAGCAAATAATCGGTGTAAAGAAAGCATCATTTACCAATCGACATTTCCATTCTAGTTGGTTAACTATAATTGAGGGAAAATTTCATGCATTGGGCACTTTTTAAAATCAACACATGGTGACAATGCTAGAAACCATCTGTGTGCTGCAACATTATAAATCAGATATGTCATCATATAGAACTCCAACTCTGCAGTATCCCCTATCTCAATCCTTACTGCCAGAGTAATCATATGATCATTGATTACATCTAAAATAAAGGTGGCCCGACAAATATTTCCTTTTCTCTTAAGAATAATCCATATAAATGTGGACATCCACTATTTAAACTCATTTTTAGTTTCCAAACCTGCCATTTGACTCAAAAGCACAATGATATCCTCAACCTCCTCAACGAATTGTGCCCTAACCAACCTTTTGGGGATTTTAGCTGATGCCTTCCTCTCTGTAAGGAGCCATTGTGTGTTTATCATTTTGGCATAATCCTTATTCTTTATTTCATAGTCCTACAAGGTTAGTTTGATGTCAATAGTAACAGGTTTAGTAATTACATGTAATTTCAATAATACTCTAATGCTTAAGTGTCAATGTTAGCACCACATCCCCGCTCCCGTCTAACACTTCTCTCTTCTCAGAGTCATAATTCATGGCACAAAACCATACTAGTTCTGGGAATTAAACAGAGGGTGGGATGACACTGCCGAGGTGATGCGGCTATTGTGAATTGCCTTTAAATATTTAATCAAATGAGAAATATTTACTCTTTGATGAAAATCATTTAAGTCGACACTCATCAAATCGTATTTCATTATCTTGTCTAGGTCACTCGTGACCCCTGATAACAGAAGAAGAAAATGACATAGTCTTCATTTCAAAAACCCTAATTTTACTTCAACTATTTTTCCAACATAACAGACATGATACACAAGAGTTTGAAGCTCTTACCAATTTTCTGCAAGTGCCCGAGTAATTTTGACTCAAAACAACAGCTTTCACACTTCTCAGGTTCAAATTGAGCTCCACAATAATTCTAATTGTACTTCACTGATAAAAATGATAAGAGACCATCAAAATAACAATAAAGGATGAATGTAGTCATATCCCTTAAGGCCCTTGGTTCACGTAGGAGCATTAATGGTGGTAAAATTAAATGCATTATATCACAACCGTTAACTCTACTTTTTTGCAACTTCAAATTTGAGCCGTCCACGTGGAACATATTTTAGTTGAAATGGGCTTGGGGGTATCTTTTGTATTTTGTGATGCTCAAAGAAATTGTGTATTTTTTGACATTTTGGCCCACCCATCCACTTTTGATGTTGGCTCAACACGTGGCTTTACCTAGGCATCGGTGGGGTAGCGGCTTACTTTTACAACTTTACTTCCTTTTAAAACAAATATGAAATTTCCAAAATGCCCCGGTGACCCGCTTCCCCACTTTTATAATAAAAATGGCCACGTGTCCTTTTCCAAGTCTTAGGCATTTACTTTATACTTTCACACCTTTCACCATAATGTATCAAAACATAAAAATCCCTCCTTCCCACAACCACTTGATTTATGACAAGTGTACACCTTCTGGGTGAAGTAAAAATTTTCTCACGCCACTTCATAGTTGCGAATATCCAATTAGAATTCATCGGGCCTCAAGACTAATTTAGGCATTTTGCAAACATAAAAATATGACAAGTTCATCAAATAGACCCGCCAAACCTCATCTAATTAGAGATGAACACCTATCCGTGGATGTTGGGAAAAAAATTAGAAAGAGAATATGATCGTGGAAAAGATAAATGAAGGGGAAAACCCATCATTCCCAAACTACAAAACGTTTCCCCACAAAAAGAAAACTGTAAATAATACCATGACTCAGTGTGATCCATGACCATATGAAAGGACTGACAACATCACCTCAATGAAGGTAAAAATTTCCACGATCCACATAGGAAGACATAAAGTACATCAAACTAGGAAGACTAAAATTTTTTGAACAAAAAGGGGTGAGATTAGAATTGAGCACCAACACCGGCTCTGACTTGGGGATGGGCACTCCTGTGAGTGTCACAAGAAAAAAACATAATCCAAAAACAATAGACCATGTGCCAAAAAACCATTGGGTGATGGAGTCAAGAACCAACCCCAAAGAAAAGAAATACAAACCAACCCCAAAGAAGAACAAATCGAGAAACCAACAAAAATCGGTCACCAAGGACCGGGACAAACTAAAATAGAAAAAGCAGAAAAAGAACAAAACCAAAAACTATACACTGTATAATGATGCGTACCTTAATTTTGAGAAATAAATCAAGGAAATGTTTCAAGTGCCTTCCATTAATAGGAAACTCAAGCATTTCTCCATCTAAATCTTTTAGGAAAAAGGTATGCTCACCAATTCTAATGTCAATAGAATAAGGGCCCATCCATAATGCGTCGAACTTTCCATGTTTTCCCTTATCCTCATGTCTGCTATCCCATAGTAGCACAAGATATCCCACACTGAAAAATCTTGGGGTTACCTTTTTATCAAACAATTTCTTCAATTTTCCTAAACTTCACATGTCTTTGATGGGATTCTCTTCTCTCTTCATATAATTCAACAATTTGATTTATACAAGCATTATAGGGACTAATCTCTTGATCCTCCAATTGTTGGATAAATTGATAAGAAGATAATTGCATATGTAGGGGAGGAGATCATGAGTTCCATATACCAATTCAAATGGGCCTTTTCCAGTAGATCTTTTAATAGTAATTTATGTCAGCCCAAACAACAAACTTCAACTTCTCACCCCACTTTCATTTATTTAATTCTAAGGTCCTCCTGATTATCTTCAACATATTTTTGTTACTTGATTCTTGCTTGTCCATTACCTTGGGGATTGTAGTTGGAAGCATATGATAAATTTATCCCATACTCCTGACACATGGATACCAAAGGTTTAGCTCAAAAACTCATATCATTGTCAACAACTATTTTAGCAGGCACTCCAAACCTATAAATTATATGATTTAAAATGAAGTCCATGACAATTTGGTGGGTTGCTTTCTTAGTGGGGATTGCCTCTACCCATTTGGTGAAGTAGTTAGTGGCTACCAATATCCATTTATGGCCGACACTTGAAGAATCTGAAATATCCCCAATGAAGTCCATCCCCCACTGCTTAAAAGGGGCTTCAATTGATATAGGTTGCAATGAGAGGGATCCTAAAGCTTTCAATCTTCCTGAAAAATGTTGACAACTCTCACATTTTCTTACTAATAAATTTGTATCCTTAAAAGTGTTGACCACCAATAACCAACCCTTAAGATTTTATGGGCTATTACTCTTCCAGCGAAATGCCCCCCACAAACTCCTCCATGGAAGTCAACAATTAATTTTAGGGATTCGTCCTTAGTGATACACCTTAAGAGAACTCCCTCAGGGTTTTTTCAAGCCAACCCATAATCAGTGATGATATATTTTTGGGAAGCCAATATAAGTGCTCTCTTTTGATTTTTTCTTAAATACTCGGGGCATTGCAGATGTTTGAGATAAAAATATTATCCCTATACCAGTGGAATTTATTAATTTCTCAAGAATATTTAGCCTTTCTTCATCAACCTCATTTATCTCAACTATCTACAGATTGATTTTTTTCATTAGATTTGCCAGCCCAAACCTCTAACCAATTTTGTAGTTTGGATGTCCATGTCATATTCTGCAACTTATTTTCCCATCGACATCTCTTACTGGAAATTTCCATTTCTGACAGGATATCCTTGACCATAGTATGAGGGACATAAGCTATGAATTTAGAACTTAAAATATATGGCCTAAAGATTTTTGTGGCTCTAACCAAAGCAAAGGCCTATTTCTCCATAATAGTATACTTCAACTCTACCCCTTATAATGCTTTACTAAAGAAAGCAATTGGCCTTTCAACTCCTTCATCATCCTTCTGTAGCAAAGACAGATGCAATGGTATTCTCAGAAGTAAAGGAAAACATTTGGAAGGCCTTTTTGTAATCAGGAGCTGCTAAAATAGGGGCATTTTTCAATGCTTCCTTGATCCCATTAAAGGCTTGAATAACTACTTCACATTTGATACTCTGATCCTTTTCAACATACTAGTGATTGGGATAGTCAATTTAGCAAAGTTGGAAATAAATCTCCTAATAAATTTATCTTCCCAAAAAGGATTGAATTCCCTTTTTGGTTCTTAGAATAGGAAATTTTCTAATGGCTTCCACTCTCTCAAGATCAATCATGACCCCTTCTTTTGATACAATATTTCGAGAAACTTAGCCTTTTGAACCCCAAAATGACACTTCTTAGGGTTCAATGAGATATCATATTCCCTGCATCTTAACAACATCTTTTCTAAATGCTGCAGGTGATCACTTCTCTTCCTTGAAAAAACTGTCACATCATCTTGATACACAACAATGAAGTCATTTATATATCCTGAGAATGCTACATCCATTGCTCTTTGAAATGTGGCTCCAACATTCATCAGGCCAAATGACATTCTTACGTACACATAGGTACCCCATGGAGTAGTGAAAGCAGTTTTGATTCTCTCTGATTGCTTCAAAACCACTTGGTTATACCCAGAAAAACCATCCAAAGTAGATAACAACTCGAACTCTGTAACCAATTACAACATGTTATCCATATTTGGAAAGGGATAGTTGTCCTTAATTGATGCTTTATTTAAATTTCTAAATTGACACACAATCTTATGTCTCTATTCTTCTTTCGAACAAGTACCAAGTTTTCCACCCATGAAGAGTACCTCGTAGGTTGTATGATTCCTCCATCCCTTAACTTTTTCAACTCTTCTTGAATTTTTAGGGAAAAGAGTGGATTAATTGGTCTTTGCTTTTTCCTAAACAGCTTGACATTAGCCTCCAAGGGTATCTCATGCTGAAAAATGTCTTCCCTATATGCTTTCAATTCTGAATATGACCATGCCAAGTAGTCCTAGTACTTTTTTAACAACTAGACATATGCTTGCTTTTCCTCTTTATCCAAGTTTCTACCTAACCATATTTTCCGAGGTTTATCCTTTGTGCCTAGGTTATGTTCTTCAACATCTCTCGAGGCTGACATGTGTCTATTAACAATGTAGTCAACATTATCAAAATTTATTCCAAGTGCAACCAAACCTCTAGGAATAGTATTGGTTTTCAATTGAATAATGTCTTTACCAAATAGGGTCTCTTTTCCTTCATTTTCACAAACCATTGGTTCCCAGTCCATACTTTGATTGGTAAATTCTCCTTTATTTTGCAAAAACCTTTGGACCTGGGCGTCATCTACAAAAACTTTCTAATGATTGATATTATCGGGATAAAAGGCCTAGTCAATATTTCAATATCATATTCACAATATGGGGATACTGTATAATTCTCAAACCTAGATCCCAATATTGCCAATTTTTCTGCTACAGTATTGTATTTCCTATCATGATGTATTATATAGAAAGAATCAAACATTTTAATTAAATCCCAAACTGCATGTTTATATTGCTTCATTCTTTGATTTTTTGTTGCATACAACTTTCTAACTTGTTTTACTATCAACTCTGAATCCCCTTTAACAATAATATCTTTGACACCATACTTCCAAGCAATCCTTAAACCCAAGAGTAGTGCTTCGTACTCTGCAATATTATTTGTGCACTCAAAATTAAGTTTAAAAGAAAATTTAAACTCCTCATGGCTTGGAGATATCAGGACAACACTAGTGCCATTACCAGATCTAGAAAAAGCCCCATCAAACATCAGAGTCTAGGGAAAACCAACCTGCTCAGGATACTTGCACTCATCAATTTTATGCTCCTTAAAATCAGCATAACCCACAAAGTTATCAACATCAATGTTTGTGTATAATACTTCATAAGAAGCATTGTTAGGGTCCTCAATGAGGTGTAACATTTTCTTCTCACCATACAACTTCACAAGGTTTCCCTCAATTGGTATGGTTGCAAATGACATGTCCATTTGTATGCTTCCACCTACACTAGCTGCCCATTTTCTGGACAATAACATTCCCCACTTAGTAGGATAGTCCACAATAACTACATTCATGGTTAAGCATTTTCCTGGATAAGCTACTAGTTGCACTACCAATCCTTTGACATATCCAATTACTAGAACTTCTCTTGAATCCATAGCAGTACATTTCCCAAAAGTTGTTACTTTGATATTTAATTCATTCATCACCTCAAGAGGCATTACATTACATGAGGCTCCTGAATCAAACATATAGTTATGTACCAGCCTATCCTTAATAATTAAAGTGGTATAGAATGGATCCACATCAAGTTGAGATTCAACTAAAGATGTACCCAAATATACCTCAGGTGATTCACCTAGTTCCTCCAATGCTTGTGGTACTTCTAATTTTGCAATAATAGGAGGAATCTCTATATTGTTTACACTTTTTCCCTAGGTAATCTTTTCTTCCTTAAATCCCAAATATTTGAATGTCATTTTCCTATGCTCGGGGATCCTGAGTAATTTTTACAATGGGAACAGTAACCTTGATCTGACTCAAGATTTGGGCTATGTCATAAGGAATATATTTGGGTAGGACAATATTAGGAGGAAGATTCATAGTTTCATCTGATAGTATAGGAGTTTTCAGAGTCTAGGCATGGGTAGGAGCACAAGTTTTATTTGGGGTAATTAGGCATTTTCCAGATGTATCTTTCTTAGGGGTTTCCTTAGGGATATTGGTAAGAAATGGAATTTTTGGCTTGGTTTGTGGCCCTCCCCCTTTGACAACCTTACTTCTAGTATTATATTCTTTCTCTGAGTAACTACTGCATTCATCAACAATTGCTTGTCCTCTTTGGAAGGGATCCCTCCATCATACTTTTTAATCATCAAGGCCCTTAAGTATTAAAAATCATGATTAGGAAAATCAAATCTTGCACCATATCAATTTCAAAAGTATTAATAGGAGGAAGAGGTAATACCGGTGAACATAATCCCAGAAATTTTCAACAGTTCTGGCACTTATCAATTCAGTTGATGTTGCCCCTTGTTGTGAGTTCTTAGGGAACTCCATCATACACACATCACCATATGCCTCATCATCATTTGTTTCCTCAACTTCCTTATCTACATCACATGGGGAGTGTGGTAAGAAACACCTATCACACCACTCAATAACATTGGCCTCTTCTATGGTAGCAATCCTAGCAGTCAAAGGATCAGGAACCAATCTATTTTCCTAGGTTGAGGCTATTTATTTCCTGATCCCATGGGCCCTTTCCCTCTATCATCTGATCTTTGATCACCTCTGGGATGATTTCCAAATATCTCCTAACCGTGTGGCTTGTGCTGACCCTGGGAACTCTATCCTATCAATTTTTCTACTTTGGCTAGTTTGTATGATATCTCTTTAACCGCTTTGGCCAAAGTATTCACAACCTCTTCTAGATCCACAACTTTTTTTGACTAAGGCCTCTCAGGATTGATTAACTTGACACCCTCTCTCTTAGGATGATTTCCAACTACCTTGATGTTATTTTCTATTTGTAAGGCCATAGTGAAATCCTGCCTCAATGTTCCCGGGTTCTTATCTCTTAAGTAATAAGCAACCTTTTTATCAAAAGCGTCAGAATATTTTATCAAATAGGACTCATCACTTGGCCTTAGGATTATAGGTAACCTATTCAAGGTTTTGTTGAACCTAGTATTAAAATCCTAGACAGATTCATTTGGGTTCTTCTTTATATTTTCAAACTCAGATAGAAGGAACCTGGGATCAGTCTTATCCCCATATTGTAGTCTAAAGGAATTTTTCATCTTGGTCCATGAGTCTATTGAATTATTTAGTAAAGACTTTTACCAATCACGTGCATCCTCTTCAAGAGTATGAATGAACAAATTTATATACACATCTTCAAACTTAATTTCAAAATCTTCCATCATATTGACAAAGAGTCTTAAATGTTGGTCACCAGTGATGGTGTTATTCCCTTGAAATTTTGGCAACCTATTTCTGACATCTTGTGGCACCATATTAGGATATCCAACCATACCTCTAAAATTTATTGGTCTAAAAGTATTGACAACAAAAGGAGGTCTAGGTGGAGGTTGAGCCATATTGCCTTGAGGAGGTGATCTTGTAGGAGAATCAAAATGATAAGGGACAAGGGGTATTTGGAGCATAGGAGTATAACTCTCAAAGTAAATATCCTCTAATGACTCAATTTCTTGGAAAACCCTATCAACCTTAGAAGAAATAGGAAAAACTGAGAGGCACACTTTTCAGACACAAATGATGGCCCCTCTCTAGTCGGGGAATTTAAATTTACACGAGGACTACTTGGTTCAGAATCACTTGAAGATGTATGGTAATCTTCAACCACAGGTTGATCACCTTTCAGAACTGATATCTCCTTTCTTGATTCTTGATTTCCAACCACTTTCCAGACTTGTTTTCCTTATGAATTTTATTTTCCTAGTTCTAGAAATAACTTTCTAGTAGGATCCCTAGTGAAGAAAGACCTTCTTCCCTCCAGCTTTGCAAATATTAATGACAAATTTCACTTGAAACAGGTTAAGACACTGGTAATCATCAAAATTTTAAACCAACTCAGAGTCACCACAAAATATTCTTACCTTAGATGTGCAAATGCACTATAAGTAGTTCATCAAATGTCTATCAATACTTAATTTTTGCAAACCTCGACAAATCGACCTTCCTTTACCCACATTTATCACTATTGATACAAATTTACTACTGATAGCTGTTGATGGAAAATCACAGCACCCGAATGTCTGCTGACTTGATGGGTTGATACTCTCGAGTGTGATTGGATCACATGGAGCTTTTCCCAAGTGTGGGACCTTGCGAAATCGGAAAAGCTCTCGAGATGAAGGCGGTTCCTATTCCTCTGTTCAAATGCACACATAAAAATGTAGAGGGTTTACTCAAACCTAATATAACTTGCGAGGAGACAGGGGTAAGAAGATGCATAAAAATAAACCTAAACTAACAAAGGTGATGCACCAGGAATGAAGAACACTTGTCTTGCCAATAAACACAAACCATTAAAATGCAATGCAAGATCATGCAAAGATAACCAAATTTGTAGTGATTGATCAGGAGGATGAAAATGAATACAGAGAGGGTTGAGAATCATCCACAGGCATGCATTATTTGCTCCAAAGATTAATACAATACACTACAAAATGCCAAGAGGCAAAGTTGCATTATAGTTTTAGATGGGAGGTTTGAACTCCACAAATCCACCTGCTAAAGAGAAGAAGGGAGGGCAAAACAAGAATGTTTAACATTTAGAAAGAAGCCCCTCCTTACAATTTATAGGAAGAATGAGAGAGGGAAGAGAGAGGAAATCCAAATCTACACCAACCACCTCCGTGTTGCATTTAATTCATCTCATTATGGTGGTAGGTGAGAGCCTTAGCAAACCCAAAAAGTGGTGAGATGTATTTTGCATTTTTAAGAACTTGTTCCCACCCAATTAAAGATATCCATTCATAGTTGGACATAGGACCTCGTAGGATTTCTGAAAAGTCCAACCTTGCGTGAATCCGAGCTTCTGTCAAAAGTTATGGCCATCTGAATATCTCGGGTCGTGGTCCGCTTCTGTTAGCGCTCAAAATGTTGCGCCTCCTGAAGGTGTGCCTTGGCGCATCCATATTTATGTCAACATCTTCTTACTTGTGCCATGGGCACATCCATTTTCATGTCAACACCTCTTGCTTGCACCATGTGCGCATCCATTTTCATGTCGACACCTCTTGTCGTGCGCCTCTGACCTGTGCCATGGGCGCGAATTTTGGTGTGTCGACATCTTCTTACTGCGCCTGGTGCATCCATTTTTGTGTCGACATCTTCTGATGTGCACCCTTTACCTATGCCTTGGCATATCCATTTTTGTTGACATCCTCTAATGTGTGCCCTTTACCTGTGCCTTGGCGCATCCATTTTTGTGTCGACACTCTTTTGCTGTGCGCCCTTTACCTGCGCCTTGGGTGTGAATTTTCATCGGGCTTTGAGTTTCTTTGATTTCCATATTCTTCTGTTTGTCTATATCTACTCTGGGGAGATATTTACAACAATTTTGGCAACTCAACGGGATCACCTGCCTGCTAGGTAGAAGATTAGTGGCCTTTTAGAAATCCATTGGGCATGGAGTCATAAGTAATAACCTGAAACCAACTTGATCTCTGATCCCGAGCCTGGAATCACAACTCCTTCTTCGAGAGAAATGAACTATATAAAATCAACCTAAGAGCAATAGAACCTGTGCCGAAGCACTTAGGGAAACTGAAACCTAACTACAACAAGATAATGTGCATACGCACTTAGAGGAATTTGAAATCTAGGCCAATATTTACAAGGGTAAACCTTCCGTTTTAGTAGCAATGTTTAAGATAGATTTTGTTAACCGGAATCGGAGTTCTTCTCCATCCAATGTAGAAAATTGGAAGGCATTACTACTTTTACATCCCGTGACCATGTAGGGGCCACTCCAAATGGCATCAAACTTGGAATGCCTTCCTGGTTTTTCCCGATCTGCATCCCATTTTAGAACTAGGTCCCCTTCTTGGAAGGTCTTTGCTCTTGCTTTCTTATCAAACCATCTTTTTACTAAGGCCTGATCCTTCTCAATCATCTGAACTGCATGTTCTCTTATTTCTTCCAATTCCATCAACTTTACATACCTGGCCTCCATTGGTTTGAACTCAGACAACTCCAACTTCTTCATGAGCTCCAATGTTGGCAATTCTAATGATATAGGCAACATTGCCTCTTTCCCATAGACCAACTTGTAGGGAGAATTACAGTAGACCTCTTTGGTGTTATCCTGTCAGCCCATAATGCTGATTTTAGCTTGGTATGCCATGTCCTTTGGTTTTCATCTAGAGTCCTTCTGATGATTCTTAGCAAATTCTTGTTCGTGGACTCTGCCTGTCCATTACCCTGCGGGTAATAATTTGAAGAGGTACTCAAATAGATTCCATTCTTGATAGCCCATTCTGTAATCTTGGAACCTATGAATGCCAATGCATTGTCTGATATGATAGTGGCCGACGACCGAAACTCGGGTCACTATCCCTTCATAAAAGTCTAGTATATTAGACTCATTTGCCTCTTTGAGCGCTACTGCTTCGGTCCACTTGGTGAAATAGTCCATTGCCATGAGAATCCACTTGTGGCCTTGGCTTGAGTTTGGGTTGATGACCCCGATGAAGTCCAATCCCCATTGCATAAATGGTTGGTCAACCAAAATCGGGTGCAATGGAAGTGTTGCTAGTCTTTCTTTGCCTGTGAAGAGTGCACATTTCTTGCACTTTCTTATCCACATATAGCGATACCTTTGAACATCGTGGGCCAATAATATCCTGCCTTCATTATCTTGAGAGCTGTTACTCATGGGGTGAAATGTCCTCCGGAATCTCCATCATGAAAATCTTGTAACACCCTCTCAATTTGACCTGTCTCAATGCACCTCAATAGAACTCCATTGATGTCTTTTTTAAACAAAACACCATCAATAAGCACATATGGAATGGCTTGTAATCTGAAGTATCTCCTTTTGCTTTGCTCAATTATGGAGGGCATAGGCCTACCTGTAGGAAGTGTATCATATTCTGAGTCCAACAAGGAGTGGGCACATCATCATTTTCTGTTCTTGACCATCATGTAGTACCAAGACAGTCTCTTTTTCATCACTTGCTTCGACTTGTTGACTCAAGGCTAGTTGTTCACATAGTCCCTTTCCACGTACTAGTTTTGTGACCTTGATCTTGATGTCATATTCCATGACACGAGTGATCCATCCTGCACACTTCTCATTTAGATCCTTGTTTAGAAGGAAGTCCTTGACTCCCACATGAGAGACCAATAATTGGATCTTGTTGTTTGAGACTAGGTGCTTGAATTTCTTTAAGCTCCTGATCACTGCAAGGACATGATTTTCAATGAAAGAGTACCTAGTTTCGTATTCCTCCATGCCTTGAATGAAGAAAGCAATCTGGTTGTTCTAATCCTTCCTTGTTTTCTTTGTACCAAGATTGCGTAGAAATTGTGTCTCCACCATGAAAGGCATATAGCATGAAATCCTTAGAGAAGTCTAGATTGAAGAGAGTTGGAGCTTGAGATATAGCCTCTTTAATTGCCTCAAAACTTGCCTTGCCTTGAGATGTCCACTTAAATGTCATGCTATTTTTTAACATCAACGTTTGGCTTTACGAGAGCCGCAAAGTTTGGAACAAACTGCGGACAAAATTGATCCTTCCCAAGAAGCTTTGAAGAGCCTTCTTGTGACTTGGTAATGGCAATGCTTGAATTGCTTCAACTCTTTCTGGGTCAATCATCAATCCCTCCTTTGAAACAATATGACCTAGAATTTTTCCTTTATGAGCCAAGAATATACATTTTTTGGGGTTCAATGATACCCCAAATCTTCTACACCTCTGAAATACCTGCCTTAGATGAAAGAGGTGATCCACTACATTTTTGGAGAATACGGTGATGTCGTCAAGATATATCAGAACTATTTGATTGATCAACCCCTTGAATGCCATATCCATTGCCCTTTGGAAAGTGGCTCCAGCATTTGATAGCCCAAATGGCATCTTCTTGTAGGCATAGGTGCCCCATTTGGTGGTGAACGCCGTCTTGAATTGGTCATCTTATTTCACCATTACCTGATTATACCCTGAGTATCCATCTAGGAGAGAGAATCTCTCCGAACCGGATACCACTTGCAATATTTGTTCCATTAAAGGAAGTGGGTAATGGTCTTTAAGAGATGCCCTGTTGAGGTCTCAAAAGTCCATGCACAACCTGATTTCTCCGCTCTTCTTCCTGACCGGAACCAAGTTTGAAACCCAGCCTTAAGTGCTTGATCGGGAATATAATGCTTGCCTTCTATTAGCTTGTTTAGTTCTTTCTTCATTAGAGGCTCAACGTGAGGGTTGAATAGTCTCTGCTTCCGCCTGATGGGATTAGCATCTGGATCCAATTCTATGGTATGTTGTGCCAACTTTGGATTAAAACCTCCCAAGTCTTCATAGCTCCAAGTGAAGACATCCGGGAAATTCTTGGCAAAGTTGTATGAAATCTAATTTCTCCTGTTTAGTGGCCACTTTGCCAATTTGAAGTGTTTTGCCTTCCCAACCGGAATTAGCTCGAATCTTCTCTCTTGACCAGTATGTTGGCCTTTTCCTTACGAATTAGTCGTTAGGGTTGAAGATAGACTCAATGTTACTAAACCCTTAGGAATCTTGTTTGTCCACAGCTGCACTACTTGATCACCATACTTCTTCTCTAGTCTGTCTTGATTCCTTTGAGAATTCAGCCTCTTCTTAGTAAGAAATTGATGATCTGTTGATCATTCTCAAACACCTGCCAACTTGTGTTATTATATGGGGCTCGCTGGCCTCACAATCACATGGATATGTGGCTACATTTTTTCTCTTTTGACGTTGTCAACCACATCAAATGTTGCTCCAACTGCTGCGAGCCTATCCACGGCTTCATTTTTCTTCCTGGGTATGGACATGATGTTGAAAGCTTGAAATCCTTAATGAGGTCCCTTACCTTGTTCTTGTAGTTTGTTAAGAGGTCATTCTTTGTAGCATGTTGTCCCTGACTTGATTGATGATCAACTCACTATCCCTAAACACCTGCAAGTTCTTTATGCCCTTTTTCATGGCCCAATGAAGTCCGTGAATCAAGGCCTCATATTCAACCGTGTTGTTTGAACAGAAACTGGAAAACAAAGTGAATAATATTTGATGCCTGAGGTGAAACAAGCATAGCTCCTCCTCCCGCACCTTGCCTACTCCTTGATCCATCGAAAAATAAATGCCATACCTCATTGTCATCCTTATGGTCTGGTTTGGTGATGCTAGGAATAGGTTGGTTTTCTTCATGTATACAATAGACTCCTAGCTCAGATTCTTCTATTTCTTGGTAGGGATCAAAAGCATGTACCTTGCTTGCCCATTCATCAAGAGTCAAATCTGGGATGCTTCCAACTTTGGTGTCAGCTTCATTTGTGCTTGGATAATCTTCTTGGTCAAAAGCTGAACAGTTGGCATTGATTTGGCTTGGAGTATGAGGCTCAATATGAAAGTTTGCAATTGGTTTGGATCTGATTGTGACCTTAGTACCATATCTTGTTCTAAACAACATGTGTGACCAGTCAGCAGATAAGTAGCCTCCAATTCTAGCTGTGAAATCCCTTGATAAGCATAGGGCAAATAGTGGTGGCAAATCTATCACTGACACATCTTACAAAACGGTAACATTGGGGCATGCATGTAGGGTAAGATTCAAACTTTTAATCACTCCCACCATTTCTACTACTGTCCCATCCAATTGCACTACCCCCTTTGATATGAATTCATATTGGAGACCCAATTGATCAGCTATTTGCTTGGGCATGACAAAACTACTTGCCCCAGAATCAATCATGCAATTGTGTACTAATTTATCCCCGATGATTAATGAAACATAGAATGGAGGGGGTTTCAAAACTTTACCTTGTTGTCCTCCATGATTCCCTTCAGGCTGAGCAACATTTGTGAGGACCTTCTCTTGCATATGGGCCTGCTGGTTCGAAGTTGACCAATTCTTCATGGTAGCTTGTAGAAGATCTCTTTGTCTGGGATGGATAAAGATTCCCACATTGATATATTCACATTTGTCTTCTTCATTTGATCAATGATGCTAAATGGGGATGAAAGATCTCTTTGCTGTCCTTTAGGCTGCACATTCCTTTCTTGTGCATGGGCAGCAACAGCTGGCATTTGAGTTGGTTTAGAAGGTGGTTTGGGCTGTCCTTGCATGTTTGGAACTGTATTTTGCTTACCAACACCTTGTGGAGTGATGGAAGGTTGTAGATCACTTGGAGCCAATGAATTCCCTTCACCAATATTCCTCTTCTTTGATCTTGTGTTAGCTACTACACTCTGAGAAATTGTTTGATTCATGCCACAAAAATCCTCAACTTGCCAATTCACAAGTGCGGTATCATTTGGAGTTGTGTTTTGCTAAGATGTCCCTTGTTGCTGATTTGTTTCTTGACTCACTTCACCCTCTACGCCAGTAGTTGTCACCATCAAGGCTTGGTTCAAAGCACCATTGAAGCACATAGATTGGTTGTGAGGTTCATTGCATGGGAAACACCAATCATACTCTTGAGCTATGTTGTTTTGTACTAGACACTAATGCTTTAGAAGCAGATGCAACATTGGGGTTATAGGGCTGAAATGGTCTATTGGTGGGAGGCCTTACTTGGATTTGATTTGTAGCTAGATTGGGTGGCCTATTGGGCTGGTATGGTGGCCTAGCCTGGTACTGTGCTTGAGGCTGATACGGTCTAGCACTTTGAGCTTGTTGTCTTTTGATAGTCACCAACTCATTTCCAAGGTTCTGCAACTGTTTCATAACCTCTTGGAGTTCATTTGAAGCACTAGAGGATGAAGTAGAAGTTTCATTTGAACTTTGATTTCTAGGAGTGGAAATAGGAGCCAAAGTAGGTGCTTGACTAGTACTTAGATTTTCTAAGTTTGGATACAAGGGCATGGGAGGCCTAGGAGCCACTTACCACTTGAATAAGATAGTTTTCAGCCCTAATGGCAATGCTATAAGCAAGCAGTAAGGTTGTGCCTCCCATAGATTGAATTAATGCCCTTTGGAATCCTATCCCAAGACCTTTGAAATCTGAAGTTGAAGCCGATCGGTTGTTCATTGGGAGCTCTCTTGATAGTTGTCAATTGTTCTAGTAGAGACAAATTATCTCCCTTTTCTCCGAACTGCTCATGGAGAACTATGCATAACTGATTCCAATTTTGGATAGAACCAGCTGCAAGGCTCCTAAACCATTCATTGATGCCTTCCCTTTGAATGAAGATGCCAACAATTTGACAACAACATCCATTTCATTTATCTCATGGATTGCACAAATGTTAGCAATGTCTTTGACATGATCACCAGGAGTGGTATGATTTTCTCTAGTGAAAAATGGAATGTTCTTCAATGCTGCAATTGGAACTGGATTCTGTGCATTGAGGGCAAGTGGGTCACTGCCAGGTGAAATTGACAAAGGGATTCGGTGGTTATGCCATTCTGATTGGCCGAGAACCCTTGTTCATGTGAGAAAAGGTCTACTAGGTGGAGGTGTAGACAAAGTTTGGTTAGGTGGAGATGGTGATCTTCGTGGTCTTCTTCCTCTCCTTCCTCCTCCTGGTGATAGTTGCAAGTGGACAAATAGCCCCTCTTCTTGAGTATCAGATCTGGTTCGAATTCTTCTCATATGCCTGGGCAACTTTTGCTACTATACCACTAAATTCTACCCCTTCGGAGTCACCAGATGTGTTAGATAATGAGCCTCAAAAGGCTAGCTTATGCCAAGTTACACACCAAACCTGACAATATTAAAAATAGAATTTAAAACTTGAAGGACCCAGAAGATACAACTCTTCAATTTGGTTATGGGGGTATTGTTGTGCAGCTACTAATCTCCGAAAGGTACAGGTGAAAACTCAGGTCATGCAAGGCAACTGGGAAAACCTGAAATACCAAAAACCATGAAATTTTGAAAGTCAAAATCTCAAAAATCTAAGAATACCCTTTTGAAGATTATCCCCGATCTATCAACTGGTGAAATTTTTACTTGTTTTGAGCAAGTTAAGCCCTTGAAAATTGATTTCAAAGTTCAGCCTGGAAGGTGAAAAATCTGAAATTGTAAAACCTGCAATTTTTAGTCCAAATTTCTTGAAAATTCCTTCAAATCTTGTGGAATGACCTCTTGGTCCCACCGGGCGTGCCAAAACTGTTGATGGCGAATCACAACACCCCTGAATGTCTCTGAACTTGATGGGTTGAGATTCTCGGTGCGATTGGATCACATGGAGCTTTTCCCAAGTGTGGGACCTTACGAAATCGGAAAAGCTCTCCGGATGAAGGCCAGTTCCTATTCCTCTATTCAAATGCACACATAAAAATGCAGAGGGTTTACTCAAAACCTAATCTAACTTGCCAAGGAGACAGGGTAAGAAGATGCATAAAAATAAACCTAAACTAACAAAGGTGATGCACCGAGGAATGAAGAACACTGTCTTGCCAATAAACACAAACCATTAAAATGCAATGCAAGATCATGCACAAATAACCAAATTTGTAGTGAAAGATCAAGAGGATGAAAATGAATATAGAGAGGGTTGAGAATCATCCACAGACATGCATTATTTGCTCCAAAGATTGATACAATACACTACAAAATGCCAAGAGGAAAAGTTGCATTACAGTTTTAGATGGGAGGTTTGAACTCCACAAATTCACCTGCCAAAGAGAAGAAGGGAGGGGAAAAACAAGAATGTCCAACCTTTAGAAAGAAGCCCCTCCTTACAATTTATAGGAAGAATGAGAGAGGGAAGAGAGAGGAAATCCAAATCTACCCCAACCACCTCCAGGTTGCATTTAATTCATCTCATTATGGTGGTAGGTGAGAGCCTTAGCAAACCCAAAAAGTGGTGAGCTGTATTTTAATTTTTAAGAACTTGTTCCCACCCAATTAAATATATCCATTCGTAGTTGGATAGAGGACCTCGTAGGTTTTCTGAAAATTCCAACCTTGCATGAATTTGAGCTTCCTATCAAAAGTTATGGCCGTCTGAATATCTGGGTCAGGGTCTACTTCCTGTCAGCACTCAAAATGTTGCGCCTCCTGAAGGTGTGCCTTGGCGCATCCATCTTTATGTCGACATCTTCTTACTTGCACCATGGGCGCATCCATTTTCATGTCAACACCTCTTGTCGTGCACCTCTGACCTACGCCATGGGTGCGACTTTTGGCGTGTCGACATCTTCTTACCTGCGCCTTGGCGCATCCATTTTTGTGTCGACATCCTCTTATGTGCACCCTTTACCTATGCCTTAGCGCATCCATTTTCGTGTCGAAACTCTTTGCTGTGCACCCTTTACCTGCACCTTGGCACATCCATTTTTGTGTTGACATCCTCTGATGTGCGCCCTTTACCTGCGCCTTGGCGTATCCATTTTTGTGTTGACACTCTTTGCTGTGCGCCCTTTACCTACACCTTGGGCATGAATTTTCATCGGATTTGAGTTTCTTTGATTTCCATATTCTTCATTTATCTATATCTACTCTCGGGGGAGATATTTACAACAATAACCACTAGAAGCGGAAATACAACACAATGGACTTGTGATCTTGCACAAATCTTACAAATCTCAATAAAGGATGACATTTAAACAACGTATTTGTACTTAAATAATGTAAGAAACATTACCGTGGTCGGTATATGTATGTATTTGTATAAATAGTCCTCGTGCAATGGTGCCAGATCGGTGTTGGTACCCAAATTGATTCTCCCTTTGCGACTGAGTAGCACCGTAGTTTGAGAAAGATGCTTGGAGACAGATAAATCAGAGTGTGAGTCATTTTATATCCAGGGAAGGATTTAGCTGACTCTTCATTCACTCAAGCATGGAAGAAATGGATAACACCATGTACATGGTTTGACCTACCTTGACTACTTTAGGTTGTGCCTTCAACCAGGGTGAGAGGACCCATTTTATAACCCATATTGGTGGATAACATCTGTAGATTTATATTATTTTTCTTTCCTTTCACAAAATTAAGAGGATATCTTTAGAAGGTATGGTCAATACAACATAGTCTAACTCTCACGAGTTGTCACTTTAGAGGATGAAGAAACCTTCTAAACAAAATCTAGGTTACTAAAGGTAATGGTAAAAACTGATTGCTCCTACATATTGAGGTAAGGGATGGGTAAATCGATGAATTCCCTCAATATTTATGAACAGATAGTGTAAGTAGGGGTAGTTTATGTATGGTTCATCTCTGGATATGTATTTTATGGTTGGGAAGTTAAGCAGGATAAAGTTGATTATACCAAATACCTAAGAACTTTAAACAAATGTTAACAGATCCACAAGGCAAAAAGATGAATAGCTTCAAATAGTCAAGATGAACCTTCAACTAGAAAATTATGCATCTATGAAGGCTCAAAGACACATGGCTTCACACATTATTCAAGGTTTTAACATAAGAACTTGTGTTAAAGACTCAATTAAACTTTAGAAAACCCCTATTATATCATGCTCATGATACACTCATAAAATGACAAACAATATGTATCACTGAAATGAAAGTAAAGTGAATTTAAATCACTTATTGCATTATGAAATGAAATCTCTCTTCATAATGTAATTGCAAATGCCACAATACTTGTCATGAGCACGAGATTTTATGTGATTTTAAAAGGATTCCTAACTTAAGATTGCAACAAGAACACAAATAACTATTTGAAAATGTCTCAAGATGATATTAGACATAACATAGTTCATGATTTACAAGAATTATTCAAGGTTTCTCAAATTTTATCAAGAAGGGAAACTTTATTTACAATCTCAAAGTTTTGTCAATGGCTATACATCTGTAACCATCTTGACATGATCAATTTTGAAAGGAACACAAGAAATAACTAGCTTCTCAAAATTTTTCCCAGAAAAATGGCTTCTCTCGGCTCCTCTCCTTTTTTCTCTCTGACTAAATTTCAGAAAAATTTAACCCCCTTTTTTCATGGCCTTTTCATACTTTTATATCACTCACTTTACTTCAAAGCTTCCCCCAAAAAAATAATATTCCAAGGAATACTTTGTTCGTTAAAAAAATGTTCTAGAAAGTGATATTTATGAACATCATCCTGTACAGCCATGTGTATGAAACATGAGTCTTTTTGATGTATTTCATCTGCGTCTGACGGGGACATATGGTCTTCACTTTTTGGCGGAGTTATCTCGAAACATTCCCTTTTGATTTTGATTAACAATCATTTTAGATTGATTACTTAGCATCTCCATATGCTTTTTGACATGATGCACACCTACGATCATTCCTTGAAATCCTTCTTGGGCTCAATGCACTTCACTTCATACCTTACTGGTTTAAATGCCATTCGTGATGTTTGTAAAATCATCATAATTTACCAGTTATGCTCATCTATACTTTCCTTCAATTTTTAATTTTCCATTGTGCGAACCGAGAAAGATTCCTTCTCATCTCAGGGGAAATATTTTTCTAGACTAGAGATGTGTTTCCCCTTCGGGTTGTAAAGCTCAATCCTACCCTCTTGTAATTATGTATCTCTTTCCTAATTTGGGTATAGTAGAATCTTTACTAGAAAAATGGCAAAGACACTTGTGGCACATAGCTTGAAAGAAATCTCTTTGGAAGATCTGAATCAGATCTTCGATCTGAGTGGGCTAGATGAGGCATTTGTTAGGGCCTTGTTTGAAGTAGAATGCACATGAGACACAAGAGGACCTTTGACATATCAACGAGTCTGCTTAGAGCTTTTACCAGGTTGATCGAGTCAATCCCGTATTCGCATCTTCCAAGTCGGCTTATTTCCATCTTTTTAGATGGGAGCATATGAAAACACCTGAGGATTTAAAAAGATACTGGGTTGAGAGGAGGCCTCAGGTCTCTAGTAAAACCAATTTTCAATGCCCCTTCTTATGTAATGAGGAATTTGTGTCAAAATAAATTCCTAAGGAATCATATATATTGTATGACAAAACCTCCATTGATATAATGCCTTCCATTTCCCACAAAGTAAATGAGTTGGAGAAGAGGATTCATTCCTTGGAAAAGAAATAGGAAGAAAATGTGCCTCTGGCACTAGGTCCAGCAGCAACACTGCCTTCGGGAAAGAGGAAGGGAGAAACACAAATTCAGTCTCTGGTCATCATCTCGGATGGAGAAGAAGACCAATCTATTTCTGTTCACTGCTCAAGGGCAACACTTTCTTGACTTTGGAAAATAGAGGAAAGTTTGTAACTTGGCTATTGCATGTTTGATGCATTATGCCCCTAGTTACGAGTAGGAATTTGAAATACCTCAACCAATTTCTTCTCCGGGAAAAACCACCTTTCTCCAGGAAATGGGAAGTAGGAACTAGTTCAAGCCTCACCAACATGTAATATCTTCCCCTCCTGTCATTCCAAGCACCCCCTTGTCACTTTAAACATCCCTCTTCAAATTAATCTTGGCAAGTCAAACCTTCACAAGGGGAAGGGGAAAACGAACTTCCTTTTAGGTGGTTTGGACCTCTTGGATTGGGTATCATCTGACCAAAAGAGAATTGAGCTTGAGGAGATTATGGGCCACCCTAGGATGACATTGGAATATTTGATGGACATGGGGATGTCCAGGGACCTGGTAGGGTCGATTGTCTTCATACAAACAACACGGGGCTCGAGATGAGTTAGTATTAAGGAATATATATTTTGAATAAACTTCCCCTGTTGAGGGGAAATTATGAAGTAGGACTAAAGAATGCTTAGGTGTTATTATCCTTTCGTTATTTTGATTTTTGATATATGTACATCTCTTTTTGTCATGGGTAAGGGCCCCTATATAACCCTATCTTATTTTTATTTGTTCAACATTGCAAGCAATACAAGGATGTCAATAGTTCACATATCTATTTCAAATGTATATGAAATTTTAATCTAATCCACTATGAACTACTACATCTTTTTAACTTATAATTGAAACAAAGAAACAATAAAATTTCTAGAGAGATAATTACATTTAATGTATCAAAAATATCAATTTCAAAATATCAGTTCAATGGAGTATGAAAAGAAAATACAAAAAGAGGAAGAAAGTGCTTAAACATGTTTATCATCTTTTGTGCCAGCATCCTCCTCCTCTTCACCCTTTTCCTCTACATCTTGCTCTTCTGGTAATCTGGCCACATAGGCATCATACCTCTAGAATAATTCATTTACTTCATCCTCGTCAGGTCCAAGGTGATGCTAGAAAATTAATGTTTGTCTTGATATTAAGTCCGGACATTGACCCATTTTCTGCTTATTATCTAGTGGCCTCGCTTTCAATTCCTTAATCCTATTCTCAATCTTCATCATAATTTTAACATTTTCATGGGAGAAGTCATCTGTCTTGATATTACTTTCAAAGGAATTGAGTAAGAAATCAAGTCTTAAGTCCCCATAGCTCTTTTGGACTTATCCACCACCATGTCCTCTAATCATTCTATCAATGGCATCAAGTAGATCATCAACCCAGTTTCTTCCGACTTCAAGCTTCTTCTTGATTCCATTTAAGGTATCTAACCTGATTTTTGTCAATTCTTCAAGGGAATATTGGCTCCCTTTGCATATTATTTTCATGATGCCTTCTTACTCAACCATCTCCTCTCTAAGTGGGTTATGTGGTCAAGCTTGGGGAGAGTTCTGTGCAAGTTGAAAATATCGTTGTCATAGTCTTCAATTACTCCATAAATTTCATTTAATGGACCTCGAGGTCCTCATATTTTTCATTTCTTTTGTGATAACTTCAGTTTTTAGTAGATGAGGACCTCTTTCGATTCCTTACTTCATGCAATATTAACCATTGGTGTTAATAAGGTTTCATCAATGACAAAATGAGTGCATCTAGCATTCATAATCACACATCAACACCTATATCAATCACCTCGCTTTTACATTTACAACCTTATGCATTGCTTTAAGCGGTGGTGGATTGATATCTTTAACAAGTAGAGTTGCAAGAATTTTCATACCTAGGGTAAGAAGCGGCTATCCACGGGATCAACTATAGTATTCCCCTGGGAACCGAGCTATGAATGCATTATATCTCTTTCTCCATGAAGAATGAATGAGGGATCATGGGACTTGATTTCTCCATACTTGCAATGATGTATCCTCACGCTTTTGGATGTTATCAAATTTTTCCATTTCTAGGGGATCATTTAACCCATCCATATCATGAATTACCTTTAAAGATTCACTCAAATGAGAACTATTTAATCTTTGATGAAAATCATTTAAGTCGGCACTCATCAAATATGTGTCTCATTATCTTGTCTGCAGGTCATGCCATGATATATGTGGAGTTTGAAGCTCTTGCCGATTTTTACGGAAGAACCCAAGCAATTTTGACTCAAAACAACATATTTCACACTTCTTTCATTCACTAATTGAGCTCCATAATAATTCCAATTACACTTCACTGATAAAAATGATAAGAGACCATCAAAATAATAATAAAGGTAGAATGCATTAATATCCCCAAGGCTTTTGGTTCGTGTAGGAGAATTAATGGCGGTAGAATTAAATGCATTATATCACAACCGTTAACTCTACTTTTTTGCAACTTTGAATTTGAGCCATCCACGTGGAACAAATTTTAGCTAAAACGGGCCTTGGGGTATCTTTTGTATTTTGTGATGTTCAAAGAAATTGTGTGTTTTTTGACATTTTGGCCCACCCATCCACTTTTGATGCTAGCTCAACATGTGGATTTACCTAGGCATCGATGAGGTAGTGGCTTACTTTTAAAACTTTAATCCCTTTTCAAAACAAAGCTGAAATTTCCAAAATGCCCCAAAGAACCCGCTTCCCCACTTTTATAATAAACAATGGCCATGTGTCCTTTTACGAGTCTTAGGCATTTACTTTATACTTTAACACCTTTTACCATAATGTATCAAAACATAAAAGGGTCCACCTTCCCACAACCACTTGATTTATGACAAGTGTACGCCTTCTAGGGATGAAGTAAAAAATTACTCACATCGCTTCATAAATGCGAATATCCAATTAGAATTCATTGGGCCTCGGGACTAATTTAGGCATTTTACAAACATAATAAAAAATTGACAAGTTCATCAAATAGACTTGCCATGCCACATCCAATTAGAGACAAACACATATCCATGGATTCCGGACAAAAATTACAAAGGGGACATGATCGTGGAAAAGATAAATGAAGGGGAAAACCCATCATTCACGCCCAAACCACAAAAAGTTTCCCCACGGAAAGAAAACTATACATAATACCATGACTCAACACTATCCATGACCAAATGAAAGGATTGATAACAACACCTCAATGAAGGAAAAAAATTTCCATGATCCACACAAGAAGACATAAAGTACATCAAACCAGTGATTGAAAATTTTTGAACAAAAAGGGGCAAGATTATAATTGAGCACCAACATGAGATACAATACATAGATGGAGTTTTAATGGGGATGGAATTGGTTTATCAAGTGTAAAAGATGTTTATCGCTGATTATAACCATATGACAGATACCACGGAGAAAGAGATGGCATTGGAGCTATTTCACCCAACTGGAGAGAGAACATATGACGAAAAACCTGTGTATGATGATTATGTGAAGACCACATTAGAGAAGGATGAAATTTTGCAACTCTATGAGTTGCCATATTTTGGAAAACCCAAAATGTTATACTAGTGGTTGATGTCGCGCATGCATAAGGACTATTTTTACTTCATAAGAAGGAGAATGCACTTAACTATTTAATTTATCTCCAGATACACTGGGCTTATCTGCACAAGAGAATCATTGGAGGATGACTTGGGTGAAAAGGATGACATTAAGGAAAAAACCACGAAATATGAATACAAGAAGGGTTCACGCTACTTTGATATCATTGAGATAACTAACCCAAAAATGAAGATGGCTACGCACTTGCTCACCAAGTTGAATGGAAAAGAGTGGTGGACACAAATGGGCACGATGTGGTAGTACATTTGCAAGAAAATTTTATAAGGAACAATCTACAACCTCTCGGTCTTCATAGCGGAGGAGATCATAGATGTCGTGCACAAAAGGGATAAGATCATGTATGGTAACATCCTTCTTACCATTATGTTTTTGAGATTGGAGTGCCTGATGGGCCGAATAGCTATGTATGTGAATACCCTGATGAAAAACCTTCCCCTGCTAGGAGGTTTGAATCATACATTTGTGATACAATGACTTATATGTATAAAACACACTTGGAGAAGTGGTACAAGTGAATACATGATGCATTCGGGGTAGAATGGAGAATCCCAAAATAAATGCCACCTTGGTGGATGGTGAGGTTGATTTTGCTGTATACCAACACTTATGCATAGGTAGATTCACTTTAACATATGACACAAAAATTCCATGGTGTAAACTACCCTTTTCCTTCACAAAGTGCAATACTTTCAAAGCATGGTTAATAGGTTCAATGAGGCCAAGAAGCTTAGATTTGATCTAAATGAGGTAGATCAGGATCACCACGCACTGTGCCAAACCTTAGTGTATCCTAAAAAGCGTGCCTATGTGGAGAAGTATGTCTCTCATGATGTACATATGGTAAAATCCGTGTCAATACCTATTGCAGGCAAGAACACAAAGAAGGCTCTATGGATAATGCATGGAAAATGGGGGGTTAGAGGCTAGAGGTTGAGTATGCTTACATAGTTATGGTGTATTTTTGTAGGAAGGGTTTATGTAATGGTTCATGGGGCGATATAGGATTTCTAGATGTGGGGTGCCATTATCTTGATCTATTCATTCTGTTATGACCCTTTTGATGTAGTATGGCTACTATAAACACTGATTTTCAATATATATGGTTAGTTTGTATATATGTGTTTATGGGTTCAAACCCTAGTGTTCACTTTGCTCATGGTTTAGATCTGGTTCCTTTGTATTTTTATAATGCTTATGTTCTTTTCATGATGCATCTATGTTTAGATCTAGTATCTTTACTTCTACTTATATTTCTATTTCTATAAACATTCCTCCATTAATGGCGAAGCATTCTTATGAAGCTCACATAAAGGAGGGGATCAACACTCGTGTGTGCCTTGGGTGAGCACCCACTGATGTTGGGTGATAGGCTGGCACATTTGGGATTTTAAGGGAGAAGGTAAACAAGGCTACATGCTCACTATGAGACTTGGATTTTTTTCTTTTGGTGAGGCTTTTTATAAGTTAAATTTCTATTATTCTCTTCTCGATTTTTCTAACCACGAACTCAACCTCCTCCCCGAAGCCCATGTATGCATCAAGATCAATAGAGAATCCTTTCTTGTGATCACCAATAGGAATATCATCTCACAGACCCATAAATTCTCCAATTACTTCATCATTCTGGAAGAAGTCAATTGGTACGTGTTGTTTTGTTGGTCCCAATTCACAAGGGATGGGTGACTAAGGTCTAATGTGGGAATAATAGGGGATATGGTAAAGTAGATGTGTTAAAAAATAGGTTAGTAGAGGAAAGGTCTTCGTAGAGACTACAATGGGAATCTATTTCGCTATCATAATTGGAAGAACTATCATCATGCTTAGAAGAAGTAGCTTCGAATTCTAGGGATGGGACCCATACAGTCGAATGTCGATGCCATATTTTTCCATCTTTTAATGTGGTGTTGGAAGAGGTTAAAACACGCCTTGTTCATCGACACCACATCCATATCCTTGATAGCCCATAATGTACATCATCTTATTAGGGATGGCATACTTGGGAGATTAATAGTAAGAAGCCATCTCATTATCAGGAGACTAGGATATAAGAGCCTCAAGTAGTTTCTCATCTGCCAAAAGGCCACCAAGAAGAAAAGTGTCAATGTTGCAATGTTCTTGAGACCGTTGAGGCTGATAGCTAGGCCTACCACATGTTTTTGTGATAGGGGTTGATTGGATATAAGGAGGGCCTATTGGAGGTTGTATTCTCCATAGCGGTGAGGGAGGAACTTTATGTCCCATTTAGAAATTGGGGAAATAGACGTGGAAAAACCATATTTCCATAGGCATAGTGTATATGGATCAATGCGGAGGCTAGAGCACGGGACTTGACTTGTCTAACTATCTCTCGTAGAAGGGCACTCATATATAGTGGGAAATAACTAGATAACACCCTACAATGTGTGAAGGTTGTGCATCCCCAAGAATGGTAAGTGTCTCATCCTTCATGATATAATTTTATATATTGATGGAAAGTGGAAGGCATAACATTCATGTCATGAATCCATGGGCATCGAGGAGCATATTTTTTTATTAAAGGAAAATAGTTTTGAAGGGACTATACCCTGTTACAACAAAGGCTCAATAGCCAAATCAACAAGAAAAGCATCAAAATAGGATCTGAATCTAGATATTATGATAAGTCCAATAGTAGTAAAAAAATAAGCTACTAATAAAAAGAAAAATAGGGACATAACTACTACTAAACAACAAAAAGTAGCAAACTATCAGAAATAAAACAACAACTTGAACTCCTCCAGTCTGCTAGAAGGTATTATTTCTTTGAGGCCCTTTCAATCCTTGATTTGATCATCTGCAGGGAGGTAAATAGCACCAAAGTGGTGACATGTGTTGGGTCATTAACGTTTAGCTGCGATATGACCTAATTTCTCTCCTTTTCAGTGCCCCAAATATCCTCAGGGACTCCACTCAACAATGTGATGCTTCTGACATGTTGTTCAAGAAACTCATTGATTTCTTTGAATATGGCCATGGTGTGGTCATGTCTATCCTTATTTCTTCCTAGTCTATTATCCAGAGAGTTCAATTTTCTATAAATCTCTTCAGTCTGATCTATGCCAAAACCCGTATCATCATTTATCTTTCTTTTTCCCTTTTGCTTGTTTAGCTGTTGTATCTCTTTCTTGATATTTTCAACCTCATTTTCTAGTGTTTCCATTCTAAGGAGAATATTATCCCTCTCCTGTTAGGAAGCTTCATCCTACCCTACATTACTGATATGTAAGAGATTTTGAACCATTTCCATATCCTTGTTACTCTGAAGGACATGACTAGAGGTAGGTGGGGTCACTTTATGGGGTGCAGGGTTCTTATCCTTGACATTCCTGATAATGGAAGAGTTGGTTGGGTTGGGAGTGGGTGTGTTATGAGAGGGAGTGGGTTGAACACGGGGAAACAAGAATGGCAGGAAATTGATGAGGCAATGCTTGTGAAGGAGAAAGATGAGCCCTTGGTGAAGGGGGATGGCCCTAGTATGTTTTTGAAAATCAAGAATGGATTGTTCCAAATAATTTAGGAGGTAGTGTGGGAAAAAAATACAAGATTTCTCCTGAAGTGATTAAGGAAAACCAAGTGTTTGGTGGGAACAATAATGTAGTGACCTTCAAGGGATATAAACCACACCATCATTTTAGTAATTTCATCGAAAGGTTCCAAAATGGAGCTTACCTGAATGCCAGCCATAAAAAAGATGATCTCCTCCCCTGCATCAATAAACTTCTTTGCTTCAACATTTTTGTCAATCCTTTTGCTAAAGAACCGGATGCCATCCAAGGCCAGCCCTGTGACCTCTGTAATTAGCTCCTCATTCATCAACACCCTTTGTCCTCCATATTTAACCTTCCTATCCTTCCAATATGTGGAAAAATGTACTGAAATGTGCTGATCATGACCTTGGATTTTCTCAATAAAGTTGGAGACACCCCCATTTGAAGATAATTCCATAGCTCAGTGTTATCCTTCCAAGTAGGATCACAATTGGGTTCTAACTAGCATAGAGCTCCCCCATATTTCTTCCTCTACTATTTCCACGAATACTCTGCTACAAACCACTGTGAAAAGGAAGTTTTTGTCTTGCTTATACCAGTTTTTGAGAATCTAGCTAGAAATCTGATAAGCATGCGAGTTTTGATGTATTCTCATTAGATATTCTATCTAAGATGTGAATGCTCATAATTATCCTTGGTAATACCATTTTGTACTTCCATGGGGTGTTTTTTTCATCATCCCAAGTGGTGAAATTATTATTGGTACCATAGTTAGCTAAGGTATCCACCACCTTATTGCCCTCTCTATAAGTATGACCAATTTTAATATTTTTGAAGGTATGACATATATTAATAGATTCTGAATGAAATATTTAATAGTCCAACTTGGAGGGTGTATCTGATTAAGATGATTTATAATATTCAAGGAATCACCTTCAACAATGATGTTTTGAATGTTGTAATCCCTAGCAATTCTTAGACCCCATAAGCTGATAGAGCTTCTACATAGTGATTGGTTTGATTTCCCATTCTACTAGCATAAGCAACAACTAAACAACCTTTATGATCCTAAATTATTCCTCCACCAGTAGCTTCCCCTGGGTTTCCCTTAGAGGCTCCATCAAAATTAAGTTTATACCAAGAGTTTGGAGGAGGGATCCAATGAATTAGAGATCTATCAATATTTGGAGTTCTTTGTTTGAACATTTTCAATATCCATCTTCCAATTTGAAAGAATAAATTCTTCATCTTCAGGATATTTCTTATTCTTGGGAGGTTTAAATATTTCAATATTGTCTTTAATTACATTACCAATCTTAGTAAAGCTTTTCTTGTAAGGTTGTCTACTATTTCTGAAAATTATGTCATTTATGTCTTTCCAAACTCTCCATATAATATGGGGCATCACCAGTTTCCAAAGTCTCCAAACAATACAATGTTTAAAAGGAGGATCCCACTTGAATCCAAAAATGAAGAAATTCCTTTGGCATTGTAATTTCAAGTCCAAGAGATGGAACCGAGTATCGTTAATAGTAGGCAAAACTTCCATGGGAAAATTTATCATACCGGTGATTGTTGCTTTGCATTATCACATGCTTTGATGGTAATGAAATTAGGCTTAAGTTTTGCATTAGTGTGTCCCAACTATCTGATTAGTTTCAAGCTACAAATATTCAAGCCAGATATGTTATCCATAAGCACTCTCTTAATATTTTTACGAGTCACGATCACCTCTATGTACAAGGGGAGTTTATGGGTATGATCATCCATTGGAATCTCATACTTGAATGAAGGTAATGTGTTTGGAGAGCAAGCTATCCAATCAAGTCTTGGAAGCATGTAGGATCAATATCTGTAGAAACTCTTGACCCTTGAAGGGTTTTGTAAAGGATATCCTTATGAACATTGGATATTTTAAGAAGATATAAGATAGAAATCTTATCGTAGTCTTCTCAATATGTTCTAGAAGATCATATTGACTATCCTGAGGAGTAGGTAAAGAATATTTTGGGATAATAAGATAAGCGCATCGTGTTGCCACAACACATGCTTGTGTCTTAATTTTAATAGTGTTCACTTTCTCAGTAATAGGGTGAGCACAACCAATAAGATAATTAAAAGGATTATTTGTTTCACCAACAACGTAATTAGAATTTTTATTCTTGGATGATTGGCCTTGATCTAAATTTTTATCCCCTATTTATGTTTGGGAAATGGCTCTTTGTAAATCCCTAAATTTTTGTTAGAAGTTTTAATAGGTCTAGGTGAGTCCATTTAAACCTCCCCACTATCTATGAGGTCTTGAATGAAGTATTTCAACTTCAAACATTTTTTAGTGATATGGCCCTTAACATGATGAAACTCACGATACTCGTGGTCTTTGTACTAGGGTGGCATTCTTTGCATTGTCAATAAAAGGTGTGGTATTTGGGAACCTAACTATGTTCACTATGTCTAATTTTTTAAAGATTAATAACAAAGAGTCTTAAAGGGGAGTGAACACTGGATATTTTATTTTAGGTGCAACCAACCCTTTGGAGAGTTTGAGGAGAATTTTTTGGGACAACTTGCACACGTTTGGAATCGTGATACCATCACCTACGACATTGATTTTTATTAAAGAATTTAGGCTTTTCATTGGTTTTGGGGTCATGATGATCTCTTTGAAAGGGATTCAGAGTCCATTTAGCCAATAAAGCTTTCTCAATTTGGCTTCCTTTTTCTATAATTTCCTCAAATGTACTCACATAATTCATTTGCAAATGGAAATTTATTTCAGGATGTAGGTTTGGAAAAAACATACTAACTACATGTTTCTTGGGGATAGAGTAGGGGAAGTGACTAGCTAATCCTCACCACCATTGGAGGAAACCAACAAAGTTTTCATTATTTTGTTGTTTGGCATTACACAAATCTATCATGGTAATGTCACTTTCCATATTAAATGAAAAGTGGCACACAAAGTTTTCTGCTAACTCACTAAACGAAAAAATATTACCTTTAGGAATGTGAATAAACCCGATCAAGAGCTTATCTGCAAGACTCAGGAAACAAGCAAACGAGATAGTTATCATTTATCTGTACGCAACTTCTTAGAAAGCCATGAATAAGTCCTTAACATGATCACGTAGATCACCTTTACCCCTATATTTATCAAATTTAGGGAAGTCAAAGTTAGGAGGAATGGGGGTGCGTAGCATTTCCTATCAAAAGGATAGAGACACAGTTCTTTATATTGGTACTTTTACCATGTCCTATGTTGTTTTCTTTTAAAATTGTAAGGGTGTTCCTCATAGATTTCCACTCTTGGTAAAATATTTGGCCATGCAAAGGGAAGCTGGAATATATATGCAATTTAACTTTGATGTCCATCCTCCATGGTTTTCTTTGTAAATATCATTGTACGTAACCATATATTTTTCATTACTCGTGAGTTTTTCCGGTCTTTGTGGACATGGGAAGCCAAACTTACTAATTGACGACTAAGGGCTTGTACTTAGCTATTGAATAGTGAACTCATTGTTTGGGTTTCTTCGTGAGTTTCGTTAGGGTGGTTATTCATGATCTTCATTTTCTACTCCACCATCACGAGTTAATTCAAACAATGAGTATGTGATAACCACGAATGTTTGTAGAAGGTTCTTCTTCATTGTTGTTTCCTTTCCCGAAGTAGAAGCATGTCTAGGGTTTAATATTTCATCAATAGTGGGAATGAGATGTTTTACTTCTTCTTCTCCATGGATCATGTTCATAAGAAGAGTATGGTAAAATTTAGGTGGTAGTTTAGCCCCTAATTCCACTACTTGTGTGAGAACTTGGTCTCAATTTTGGAAGAGGAAGTTGTCTATACAGGCTGGGTTAAACTCATAGTTATCTTGAGGAGACACTACCTCGTCGCTACTATGGTCTACCATGGTTTCCTCTTCATGCAAGGGTCTAAATTTGTATTGACAAAAGGATTAGATCCTAATATTCTATGTCCCATTCTAGTAATAGGAGGCATAGGAAATGTTTTTCTAAGTTCTAATGAATGTGCACAAGTATCACAAAGAATCTAGACAAAACCTAGCAGCGTGACAACCACAAAGAGTCACAAAAGAATGTAGTAAATAATATGCTAAATGCACTAAATAATGTCCTAATACACTACAAATAATGTCCCAAAGGGCTAAATAATATATGACCAAATTCTACCAATGAAATAATATCCCAAGGAAAGAATATCTAGCAAAATACCACACAAGGATCAATCATGAAAAGAGTCTACTTCCGATGTCTACAAACTTATCTCAAAGATTGTTATTGATAGGATGACAACACAATTTTAGTATTTAAATCAAGTTTTGGACAAACAAGATTTAAATGTTAAAAATGGGTTGGGGTGATTAGTCGAGAGTAACAATGTAAAGTATATACTCTAAACTTAGTTTAATATAAATAAAGATTAATCTGTTGGAAATGGAGGTTACAACTATGGGAAGCGTGAATAACAATACTACTTGGATAATTTTAATCAAGTTTTCAGAAAAAGGATGTTAGTATCAAAATAGGATTAACACAATGTGAACAATGTAATGAAAACACTTTCCAATACTTAAGGCAAGTTTGAATAAAAAACTAGGTCCAAGCATATCAATAAATCAATACAATGCAAGTAACGTAACAAGACAATCAAGAAAATTATATCAATTTTGGGAAAACAAGATGTAATTATCACAAATGTATTGCTATAATGCAAGAAACTTAATGATGCAAATGGAAAACTAAGGTAATATTACATAACTAAATTGAGATATCTCGATTATAGGTATCAAGACAAGGTTCACCAAAACATCAGGACATACCAACACACTTTCAACACTTAATATTCCTACCATAACATGGCTATGTAAATAAATAAAAAAGTGGTGGACATGATTATTTTTGGTAACACCATGTATGTTGCTTTCTTTTGACAAAAAATGTCAAAAGAAAACAAAGGAGATAGAACAAGTGGTGATGAACAATACTCATCTCAACTTTGGTAGAGTTTCACCTCATTTTATAACAAGGTAGAAACCAAGACAAAGTTATGCTTTATAAGTTTTGTGATGAATGAAACGTGGCACAAACTTCAATGAACTCTCCCCTTGTTCAACTAACAATGTTTTGACTCCAAAAAAATTATTACTTTGTGAAAGATCTTTAGAACATGATGGATAAGGTCAAGTTGGCCCCAATGCCAAATGGTTTCCTAGGATTTTGTTCTCATCACTCACCAATACTTTCTAAGAGAGATACACTTTGCTAGATAACTCATAGAAAAGGACCATTACCCCACAATCAAATTAATGAAAAGGCCTCATATGGACAACTTGAAGCATTCCTCATGGGTATTTCTAGTCAATTAGGTAGTGGGGCACTTCTTGTTTCGTCCACCAGTTCCCTCAAGGTGTGGACTACTTTGGGGTTCCTGTGTTAATCCTCACAATTAGTTTTATGGATTATGCCAAAATACTTCCCACCATTCAAAGCAGATGAGTTTAGGCCCTTATCCGAACTCGCAAATACAATGTTTTGAATAAATGGTGTTTTTTTAATCTTTCGATTAAAATGTGGTTTAACACACCATTGGAAATCTACAACAAATGTCATTAGTATTGTTTTGATCAAGTCTTTGATAAGTGTTAGGTCCTGCGCACAAAATATTTAGTAGTTTTCTTATAAATAGTTCCCTGTGGTAATCCTCATAATTAGTCTTATGGCTTATGCCAAAATACTTCCACAGATTGAAAGCGGACGAGTTTAAGCCCTTATATGAACCTGAAAATACAATGTTTTGAATAAATGGTGTGTTTTTAATCTTTTGATTAAAATGTGGTTTAACACACCATTGAAACCTACAAAAATGTCATTAGTATTGTTTTGATAAATTCTTTGATAAGCGTTAGGTCCTGTGCACAAAATATTTAGTAGTTTTCTTATAAAAAAGTGAACCAAGGTTACTTTTGATTCTCAAGATCGTCCAAGGATGCAAGAGAAGAGCATACACAACAATTGATCCAACTAGATAAAAAAATGAAAAACTTAAATCAAATGACTATTAAAATGCTTTGTAAAAGATTCATTCCCTTAAGCAAAATAAATGATGAAATTTCCAAGTTAATCTAAATGTTAGAAAAGAAGACTAAAGTTGCTTTTGATTCTCAAGATCACCAAAAGGTGCAAGAAAAGAGAATACACAAACTTTAGCCTAACTTAAGCAAATCATGGAAATACAACATTCATTAAAGCATTTAGACATGTTAGAAAATTAATTCAAATCAAAACCTGCAAAACAAAAGTCAGAAAAACCTGTAAAATAACAACAAACACCAAAAATTAGATTATGGAATTTCTTGAAATCTGAGACAAAATTTTACACATAATTCTAGTGCATGAGTTTTAACATTAACACACATGCAACAACACTAGCGCAACAATTTTAACGCTAGTGCATGAGTTTCAACGAGACACACCAATATTAACGCTAGTGCATGGGGCATGTATAACTTCAAGAACACGATAATTTGACAAAAATAATGTCAAAAATATCAAATATTTGCTGATAACCTTCGATTTTGACAACGCTTTACCTCCTTCACACTTGCAATAAATACTCAACACATGAAAACTTAACAAAAGAAGTTAAGAAACACAAGATTTATCAAGAGGTTAGTATGCAAAAATGAAATTTAACTACAAAAAATTGAGAGAAAATGTGCATGAGACAAATTATTGGTCCCACTAGGTGTGCTTTATATAATGAAAGGAAACTAACACCAAGTAGAATCCTAACCTATTTAATCTACCAAAAACACCATGATAAAGCTATGCAAGAACAAAAGCTAAATAATGCATCCAAATTAAACTTGAAAACATTAAGTCATTCCTTGCTATGTTGGATATGATTTCTAGATTATAGTTGATCCTATGATTACAATGAGATCAAAGGATGGATATCTCCCATAAGAGGAAAGGATATCTCCAATATGGATACTATTCCATGTATGGATCTTCCAATACTACTCTTTGCAAAAAGAGGATAAATGTGTGCAAGATCAATAAGCTTCTTCAATGGTGGAAAAAACTCTTATCATATGCTAATGTCTTTCAAGGACATGTAAAGGTGTAAGCTTGGAAGGGGAGAGACTAAGTTCTATATATAGCTTTCTAATTTGGGAGAAGCTACAATCCTAGTGAATGTGGGATAAAATATAAAGTAGAATTAGAAGGGATAAGCATGATTAGAAATAATTAAGTAGAATTAGCAACTCATGGGAGTTGGAGATGATTTAATTAATCAACTAGGTTTAATTAATAGGCCAAGATAAGATTAAAAGATATTTAGAGGTGATTTAGGAGGAAATAGGTAGAATTTGGAGGATTTGTAACCAATAAGAGGGTTTATTGATTAAATAAAGGATTAAAAAGGCTTAATTAACTAATGATAGTTAATTAAAAGAGGATTATAACTAACAAAGTGTCGTTAATTGGCATCTAAAATGAAGGGAAATTCTAGTTAATTAATGAAGTGTTGTTAATTGACCGAGATGAAGGGGAATGTTAGCTAATTAGCAGGAAATCACTAATTATAACAAAATTGATGGGAAAGATAATAAATGGTGTAATTTTAGTAATAAAATTACGTAGTCATATTTAGGTGTCTATAACTAACTTAAATGGATTAAGGACCCATCCAGAGAGAATCAAATTTCTTATGTTTTCCTTTATCTTCATGTCTATTATCCCATAGTAGAACCAAATCACCAACTTGGAAAATTCTTGGTGAAACTTTGTTTTCAAATGTCTTATTAAGTCTCTCTTTGAATTTAAGGTGTCTCGATAAGATTCTCTTGATCTCATCAAGCTTTATAATTTGGTTGATCCTTGCAACATAAGGATAAACTCCTTCCTCATCTCCCAATTACTACATGAATTGATAAGATGATAACTACAAATGGAGAGGTAAAATTTCTTGGACACCATATACCTACTCAAATGGGGATTTTCAAAGTGGATATATTTAGTGTAATTTGATCATCCCATAATGAAAATTTTAGTTGCTCATCCCACTTTATTTTGTTGGCCTCAATATCCTTTTGAGTATATCTTGAGAAATTCTTTGTTTCTTGATTATGCTTGCCCATTTCCATGAGGATTTTAATTAGAGGCATAGGTAAGACCTATACCATATTATTCACACATAGATATAAGAGGTTTAGCCCTAAATCTTATAACATTGTCAAGAATTAACTTTGTAGCAGGATCCTAAACCTACATATGATGTTATTTAATAAGAAATCCATGACTACTTGATGTGTAGACTTTTTAGTAGGGGTTAATTCTACCCACTTAGTAAAATAATCAGTGGAAACTAATATCCACTTGTGTCCATCACTAGATACATTTGTCATGCCAGAATGAAATGTGTCCCCCATTGTCTAAAAGGAGATTCAACAAAAATAGGTTGCAATGGGAGGGATCTAGAGGCTCTTAACCTACCAGAGAAATACTTGGTAGTCTTCACATCTTCTCACCATCTAGGTGACATGTTTGAATAAGGATGGCCACCAATAATCCACCTTGAGGATTTTGTGAGCACTTACCCTTATAACATAATAACCACCACATATTACACCATAAAATTCATTTACCATCGTAGGAACCTCTTATTTAGTTATGCATCTCAAGAGGAATCCTTCAGGTTTTTTCCATGCTAAACCAAGGTCAATTAAGATATACTTTTGGGAAATCAACTTCAGTGTTCATCTCTAATTTTTGTTGAAACGGAAGGAAAACTCAAATTCTTGGATCATAAGTAATGTTCTTATACCAAGTAGAAGACCATACCTTTTCCAAAGGATTATCAAAATTACCAATAATATGGTTAACCTCCACAACTTGAAAGTTGGCCTTAGTCATCAATTTAGCTAAACCAAGGCCTCTTACCAACTTAGTGGTTTGTATGTCCATGTCAAACTCCTAAATTTTGTTCACCCATCTACATATTTTGTTGGATACTTCTATTTGTGTTATAATTTCTGTAACCATGGTGTGTGACACAAAAGCTATGACCCTTGAAATTAAAACATAAGGTCTTTATATCTTGGCAACTCTTACCAAAGTAAAATCCTACTTTTCCATTATAATACAATTAAAATCGAGCCATGCAAGGCCTTACTAAAGAAGGAAATAAGTTTCGATTACCTTCATCATCCCTTTTAGAAAGGCAGGACTGAAGCTATAATATGTTCAGATGTAAAAAATTATTTGAAACTCCTTGTAATTAGGATTGGCCAAAATAGGGGAAACCTTTAATGCATCTTTTATTCCTTTAAAATCTTTTACTACCTTCTCCCCTACTTTATGGTTTTATATTTCTTCAACATAATTATAATAGGAAAGGTAATTTCGCAACATTGGATACAAACCTTTTAACAAAATTGATCTGACCAAAGAAAGATTGAATACCTTTCTTGGATTGGGGGATGGGCACCTTATCAATAGCTTCAACTCATTGCGGATCTATTATAACTCCTTCACGAGACAAAATGTGTCCAAAAAATTGGTAATCTACACACCAAAGTGACACTTAGTGGGATTTAAAGAGATGCCAAACCTCCCTACATCTAACAAGTATTTTCTCAATATGCTCGTAATGATCACTCCTCTTCTTGGAGTAAAAGCGTAATGTCATTTTCATAAACCATAATAAATTCATTAATCAATCCATCAAATAAAAACTACACGGCCATTTGAAAATTATCACCAACACTCTTTAATCCAAAGGGTATTCTAACATAAACATAGGTTCCCCAAGGAGTGGTGAAAGAAGTTTTATTTTGTTTAGACTTCTTGACCACCATGTAATTATACCCTAAGAAACCATCTAAAGTAGAAAGCATTTCAGACCACATCACCCTCGTAATAAGTTATCCATGTTAGGTAGATGGTAATTATCTTTCAAAGAGACTTTATTCAAATTATTAAAATCAACACAATGTCTAATGTCACCATTCTTTTTCTAACCAAGGACAAATTAGTAACCCAATATGAATACATGGTGGGTTAAATCATTCCCCGATTCTTAATATTCTTAAGTTCATCTTGCATCTTTGTGGTGAGGATGAGGTTTATTGTTCTTTTCTTCTACTTGAAAGGCTTGCTATCAGGATCGAGTGGAATGAAATTTTGGAAAAGGTCTTATCTATAGGATTTTAGTTCAGAATACGACCATGCCAAGTAGTATTGGTACTTCTTCAAAAGCTTGGTATAGGCCTATTTTAATATTAACTCAAATTGCTACATAATCAAACCTTCATGGGATCTTTATTAGTACCCAAGTTATATTTAATTACATCTCTTGTCCTAGGGATAGACTTATTCATTACTCTATCAACACTATCAAAAGAAGCCTCAAGGGTGACTAACCCTCTTGGAATTATATTTTTTTAACTAAATTATTTCCTTATCAAACAGGGTTTCCTTTCCCTCACAATTTTCCACCATAGGTTCCAAATCAATCAGCTGATTAGAGAACTCAGCTTCACAATTCAGGAACCTCTCGATATGACTATAATCATCAAAAACATGCCAATGTTCAATATTATCAGGTACAGAAGGCCTGACTAACATCTCAACTTCAAATTGGTAGTAAGGAGTTACAATATCATTGTCATAATGTGAGGCTAGCATTGCTAGCCTATCAACATGGGCATTTTTACTCCTTTCATGATATATAATGTTGAAGGAATCAAACAATTAAATTAAGTCCCAAGCAACATTCCTATACTGCCTCAATATTTGACTCTTGGTTGCATAAATTCTTCTAACCTATTTTACAACCAAATTAGAATCTCCTTGACAAACATATTTTTTATACCATGTCTCCAAGTAATCCTTAAATCAAGTATGAGTGCCTCATATTCTATAATATTGTTAGTGCAATCAAAACATAGCTTAAAGGAAAAATTGAAGTATCCTTTGTTAGGGGAATACAACACCACACCAACCCTATTACCATAATTAGAACATGCTCCATAAAAAATGTAACATCCCACTAATTAATCTTTTATTTTGAAATTAAATTATTAAAATAATTATCAACAATGAGAAAATGAATGTTTATTCGAATAATTAAGTGTTTAATGTGGATGATGGTAATTAGCCATCTAAGTAATTAATTAAAGAATAAGTACTTACATGGCATGAACCCGTGAGACTCTCTCATAAGTGTTCTCCCCATGGCCTTTTGTAAAATCTTGTGATTTTTATTTGCTGTAATTATCTTCTTATTAAAATACTTTCATGAGTTATTTTTTCCTGCTCTGTAATTTTTTTATAATTCTCGCTATGACTAGTGCCTCGCTTCGATAGTGGATCCATTTGGGTGTCCCGACCCCCTTCCCGACTTCACTAAAGTCTCTTCAAGATTCTAGAAAAATGTTGCTCTTTGGATCTTTTAAATCTTCGGTCCTTGGAAAACTCCACCCTCAGTGCATTGATGGGACTTTGTCCTTACAAATCTCTTCCTCGATCACTGAAGCTACGCAAGCCTCTAGGGAGTTGTCGCTGATTGGTAAAATTATGGGACCCAGACTACCCTTATAAGAGATTAACAAATGGGTACATATTAAATGGGCTCCTTGTGGTCCGGTTGATATTGCTACCCTTTCCAATGGTTTCATACTATTTAATTTTTCCCATAAAGAATATTTTTTCATGCTTTACTAGGTGGCCCCTAGTTCTATGGGAGGAGAGGCTTTTACCTTTGGCATTGGATGCCCAAGTTTAATGCTAAAACTAAAACCATGTCCTAGGCTCCAATCTAGGTTCATCTTCCTGAGCTCCCCTTGGAGTTTTGGCACTCTGCTCTCATTGAAAGCATTTCCCTCTCCCATTGGTTCTCTAAAAGCAATGGATCAAGCTACTAATGCAGGTTCTATATTTATTCATGCTAGATTCTATGTCAATGTTGACATTAGTTTTCCTCTTCCATCTTCCATTGACCTACACTCTGAGTTGGGAACTTGGGTTCAACCCATTGAACATGAATATATCCCTCAAGATTGCTCCGCTTGAAAAAGGATTGGAAATCGTGCTCAGAATTTCCCATAAAAGCCATCTCCAAAGACTAAATAGTAGGTCCGATCACCAAAGAATAAATGTAAGTTCATTACTTAAAGTTCAAATACTATTAGCACTTCAAATACCTTTGATGTCCTTTTAGAGGAGAGTGTTCTCATGTATTTCTTTGTTCCGCTTCCCCCTACTTTCTCCTCTCCTCTTGTGGTTCCCCTATTGCCTTTTGGTGTCTCTATTCCTCCCTTGTCCATATGAGAAGTTCCTCCTCTCCCCTCTTCTTCTTTTCCTTCTACTCCGTCTCCATCCTCCTCCCCTTCTTTGGAATTTCCTCTCACCTTCCCTCTCTTTGGTTCCTCTCTAACTATCTCCTCTCCTCCTTCTTCCCCTTCTCTTTGTGAGTTTTTGGAACCGGTCCTTCATTGTGTTCCCCTTGCTCCATCTATTTCCCTTGTTGTTATTGCTGCTCTCTCCCTCCTTTGGGAAAACACCTAATCTCTCCTTCTACTTCACTTTCTATAGATAGCAGTCCTACTAAGAATACTAGAAACAACACTAATTTAAAACTTGATGTGGGCTCTAATAAATCCAAAGGGAGACACACAAATCAAGAAAAGCTTCAAGAGGAAGCATTTATCAATACAACTCAAGGAACATAGGGACTGTGTAACACCCTTTAAAGTTGATATTTTCTCTTTTACATTTCAAGTGTTGACATGTGATTTTCCTTATGAGGATATGTTCTTTTGATTATGGGAAATCATGCTTGATATGGTTAAGTATTTTCTGCTCTTAAGATCTTTTGATTGAACTGGAATGTTTCCTAGATTCATTTTTCACTTCTCATAGATGAGTGCATTCTGATTTAAGGAAAATTGTAAACTTATCTGTTTATATGACTCATCCTTGGATCAATTTCAGTGATCCAAGGAATGTTTTAAATCTATTCAGAAGGAACAACTGATGAATTGGCATTCCATGAATTAAGAGCATATGGACTGAACTTAGTAGATGTAAGTTCTTTAATTCTCTTTTTGTGTGAAAATATTTCCATTCAGTGGAAAGTTTCATTGGATCTTTGGAAATCGACCCTGGCAGGTCATTACTGGCGTAATTGGGATTTCAGCCTATTCATGGCATTGGAGAGAACCAGAATCCTAAGCTAGGTGAAAGTATCTCCTACCTAAGCTATGTTACTTGATGTAATTCTGATTCTAACCTAAACTTGGTACTAAGGAGTTGGAAGGGTTGCTAAGTATTAAAACTGGAACCTAATACTACAAGGCTATATGATGATCTAACCTAGTGCTTTAAACTATGGCATTTTTGATTACTTACCTATGTGGAATTATCTAACCTAATTGCTAAGGACCTATGTTAGGGGTTAGTGGTTAGTGTTATATCCTAAGGTATAAAATTTAATCTACCTAAGATCTAACCTAAGCCATTAATCTATCCTAAGTTATTGGCATGAAGGGGAACCTAAGGGGTCGCAAGTATTGGGCGATAGTTCCTAAGGCATTAATGTTGTTGATAAGGATGAAAGGACTTGTGGTACTGCCAACTTTGGTAGGGGATAGTTGGGTTGGCAGAGGCCTAGGTGGTAGTATCACTAAAATTTGAAATGTTTGTTAAATTTGACTTGGCAATCGCTAGACTTGGTGGGCGTGGCAAGGAGGATTGAGCGGGAGATTTGGGATTAATGAAATTAATTGCATTTGGTTTTCAAGCCCAAACCACCTTGGTAGGCATGCCAGATGGATTTCACATGGGTTGTTTCATTTTGCATGTTCTCCGATTTTCACTCTGCATGAACTTTGGTTTTCAAACCAGCAGATTAAACTACACTTCATGACTATTTTTGAGGTTTCCAATCTATTTTCATTTCATGGAATTTATAAGAGGCATTGTGGAAGAAGTATATGGTTGTTTGATTTTTGTGAAAAGAGGAAAAGTGGTGAGCTTGGCTGGAGGTCTTCTTCAATTTGACCGAGACACTATCAGGCATGATAGGCTCTAACTATTAAAATATTTTCTCTCTTCTAAATGATTTCATTGAAACAACTCTGCTCTGTTAGTTTAGTACATTGCATGTTGCCTGGTTATTTGTTATTGGGTTATTAAATCTTGCTCTTCTTGGCTTGAAATCCATTGCAAAGAATAATCTTGATTGGAATATTCATTGTGTTAGTGTTAGCATATGAAAATATTAAAAAAAGGGAACTCTGTAAGTTGCTTGGCATAATGGGAGCTGGTAATCATAGGTATTGGATTTTTTTGTTCAAATTTATACTACTATTACTCACTGAGTTTTCTTGGAGAACCTTGGGTTCTTCCTGTATCTGTAGAAATAGATGATTTATGGTTTTAATCTGGATAGAACCGTGTTATTGTTTGAGGAATCTCATCTGCAACGGTGTTCTTTGTTGAAACTTATCGTTTATCTGGGTTCTATGGATTTAGTGCCCAGATCTTATGATTTTTGTGACTTGTTTCATAGTGGTAAGAACCACGTTGTGTTGAAGATGGGTTATTCATGTTCATCCAACTTGATAAAACTATGAGTGAAGTTTGGAAACTATGTGATATAAACAAGGAAATTAGGTCCTGTAGTAAACCCATATTTGGTTGGAGTTAAATGTTTTATTGTGACCCTATAAAGGTTTATAGAGAGTTTCCTTTAATGGAAATGGTTTTGATATTTATGGGAGTATGGTCTCAACTCTGAATTTAATCTTTCAAATCGTCCCTATTATTAACCAAGGATTGAAAGGTGATTATGTAAACTATCTTGACTAAGTTAGCTTTAAGGCTTACTAACCACTCTCGATCTTGTTCTATAATGTGGAAGCTTTTGTTGATTCTTTGGGGGAAATATGTTTCAAGGCAATTCAATGAATTTGTTTTAAAATGATTGAAATGATATCGAGGCAAGGTGTCGGTCCAGTTAAGAAGATGACTGGTTTTCTTTATATGTATTGTAAATTATTAAAGGGTTGTGATTACTCGAATTGGATATAAATGGTTGAATGATTTGATTTGGTAAGAGAAAATGTTGAACTAGGTGCTCGAGTTGTATTTCGAGACTTGGGCATAAAGGTTTTTGTTGTAAATCCTGCTAGCTCTTGTCATTTAAATTGATTATTTTTGGTTGAACTTTTGTAAACTCTGAACTTGAAATGAGATAGTTGCATGTGTTTGGATGAATCTGGAAACGATAGTCTACTAATTGTTTGGTAAACATTGAATGTTGACTGTAATTAGTTTAGTAGTTACCATTCTCAGTTGCATGTTAAAGGATTAGTTGCATGTACTTTGGAGGAAACTGGAAATGATAGTTTTGCCTAATTGCTGGGTAACCATGGAAGGTTTGACTTGAAATCATTTTGTAATTTCTATTCCTATTAGGAATTCAATATTTTACTTTAGGAGTGTTAAGTTGAGAAGTAAGCAATTAATTCTGTCTTGGTTGAACTCTTGGGTAAATTCTGAGTACGAGTTCTTACTCGGGTTTCAATTCTTGATTGGGTTCATTGAATTAATATAGAGTTTATAAGGAATTATTATGACTCTTTGTGTATTATGGCTGTGTATAGCCTTCACTGTTTTAATGAATTAAATGAAAGGGATCACTTGTTTGATTGGGAGATCTTGTTTTTAAAATAGGTTTATAAGTTTCTCCTTCTTGCTTAAAAAGTGTTTGGATCTCTTCCTTGGAACCTTTTATACATTCATAAAATTGTTATTGGATTGAAAAAGGAACTATTTTTAATGAAAGTGAAAGGATGATGATTGCTATAGTAGGTTCACTTTGTTGCTTATGCTTACGTTATATTCAAGTGTAAGGATTTACAATTGAATATTCTTAGGATAAAGTTAAACATTGTTGATTAGCCTTCTCTTACTTATCTTTGGACTGAAATACAAAAGAAGGTGAATGATGATTAGTTGTTGAAAAGGGAATGCAAACTGTTGATTGGGTGATATTCTCTCTCTCCTTATTGGGTATTTTTATATTATCTTGTTGTGATGAACATCTTAATTAATGTTAGATGAATCATCTTAATTTGAATCATGTTGAAGAAACCTTTTTATCTTAAGATAAATAACTAGTATCGTATGCTACTATGACTAGGTTTGGAATAAAATGTGATAGTATGATCTATTGTTGTTAAAGGAACTCAATGGAATAAATTTTATGTTAAAACATTAAGATAGATAATATATATCATATTCCACTCTATCCTCTTGGAATTGATTTCAGGATGTTGTTACTCTTCTTTACTGATTGTAATTACTTACGCCTAATGTATGGTATACTAATTGATCCTTAAAGCGGGGTTGTTTTATGGAAGCAATTAGTTGAGTGCACTTCATTTTAAGGATTAGTGCTTATCATGCTCAGTTCATTGAACTGACTCATGCTAGTAATTTTTGCAGATGGACATCGTAAGTGATAAAAGAAGGCACACACTTATATGATGCATTGGCTATTTTAAATCTGATTCTTATAAAGAAATCTGATTGGCCTTGATTGTATTGAACAAGAAAAGTTATATTCTTTTGAGGAAAGGCTGTTGTTATGCCATGTGTCTAAATTGCATAATCTTGTAATTGTATAAGTTTGACTATGAATTGGAAGTTGAGAATTTTCTGGCATTGGTTGTGTAAATTCTCTTATACCTTTGTCTATAGGATGGTACCTTGTCTTGAGGATATTCTACTTATTATCTATATGATTAGATGTGAATATTGATGAGGATTGTAAAAGGAACTTAGATGAATTCCCTAAGTAAGTTGCAGATAGATAAGTAGCAGAATGCAATATTCTTATCTAAGCAATTCATTATATTGATGTGATGTAAAATAATCCTATAATGAAAACTATTGAATCAATAAAGGACATGAAATGGGGTGTGTTATACTCTAACATTTAACTATAGGAGGAAGAATCTTCCTCTCTAACAAAGATATACATAAAAGAGGAAGATATGATTGCTAATCATTAAGACTTAATTATAATAAGTCTGATAAGTTTCAACCTAGTAGGTTGTTACACTTCCTTAAGTGGTTAAGTCATTTGAAAAGAAAGGAACTCAAGTTGTTGCGTTGTCCTATCTTTGGATAACGGGTTGTTAAGCCAAAACTAAAAAAATGGAAGCAATCTTAAGTTAATTAAGTTCTTAGGATTAATTGAATTTGACTTTAAAAAAAGGACTTAAAGAGTGTTGGAATCGGGGTTAGATGGGCTGCCGAAATATGTCGTCTATTAACCCAAATTTAACTTAACATAAGTAAACTCTTAGAGGTATGTACATCCTAATGAGGTTGTTTTGTAGGATGTTGGCACACGTCAACTGCAAGGTTGTACCTTTGAGAAGATTAGGATCTTCTCAAGGATACAATAATCTGATTAACATGCAATGCAACACCCTTCTGCATTGATCATCAGGATCTACACACCTTTGAACTTGAACAAGTTTTCCCTCTAGGACTGGATAGTAACATAGTTAGGATATGAAGTAGCTCTCTAGGACTCAGGTACCTTGGCACACAGGGATAACCTAGGTTGACCCAGTATGCCAATTTATCCTAAGTCTTTGTGAGCCTCTTCATATCATGACCTATGATGTTAACCTGAACTGGAGTTAAACCTTGGGCAAGGGGATTGACAGAAATCAATATAAGACATTCTAGATAACAATGGAGTGGGGTGAAGGACGTATTCCAGATTGATGAATATCTTTGTCACAAGGAATAAGTAATACAAATAATATGTTAGAAATCTTTGGCCAAAGTATCGCAAGCTACTGATTGTGTTGTCCTATGTCACCTAGTCTAAGGATCATGATGCTGATGAATATTGGTAGAAAATATTCAGTTAGGTTCCTTAGATAGATCACTCAATACCTAGAGTAGGGTAAGAGAACCAAGTATATAAAGTATTCAGGAGAATACTCAAAACTCAATGTTACACATGAATAGATCGGTAGTTCACCGAGTCATGGAATGAATAGATTGGTTGCTCACCGAGTCATTATAATTGCATATGGTTATCTGTTATATGAATGGTTGTTATGAAATGTGTGTTCTAAATTATGTATTTAGAACAGAGAACATTAATCATACAATTTTTTTCCTTGTTTCTAAAGTCTTAAAATGGGATTGTTGATGATCGCTTACCATCACAAGTGGTGGTAAGCAAAAATTAAAGAAATAAAGATTTTATCTTGGAATGTTCGGGGATTAAATGTGCCTCGGAAAAAAGAATCCTCAAGGATTTTAGACTCAAACATTGTCCTGATATTTTGATGCTACAAGAAACTAAATTGAAAGAGGAGGATATGCTTCATAAATTTTGGTCTAATGCCTTTTTGGTTTCAAGAGAGTTTGCTCGTAATTCGGCGGTTTGTGCACTTTCAGAACCCAAAGGTTCTCTTTAGGGAATGTATCATTAAAACCCCCATTTTTGGGTATGTTTTTCCAAGAGATAGGTTCTAATTTGGGTTGGATTGTTGTAAATATTTATGCTCCTAACCTTGAAAATTAGAGAGAAAAAATATAGAAGGATTTGCTATATTTTTGTTCTTCTTGCAAACACTGTCGTGGCTTATTACTGGAGATTTAAATACTCCATTGCATTTATATGAGAAGCAAGGTGGAACTAGTGTCAACACTAATAGCTCAGAAGCTCTACCTGAATTTATCAGATTGGGTGAATTTTTTGACATTGATCTTCATGGAGCTTCTTTCACCTAGTCTAACAGAAGACTTGGAGTCAACCATATCCAAATAAATATAGATAGATTCCTTGTCTCTATGGATTGGTTTCTCACTATAATGATTTCTACCTGCAGCTCGCCTAATATTACCTCGATCACGCCCCTTACTACTCATGGCTTCACAATCTTAGTTCTCAAAATACCCCCCTTTCGTTTTGAGCTTGGTTAGCTACAAAATTATAATTTAGAAAATCTTATCAAGGATTGTGGATGATTGATATTCAGGGTGCAATTATGTATAGGTTTGATAATAAGCTTAGTTTTGTCAAGAATAAGCTCAAGAATTGGAAAATTCAGGTTTTTGGGGATATCCGTAGAAGGAAGGATTTTCTCACTTTAAAACTTGCTTCTATCTTAGAGGAGATTGAATTGAAAGGAAGATCCCCTCAACTCCATTAGTAGGAACTTTCCTTCTCAGTGATTATCACAATACTCTTGCTAAGGAAGAAATCTATTAGCATCAAAGATCTAGAGCTATATGGCTAAAACAGGGAGATCAAAATATAAAATTCTTCCATATGACTGCTACAAAACACAAGAGCAGGGATAAAATCAAATATTTGGTCACTACGGAGGGCTCTTATCTTAATAAAGATGATGAGATTGCTGCTGAATTAATCAACTATTATGCTAGTCTCCTTCATAAGGGCCCTCCCCCAAGTGAAGTGGATTGTCAGGAAATGCTACAACATATACCCAATTTAATCACCGATGATATGAATGCCAAACTCACCCATCCCTTCTCAGTGGAAGAAATCAAGAAAGCTATTTTTGACATGAAAAGTGATAAATCACATGGTTGTGATGGTTTCCGATGGCATTTTTTCAAACTTACTTGGCATATTGTGGAACCTGATCTACATGCTACTATTTTGGAGTTTCAACAAAATGATCTTTTGTTAAAGGAATGGAACAATACCTTTGTTTCCCTAGTGCCTAAGTCTATGGGTTCTAAATTGATTTCTAACTATAGGCCCATTAGTCTTTGTAACACCTCCTATAAGATCATAACAAAATTGCTAGCATCTAGACTTAAACCTTTTATGACTAGATTAATTTTGGAACAAAAAAATGGGTTCATTGGGGTAGATTGATCCAAGGTGGCATCATTAATGTTCATGAAGCAATGCACTCTAATTCTCTCAAAAAAATGGCTAGTATGCTTATTAAACTTGATATACAAAAGGCATTTGATAGAGTTAGCTGGCCCTTCTTACTTTGGGTCTTGAAGAAATTTGGTTTTGGGGAGAAATGGAGATCTTGGATTTACAACTGTATTTCAACTCCCAAATTCCCCATTCTCATAAATGGTATCCCACAAGGTTATTTTCCCTCAAGTCGTGGAATCAGGCAAGGGGATCCACTCTCACCCTTCCTATTTATACTCATGGCTGATACTCTTAGCAGAGCTTTGAAAGATGCTAAAAGAGATGACAACATTAAGGGCATTACTACTACCTCTAGGGCTTCTGTAACTTCCCATAGTCAATACACTGATGACACCTTGTTGCTTGGTATAACTTCATTTATGGAAGCTAAAGTTTTGAAATGCATTTTAGATTTCTTTCAATCAGCTTACAGGTCGAAGATAAATTTTAATAAGAGTAGTATTGATTTTATTAATACCCCGCCGTGAGCATCGGAAGATTGTTGACATCTTTGGTTGCATTATTATGGATCTCTCCTCTTCTTACTTGGGTATTCCACTTTTTTTGGGAAGATTACTCAAGAGTCTTTAGAATCCGAGTTCTTGTGATTAAAAAAGAAACTTGCATTTGGAAAGGTTCCCTCGGTCGAGACTAGAAAGCTACAACTAGTCAAGGCCACTTTACAAAATTTGCTGATTTACTTTGTATTTACTAAAAATACCTACCTCTATGGCTTCTAGTATTGAACAAATCCAAAAAAAGTTTCTTTGGTCAGGATCAGAAGAAATAAAGAGAATCCAATAAGTTTCATGGAATGTGGTGTGTAAACCAACTGCTCTTGGTGGTTTGGGCCTACGTAGAATTGTTGATATGAACTTTTCCGTGCTTGAAAAATTGGATTGGGAAATTTATACTGATGAAAAGGACTCCTGGATGTAGATTATGATCTCTAAATACCTTTCTTGATAGATGATTTATATGTTGAAGATATTACAAATGGTTTTGCTTTTGGAACTCCATCAAAAGCACCAAAAATTTGATTCAGGAAGGAACTAGATGGAAAATTGGTAATGATAAGAAGGTCACTTTCTAGACTGATAGATGGATTGGAGATAATGATTTATTTGTTGACCCCTATTAGGATCCTATTAGATTGAGGATTTTTAGAATTTATGGTCCTTATGTTTCTAACTATATTGATCAATCCTCCTTGTACCTAGGTTGGTTCATACCCAACTGGGATGGAGTGAGCTATCACCAGCTTCAACCGATTGAAAAATGAAGCTTTTATTGTCATAGCAATTCTTTACCATATATTCCATGGAGGATGCTAGAATATGGCCTCTTTCTGCTTTTGGCTCTTTTCTGTTAAGGCTGCTTATCTCTCCCCACCTCACCGCATGGAGGTCCCTACACTATATCAAATTTGGTCACCTCGGGTTATTCCTAAAGTGGGATTTTTCACTTGGCTTGCTTCCAGAGATGCCTTTCTCTCAAGAGAGAATATTAAAGGGCATGGATATTCTCTACCTAGCAGTGCATTCTATGTTTGAAGCTCTTGAATCTTCTTCCCAATTACTCTTTCATTACAATTTTTCCTTTACTATTTGGAGTCTCCTTCTCAATGTTTTTGGAGTGTCTTGGGTCTTTCCTAAGTCCATCTCAGAAGCTCTCAATCAATGGGTGCCTCTCTTTTGACACCAAATTGTTAACCTTTCCTAGAAACTTCTTCTTCCTCACACATTATGGAACATCTGGAAAGAATGTAACATGAGAATTTTTAAAGATCAACACAACTCCCCAGCAGGTCTTCACCTTGGTGGCAGTGATCTGCAAGAAAATATGAATTTCTATATTTGGAAACAACATAAATGTAAAATTTCTCTCAGCATGGACAAACAATGGTTGCAACAACTTCAGATATCCCTTCCACCTTCAAATTTAATAGTTTTAAGAGCTATTACTACTTAGACCCTCCTCATTTAGGATGGCTTAAAGTCAACACCGATGGGGCTGCTAAAGGTAACCCAGGCATATCTGGTGGAGGTGCTACTATTAGAGATGAATTGGGTCAACCGATGGCTACTTCTGCTTCCTATTTTGGTATGGGTTCTAATCACAGAGTTGAAGCTCTGGCCATTTTAAAGGGTTTAGAACTTGCTTCTACTTTGGGTAGGATCAACATAATTGTGGAAAGTGACTCCCTAAATCTGATTAATCTTCTTAATAATAAGGGTGTCACTAGTTGGACTATCAACAGTATCATTTTTGATATCAGGCTCCTCCAATCTCAATTCAGCAATGTCCAATATCAACATGTTTATAGGGAAGGAAATAAAGTGGTTGATCTATTAGCTAATATTGGAGTCTCTCAAGAGAAATAAAAACTTGGGTCATGTTGTCTCTTGAAAACTACCCTTTGTTTTCATATCCAAATTCAAAATTTTTGAGCTCATGCCTTTTGTTGGTGTTTAAGACAAATTAGAGATTCAAGAAATTAGCAAAAGTCGTGCCCTAGAGCTGTTTAAACCTCTGTTTTACTCGTTTTTAGAAATCCTCCATTTCCGGTCTGTGCACGTAATATCCTCTTTACAATCTCCTTTGTGATCAAAATTTTTCACTTGTTCTATGGCTTGGGTCGTCAAATCATTGTTTTACCTCCATGCCTCTAGTTCGTGAAGGAAATTCAAAAATTGGACTCAAAATGATGAAGTTCTCTTCCTCTGTGTATTTTTCCCATAGTCGGGAACGATGGGCATTTCTTTCCCCATCAAATTTTACCTCAAGCATCCTTGAGTGATACGTGGGTCTCTCTGATTGGATGTGGTTCGGTCATACTTCAAAATCCAGTAGAAGTAGCCACATGTCGCAATGACACAACTCTAGGGATAGGGTAAAAGGATAGCCTTCAATTAAGTGGAGGATTTCCTGTGTGGAAAAAGTACAAAATAAAGGTAAAATAAGCTATGTATCGAAGGCTTTTGAGATGGATCCATGTGTCACACGGCCGATGTACTTCGAAGGTGGGGTAGAAAGGGCTAATTACCAAATCAGCACCAGATCACCATGTGGTCGGAGTCATTGGAGAGGCAAAGCCCACCGTTGAAAAGTCAAAGTAGATGAGCGGGCCATTGGGGGATTTGAGATTTTGAGCCTCTTTGTAAAAAGGTGAACAATTAAAAAGTAACCCATAGTCGATCGGGATATTAGGAAAAAGTCAAAGCTTGAGCCCACAGGGAAAAAGTCAAAGCAGAAAAATGGGCCAGCGGAGGAAATTGAGTTTTTGAGCCTTTTTCCAAAAAGGTTAAAATGTTGAGAAAAAGGCCGTGATCCCATTTCCAATAAGAACGTGCCACGTGTCTAAGTTGAAAAGTCAAAGTGGGGTTGTGGGCCAATTTGTTCCAAATTGCCAAATCTCACAAAAAATCACAAAATGTGAAAGGCTTCCCCCATACCCACTCCAATCTCTTCCTACCACATGGATGACCCAATTTCAAAGTTATAAGAGAAAATCAAATGGTTTGTATTCAAACTGGAAAATCAAATGTAACGTTCGTGTTGCAAGATCTAGTTTTTAACCCACCATGAGCATTTTCTTCACAATGGAGGAATTTGAAGAGGTGTAAATGATTTACAAAGTTGTAACCATTTTGGAAAAGGATATAATGGCCTCGGAGCTATTCCAAAGGGTTGGCGATTGATTTCAAAAATACCAGAGTTCTCTGTACCTGGAAAAGACAGAAAACACCATACTTCTATTTTCCCTCTCCTTAGATTTTCCTCTATTCTCAAAGCTCTGTACAAGTTCTACTTTAGCTTCAATAATAAAAGAAGGAATTTTCACCTTTTTGATTGAGGGATTGATTGGTACCTTGTGACTAATGAATTTCATTGGTCTTGTAGCTTCTCCTGCGGATTTTTTTTCTTCTAACTCTAAATGCATGTAAATGAAATTTCTAATTAATGTATGTGGGCATTTGATATTCTACTCGCAACATTAGTTTCTCCTACCTCCATTCTCACTCCCTTTCCCCTTCTTAGACAAAGTTTCTTCTCTAGTGAGAAATTGCTAGCTTTGCCACAGGGTCAGTGGAGTGCCCCTGTTAGATCTTTGGTCAAAAGGCCACCATTGAAATCCACTTTTTCACGCATGCACATATGGAAGCTACACCGTTCAAGTAGAGGGACTTAGATTCCCATAGCATTGGCTTGAAACCCACCAATTTGTCCACAAGACAAATTTTCTCACCAACAGTTTTTGGTACCCACTGTGGGGCAAATTTTGTAGCATCTGCACCTAAAAATGACCTCAGGGTCATAAAATAAAAAAAATATTCTAGAAGAAAAGTTTCTAGAGATTGAATAATCACACGAACTACATGGATGTAAATCATGGCTATTCTAGGAAATCCTCCTATTGAGAGACCTGATTTACTCTTTCACATCTAAGAAGACATTGCTTCTGATATGAGAGAAGCTATTTGACATAATAGACAAAGTGTCAATCAATACTTCATTGCCATAAGGATTCTAGACCTGGAAGAGGAATGTGCTGTCAAATTGGAAAGGTAGAGACAAATTCTAACACCCTAGAGAAGAGCATAAAATTTCAAGCTAGATGATAGAAGATACACCGACAATTGAGGCAAGGAGGACAAATTGATCCCACATTTGAAGAGCTTGAAAGAGAGGTAGTTGTTGAAGAGGAGATAAGGGCTCAACTTGAAGAAATAGAAAGACTCCAAATTGAAGTAGAAGAAGAGCAACAAAAGCAACCTTAGCAAGACTGAAGGATAGAAACAAGAATAGAATGGGTGATCATGAGCGTGAGGTACGCAAGCCTAATGTACCATGGGGAAGAAATAATGGTCCACTTGCTCTTCCACAACCACTTCATGACCTCCCAAGAGGCTCAAGAAAGAACTTCCCAAAATTCAAAGGGGATGGTTCTCAGCTCCCCAAAGAACATTTAGCAACATTCATCATTGCTTGTGGAGTGTTAGGAGTTGAAGATAAAGATGTTTTAGTTAGGATCTTTGTGGAGTCACTCTAAGAAAGAGCTTCTGAATGGTTCTACATGTTGCCCCAAGATCTATCACATCTTTGGGAAGATATAAGAAGTGCATTTGAACATAGTTTTAAGAGGATGAAGATTGTTAGGATATGCTAGTCCATTTGGTTCGAGATGAAGAAGGAGACCTCCAAATCAATGAGATATTTTTAAAAGGTATGTTAGGTTAACAAGAAGGATCCTAGAAGATGTGGTACCCTCTGAAAAAAAATTAAAAAGGTTCTTCATTAGTGCTTTTCCATTAGAAGTTGGTTTCTTCCTCAGAAGAGCCCAACCAAGAACATTGAGGGAAGCTAAAGACTTTGCAATTGAGACTGATGATGATCTAATTCTTTCTAGCAAAGTGAAAGGACCAAATGGGAAGCAAAAAGGTCAGAGTTCAAATTCAGTCACCATTGATCCAATGTTCCAAAAAATGGCAAATGACCTAGTTGCTTTGAAGAAGTAGTTATCAAAAATCACAATGAGGAATGCTCCAAGGAGACCAAATCCTCCTGATAGACCAAGAATTTCTCCACCTCCTCGTAGGCTTGCTCTTGAAGCACCACCAATTAATGCCATCTGTGACACTAGGGAATCAGAAGAAGGAACATACATTGAGGAAACTGAAGAAGAAAGCATGGATGACTATGAAAACTATCTTGAAATTGAAGAGGTTGGCTTGCACAATGGATTGATTGAATACATTGATGATGAGGAGGAAGGATGAAGAAGATCCAAGTTTTTCATGTGTTGTTTTCACTCATGCACAATCCAAGAATGGTGTTTCAGCCTCAGCAGTTGCAACTGAGAGTAGGAAGAACAAAGAAGATATCTCTCCAAAGCCTCCACTAAACAAGATCATCAGCAGGGGATCACCATTACCACCTTCCATGGAATTAGCTAGAGAGAAATCAAATTCACTAGTTGTCAAGGATCACACTGTTGTGCCAAGTAAGTTATCTGATTCTTCTCCCAACTCAAAAGTTGTTAAGATCAATTCTCTTTTAAATCTTTGGTTTTGCGAGAACATCTAGATTTCATTCAAAGGCTACACCCCATCTCCTTCCAAGCCAATTTGCTAAATTTGAAAAGGAGAACCCACCACCAAAAGTAATGATGCATCTTCCATTTAAGTCCTCATCACCTGGAATAACTTCATTTGACTTTGTAGAGCATGCTAGCAAGACCAAAGTCCAGCTCTTTGAAATTGAATACCTACAAACACATCCTGCCCAATTTGATAGATTCATCAAGGCAGTTTGGGGTGGTAACTCTACATCCCTAATCTCTAATTCTAATTCTAAAGGCTTACTTCCCACACCATCCACACCATCTTCTCAAAACATGCTAGCCCTCAATGCCTCCACCACCAACAGAGTTGAGCCTTTTTACCTATCACTTCTCATCAAAGGTTTCAGATGAACAATTACATTATAGATTCTGGAGCCTCAGATAATGTGATGCCAACAAAATTTGCAAATGCTCTTGGCCTCATTTTCCACTGGGTAAATGGTGCATACTACTCAATGGAATCCAAACAAGTTCCATTAGTAGGAAGAATTTGTTGGTGCAAATTCTGAGTTTGCACACTTTGCCCTAATTTTCTATATCCATTTTTGCTCAAAAATGTTTTATTTGCTCGAGTGGGTGATCTGTAACTCATTTTTTCCAGTTGAATGCTTTGAAAGTACTCACAATCTTGTTATTCTACCCTAAATTGAAACAAAATCCAAGTTTCCCCCCATTTGTGCCCTAATTTTTTCATTTATATGGGCTGTGTCATTTTTTCCATTGCCAAATCATGAAAAAACTTGAAATGGATTGAATCGAGTTATTTGAGGTTAAAATCCTACTCCCCAGGTCGAAAACAATGTAAAATCATGTTTCATTTGATTTAAAACGAAGAAATCTGCCTTCCTCGTGAAAAAATTCCATTTCTAGGGCATCCTCTACATTTTTTACATTTTGACGGGCATACGGGTGTCATTTTCCATCATATTCATCTTCACATGTTATTGCTAACGTGGCAGGTTTCTATTGGCCGGGGCGGTCGGGAAAATGTTATAACTTGTCACTTTTTGATTTTTGGCACAAGGAAAATTTTGGTCCGGCCCCGCATTGCTAAGTGATGTGCCTACGTGGCACAATTTGATGGGCTGGAGGATCGGTGGGTGGCAGAGGTCACTTAGAAATTTTGCCTTCATTTTTGCAAATTTCTCAAAATCAATTTTTTTTAGCTGAAGGCCCGCAATAGAATTGGAAGGTGACACATGGTAGGAAGAGCACGTGGATGGCGGGGAGTTGGAGAATTTTTTTGGCTCAAGATGTCATGGGAAAATTTTGACCCGAGGGCCCGCCCCAATGAAAAGTGGACACGTGTCCATGTGAACGTCAAATAGAGATCCATCAACAAATGAAATAAAAGTGATTTTAAATCATTTATTTCACCCCCGAACTTAGAAAAATTTGTTGTTTTGGGCTCAAAGTTACAAAGGAAAATTTTTTTCCTGAAGGCCTGTGTCTAATTGGAGGAGGACACGTGTCCAAAATTTGGCGGAGGTTTGGAGCGCGGAGAGAAAATGGAAAAATTTACAAATTTTGGTGAAAAATCTCAAAGTAAAAAATTGACCCGTGGAAAATTTGGAGGTGTCCCCAAATAACCAATGAGAGGGTGACATGTGGGAAAAGGTGAAAGGCGGGGAATGTGGGCAAAGTTAAGAGGGAATTTTCCTTGCTCACGGAGGGTAGTAAAATGAAGGCAAACTTGAAGGGTCAAACTCAGCTTGAATGGGAGAGACCGCCACGTGGATAAGTGGGAGTGAGCGGGTGTTTGGGCAAGGGAATTTTAAGAAATTTTTCTTTTCAAAAAAAAAGTGAAAAAAATTCATCAAATGGCCTCGCAGTTTTGGTGGGGCCCACATGTGGACACGTGGCGGGTCCGGGGGCAAGCGGGGAAAATTGTCAAAATTTTCCAAAGGCATAAAAAGGTTACAAATGCAAATTTTAAAGGGAAGGGGCCCACGCCAATGGTTTTTGGACACATGTCCACCTTATCCAAAGGAAAAAAGGGGAATATCTTGGACACGTGGACGATGAAGATTTAAAGTTGTGAAATCTCAAGATTCTTATACAAATTCATTTTTGGGCGCCATGGGAACTCCAAGGAACTTGGAAATCAAGTTTCTTCATCAAAATTCATCAAACCTTATATGATTTTGAGTCCCCTTGGCCTTCTAAGAACAATGGCACCATTTTCATGAGCTAATTTGATGATATATGATGTTTTTAATGCATTTTGGCTTGGGCCCGATGTAAAAAACATGAAAGGTGAAAATTAAAGTTGCAGAGGTAAAAAATGATGAGGTAGAAAGGTGAAAATGATTGCAAAAGCATGCGTTGGCATGTCTGAATGCCAAAAACATGACCCTGGGATGGATAAGGATCTGAATTCATGTAATATTTTAAAATAATTGTGCATCCCTAGCATTTTACGAGTTGTTTTATAGTTTAATGTCATTTTCATGAAATGGATAAGGTTTCTTGTAACAAATTTGATCCCTAAGCATATTATTTGCTTGGGAGGCAAGGATCCAAGCTGGCATGAGGTATAAAATTTATTTTTGAAGCATTTTTAAAAGGAGGAGACAGAAGAGAGAAAAGTTCAAAATTTTCAAGCAAAAAGTTGGAAGAAATCCATTTCTCTAGAGAGAACCACCTAAGAGCCATTTTTAATTCCATTTTGTATCAGATTTCATCATGTTGAGTTGGTTTCAATTGTAAAGCCATCAACAGATTTGAGATTGTTCTTATATCATTCCCGCCGATGTATTTGATCGGGGTTTGGATTGTGTGGTGTTATCTCTTGGCAAAATTTACATATAATTATGTTTAGAATGTTTTCAATTAATGTTTTTGCTCATGTTGCAATCTTGTGTTTAGGATCTCTTTGATCATATAGGGTCTCATTTCTTGTTGATTGTTTAATGGCATTTGCAATCTTATATTTAGAAGATCTTTCATATGATAGAATATAAATAGATTTAAAATCATTTTATTGTCCTTGAATAATGAGATTGTTTGTAAACCTTTGGGTGCACCTTAGGTCATGATTAAATAGGGATTCCTAGATACTTTGTTGGTATTTTGCTTCAAGATTTTGTGGTAGGTTATCAAAGGTTTTGTGGAAGAGTGCAGATCTAGGCCTCCATTTGTGCACATATCTGGTTGAAGGAGCATTTAAAACCTCTGGAAGTATTCTTGTTGTGTAGGTGTTACAAATTTCTTGCAAAGGTTCCCAAAGAAGTTGGTGATTCCTAGCTAGTCTTGTCTAAAAATCCCCACAAAATATCATTTAAAATAACTCATCCTACCTATACTACCCCTACATTGCATTGTGTGTCAACAAAAGAATACAATCCTTCCACCAAAATGCACAAAGTATATCAGGGTTTTATCATGTCTTTAGCAGCCCTAGCTTTGTTTTGAGAACATTTCCATCATTTAGTAGTGACAACTCCTTTGAGTTTGGATAATGGATGCTTGATCATGTTTTCACAAGGCCTCTTCCATACCATATGCAAAACACAAGGATATCTCCATCTCCTTTACCATTTGGGATGATAGGTTCTTTTGCCTTGGTTGAAAGACACAACCTAAAAGAAGTGAGGGTTAGATCAAAACCCTTTCAAGGTGCTATCCACTCCTCAAATCTTGAATGCAAACAAGCAAATAGGTGTGCTCCCGGCTACAAAATGACAAATGACATACAAACCATCTTCTATCCTTGAGTGTCTTATGCAAGTTCATGATGCTTGTTGGAGTTGTGAAGGAGATTAAATGGATACCAAGGATTAAGGATGCTCAGGTTGCACTAGTGATTATCTTGGTAAGAAGATACTCCGACCATTTTGGTGGTAGACATCCCAACATCTTTTAGTATGATGTTGAGTAGAAGTTTTTACAGAGATCTAGGTGTAGAAATAAAAATGGATTGGTCATCTATAACTATCCCAGTGAAAGGAGAAATGAAGAAGCTCTTGCTAGTTAGAAAAATGAAGCTCACAATACGAAAGTCTAATGATCGAAAGAAAAAATTCTCTTTCAAGAGTGTGGGAGTTGGTGTATTGAATCTTTTGATGCATTCTCCATTGAAGCTATCCCTAGGAGTATAATGAAAAGGATGATTCTCTAGTATAGGTGTGGTAAACTTCCTTAGTGATACCTCATCCTTCCTTTGATAGAAGGATAAAGTGACCGTTGAGATGGTGTTGAAAGGGACCCAATGTACGGTTTCTCAGAAAATGGATAAAGTGACCACTAGAAGGTTTTCAATGATGACAATCATATCATAGCCTTCTTAGAACAAAGGGATAACTTCAATAATATTTTCTTTGAAGGAAGTGAAAACCCACACCATGAGTCAGTCCCCAAAGAAGAGAAGGAAGGAATTGAGGGAATTGATGAAGAGGGAGTAATCAAACTGAAAGGAAAAAAATCCCAAAGGCCTAGTTTCTTTGGAAGACCTCTTTGACAAGCATGACAGGTTCATCCAAGAGAAAGAAAAACAATATTCTTGGTGTCCATCTGATTTTGATCAAGAAAACATTGGCACTTCAGAGAATCCAAGGATGGTTAACATTGGTAAATTTTGCTCACCAAAAGAGAAGAGAAAGTTTGTTGCTCTACTAAAAAGTACTCAAATGTCCTAGCCTATTCTTATGATGAACTCAAATCTTTTCAGCCAAAGGAAATGCATCACTCCATTCCTTTGAAGCAAGGAGCTAAGCCCTTTAGGAAAAACAAAGGCCCTACAATCCAAATATTTTTGATGTTATCAAAGAAGAGGTGACAAAGATGCTCAATGCTAGAATCATCTTCCCCATCCACCATTCAACATGGGTGGCTAACATTGTGCCAGTAAGGAAGAAGAATGGGGAAATAAGAATTTGTGTAGACTTTTGAAATCTGAATCAAGCATCTCTCAAGGAAAACTACCCTCTTCCAATCATGGATCATATTTTGCAAGCAGTCATTGGATCTGAAATGCTCTCTTTACTTGATGGATTCTCAGGGTACAACTAAATCAAGGTGTTAGAAGAGGATTACAACAAAACAACCTTCACAACACCTTGGGGCACTTTTTCCTACAATAGAATGCCTTTTGGCTTGATCAATGCTAGAGCCACTTTCTAGAGAGCAATGGACTTGGCCTTCAAAGATTTGAAACATTGCATTGTCATTTACCTTGATGACCTCACAATTTTTTCAAAGAGGAGGGGAGATCATATCTGTCATTTAGAGAAAGTCCTTACAAGGTGTAGGAAACATGGCATTTCTCTAAATCCAAAGAAGTGCATTTTTGGAGTCATAGAAGGTAAGTTGTTGGGACACATTGTGAAAAAACATGGAGCACACATTGATCTGAGAGGTCAGGCTATCCAAGCACTAGCCTTACCAACTAGTAAGAAGGGAGTTCATTCATTCTTTGGAAAGGTAAACTTCCTTTGTCATTTTGTGCCTGAGTTTTCTAAACTAACTAAGCATATAACTTCCATGATGAAGCCTCAAGCAAGTTTCAAGTGGAATAAGGAAGGAAAAAAACATTTGAGGAGATCAAGAAAGCCATTTCCAAAGCTCCAACTCTTGTATCTCCAGATTTCAACAAGGAGTTCATCATGTATTGCTATGCATCAGAACATACACTCTCTACTATCCTTGTTCAAAAAAATGATGAAGGTTTGGAAGCACCCATTGCTTTCATGAGCTGTCCTTTGAAAAATCATGAGCTAAAGTACAACCAATTGGAGAAACATGCCTATGTAGTGGTCAAAGCTGTTAAAAGTTTCAGATTCTACATTCTCAATTCCCATATAGTGGTGATGGTCCCTGGAAGTGCAATCAAGTCCATTTTGACTCAACAAGATCTTGGGGCTAAGAGAGGAAGTTGGATTGCAAAGACCCAAGAGTATGAATTGGAGATTAGACCCTCTAATCTGGTAAGAGGAAATGGTTTGTGCAAGTTGATTACTAAAGATGAAGCTCTCAAGGCTCAGCAGGGAGAAAAAGATGATGTTTTCTCAACCTGTTCAGGAGATAGTCCATAGGCGCTCTTTGTCACCACTACTGATGAGTGGTATGCTGACATTGCTTACTATCTCACTTATGGAGAATGCCCTCCTCATCTTGATTAAAAACAAAGAAGGAAACTCAAGCTAAAGGCAACCAAGTTTGTGATCTGGAATCATGCACTTTACAAGAGAGGCCTAGATGGTTGTTTCCTCAGGTGTGTAGATAAGGAGCAACAAGAAAAGTTGCTTAGGGCATATCATGATCAAGCTTGTGGTGGACATTTCTCAGCAATGGTCACCGCACATAAGATCCTTAGAGGGAGATATTATTGGCCCTCCATATTTGCAGACACTTAGGATTGGGTTTCCAAATGCAAAGCATGCCAACAATTTGTTGGAAAGCCACAACTAGCTACATTACCACTCAGGCATGTGGTGATTGAAGAACCATTTCAGCAATGGGGGCTAGATTTTATTGGTGTTCTAAATCCTCATTCTAGTGTAGGGAATACTTATGTACTCACTACAACTGATTACTTCACTAAATGGGTGGAAGCCATCCCAACCAAGCAAGCTAGCTCTGAAATAGTCTGCAACTTCATCAAGGAGAATATCATTGTTCATTTTGGAATACCACAGAAAATTGTTGTAGATAATGCCACATATTTCTCTTCCAAAGAGCTCACAGAGTTTTTTTATGGCTTTGGAATCTCCCTATCTCACTCTTCGGACTACTATCGATAGGAATGGGCAAGCTGAGACACGCATCAAGAACATTGTGACCATTGTTCACAAGCTAGTAGATGAGAATCAAAGGAACTGGCACAAGAAATTATATGATGCATTATGGGCTAATACGATCACTCCTAAGAAGGAAATAGGTATGTCACCTTTCCAAATGTTGTATGGAGTTGAGGTAGATATCCCCTCACAATTGAGATGCCAACTCTCAATTTGCTGCAAGAAATAGAAGATGGTCAATATAAAGACTCCATTGGCAAGAGGATCCTCTTCCTGGAGAAGCTGGAGGAAAGCAGATGCCAAGTGGTGGATAGAATTAAAGAACACAAATTGAAAGTGAAGAAGATCTTTGATAAGAGGGAAAGGAAAGAGAATTAAAGGTTGGAGACTTTTTCCTGCTATGGGACAAGAGAAGAGAACCAAAGGGTAGCCATGGAAAGTTTGATTCATTATGGCTCAGCCCATTCCAAATTCATGGAACTTATGGTGAGAATGTTTTTCTCCTCTCACACTTGGATGGAACATCATTGGAATTGCCTTGAAGTGGGCAATAATTGAAACTGTATCATCAGTGAAAGCGGGTTGTCCCCCACCTTGTACTATAGGTGATTTTCCTAGGTTTGTTTTCCCTTTTTTGTTGCGTGGTTTTATGTTAAGTTTTGTTTGGTTTTTATTGTGTGTGGTTTGGCTAGTGTGTTTCCTCCTTCCATTCTTTCTCGAATTGTACATGAATCTGCAAGGCCCAATGGATAAGGCATTGGTCAACATAATATGTTTTAAAAATTTAGAGATTCTGGATCCTCATACCATGTCTTCACCATGCTCAGTTCATGCCATGTCCCCAAGCTAGAGCCAATTGTTGTCTCCCTGAAAACTACTCTGCGTTTTCATAGCCAAATTCATTTTTTTGAGCTCATGCCCTTCGTTGGTGTTTAAGCCAAGTTAGATATTCAAGAAATTAGCAAAATTCATGCCCTAGAGCTATTTAAACCTCTATTTTGCTCATTTTTAGAAATCCTCCATTTCTCGGTCTGTGCATGTAATATCCTCTTTGCAATCTCCTTTGTGATAGAAATTTTTTGCTTGTTCTATGGCCTGGGTCATCAAATCATTATTTTTCCTCCATGCCTCTGGCTCACAAAGGAAATTCAAAAATTAGACTCAAAATTATGAAGTTCTCTTCCTCTATGTTTCTTTCCCCGTCAAATTTTGCCTCAACATCCCCAAGTGATACGTGGGTCTCTCTAATTGGATGTGGTTTGGTCATACTTCAAAATCCATTATAAGCAACCACGTGTCGTAATGACGCAACTCCAGGGGTAGGGTCCAAGGGACAACCTTTAATTAAGCGTAGGCTTTCCACTTGTCCCAAGTACAAAATACGAGTAAAATCAGCTAAGTATGGAAGGCTCAATGGATGGCTCCATGTGTCACAACGACGCAATTCCAAAGGTGGGGTAGAAAGGGCCAATTACCAAATCAACGCTAGATCACCACATGGTCGGAGTCATTGGAGAGACAAAGCCTGCTGTTGAAAAGTCAAAGTGAGACGGTGGGCCATCGAGGGGATTTGAGATTTTGAGCCTCTTTGTAAAAAAGGTGAAAAATTAAAAAGTAACCCGCAGCCCCGATTAGGCTATTAGGGAAAAAGTCAAAGCTTGAGCCCATAGGGAAAAATTCAAAGGTGAAGCCCACCATTAAAAAGTCAAAGCGAGAAGAGCGGGCCGGCGGAGGAAATTGAGTTTTTGAGCCTTTTTCCAAAAAGGTTAAAATGTTGAGAAAAGGGCCGCGATCCCATTTCCAATAAGAACGTGCCATGTGTCTAAGTTGAAAAGTCAAAGTGGGGCTGCGGGCCAATTTGTTCCAAATTGCCAAATCTCACGAAAAATCACAAAATGTGAAAGGCTTCCCCCATACCTGCTCCAATCTCTTCCTACCACGTGGACAACCCGATTTCAAAGTTATAAGAGAAAATGAAATGGTTTATATTCAAACTGGAAAATCAAATGTAACGTTTGCATTGCAAGATTTGGTTTTTGACTCGCCATGAGCATTTTCTTCACAATGGAGGAATTTGAAGACGTGTAAATGATTTTCAAAGTTGTAATAATTTTTTCAAAGGATATAATGGCCCTCGTGAGCCATTCCAAAGGGTTGGCGATTGATTTCAAAAATACCAGAGTGCTCTGTACCTAGAAAAGATAGAAAATGCCATACTTCTTCTATTTTCCCCTCTCCTTAGATTTTCCTCTATTCTGAAAGCTCTGTACAAGTTCTACTTTAGCTTCAATAATAAAAGAAGGAATTTTTTCCTTTTTGATTGGTACCTTGCGACCAATGAATTTCATTTGGTCTTGTAGCTTCTCTTGTGGATTTGTTTTTCTTCTAACTCTAAATGCATGTAAATGAAATTTCTAATTAATGTGTGTGGGCATCTGATATTCTACTCACAACATTAGTTTCTCCTACCTCCATTATCACTCCCTTTCCCCTTCTTAGACAAAGTTCTTCTCTAGTGAGAAATTGCTAGCTTTGCCACAAGGTCAGTGGAGTGCCCCTATTGGATCTCTGGTTGAAAGGCCACCATTGAAATCCACTTTTTCATGCATGCACATACGGAAGCTACACCATTCAAGTAGAGGGACTTAGATTCCCATAGCATTGGCTTGAAATCCACCAATTTTTCCACAAGACAAATTTTCTCACCAACAGTCGAGGAATCTTCGTAACTACTTGGTAAAAGCTTTTAATGATGACTATTCTAAAAAGTGCTAATTTAAGCAAGTATTGTTTGATCACTACTTTTAATGATTATTTGGATTTTAGATTTACTTGGCCGTATCCTTCCTCCACTACCGATGACGATCTCATTTATGATGATTTGAAGGTTTATTTTTTTGATTTTATACGTCACACGTGGGAAGCCGAGATCTCGAATTTTGAGTTATTAATGGATAATTTTAATCATAAATGGAAGCAACCCTTTTGTTGGTGGGCACATGGTAGTAGGGGTTCATGGCTTTTTATACATGCCCATGTTTTTATTTCATTTCATATCATATTTTTTCTCAGTTATTCGGCTCTGTGAAAAATGGGGGGTGCTCTGGTTCAATTGGAGCCTGCTAATTACAAAGATCTTAAGAAGGATGAAGTTGTCTGGAAATTACTTGGGGAAAAGGGGGTTACGACGTTCATCAAAAGGCTTTCAGGGCATTCTGTCATGGTGTCTAGCAATATTTTATCATCCTGGAAGTAGGGCCATGTGAAAGTGGGAAAAACTAAATTTGAAATCATTGTGGAGAGTATTGTTGCCGCTATGGGGCTTCCTAATGAGGGTGATATCTATTTTAAGAGGTCCTTAAAAGTGGAAATGACGGCCTTTTTGGCTAAGAGGAAAGAGAAGGTTAACATTTACAAGTTGGGCTATGAACGAACTTCTCTGAAGGATCCCTGGGATCACGTTGCCAAGTAGGTTATGTGTTACTTTATGCTAGAGGGTAGGTACAAGCTTGTTTTCGGTCCCCAACTCTTCATTTTGGCTCATTTCCGCAATGGTGGTAAGGTTAACTTAGCCAATTTTCTGCACCAGTCTCTTCTTTTTTCCATTCAAAAGGATTGCACTGGTGAAGGTAATTTGCTTCCTTAAGGTTTACTTTACCTATTTTTAAGCATGTTGCTGATGCTCGTGCTCTGACCCATTTCCCCATTGTTGCTGGTTCGGCCCACCACCGTGCCCCTACTCCACTTCCTCCCCATCGCACCCTTTGCTACCTTCATCACCACCTAAATTCCCCACCTTCTTGTGATCCAAAAATTGAAATTATGGGTCTTTGTGATGCTACTTGCTCTCCCCTACTCACTCACAGTCCTCTCCGCCTAGATGTTTCCCTGACGGAAGCTCTCACTTCCACTCCTATTTCTCCCTTGCTTGGTACTTTGGGTGCTTTGGGTTCTGTGAATGAAGGTCTAATTCCTTAGATTCTTCTCGGTCTTACTAATGCCTACCCAAAATTTCTGGTCCATTCTGGGACTAGTGAAAAAATGGATTTCTTTGATGAAGTCAAGGAGGAGTTGGGATTTGATGTTGAGGATGCTTCGTGGATGTTGACAAGGATCTTTGAGGAGGATGTTCTTTGAGGATTATGTAGAGGATGTTATTGAGGATGCTACCAACCTTGATGCTTTGAATTGGACCTCTGTCTTTGATCTAGACAATCATGCCAAAGCTACCGTTGAGCTGATTCATGGAGTTTTCAATAACATTAACAATGCTCTCAATTTCATTAAGAAATGGAAAGTATCTATTGATGAAACCTGGGTCCATCTCCAAAATTGCTGCAATGAATTGTTAAGTGTTTTTGAAACTCTTGCTAGTAAATTTATGGATTCTACTGCGATGGAAGTTGTTAATGAACTTAAGAATATTATACCTATGTAGCCCAAGGTGTGGGCCTTTTTGTACTTTTTGGATTATGGTTACTATTTTGACATTAGTCTAGCTTCTCTTATGTTTTATCATGTCTATCTGGCCGTTTGGGGCCTTTTGTAACAAGGATGTGGGTCCTAGCAAAACCCTCACTTTTTACCATAATCTAAAAAATATCAAGTACTTAGATAACTAAATAGCACTTTTATTAATATACATGCATTAAGTTATGAGGTGGTATTATCTAATGTCTTATTTATATTTTATTCGACGTCAAGTCGATTAGGACAACATGTTCCTTAATCAATATGGTCACCGTATAATGATGAGGTTGTGTTCACAACCATATGGACTAAGGGTGATATCCCTCCTAAGGAAACTTGCAAATTATGCTTAAAACTAGGCTTGGAATGTACCTTGACACAATGTTGTATTGTGTTTAGTGTTATGAGTCATTTTGAGGTGGCGTTTGATGGTAAAGGTAGTAAGGCTTCAAAGACTTGGGAAAATTACTATTGTAACACTAAAGTTAATGAATTGATATTTTTAAAAATAATATTGTGATGGAGGCCATATGTCCACACCCATCAAATGTTTGAACTTATGCTATATTTGAATTGGGTTAAATTTAAAAGTGGTAATGAATCCCATATTGTGCATGGGTAAAATTTTAATAATTCTTATATCCATTTTAGTGGATAACTCACGCAGGGGGTGGATGGTAAATATTTAATTCAATACTCAATTTTAATATGGGAGATCCCCTCCCACGAAGGCAAGGGCCTCTATTTCCTTCCACTTGAAAGGTGGTAGGTGGAGGGAAGTAAATACTTGGCGGGGTTTTGGGAAGTTGTGGTTGAATGCGGGGGAGGCTGAGTGTGGTTTTAGTTGCATGACATTCGATGGTCTCAAGCACTGGCTATGGGGGCACTTTGCCAAATTTTTCTCTACATTTGTTGAAGTCGATTTTGATTGTGAAACCCTCTATTTATAAAGAGGAATGAAATATGGAAGAGGGGTTTGTTAGAAAGATGGGATATTTTGCACTTGGGATAGTTGATAGGGTTTATAGAGAATCTACAAGCAAAATCAAAGGCACACAATCATTTTCAGGAAAGGGGTTAATCTGTTTACTTATTTGTTTTAATTTATAAAGTGATTGTTTCATTGCATGTGGTTTTGTTTTATTATGAAATGTTTATGGAAAATATCTGAAACTATTTTTGAACTTGTGCTCTTCTTTTAGTGAAATCGTATGGCTATTTTGGTCTTTGGAAAATAACTGTAAAATTTTGTGGGACTTCGAACTTGTATTCTTTCAATAAAAATGTGTGGTTGTATTTCTTTGTGTGTGATCTATAGTGAATGATTTATTTGAGACATGGGTTACGATTAGGGTTTAGAGTAAATTTGTGAGTGGGTTATACAAGTAGACACAAAAACACGCCACCTTTCATCATTTTCCTCCAAAATGACCTAATAACCACATTCTACATGGGTGATCAATTTAACCCTAATTCAATCACTCTCACCCCCTTTCACACACCATAATGACCCTATTCACACACCTAAAGATTTATTTAACATCAATTAATTAAATTCCCCCTTTTTATCCACTCACCGGAGCTACCTCACCTTACCTTTGGACCGGTCACCTCACCCAACCACCTCACCCTTGAACTACCCCACTTGCCCCTCCACCTCACCATTCAACTTCATCACCTTGCCCATACCTAGCCCATACTCTTCTAGAATTCCTAATAGTGGCCACCCCGACTCATAGGACCTCTCTTTATCCTATTCCCCATTCTAAGCACGAGAGGACACGTGTGCTTTGCCACTAAAAATTAAGTGGGGAAGGCATATTCCCCACTTTTGAAAAAACAAACCCCCGACATAATCGGTGTCGGTCATAGTCGACCAATGTTGGTCAAAGTCAGTGTTGAAAATATTTTTGCCCGCATAGTTTTAGTATTTAATTAGAATTGACATTGATAGTAATCTGAGGCACCCAAATCGAACACTAGCACTAGATTCCCTTAATTACATGTTTCAACTATTTAATATTAATTTATAAAACAATGGATTGACAACCCTTTAGGAAGTATCGCACTTCCTTGATCTAGCATACGCTGTTAAGTGAGTCCACTATCATATCTTTGTTTAAATCTCTTTTGTGGTCTTGTTTTCTATTACGGGTAGTAATTCCCGCCAAAAAGGAGTTCACATGATCAACCAAGATTAGAAGTCGACATGCGTGCATTCCACCTTCTACCCATCACCAAACAACATATATTCCTCCTACACCCTACACCCTTATCTATTTAGTCTACGATTGTACGTAAAAAGGATCAAAACATTTTGGCACACCCGATGGGACCCATCTGGGGTTCCTTTCATTTTGTTCATTCTTAGGTGAAAGTTGTATGTTTGTTTCCCTTCTAAAAGGCTTCTACATTAATCTCCTTCTCTAGAATCTTATTCTCTTTCTATTGTCTCAAAGCAATCATGTTTTGGTGGTTTAAAAAGAACACTTCTTTCCTTTCATTAGTACTACATTAGTGAAAGAGCATCTCTTCTCCTATTCATCAGTTGCAACATCGAACATCACACTTTGATTTGGGTTTTAAAACACTTACATTGCATTTCTTGTATGTTGCATTTAGAGTACATTAAAACTGAGGGCAACCTATATGCTGGAAGTCATGCCCAGCTGATGGTTGATGTAAAAGAATCATAGAAAGCACCTTCTCTCTCTTTCTCCAACAAATTGCACAAAAATTAAAAAAACACATCTTACGGGAACATCTCATTAGAGATCACATGATCGGATTGGTAGGTACTCCTAGCTCGTTACTTATTTTGAGTCATTATCTCATAGGATGGCCCGCACCCACCATAACATAACCTGAAACCTCTCCTTTTAGATCTCCTTCTTTATAGGAAGCCTTCCTTACCAAAAACTCTATTCTAAAGTTCACGAGTTAGTCCTTCTAAATAGCGTAAGATTAAAACATTTAAAATCACTTGTTGGATAATGTCTTTTTAGCATTTGCTTGAAGTGCATTTCAAGGTGTGAGAATACATTTTCTTCATTTTTCTTTCTTTTACCTTTCACACTCCCCAATCACAGTTGGAGTATTCCAACTTCTTCTGAGAGTGACAAGGCTTCATTGTATCATCCACCGATCTCTGAGTTGATTATTCTTGATTCAAGTTCACAATAATCCACTTTTCTATAGTTTTTCAATCTCCACTAGTAACCAACATTGGTTTACTCCTCACCGGCATTGGTTATACCCAACCGGTTTCAGTTTTTTTCTTTTGGGTTAACTTGTCCAAAAGACCCCTCTTTCAGTTTCCTTGTCAAAATTCCTGTGAGTCTCTATACACTCTGTGTCCTACTAAATAGCCATCACAGAACTTTCCCACCTGATCATCATCACTCTTTTGCCTCAGTTTGGTAAAAATGTTCTTATATTTTAGTAATTGACATCGGTTAATCCTTAACAAAGTATTAGTCACCCCTAACCAACATCGGTTAGCCTGTGCTGATTCTTAACTAGTACATTGACCCAATCCACCTACAAATACCTGTTCTTCTCATTCATGCTACTTTATGTGTCATCTGCAGAGTACAACATCACCTGATATACACTCCTTCACATGGTGTTGACGCGTAACCAAGCCAACACACTTGTGTTCCACACTAGCCTCTAACCTCTTCCACCTAGTTTGTCACCTCCTTTCGTGTCGTCACCTATGGACCCCAATCTACCCGCTATTGTTAGTATGGGTGATGCAGACTTTGTGAGGTTTCTTGACCAAAATCCTGCCACCTTACAACACTATCTAGCCCATTCATCCACTCGTGACTCCTTAAGCCAGCTTATATATGGTATGCCCGTGTCCATCCCTCCTACTCTTGCACCTACCTCCATGTCGGCTACTTCTAGCTCGGCTCTCCCCGCTTCTACCTTACCACCGGTGGTGTCACATCTCGACCCTACCATAATAGTATCCACCCCCTATATGGGATTTACCACACCTTTGGAATCTTCACCCCCTATGGCATCTACCACGGTTGCCTCCATGGCCATCACCGCCCAAGTGGCCCCATGTTTTCCACTACCTACATACCATTCGTCTCAACCTTTGTTGGTATCGATGACCTATTCCCCCTTGAGAATTTAGTTCTATCTATTCCCCAATTGGTTCCTCCCATTGCTACTAAGGTGTTCACCCCAACCCCTCTTGTATACACCCACTTTCAACCTCCGCCAATGGCCTCTACTTCTTATTCAACATATTACCCTTCCTCATCCTTCTCCTCACACATACCTCCACATTTTTCATACGTATCTCCTTCACACAATGTGATGCCTTCTACGTCATACTCTACCTACCTTCCTCCCCCTCCTTTGGGAAGTTAACCTCCATCACAACCTACTCCCGATCTCATCAAGATGATGATGGATAAGATGCAAACATTAGAAGCATCTCTCTTTTTGGCTCACGCACATCTACGACCTATGAGTATATTTTTAATGAACCTATTCACTTCTCCTGTTCCAATATTCCGATACCCCCGCTTGGGAAATGCAAAAATTCATTGGTTGAATAACAAAGAAGACCGAACAACATCTCGATGTCTTTTAGACACATATGTTATCTCATCGCTCATGATGACTCTTTTCTCTTGAAAATGTTTCCTATGTCCCTCAATGGACCCGCCCGGATAGGTATAGTGCCCTACCTAATAACTCTATCTTCTCCTTTAACCAGTGGCACAAGCCTTTTTGTACCATTTCTCCATCAATGTAGTCAAGAATGTCACCATGGTCGACTTGTATACTATGCGTCAATATGAGGATGAGTCAATCATAGAATTTTTGCTCATTTGGCGTAGCCTAATCAATCAAATCACATTCCCCTTACCACAAACTAAACTAATCGAGATATTTACAAGGCTTTTGCTAGACATATCTTGTCCACCTTACAAATATAAACATTTCATACATTTGATGAGGCATTCACCATGGCCCGAAAGCACAAAATCGGGCCGTTGAGGAGAAAAGGATTCAAATGCACAATAAGGGTGCTCCTTTTAAACCACATGAGCCCATTTAGACTTCCAAGACACCACCAACCATTCCTCTCAATCCTTCTAGAGCCAAAGGATCCACCCATGTAGTAGTCCTAAAGGTGGGCCATCTCACTCATCTAACTCCGCCAAAATCTCCACCTAACCTCTTGCTAGTTTAAACATGAACAATGAAAATACACCCTCATTGTTGAACCATACCCCGCTGTTGCTCGGAAAAACTCCCGAATGCGGGGCTATCACTCTTTTGGCTATCAAACCACACCTTTGGTTTTGATCCTACCCATCTAATGTCGTCATGGTATAAGGAGAATGAGTTATGCGATTACCATCATAGCCTGAGGCACAATACCAACAACTGCATCACATTCAAAACCATTGTCCAAGAAATTTTAGATAGAGGAGATCTCATTCTAGATAATCCCAATGTGCCCGCAAACCAAAAACTCCCTATCTTCCAAAATTCATTTCCTAATCATACACCCCCACCCGAAACAACAATTATTCCGTAGATAGTGAAAATACTTGGGAGGTTCATGCCATATTTGATACCTTACCTATTCCACTTGCACTATACCCCTTCGACAACACCTATAGAGGAACTTATCGAAAAATTTCCTTTACCCTCACCAACATCTTCACCCTCTTCCTCACTACCATCGAGAAGATAACCTGGTGCAAACATTTTCATCTTCCTATAACTACCATACTTGACCATGTCATTGACCCCCCTACCCTCATAATTGACAAATCATCATCGACACTAGCTTTCATACCCACCGAGGAGTCAGTGATACCTTCCCCTTCCTCTAGGGAAAACCCTACCGCATCTACCTTACCCACACCTCACCACAAACAAAAGCCCATTTTGATTGCAACTGATCCACTACCATCTTCTAAAACATTAAATGATGTCTTCTTATCTCTTCTTCCTATAGAATTAGATATGAGGGCTTCCTATTTCATGAGATATCAATTATGTTTACAGAGATCACCACAAAATCAACCCTCATCCCTTTCATCTCTTCATTACCCCATTCGATGGACAACCTAGAGTATGTTGATCATTTGTTACTACGGGAACGTCTTAAAATCCTTGTCTCAACATAGATGCAAATGTCACATACCGAATCACCCACTATTTACCCTATAATGGTGGAAACATCCATACCTACCCTACCCATAAAGGTGACCACAACACCTCCCATATCACCTTCACCCATACATATACCTTCATCATCTACATCCTTCGCATCCTCACTTCCTAACCCTTCACCAATCTCAACAATCTCTCATATCTGAGGGTGTAACCAACACAAGCCTTACCCATCAGTCAATCAAGATTGATTTGACTTCCCCCTCTCACCCCCTCACAAAAATTACACCCCTACCTAAACCAAAACACCAACCACCTTGGATGCCGATACTAGCATTACCCACTACCTCTTTGTCCCCTTCGCCACTACCATCCCTCTTGGGTCCTCATCCATCAACCTTAAGGACAAAATTGAATGCACATAGTGTAACCAAAAGTCAACAACCTCCCCTTCTACCTAACCATACAAAATTACTTTCACCTACTTGGCAACACCGACTACCACTACCATCTCCCACCCCTCGCCTCCACAATGTCACCACTCTCACATTATATAACCCATCCTCTCTTGCCTTCGGCATGACCCTCTTCATCACACCATATTTTGCATTGCTAATCACTCCACCTTTTAAAGTGATAGATAAAACCAAAACTAGGTCACCCACCGCACCCTTACCTAACAAGGTGTGACGAAAACCCCAACCCAAACCTAAACACACCAAAACTAACTAGACAACCCCCATACCATGACCGGTGGCACCCACTCCTAAGTCAACACGAAGCTCTTCACCTAAACCCATACTCGCTTCACAATACACCCGATGGAAGGATTATATGCTAATATCTTGGCCAATGTATTGAACTCCTCCCACATCACCTTACCACAAATTCAACCTTATGACCCACTCAAACCAAAACCAAAATGGTTTGATGACTCGCCGATCTATGCCTACCATCATGCACCGGGGCACAATGTGGAAGATTTCCAAGCTCTCAAATAAATCCTACAGATCTTAATCGAAGATGATATTTTAAACAAAGATCTCATTCCTCCTATAACCATAATCACCCCTTGTCTTCTATTATTGGGTCAACCATCATCACCCCAAGTATCATACCCTCTTACCCACCGCCAATATTTGAAATCAACATGGTTCAAATTTCCACTCGAGCTCAACGTGATAAGGGAAAAGCGGGCGAGACAAACTCTTGTCTCAACCATACCTTCTATTACACCCGCACTGCACTAAGGATCACTATCCAAGGACCTACCTTCCCCGTCTCCAATGGGAGAGCCCACCGTGCCATAATCAAATAGATCCACCAATCACCCATCAAAATGTCCTTATACAACTTCATACAAACTTGAATCTCGTCACCAAGCCCTCATTGAGGTCCTATAATCCATCGAGGTCCCACCTAATAATCCCACATCGGGTTGCATCTATCATCATACCTCATGATGTGGCCTCCCTTATTTATTCACCACCCACCTCAGTGCTTGTTGCCTCATCTCGAGGTAGGTACCCTCACTTTCTCCGATGACGAGATTACACCTCACCAAACAAAGGACCCTAATCGCTGCTCCTTATTCATTTATGCCCGTGTCAAAAATATACGTGTCGACGACATATTATGATTGATGGGGAGATATAATTAACATCATCTCCTCTCATGCATTTAACCAAATGAACATTCCAACCAAATTACATCCATAATGATCCAATTATGTTGCATTATTTCAATGATGCCATAACCACTACCATGGGGACAATTATCTTACACATTTGTGTTGATCCCCATAGTGTCCCTGAAATCTTATACGTCTTAGAAGGGGAGTTCCAATATAACATGTTACTTAGCTGACCCTGGATCTATGCCATGGGATGTGTCCCATCCACCCTACATCGTTGTCTCAAATTTGAACATGAGGGACATAAATACACCATTCATGCTGACCCTTCACCATTTAAAACATGTAACATGTTGTACCGACCCAATGATGTTCTCATACCTATCACCACATCGACTCCACTATCACTTCTCCTTCGACCCCCACATTACATGTTATCCTCGCCACAACAAATCCCGAGAGAACCCTCCATTGCTCCCAAACCCGCACCCTCCTCATCTCAAACCCCTTTGGAGGCATCCATTCCTACCACCCACATTTTGGATACTAATCCACTAGAAGGTGTTTTTCAACGCCTCACATTGGGGGAGTATCACCTCTACAACATCAATACCTTCCTTACCCCACAAGAATATGGAAACCTTCACCAACATCCCCATTATGAAAACCACATTGGTGAAGTTATCACCTATGGACCCTCACACCTCCGTACAAATTGGACTTATGGAGGCATTGGCACTCCTACTCACATGCTTGAACCACCAAGCCAAACCATACCATTTACCACCACCCCCTCCCTCGTTGACCAACCAAAACTTTGCCCATACCTTCCTCCATCACTATGCTTGGAAGGGTTTTGGATTTGGTCTTTACGAACAAGGCCATCACACTGTCATCCCTTGCACCACCCACAAACACAAAGACCATAGTGGGGTGGGATTTGTTGAGCCCACTCTTAAATAATCCCATGTTGACCTCATCATGGAGGTGCCCCACCTCATAGCCCCTCACCTAGTTCACCAACATCACCCGTGGAGCCTATAGATCCAAAATCTATTCCTCCTACCTTTTTTTCCATAAACACCATTTCCTTGGGACCTCTAGCTATCAACGAGATGGCAAGGTTCTTACTTATTTTCCCATCCTCTATCCCGATATGATTGATGAAGACACCCCTTTTATCAACATTATCTAGTGTCACAATGATGACTCCATTCTCACCTTTTTGGGTGCGGAAGACTCCTATCTCCACCACACACTACCTTCTGAGACACAAAACATGTTAAACAAATCAACCATTGATATCAACATCCACACATCGGATGACCCCCACATTCTAAATATAGGCCAATCTTTATACTCCACCGAGCAGAAGCCTACATGTCATTCCTTCGTGACCATAACAACACTTTTACATGGCCATATACTGATATTCTCGGTATTGACCCCAATATCGTGGTCCATAATATCGTCACCTTACCTGATGCCAAACCCATCAAACAGAAACTGCGCAAGATGCACCCACACATTTCCCTTCTTGTCAAAGAAGAGCTCTAGTACCTCCTCTTTGTCTCCTTCATCTTACTCACTGACTACACGTAATGGATCTCCAACATCGGTCCCATCACCAAAGCAATGGGGGAACTCCACATATGTACCGACTTCTAGGACCTTAATCTAGTTTGTCCTAAAGGTGAATTTCCTCTACCTATCATCGACCAATTGGTTGACCTCACCGTCAGACATGAGATGCTATCTCTCATGGATGGGTTCTTAGGTTATAGTCAAATATTACTCACACCTGAAGATCAACACAAAACCACCTTCATTACCCCTTGGATGACCTTCTACTATCGTGTCATGCCCTTTATACTAAAGAATGTAGGTACCACCTACCAATGAGCCATGACATATCTTCCACGACATCATGCATCATATCTTGGAAGATTATGTCGATGACCTTTTGGGAAAATCCAAAAGTTGTGCTGAACACTTGCCCGTCCTTAAAATCATCTTCAACCACCTCATCCAATACTAAGTACACCTTCAACCTAAGAAGTGCATCTTCTCTATCCTATCAGGTAATCTCTTGGGCTTCATTGTTTCCCTGTGAGGCATTGAAGTTGTCCCTACCAAAATCAAGGTTATTCTTGAGATTCCTCCACCCACTAACCTCGCACCAACTTTGTAGTTTACAAGAAAAATTGTAATCTATCTATCGCTTCATTTCTCAATTGTCGACCGTTGTATGAACCTTTCCACCACCTCCTTAAAAAGGATATCACCTTCCATTGGAACACAAACTATCACAACGCTTTCAAATCCATGAAATCATACCTACTACAACCACTCGTGCTTACCCCTCCTAAGGACAACTAACTGTTCTACCTCTATATCTCTCGCCACTAACCATTCCTTGGGCACCATGTTTCAACACTTTGTGATGACCAACATAGGGAGCAAACAGTCTATTACATAAGTCATACACTTGTGGATTATGAGACTAGATATACACACGTAGAAAAGCTGTGCCTTGCTTTAGTATTTGTGGCCACCAATCTTTTCCACTACCTACAAAACCAAACTACCTTCGTCATTACCAACACCAACCCCTTGCATTACATGTACGCTAAGCCATTCCAAAACCAATGCATTTCACGATGGCTCATGCTACTCTCGATCTGGATATCACCTTTCTTCATCAAAAATCAATCAAAGGTATGGCTATCATCGACCAATTGGCTAATGCCCCACTCTCTCGAATACCAACATAGCAACTTTTAACTCCCTGATTAATCTATCGCTACCCTTTCCCTCAATGAATCTTCTGAGGAACCTCCACACTATCAAATGACCTTATTGTTCAATGGATCTAAGTGTCAATGTGGGGGTGGATCTAGAATCATCCTCATCCCACATGGTAGTGAATCCATACCTCTTTCTTTCAAACTAGACTTTGAGTGTACAAATAACATCACCAAATATGAAGCACTTGTATTAGGTCTCCAAACCGCTCGAGCCTTAGATGTTAAATCCATTAATATCTTCGGTGACTCTCAATTGGTCGTAAATAAGGTCAATGGACTATACCAATGCCGCAATGAGGAATTACAATGTTACAAACACCATGTAAACCTCTTGTTAATTACCTTCACCCACTATAACCTACAAACCATCCCTCACTCTATGAACAAGTTTGCAGATACCATGGCTTGTTTCACCTCACAAATACCATCATCACCTACCAATTCACAATTTTTTTTTGTTGTGCAATGATTGCAATCACCTTCTTACCTCTCTCTCACGCTGTCAACCACATTGAGAAACCTACCATTGACCCATCGACCTTTGATAAAATTAATACTATGACTACCTCTCCCTTTATATCCTTCCTATGGATCTTACCCATAATGGCCGACATGCTTTCTGCAAAAAGTCTCCTAGTATGATGTCTCCTCTATAAGCACTCGACGATATCCTTCTACGATGCCTCACTAGCTCGAAATAACCTATACCATCAAAGAGATCCATGATGGCATTTGTGGAGTTCACATCGATGGCCGGTTTGTTGCTAAACGTATCTGAGCCTTGACTATTCTTGGCCCACCCTCAACCACGATTGTTGTGATTACATCAAATGATGTGTGAAATGTCAACAAAACTCAAACCTTCATCACACCCCGGGTCATGCCTTACATGTCACATGAGACCTCTGGCCCTTTTCTCAATGGGGCCTCGACCTCATTAGTGAGATTAACCCTCATTCTTCCCAATGCCACCAATGGATCATTATCACTACTGAATACTACACCAAATGGGTAGAAGCCATTCCACTCATCTAAAAAAAAGTCGATAAGATTTGTGAGTTCATCAACCATCACATTATTTTTCACTTCGGTGTTCCTCATCACCTTATCACTGATAAAAGGAAAATAGTTAAAAAAAAAACCCTCTAGAAACTCTGTGATGCCTTTGGTATCTAGCTTAGTTTTTCTTCATCTTATTACCCTCAAACCAATAGCCAAGCCGAATCAACCAACAAAACCCTGAATAAAATCCTGATGAAAGTGGTCGATGATACTAGGAAGGATTGCCATATGCACATTCCTTTCACCCTATGGGCATACCACACTAGTATTTTCACATCAACCGCTGCTACTGACTTTCTCTTTGGTCTATGGTACCGAGGATATCTTGCCTCTCGAAGTCCAGATCCCATCTCTCCACATCTCACTCAAAGACATGCTCACCAACGATGACTTTTGCCAAGATTGTTTGGCACAACTAGAGCTATTAGATGAATGATGTCTACACACTTGGATCACCTACAAATATACCAAAAACACATCAAATGCACTTATGACAAATGTGTCCACCCCTAAAAATTTCAAGTAGGAGATCTCATCTTGAAGGAAAATCAACACGTCAAAAAAGCCAAGAAACATCTATGGGGTAAATTTTCTCCTAATTGGCTTGGACCCTATATCGTTACCCATACCTATGGATCATGTGCTTATCGTTTATCTTTAGGGTAAATGCATCAAGTTAGAGGACAATTAAGTGGACATCAAATCCTAAATTTTACATCAAAAACAACAAAACATGAAATTTAGTCTTCCGTAGACTTGAACCATGCCAAAAAGTCAAAAATATGTCATATTATTGTTTATGCATTGCTAATCATCCCTACAAGTTGATATTATGTTGTTATTTGCAATATGATGTCCACTTATGACCCCTTTTTGTCACCCAACTTGCTGCACTTACCCTTTACTTGATGGTAAACTCAAACATGAGCCCCTTAACATCTTACATCTTTAACCATTATATTGTTAAACCAAGTGCTCTATCACCCGTTGACTATTACTAGCTCATCCCATGAGCACCCACTCCTTTTGTCACCACCTCACATACCCATGATTAAACAAAGAAGCATGTGACTGTCCGTCACTTTTTCAACCTTGTCTTCAATATGAGTACCACTAATCTACTCATGACATGATTCTCATGGTTACTTTTTGTCCCCTCATAGCAGAGTAATCCCATGGTCATATACCACTCCATATACCCCTCACAACATCCAACTTGATCACCTACCACTCTACCTCTTAACCCCCGATGTTTGTATTCCTCTATAGCCTTGTCCATGGCTTAACTGGTAAAAAATTCACCTATCACAAATGGGATCACCCTCCTTGAGTCAAACTTCCAAGAAAAAGATGAATCCCTCAAAATGACATCTATCATTTGTATCTAGTATCCATAAATAGATGCTCCTGAAGGACAACTATACCATGCTGGTCATACTCTACCTAGTAAAAAAAAACAAAAAAAAACAATAAAAAAAAGAAGACTAGGCCCCTTCCAAAGCTTACCGCATCGATCAACTTCACAAAGAACTTAAGGAGATTATCTAATTATCCCACATATACTTCCCACATCAATAAATCTATTAAACAAAAGTAACACACCCTTTTTTCATGGAATCATCTATACGGGTTATCGACATCTTGTACTGAAGGTATGTTATCCCCATCCATGTTTCTAACCCTTCACCATGACACCCCCTTTTTACCCTACTTTTCCTACCCACCATGGGACGATGTCACTAATACGATCCGACGTAATCCTACAAATTGATTCACCTTTGGAATAGTCCAACCTACAAGGGATTTTAGGGGCTTCAGGTTCATCGCACCTACCCTTGGTTTATGCATTGATGGTCCTTCCCAATCCAATGACCTCATCAACCCTATTACGGTTACCCACTTTCCGCACTCTTGACCCTCTTCAACCGAAATAAAGATGTCAACTCACCCCCACCTACCTCTCACCCATACCTACCTTGACATGCCCATCTTAATTTCCCAACACACCTAACTTAAATCACCTTACCAACACACACCCATACCTCTGACCTAGCATTGTACCTATCTACCCTTACCCACAAACATTACCTATTTACCCATTTACCCATACCTTGACTCGAGGTCCGCCACACATCTACCCTTGCCCCAATCATTGAACCTACCTATCTACCCATACCCATGACCCTTACCTACTCAACCGTACCATTCAACCTCACCTATTTACCCTTACCTACATAACCATGAACTCAACCTACCTCAAACCTACCAACCCTTCTCTATACCTATTCTTTTCCTCCCTAGCTTATGGGAGAACTACATCGATCTGAGGCCCCTTTTCACTGGGGCTATGTAGGCAGCACTCTAAGGGCATGGGGCCCTTGGAGGTTATCTCGACCATCATCATCACCTTCTTCACCTTTTCTCATCCACAATGCTCACCTCTCGCCATTGGCTACCTGTTCCAGTCATATTCTATTTTCGTTAGTTTCTAGTTTATTACCAAATAATTGGAAATTAATACATTTTTACAACATTCATTTCATCACATTTACCACAATCATACATTACCTATGATCATACCAACATGATCCATGTTACCATACATACCAAAAATTAAACCAAAACATATGCATGCCTCATCATTTCTTTCCCATCATTTCTAATACCTGAGAAATTAATTCAGCCACATAACCTAACTCCACCATGCCTAACACCAACCGACTCTACCATGCCTAAACACCAACCTAACTCCACCATGCTTACAACCTAACTCCACCATGCCTATAACCTGACTCCATCATGCCTATGACCTAACTCCACCATGCCTAATACCCACCGACTCAATCATGCCCATGACCTAACTCAACCATGCCTAATGCACCTAGTTTCCATCCATATATACATAACAATTAAATTCTTTGAACATAAATACATCATCATAAAATCATCCATCTCATCATAAAAATATGTGTATCTATACAATATACACTGATGCCAAATAATAATATACATCTCTCATAAACTCGATATACTGACCTCACCATCTTCGACACGTAGGATGATATATGATCAACAATAACAAAATCTCTCATATACATCCTCAATCTCTTGAATATATAGGAAAATATATATCAAAAACAACTAGCTACACCAAAAATGGAGGTACATATGACTATCGGGCATCATCCTGAGATATCTTCATATCTGTCTCTCCCGTATCCTCCTCCTCGGTTCCTATAAGGCGGCCCACTAATATCTCACCGCCCATCATGGGTCCTAGCAGGGTCTCTGCTAGTATGTCACCTAGGGCTAGCCTCTATGAGATGGTGGCCTCACCATGACCCTATCTCGAGCTTTGATGGCCCCTTGTGATCTCCACACTTTGTGGGTGCGTGACTGGTCCTCTCACTCAAGGCTTGCTTATGCTTTATACTCTCCATATGATAGGAAATCTATCCCTATGGCCATCAACTCGATCCCGATAATACCTCACCTCACCTACAAAATCCCATAATTATGGCTATGGGTACTATCTATGGTGGCACCATCAGCCTCTAACCCTATACTTTTCATGTGGGACCTTGTCCTGCCCGCCTCTTCTTATAAACCGAGACCTTGTCTTGGTGCCTATGGTTGTGCCATCGACCTCAAACCCTATTCATGTAATCGGTCTGTGCGGCAAGGCCAACTAGCCTTGTAAACCTATAACCTATGCCTGTAAGGTAGCCACTTATACCCCATCACCATCTCCACCCTATGTGGGTTCCTGTACTGTGCTACCTAGGCATGTAGACTAGCCACATGTGCTTACAAAGTGGCAACCTGTGCCTTTTAACATGTCAATTTACCCCGCACTATCCCCAACTATGTAATCAGGGTAGCCACCTACCCTTATAGGGAATCCCTCTCAATAGTGATGGTGGCTAAATCCGGCTGCCCTGGCCTTAGCTTCACTACTCGTAAATGTGCAGCCCACCATTGTCTATATCTATGGGTCACGTCGACATCATCAATCTTCTCGGTCTCTAACTGCTCCTCCTACCCTGTAGGCACTATCATATGCTATGGTAGGGGTAACGAACTCTCCACATCATCCCTCTTGTATTGTGGAAAGGGTGGGGGTATATCTTATGGCAGCCCAAACTGCCATCTGACCCTATCTACGGGTATCATCTCGTGCTCTCCTACACGTCACCCCTCTATCCATCTAAGTAGCTACAGTCCATCTAACTCATTGGCCATCTACTTGTATGATGGGAATCCCACATATGGCCTCTAAATGACATCCACACCGGATAAACCCTCCAGTAAAACACTGTAATAGGCTACATCATGAGTCACCCTAGCTGCTACACACTCCCCAATAGTAGGAACCCATCTCCTGTAACCCACTTGCACCAAAACTAACTCGAATGCATCAGCCGGGGCATACTAACCTGGATGCACACATACAATGTGCTGATATGCCCAACAACGTAGTAGGAAAGTGTAGCATAGGATGAACCTCCGTAGCTGCCCATACACCCATAACTCTCTATATAACTACACCAGAATGATGGTGCCCATGCAAAATAGGTCTCGTCCACCACTATATCATGTAGGACCCCATCAATGATCATGGGAATCTCCCACCATCTACATTTGGCAATGCAAAACAACAGATTGCCTCCATCAAAAACACTACTAGCCTAGTCTCCTATGGAAGGGCTTGGTACATCTCTCGTAGCTCATGCCGGCATTGTGGAACCACAACTCCACCAACCCCTCACCTAACACTTTCATCAAGATCGGCTCCTTAGATGCCTTTGAGGAGATCAAATATACCTAGTCCCCACTATGGGCAACTGCAGGATCATGTACACATCTTCTAGGGTGACTCGATCTCACCTGTCGGTAGATGGAATGTGTTAGTCTTTGAATCCCATCTGTCGATGAGGGTGACCATAAAACGTAGCTACTGCAGGACTACGTGTCGATAGAATCTAAACCCAATCAAAGCCAACCTCTATAACATGCCGCCAATCCTCAATTGTCACACTCCTTGAACAGTCACGAGTACGGGTGGATCCTTATCTCACATTCGTAGCTGATCTCTCACTTGCATCCAACAAAACATCACATTAATACACCTAGACCATACCCACAATCACCCTTCCCACCTCACCTATACCTCCTACCCTACCTCTTTTTCCCTCCCAACTTACCTTCTTATCACTTATTCTATCTACCCACCCCAACCCTCACCAACTACCGTTCAACCATACCTATTTAAATTTCTTACCCAAGCTCTTTTTCCCTCAACAACATCTTCTTCTCCCATTACCTCTCTCAACCACCCACCCTATTGCACTTTTGGCCCATTTTTCTCTAAATGATGATAGGTACCAATTATCCCCGATCGACCGTGGTCTCCTCAAACCGACATTGGTCGGGTGGGTAGGAAGGGTAGGATAAGGAGTTTGTAGGAAAAAGGGATTTGGGTGTGACAAAATTCATCAAAAAGTGACCGGTGTCGGTCGAGGGTTGGTTAACGTTGGTGGTTGATAGCCGCTTTGGTCACCTCATATGTGACCAATGCCCGCTATCAACCACCAACGTCGCCAACTATTGATCGATGCTGGTCACTTTCGCGACAAATTTTGTGACACAAAAATTATGTGACTCCCTTATCCTACCCTTCATACCCACTTGTTCCCACCAAACCCCCTCAACCCCTGCCCACCCCTCATTTACCTAATCAAACCCTTTCCCTTCCTATTTTCCCCAAATTTTCTTCCCAAGTTATAATTCCCTTTTCTCCCCAAAACCCATTTTTCCTTACCCAACCTCTATACCCAATCTACCTCACAAAACAAGGAATGGGATTAACTCTTACCTCATCATAGTGCAGTCTTCATGGTGGCACATTGGGCCATTATACTAGTGGTCCACCCGAACCATCTCTTACCTCTACCATCACCAATCAACCTCCTCACCTCCAACCAATTGAATCAATCAACTAGATCTCGTGGACCCACGTATCAACTACCGATCACTCGTTATGAGGCTCACCAACTCATCTCTCCATTATGCTCGATCAATTTCAACCTTTTTCTCTCTCTCATGTCATTTTCTCCTATTTGGAAAATGACAAATGATTCCATAAAAAGTGGAAATTTCCTTTTTAAACACACCCTAACTCCGACCAATTTTGGTTGTACCTCAACTGACATCAGTCATGTGCCCTAGCCTACTATGGTCGGTTTACCTCGACCAACATCGGTTGACCTTGACCGGTGTTGGTTACCCATGACATCCCCATTGCTACCCATTGCACCCTATCAACCTACCCGCAACCTTTTTCACCTCACCCAAAGCTCACCCTGACCCTCCACCTCATCCTCTTGACCTCATCATTTATAACCCACGCTCATGACTAGTTGGGGCATGTTTGTCCCTCCCATGGCCTCTACCTATGCCACACCTTTTTACCCACACCTAACCCCCTTGGTGTGACCATTGACCTTACACACTCACTCTACCTTGTGATGCTATTACCACGTTGTTATCCTACCAACCTTACCTTACCTATGGTCGTGATCCATACCCAAACAAATCTTGACCTTTTGGATGTACCGTAACCACACCTACGCGTTCTGTATCTTACCTCATTGAGTTCTCAGACCATAGCCTTCACTATGGATACCGGACCTCAAAAACCTTGTTTGGATAACCCAATCAACCTCGGATGATGTAGAGTTTGAAAGCTATTCACCATGGTACCGTGTTGCAATCTCTGCATGCGCATGCTTGATTGACACTCCCTACCCACACCTACCTACCCACACTTACCTACTCAACCATTGATTATGTGGATATTCCCATGTCCTCCCTCATTGCATCTTGTGATGATGGTACCTATTTTGATCAACCTACTAACCTTACCTTGCCTATGGCATTTGTGACCCTTGTCTAAAAAACCCCGACCCTTTGACCTTTTGGATGTACCGAACCATACCTACATGTTCCTGCATCTTACCTATTTAAGTTCCCAGATTGTATCCTTCACCATGGATACCGGACCTCAACAACCCTTGTTTAGATGACCCTTGCGACCTTAGCTAATGTAAATTTATTATGTTGGGTAACCCTTGTACCTCATTACATTTTACAATGTGTGCGTATGTTTGAATGCTCTACCTACTCACCCACCCTACCTTTCACAATCACCATACCCATGAACCTCATCTCCTTCACACCTCTCACCCTAATTTCTCAAACCACCCCCGACTCTCTATTCTTCATCGTCGGTGCCTGATTTAAGGGGGATCACTCATGCCCCTATTTGGGGCACCCAACATTCACCTTCTTACCCTACATTCACATGGGGCAAAAACCAACCTTCGTTTTTGTCACGCCGCCTACCAATACAGGCTACCCAACCAAAAGGGGCAAAATCAAGACACCAAAAACACGTCACCTTTAATCATTTTCCTACAAAATGACCTAATAACCATATTCTACATGGGTGATCGATTTAACCCTAATTCAATCACTCACACCCCCTTTTGCACACCATAATGACCCCCATTCACACACCCAAAGATTTAATTAACATTAATTAATTAAATTCCCCCTTTATCCACTCACTAGGCCACCTCACCTTTCCACTAGATCGAACACCTCACTCAACCACCTCACCATTCCACTTCCTCACCTTACCCATACCTAGTCCATACTCTTCGAGAAGCCCCAATAGTGGCCACCCCACTCATAAGACCCCTCTTTGTCCTATTCCCCATTCTAAGGGCAGAGGACGCATGTGCTCCACCACTAAAAATCATGTGGGGAAGACATATTCCCCACTTTTGAAAAAGCAAACCCCCGACATAATCGGTGTCGGTCATAGTTTGACCGATATCGGTCAGGTGGGACAGGTGTTGGTCACCTGTAAATGCTCAGTTTGAGCTCTTTCTAAGGGGTTGGTTGGTTATAATTTTCATTCAAAGACCATTGGAATTTTTGTGGGCATTATCCATTGGAATTCTCATTGGCAATTCGTTGGAACATGGTAGAGCCATCAAAACTCCAAGTTGAGACTAGAAGTGGAAGCATTCACAAGAACCTTTGTGAGATCAACCACTAAAGGAACTTGAAGGCAAACAAAGCTCAGGAAGGAGATATCCAACCACCTCCCATCCTTCACCAACACTCGTCACTTCTCTTCATTAGTTGCTCAAAGTTATACACGCGTTGGACTCTAGGTAAGTGGATCCCTTCATCCTTCACTGGTGTTTTTGTGCTTTGTTTCTCTACTTTCCTCCCCAAGAGAAAAACCTCTCTCCTACTCCTTAAATCATCACTTATCCTCCCAAAACCATGCCTATTCAACCCATATCCACCTGCAAGACCCCTTTCATCCCATAACGCTCCTTGATAACTCTATGTCCAAACACAGAGAGCACCCCAACCTCCACTTTCAAACTCCGCCGATTATAGTGACCGTCACTAGTTAACTATACCCATGGTGGGTTGAATCTCACCATCATCAATCACCCTACTATCTCTCATCTCCCACAAATATTTCCTAAACCTCTAAAAACCTCCCCAAAAACACCAAAACCTACCCTAAACCTAACCTTCCATATCTCTCGTTTCGAGAAAGAGTAGAACCCCAAATACCTTATATATAAACTTCTATCATTTCTTCAAGAATCGATACCAATCATCCTTAATTGACATCAGTCGTGCCTTAACAAGTACTAGTCTAGCCTCAAATTACATCGGGTCGGAAAGACCGGCGTTGGTCTCTATGTCTGCTAACACAAAGTGCAAACCAACAACCTACCTTCTTAACCAAACAATGTAAAATACCCTTCCTAGCCCCACTAAGACCTTATCGTGACCTCCACGCAGACCACCCGAATTACCCGTGACTGACTCAAGACATTTTCACCTATATAGTTTTAGTATTTAATTGGAATCGACAACGATAGTAATCGAGGCACCCAAATTAGAACACTAGCACTAGATCCCCTTATTTACATGTTTAAGCTATTTAATATTACTTTATAAAATAGTGGATTGACAACCCTCTAGGAAGTATCACACTTCCTGGATCTAGCATACGCTAGGTAGTCCACTGCCATATACTATTTAGATTTCTTTTGTGGTCTTGTTTTCTATTACAAGGTAGTCCTTCCTAGCCAAAAAGGAATTCACATGATCGATCGAGATCGGAAGTCTACACGTGCATATTCCACCTTCTACCCATCACCAAACAACAAGTATTCCTCCTACACCCTACACCCTTATCTATTTCAGTCTCCGATTGTATGTAAAAAGGATAGAAACAATACAAACTGATAACCATGGTGTTTGCTAGAAATGGCATGAGTAGATCTCTCCCTTATGTTTTTATGCTAGGAGCTAGATAAGAATTAATGGGTTTTATTTTCTCCTCTACAAGTTGGAATCTAAGTTCTGTTATTATTCCCATAAATTATTCTTATGCATGAATGAGTAATTGAATGGTTTTCTACTATAAGGGGATTAGTTGTAATATGTCATTTTTGGGTAAATGGAAGTCACCCATTAGGGGTTTTTATGGGTGTTGTTATATGTTTACCTATCTTTAATCTGGGCTCCTATGTGAAATTTCATTGAGGACTCCTTGTCAAATACTTTTTTATTTGACTATTTAAGGAAAATGATAATGACCTTGACATTCAATTTTATGGTAGGGGTTTAGATCTTGAATAAGGAAAAAAATACTATCCTAGTTTTATCAATTTAGGTATTCCCCACTACTCCAGTCCACGACTTTATAATGGAAAAATATGTCTCTGTTAAGTCTTTACTTTTGTATATTTGAGATTAGTCAACATTATATATGAAGGAAACTAACAAGAAGTATGATCTAATCTAGTCTTGTGAATCCAATTATTACCTATTAGGATGTAAAGGATATTTAAAAGAAATCATCTTCCTTCACTAATAAAAGAAATGAATCCTAAGTTTAGATTATCTCTAGCTTTAAACAAGATGTGAGATATAGTCATAATAAAGTATAGATATGATTTTTTTTAATGGATAATGAATTAAGATATACTAAATCATGACATTACAAGGTCAATAGGACTTGGTTGCAATCTTGACTAGGGATCTAACATACCTTTTCTATAGAAAGGCTAGAACATATGGATAGGGCAGAAAGTGATAATCACTTTGTGATCTTATCCATCTATCCAAAGTAATTAGATGTGTAAACTATATTTCACTAAGTAATTAGATAATCCATGAAGATCATGAACCATTACGGGAATTGCTTAATTAATGCATTTGCAAGGATACCTACGAGTGGCCCATAGCTTGCTTAATGTGGTAACATATTAAGCAACGGATTGGCCTCCCGTAGGTAACCAATAACAGGCATTAGGGTTCCTTGTACTTATGAAGTTGAACCCATTAGGAATTTAGAAAAGTCTTAATAGGTTCACCTACATAAGTTTAATAAATCTAGATAACTGTGATGAGACATTTGTGAGGTGATGGGAAGACAAGTTTAGATGCTATGTGAACTCATCTATACTAAGCATACATAGTACAACTAAGAAACTTTGGCCAAAGTAATGTGCTTTCTGGGTACATTGTCTAATCATTGTGATTCCTCAAATCATGAAGTGTAGGATATAGGATGGAGTTTTACTAAATGAAACTCTAGGTAGACACTAGAGGATCAGTCACATGTTCTCACTACCATAGTGTGGTAAAACCAAGTAAGGCTAAGTATGAAAATTCAAACAAATGTTAAGGGTGATTGTGGAGATTAGGGATAACTATCCCTTATAGTTTCATAAGGTTTATCACTAAATTATAGGATGGATTAATTTATCAAGACATGCTACATAAACTAGCTTTAGCTAGTTACCTGATTTAAATATGTAGAGGAATGTCTACTTGTTGTTAATTTAATATGACTTGTTGCATTAACTAGCTTTAGCTAGTTATCTGATTTATATATGCAGAGGAATGTCTATTTGTTGTTAGAAAAAAAATTCCTACTAATTTGGGTTACAAATTTTAGGTTGCTACATTTGGTATCAGAGTTGAAGGTTGTAGCTCTTGGACTTATTGGGTCCTTACGCTTATTGAATTATGATTTTTATTAACAAAATAAAATGAATGTGAGAAGGATGTACCATGGAGAACAAACTAGACCAAATATGCTTTAGGTTTGGTAGTAAGTAAGTTAGATAATAATCTAACAATACTTCATGACACATGAAACTAGAAGGATGAATGAAGCGAGTTAGTCGAGTGTGAAAATGATCGGGTTCTATGTGAACAATTTGAACCAAATGGTGACAATCAATAAGGGATTTGCTTGATTGTTGAACTGTGAAGATGAAATTTTTGGAACATGAATCCAACATGAAATAAAAACCATGCATAGGATAGATGAAGTGGATAAGAGATGACTATTTTTTGTAGAAGTAGTGACTGGAAAGGCCAAATAGGATAGAATGAAATCTGCAATAAATGTTGACTCGAAAAGAGTAAAAGTAAAATAAGAGCATTGGCTCATCTTCACCATTTAATTTTAGGAAGAAAGGTACATGGGAGATCCTGAGATTCTCAAGGGTCTATAATCTTGATTGAAGAGAAATAAAGCAAACTAATTGTATTGAATGATCTTTTAATATATAGATTTCTTGGTCATTGTGATGACCTATAATTCTTGTAATTGGCATTAGAATCTCAATGTGTTGTATGGATTTAATGATGATTCCTGTTATATTGTCTAAGGAATGCATTAAAAGACTACTAGTAAGGTTTTTCATACACTCTCTTAGCTTGATATGATAATCAAAGACTCTATTTGGTGAGTAGAGTGGACTCTGACTGATATGAAGGCAAGTTAGATGATGGAAGTCTCGTGCCTAGGTAAATTTGGAAGACCTTGTAATTGGGAGTATGATTAGGGGTTTATTTTGTGATTAGAGGAAATTTTTATGACCTGATATCTTATTGGCAGTTACATTAAATATGTTGTAACTTCTAAAGATGAGAACATAACCATTCATTGCTTGGTAAAAATCAGTTATAAATGGGACGTTGTTGGAAGCAACTCAAGCAAATAAAAATTTGCACAAGGAAAGGAAAAGGGAAGAAAATAAGAACTTCCAGGAAGAAACACAATGATAAAATAATCTATAATTTCAAAGGAAATTATGATTTTCTTTAGCATATGATAGAAGGTTTGTTTGAGCTATGAAATTAAGTCGAGTCATTATGAAATATCGGGTAAGTTGTTTGGTCATTCCATAAAAGTTTTAATTGATACTGGGGACAAAAATGTTTCATTTCTAAAGTTTTGGCAAAAAAATTATGTAGAAAAGCTAGCTATATGGAAAATTCATGGATAGTGCAAAGTATGGGAACAACGCTTTAGACATCGGGTAGAATAATTATTTCCTATAACATAATTAGAACTTCCCAAATTTACAACTGAAGTGAACCTTTATGTAGCTCCATTAGGGTCTTATGACATAATAATTGGAGTTAATTGGCTGTCCAAACACCAAGCTGTTGTGGACTACATGGAAAAATGTGTAAAATGTCTAGATGATGAGCTGAAACTAGCCATCATTCAAGGAATAAAAGGAGTTTTTCTCGTAAGGTAGATTTTAGCCATGCAATCTGAAAAAGGCAAAAAGAAAAGGTTGTACACTCTTTTCTATAAAAATAGATGATTTATAGGAAACTAATAAATATCCATTTGGCTAATTCGCCACTTTTACAAAGTGCTTTAGTGATGTATTTCTAGAGGAGTTACATGGATTACCACCGAAAAGGGAATTTGAATTCACAATTGACATCAAACTAGAACTGAGCCTATGTCAAAAGTTCCTTATCACATGACAAAAAAAAGATAATTTAGTTAAAAGCTTAAATGCATGATGTCCTCTCTAAGGGCTTAATAAGACCCAAGATTGTGTCACCATGGGGTAATTGATGATTTTCGTGAAGAAGAAGAAGGATGAAACCCTTTGATTGTGTATAGACTATAGGATGTTGAACAAGGCAATAATTAAGAACATATATCCTTTTCCATGGATAGACGATCTCTTCGATCAGATGAGAGGTGCCACATTATTCTCTAAAATAGATCTAAGATTAGGATATCATCAATTAAGAATTAAAGAGGAAGACATTAAAAACACGCTACGAACATTACGAGTTCCCGGTTCTACTATTTGGACTCACTAATGCTTTGGAAACATTTATGAACCTAATGAAAAATGTCTTCTGCTAGTATCTCGATAAGTTTTTACTCATGTTCCTAGATGATATACTCATCTAATCCAAGAATGAACAAGATCACAATGCACATTTGGAAATCGTGTTGGAGATTTTGAGAAAGAACAAGCTTTATGGGAATTTAGCTAAATGCACTTTCTATTAGAAGGAGATATAATATCTTGGTTATATAATTAATGAGAATGAAATTTCCATGGACCCTGTGTGCTATCCACTTTAAAACAACCCACTTGAGACCCATGAACAACCTAGGTTTAGTTAGAAAATTATGGAATATATATTTTTTGATTAGGAGTTAATGACCAAAGTCTCAAAGACAATTAAATTCAACTGATAACTTTTCCCATTATAATAATTACTAATTTCCCATTATAAAGAAACAAGTGTAATAAGTCCACACCTAGCTCAAATCTCCCTAGGGATTAATTTAAATACTGATTACACTGACATTTTAGCTAAATATTCCCTGATTAAAAATTTTAGGGTTAAGGGACCCAAAAAAATTAAATACCCAAGGTATTTAATTCCACAAGATCAAGACAAGAGTAGGGTTAAATTACAGTGAGGAAAGGAATACCTATTTAAAACATCAGAGTAAGGTCTCACTTACCCACTCCCGAACTCGATTAAGAGTGTCTATAACTAGGTTACAAGGCAACAACTGCCACTAACAGATTTCAGAACAAGTCTAAAATTACTAGATCATACTTTTCATTTATTAACAATTATCAAGGTCACATGGTTCAAATTTTAGGGTTAGAAGTTTCAGTTAGGTTCAGGGAGTAATTTACCCCCATACCCAACTCTCTAATAGGCTCAGAGTTTCAACTTGATTTTTCTCATACCTAACACTTCCAAAATTTCCCTAAATCATTCCCATTAGATAGGAAATTTTCTCACCTTTCTAGTGATATAAAGAAGTCCTCCTAACTCCTTTAGGAACTCAAGATATGAGCAAGTGGACTTTAGGGGTCAAATTTTCCCCAAGGGGACACGTGTCAAGAGGAGAGGAAAAACCCTTTGGTGGGTTGGCGGGTCATGGGGTGGCTTTAGAAAATTTTCTCCCCATGTGGCATAAATGAAAACTTCTCCGTGCCTCTGCGGACCCTTGATGGACACGCGTCGAGTCCTGGTTCAAAGTGGGAGAGGGTGAGGGAAGGCAACGTGTTGGGGTGATTTGGTGAACTTTTCCAAAAGGAAAAAAAAGGTGAAAGGCACACGCGGGTCCACGCACTTGTGGAGGAGAAAATCCCAAGGTGAGGATGGGGTTTGGGGCGGCAGGGAAATTGTTCAAAATTTTTCCAAGGTAGAAACAAAAAAATGATTCTCGCCCTTCCCGCTTTGCCACCCCAAGGTGCCAGTGAAACCTTTGATTGGGTGCGGGCCAGCGGGAAAAATGGATTTTTTTCCAAAATTTTCAAAAATTTAAAGGGAAAAAGATGCCGCTCCTCCACCTCGCCCGTGAGGAAACATGGCATCCTTTCATTGATGCAGTCAGCGGAGGAAAAGATGAAATTTTTCTCAAGTCATTTTTTTTTAATAAGGCAATTCAACATGAAATTTTTGGGTTCAGGCCCACCGGGAAAATTTTCCTCCAACACACAAAAAATTCAAAGTGCCATAACTTGAGCTTAAAAGGTCAGTTTGGGAAAGCAAGGACTTTTGGAAAGATCTCAAGACCTCTTTGCACTGAAAGAATAAATTTTACATTTTGATAAAGTTTAAAGGGTAAATTGTTCAAAATTTTCCCAAGGAAAAAAAAAAAAACAAAGGATTCTCCCCCTCCCCCGCTGCCACCCCAAGGTGCCACGTGACACCCTACGATTGTTTGCAGCCTCGACAGTGGCAAAATGGAATTTGTTTCCAAAATTTTCAAAAAGGTTAAAGGGGAAAAAGATGCCGCTCCTCCACCTTTGCCCGTGAGGACACATGGCAGCCTTTCATTGATCAGCAGCCAATAGAGGAAAAGATGAAATTTTCCCAAGCCATTTTTTTTTAATAAGGCAATTTGAATAGAAATTTTTGGGTTGCGGGCCCACCAGGGAAAATTTTCCCGCCAAGGCACAAAACTTCAAAGTGCCATAACTTGATCTAAAAATGTCGGGCTTTGGGAAAGCAAGGACTTTTTGGAAAGATCTCGATGCCCTCTTTGCATAAAAGCATAAATTTTACATTTTGATAAAGTTTAAGGGGTAAATTTTGCAAAAAGGATCTACGGAGCTTTTAATAAGCCAACTGGTAATTTCCAACTTTCAATTTTGATTAAATTGGGTCTCCTCCTTCACTCAACATGTCAAACAGACATGGAGGATTACTCTAGGAAGGATTTTGAAAGGTTTAGGAAGTTAAATTTGTTCATTTGATTTAAATTTGAATTTTTTCCATCAAATGATAGAAAACGGCTGAGGAAGGGATTGTGTTCAAATTTGTAATGTTTAAATTGTTTTCTTAAGTGTTATTTTTCAATTGAGTTCCTTAGTGTTTTAGCATGCTAAAATATATCATTTTCAAGTTGATTAATGTGTACAGGTTTGAACAGTACAATTTGATTAAATTTGTCAATTTAAAAGTCATAATTCGAGTGATCAAATTTTAAAGGATCTATTTATCAATTTTATCAATTAAATGTGGTATATAGTTTCTAAACTAATTCCAATCCATTTAGTTGTTTCTAAAAAAATCATGTCAAGCAATTCTGATTTCAATTTCATATGTATTTCCCAAAAGAGACAAGCAACATTCTTCCTTCATACGCATTTTCTTTCCTTTGCAAATAAACAGAGCTTCAAATCACAATTTGATATTCCCATTTCATCACAACAATGTAAATAAGAGATGAACTTGCAATTCCTTATTGACTTCAATTATACAACTTACATCTTTCAATGTTTGACAACAATAATAGCATAATTCCTATTTCTTCCAATGTACAGAGTAGAAAACAAATGGCTTTCTCAATTCAAATATACATTCTCATAATCAATTACAACATCATTTCTCCATAACATAACTATTACAATTTCATCCACATCATGTGGGAAAGGATTACAAATAAATATGTTTTCACAAGGGACAGTCCAACTACATTTTTCCATTGCTCCAAGACAACAACATGCACATTTTCTCTTTCTCTAAGTTGATCACAACAAAAGAGGGAAAGGCAATGCTCTCCACCCAACCAAGACATCCAATGAAAGGAGAAGCCTTCCTTCATCATTGGCCCCCGAGCCCTAACCAAAATACAATCAAAGGTGTAATTCAACCATGGAAACAACTGGATTCCACAACACACAACATTCTTTCACATACACATTTCAATATAAACATAATTCAATACAAAATAGCAGTTTACAACTGCAATAGAAAACATTTCAATCAAAACTCAGGCTTGATCATGCAAGCCAAAGGAGCAAGGTCTATGGGGGAAGCTACTTATGCCTCCCAATTGGGAATTGGGCATCCACCAGAACAACCCACCAAAATAATTCATCCCACACACATCCTTATGCCCCCACAAGTTTCTCCTTATGCCCCCCACAGATTTCCTTATGCCCACCCCAAAGTAAGAAATGCAAGCTATTTCTTTTCCATGGTGGATCCCAAACCCAAACTCCTCCAAAAAATCTAATGCCAATGGCATTCCTTATACCCCCCCCACAAGGATTCCCCATAGCCTTCACCTACACCTTCCCTAAGGCAGTCTACCCAAACAACCAACAAAATAAAACAAAGCATGTACTATCCACACAACACAACAAGAAAATGACATCATATAAAAAGAGATTTAAATTCCTACCTCTCCATGGTTACTTTTGTGTCCAAACAACAAGCTTGAAGTTCCAAAATTTAGTACAAAATAACAAATTTCAAGCATGGATAGCTTTCTCCAACTTCCTCCAAAAACAAGAGCTCCACACAAGAAATATGCACCCCAAGGAAGAATGCAAAAAGGTTCAACAACCCAAAACAAGAAGAGAGTTTGAATTAAATAAAAGAGGGAAGAGAAGAGGATGATGTGGATCCATGTAGGATGCCACATCACACATCCTCAAAATTCAAACACAAAAGACAAAGTCCAATCTCCCAAGCACAATAAAGAGGTGGTTGAAAAATGACAAGTTACTTGCACACTCCAAAAAGCCCACACCTCAAGGGACAACAAAATTAATTAATAAGTAAGAAAGTGCAATTAAAAACATGCAGCAAGATGAATAAAATTCATTATAAAAGTCACAAATCACATCTCCATCCATAAGTATGGTTGGTGAATTAAATTTAGAGGCATGGGACAAGTTTTACTTGTCCCACAAGTCTCCAAAAATAGCCCCCAAGGAAAATTCGAATTTCCATGGAGATGGAGTATTTCTTACTCCAAAATCTAACTTACACAAGCTCTTATACAACTTACACATCACTTACAAATTAAATACAAACAACCAACAACTCTTACAATTACTTTCCCATATCCCAATTTGATTTATTTAAATTTTAATCATATGATTCTCACATTAATCCATCACAATTTTAATTAATTTAAAATAAAGGAACACATTACTTAATAAAATACATACAACAATAATAAAAGAAACACACAAACCCATGGTCACATATAAAGGAAATTCCCCCATGGGAATCCCTAACAAAATACAACACACACACAAGACATGTTGCCATGGTGACCTTGTTGAATTCACCTAGAATTCTATTGTGGTTGGTCTCCGATCCCCGATGTTTGTTGTGATATTTAACCTACAAAACACAAATACCTCCTTCAGCCTCATGGCCATATCAGAACATTCAAAATGAATATAAATAAAATCACAAAACCAACTATATAAATGAATCACAACAACATCGAAGTAACAACTACATCATTTGCATTTTTAATCAACAACTTATATCCTCATCAAATAATATCCATTTTCTAGATCAACTCCTAATATCCAAATCACATGTCTAAACAACATCCATAAACATCCATGTCAAGTAATATATCATCATCCACATATAAGGTGTCTCTAATAAACATCATGCATCATAATCAAATCTAGATCAATGATAATCCATGATCAATGTCTAACAACATACTAAATCAAAACATAATAATGTCTATAATGTAATCACAATATCAAAATAAGCATCAAAAGGTGTCAAAGGGAAGTGGGCACTACACCCTGTAAAGATAAGAGCCATTGTAGAGTGGCCAACACTGAAGGATGTGCACAAGGTAAGAAGCTTCATGGGTTTGATAGGGTATTACCATAAATTTGTGAAGGACTTTTCAAGAATAACACATCCAATAATGTCACTCCGAGAAGGACAAACATTTGTGTGGAATGATAAATGTGAGCAGGCATTTAATCTATCAAAGGAGTGCTTGATAACTTCTCCGAGTGCTAACCATTCTTGACCCAAATAGAAATTTTACGGTTATTCGATGCATCCAGGAAGAATTAGAGGAGTTCTATTCTAGGATGAACATGTTATGGCATACAAGGGAAGGAAATTGAAAGTTCACGAGTATAACTATGCCCCTCATGATTTGTAATTAGCCACAATAATTCATTCTTTACATGTTTGGAGTTAATATTTGATGGGGAAACATTTCGAATTAAAAATGACCACTTGGGGCTGAAGTATATTTTCACACATCCCAATTTGAACGCATGATAATGGAGATGGTTAGAATTTCTATTGCAATACAGCTTTGATATCAGTTATATCAAAGGCAAGGAAAATAGGGTAGTGGATGCCTTGAGCTGTAGGAAGTACTTAGCAACTGTTATAACTTTATGAATGAAATTCAAGGAGGAAGTCATGAAGGAGTCACCTACAAATCCATACTATTTACAAGTACATGAAGCTCTAGAAGCTGATCCTAAGGATAAGAGGTATGCTGGTTTTAGTTTTGACAATGATAAAATTCTATGTTTTGAAAATAGAATTTATGTTTTGGAAGGGAATGAACTCAAAATAAAAGTGTTGGGAGAGTTCCAGGATGCACCGTACTCTGGTCATCCGGGAATAACCAAAATGACAATAGACATAAAAAAACAATATTTCTGGAAAGGAATGAAAAAGAACAACATAACTTATGTTTCAAGCTATTTAGAATGCCAAAGGGTAAAGGTAGAGAATGTGCACCTTGCTAGACTATTATACCTACATAACATTCCACACCAAAAATGGCAAGTCATTAGTATGGACTTTTTCCAAGGATCGACTTGACTAAAAACCGACATGATATGATCTTGGTAGTGGTAGAAAAGTTGACAAAGGTAGCTCACTTTATACCGGGAACCTTACCTGATGATTCCCCTTTCTTGCTAAAATATTTGTGCATGAGATATTTCAGTTGCATGGTGTTCTAGAAACAATAATATCAGACAAAGATCCAAAGATGGCATCTCATTTTTGGAAAACATTAAACTCTGGTTTGGGCACTAAACTAAATTTTAGTTCAGCTTATCATCAAGAAAATTGACGATCAGCGAGTGTGTAAACCAAGTGTTAGAAGATATGCTTTGCATGTACTACATGGATCAACAGTATAAGTGGGAAGAATACCTTCCACTAGTTGAGTTTGCATACAATAACTCATATCACTCTTTGCTGAAAATGACACCTTTTGAATCATTATACGGAAGAAAATGCCGAACACCTGTAAGTTGGGACAACATAGAGGATAGAGAAGTGGTTGGATTGGAAATGTTAACTAAAATGGAAAATAAAGTTAAGAAAATTCAGGAGCACTTGAAAGAAATTGCAGACCGACAAAAGAGTTATACAAATCTGCATATGAAGGAAATAATATTTGAAAAGGGAGACAATGTTTTTCTTTGAGTAAAGCCCAAAAAGAGTTCAATATTTTCTAGTCAAATGCCTTCAAAATGCCCTCAATGTCATTATTCTGCCCCATTTTCAAACAAAATCCAAGTTTCCCCCTTGTTGTGCCCCAATTTTTTCATTTATATGGGGTTGTGCCATTTTTCCATTGCCCATTTTGTGCAAAAAAATTAAAGTGGATCGAACTAAGTTGTTTGTTATAAATCTCATTCCCCAGGCCTAAATCATTGACAAATCATGTTTCATTGGATTCAAAACTGAAAAATCCACCTTCCTTGTGTAAAAATTCAATTTTTGGGGCAGTCCTCTGTATTTTCACATTTTGATGGGCTCTCGGGCCATCAAATTAATCATTGCAGAGCTTTTGGTGATGTGGCAGGCTCTCATTGGTCGGGAAGGTCGAAAAAATGTTATAACTTGTCATTTTTGAAATTTTGGCGAAAGGAAAATTTTTTTCTCGAGGCCCGCGCCCAATGGTATGATGACATGTGGCACGGGAGGATCAAGCGGGCGGTGGTGGAGTTGAATTTTTTTCAAATTTTGGCTCAAAATGTCATGGAAAATTTCGACCTGGAGGCCCGCACCCAATGGAAAGGTGACACGTGTCCAGGGAGGTCGACCGGAAAAGTGGGAACTTAGAAGAATTTGAAAGTTTTTGGTTTCAAAATGCAAAAGGAAAATATTTTCCTAGGGGTCCGCATCCAATGAGAAGTGGACACATGTCTAGGGGAGCCAAGGAGAAGCGGGGTTGTGCATGTTTTTGGATTTTTGCCTTTGGAGGCAAAATTTCAAAGTAAAAATTTGAGCCAGATCTCCGCGTGAATCACAAAGTGACACGTATGCTAGAGATGAAATGGAGGGGTGGAGGCTTGTAGGAATTTGAAGTTTTTTAACTTCAAATGGTAAAAAGGAATATTTGGCTCAAGGTCCCACCACCAATGAACAAAGGACACGTGTCCAACCTTTGATGGAAATTCGTGAGCATGGAGGAAAGATGGAAAATTTCCCAAACTTTGGCGAAAAATATTAAGGTAAAAATTGACCCGTGGAAAATTTGAAGGTGTCTCCCTGTAGCCAATTAGGGGGAGACACGTGGAATTATTAAAAAAGGCAAGAGGGAGAGCTCGGGCCCGCTAAGGTTTTTGTGCTCGTGGAGGAATGAAGGAAAATTTGATGAGTCGGCTCCACTAAATCCAATGGGAGAGTGACACATGGCAGAGGGAGCAGTGGGTGTTCGGGGGCATGGAGAGTTTTTAGAAAATGTTCCTTTTCTCAAAAAGTGGCAAAATTCATCAAATTGGCCATGACCTCGGTGGGGACCCACAAGAGGACACGTGGCGCATCCAGGGGCTCGCGGGGAAAATATTCAAAATTTTCCCGAAGTCAAAAAGGGTTTAAAATGCATTTTTAGGATTGGGGGCCTGCCCCAATCGTATTTGGACACGTGTCCCACCTTATTCAAAGGCAAAAAGATAATTTCAGTGTTTTTGAAGGGGATTTGAATCTGACACATGGAGGGCAGAGATTTAAAGTTGATTTTTAATCAACGTTGCTAGTGTAATTTTGTTTTTGGGCACCATGGAAGCTCCAAGAAGCTTGGAATCATCGTTTCTTCACCAAAATGCATGAAATTTTATATGATTTCGCATCCTTTTGGCCTTCTGAGTGTAATGGAATCATTTTTATGAGCTGATTCGGTGCCCTATAGTGTTTTTTATGAAATATTTTCTCATTTCGTGAAAAAACGTGAAAGGTGAAAATTAAAATTGTAGAGTTAAAAATGGTGAGGGAAAAAGGTAGAAAATGATTGCAAATGCATGTTGGCATGTCTAAATGCCAAAAACATGACCCTGGGATGGATAAGGATCTGAGTTCATGCAATATTTTAAAATATTTGTGCATCCCTGGCAATATGTGAGCTGTTTTATAGTTTGATGTCATTTTCATGAAATGGATAAGAGTTGTATAACAAATTTGATCCCTTTGGCATATTCTTTGCTTGGGATGCAAGGATCCAAGATGGCAGGGGGTATATGATGTATTTTGGAGGCATTTTGTAGGTTTGTTGAGAATTTTGGAGAAGGAGAGAAGAATTTTCACAAGGAAAACTAGAAGAAGTCCATTTCTTTTGGAGAAACTGCCTGAGAGCCATTTTTTATTCTGTTTGCATCAAATGTTCATCATGTTGAGTTGGTTTCAGCTATAAAGCCATCAACAAGCTTTGAGATTGTCTAAATAACATTCCCTTGCTGATATATTTGATCAAATTCTTGGATTAACTAGTTTTATCTCTTGGCAAAGCTTGCATACACTTTGTATTTCAAGTATGTTTTCAATTTGTGTTTCATGCTCATGTTGAAATCTTGTGTTTGGGATATTTATTGGTCATACATGGTCTTATTTCTTGTAGATGGTTTGAAGGCATCTATAATCTTCCATTGAGAAGAGCATTCATTTGATGAGGATAAAAATATTTAAATTCATCTTACCTTCCTTGATTAAATTGAGGTGTTTGTAAACCTTTGGGTGTACCTTAGGTCATGATCTAATAAGGGTTTCTAAATATTCATTGATATTTTGCTTCAAGCCTTTGTGGCAGGTTATCAAAGTTTGTATGGAATAGTGTAGATTTGGGCATCCATGTGTGCACACATCCTAGTTGAAAGAGCACTTTAAATTCATTGAAACATCTCTGTTGTTTAGGTGTTGTATTCATTTGCAAAGTTTCCCAAAGAAGGTGATGATTTCTAACTACTCTTGTCCCAACATCTCTCATCAAAATTTCATTTTAAACTAACTCATCCTACCTACAATACCCCCTACATCTGCATTGTGTGTCCACAAAAGAATTCAATCCTTTCACTAAAATGCACAAAGTTGATCAGGGTTTTATCATGTCTTTAGCAGCTCTAGCTTTGTTTTGAGAACATTTCCATCATTTAGTAGTGACAACTCCTTTGAGTTTGGATAATGGATACTTGATCATGTTTTCACAAAGCCTCTTCCATATCATATGCAAAACATAAGGATATCTCCATCTCCTTACCATATAGGGCTGCAATATAGGTTCTCTTGCCTTGGTTGATAGGCACAACCTAAAATAGTGAGGGTTAGATCAAAACCCTCTTGAAGGTGCTATCCACTCCCTCAATTCTTGAATGAAAACAAGCAAGATAGGTGCATCCCTGGCTACAAATGACATACAAGTCATCTATCTATCCTTGAGTGTCTTGTGCAAGTTCATGATGCTATTCAAGTTGTGAAGGAGATTAAATCTAGATACCAACACCCGAGTGGTGCCAGTTGCCGCTGGGGACTTCTTGCAATTTCTTGGTGGTTTTGAAGTATTTGAAAGGTTTGAGCATTTGTGTGATTAAGTATTTGAGCTGTTACAATTCTTGAGATATCATTTCATACTTCAGATCTGCATGTTTTGGGTAAAAAGATTTCAAGCTCAGCCTACTCTTCTCATTTACTAGTAGTTTATATGATTTGGATGCATTGTTTTTGGTTGAATTAAGAAGAAGATCTGAATTGTAAAACCTTGCAAAGTTTTCATTCATAGCATACATTTGACAAAGTATTTTAGTGCTTTCTTACACAACTAAGGTGGAAATCCTTAGTGGCGACTCCATGCTGTTGGGATCTTGAAATACCAGTTGTCTAACACATTTTGTCATTTGAAATTTGTTGTTTAAATCTGTCAAGTTGGAGGGAAGGAGATCCCTCTTCATCAAGGAATCTTCTAATAAATTTCTCACCAAATCAAGAAGCTCTAAACTAGAAGGAAGAAGAGTGTGGAAAGTGGTTGGTGATTTGGTTGCAAGAAAAGAAATCCCCATAGTTGAATTTGAAGGAGAGCAACCTATTATTGAAGATTATAATTCTTCTTCAAGTGGATCTGATTCAGGAAATCTTCTTGCTGATTCTCATTCTCCATCAGGTGAGGGACCTTCTTGTGTATTTAAAAAACTCACTCCTAGATCTGCTCCTGTGGTTTCTAAGTTTGCTAAAGTTTATCAAGAGAGAGAGCCTTTGGGGGGTTGTCATTTTAGAGATCATTCATCTATTCCAATCAGACCCATTACTACTCCTCATCATCTTGTTTCACCTCCAAGATCACCCCCACCAAACAATATGGCTCAACCTAGACCTCCATTTGTTGTTAACACCTTTGGTCCTATAAATTTTGGAGGAATGGATGGTTATCCAAATGTTGTCCCACAAGATGTGAGAAATAGGTTACCAAAATTCCAAGGTAACAATGCCATAACTAGAGATCAACATCTCAAACTCTTTGTTAACATGATGGAAGATTTTGAGATAGAATTTGAGGATGTGTATATTAAGTTGTTTATCCATACACTTGAGGAAGATGCAAGAGATTGGTACAAATCTCTTCCTGATAACTCTATTGATTCATGGAATGAGATGAGTAATGCATTCAGATTATAATATGGAGACAAAACAGATCCAAGGTTCCTTCTATCCGAGTTTGAGAACATCAAGAAGAACCCTAATGAGACCATTCATGATTTTAATACAAGATTTAATAAAACATTGAGAAGGTTTCCTGTCATTTTGAGGCCTTGTGATGAATCTTGCTTGATCAAATATGCTAGATGCATTTGATAAAAAGGAAGCCTATTACTTGAGAGACAAAAATCCTACAAACTTGAGACAAGCTTTCACCATGGCACTTCAAATTGAAAATAATATCAAGGCTATTGGTAAACCACTCAAGAGGGATGGTGTGAAGCTGATAAACCCGAGAAGCCTCAAGCTAGCAAGGGTGCTGATTTGGAAGATGTTGTCAAGACTTTGGCAGGGGCTGTCAAAGAAATTTCTTACAAGTTAGCCCGGGCTGAGAAAGGAATTGGGAAAAGTTCACAAGGACAGCAAAGAACTCAAAACCATGATAGATTTGGAAATCATCCTAGAGGTGATCAAAGACAAGATGATAGAGGTAAAGGTCATGTTGGATCTGCAAGTAGACAACCCCAAGCACATGAAAATAGAGTGGTGCCTGACCCTTTGACTGCAAGAGTTGCTACTGTTCAAGAAATTGCTGATATGGATTGGTGTGACAGATGTTTTCTTCCTCATCCACCATGTGAAATGGACCAACAAGATATTGATGATGATAATGGGAATGAAATGGATGATGACATTTGTATGATGGGCAGCTCTTCAGGCTCACAACAAGCAGCAACATCAACAGATGTGATGAGTGCAAGGACTGCAGTAACCTTTTGGGATTGCATAAAGAGGGTACCATTTCTTTCCCTTTTTCAAACTCAGGATATAGATGTAGTTCAGGATTTTGAAATTCCTAATAATGACTTTGAATATCTAAGGGCTCTAATGATCAAGAAGTATGATGGTGGTATTCCTTCGGAGGAAGATAGACAATTGTTAATGAATGATGTGGTTGGTCAAGAGAAAGAATACAATACTAGAAGTAAAGTTGTTAGAGGAGCTGGTCCTCAAGCCAAACCAAAGACACCCTTGCTCACAAGCATTCCCAAAGATAATCCTAGAAAAGAAACAATTTCCAAGAACCATGTTGTCCCATGCAAAAATATCAGTCCTCTTCATGCCCAGGCTGCCAAGAATACTTCTCCATCTGATGAACCTTCTTGTTTCTCTTCCAATGTTGTTTTACCAAAGAATGTTCCATATGATATAGCTTAGGTTTTGAACCAAATTAAAGTGAGTGTTCCAAATTGAATTCTTAGAATTCCTGAACATAAGAAGAGAGCATTTGAAGTACTTGGGATTGAAAGAAGAAAAGGTTACCCCAAGTAAAAATGTAAATGTTGTTGAGACTCCTCTTCAAAGCATTGTTGGCCTGAAACACCACCACCAATGGAAGATCTTGGAGAGGCACCTGAAGTGTATTTGGGGACATCCTTGGTTGATTCCCAATTGAATGTTGATCCATTTTTCACAACTTTTCTCATAAAAGATAGGTTGCTTCACAATTGCATGTTTGATTCGGTGCATCATGTAATGTCATGCCTCTAGAAGTCATGAATGAGTTGGATATCAAAGTGATAACAGCATATGGGAAGTGTACAGCCATGGATTCAAGGGAAGTGCTGGTTGTTGGTTGTGTGAAGGGTTTAGTAGTGCAACTTGCAGCCTATCCGGGTAAGAATTTAAAACTTGATGTTGTAATTGTTGACTGCCCTGCCAAATGGGGTATGCTTTTGTCAAGAAAATGGGCTGCAAGTGTTGGTGGTAGTGTTCAAATGGAAATGTATTTTGCCACCATTCCCATTGAGGGCAGCCTTGTCAAACTCTATGGTGAAAAGAAGATGTTACACTTGATTGAAGATCCCAACAATGCTTCTTATGAAGTGTTGTTTGTTGATGTAGATGTTGATAACTTCATTGGTTTTGCTGATGGAAAGGAGAATAAGATGGACAAATCAGAGTGCCTTGGTATGGTAGGTTCTCCATGGACATTACTATTTGATGGAGCTTGCTCCAAATTTGGAAATGGTGCTGGTATAGTGTTGGTCTCTCCTAGTTTGGAAGAGTTCCTTTCTCCTTCAAGCTCAATTTTGAGTGCACTAACAACATTGATGAGTATGAGGCATTATTATTGGGATTAAGGATTGCATGGAAATATGGAGTGAAGGATATTGTTGCCAAGGGGGATTCAGAGCTGGTTGTCAAGCAAGTAAGAAAGTTATATGCCACAAAAAATCAGCGTATGAAACAATATAAGCATGTTGTTTGGGACTTGATTGAAATGTTTGATTCCTTTAACATTGTTTACCATGATAGAAGTCTTAATGCTGCTGCTGATAAGCTGGCTGTTCCTTGGTTCTAGATTTGACAATTGCACCATTTCACCTTTTTGTGAATATGATATTGAAGTGCTAACAAGGCCAGCTGTCCCGGATAATGTGAAACATTGGCAGATTTTTGATGATGATGCACAAGTGTTGAGATTCTTACAATGCCAAGGTGAGTTTGCTGGTCAGAATATTGATTGGGAACCAATGGTATGCATGAATGAAGGTAGAGAAACTTTGTTTGACAAGGATATTATACAATTGAAAACAAATACCATTCCTAAAGGTCTTGTTGCACTTGAATCCAATTTTAGCAATGTTGATTACATCATAAATAGAAACTTGTTTGCTTCAAGGGATGTGGAAGAGCACAACTTGGGAACTAAAGGAAAACCAAGAAAGATTTGGTTGGGTAGCCATCTCAAGGAAAAAGAGAAAAATAGTCCTATGCCCAACTTTTAAAGAAATATCAAGATTGCCTTGCTTGGTCTTATTCAGAGCTAAAGGCATATAGAGAAGATTTATTTCAGCATGAGATTCCTCTTGAGGCCAAGACTAAGCCATTTAGACAAAAACAAAGGCCTATTAATCCACTTCTTTCCATGAAAATGCAAGAAGAATTGAAGAAATTGAGAGATGGTGGCATCATTCAGCCTACTAGATACTCTTCTTGGGTGCAAACCTTGTGCTAGTTAGAAAGAAGAATGGTGATATCAGAATTTGTGTGGATTTTAGGAATCTAAACAAAGCATCTATGAAGGACAACTACCCATTTCCAAACATGGAGAATATGTTGCAGCTTGTAACAGGGTTAGAGATGCTTTCTACTTTGGATGGTTTCTCCGGATACAATCAAGTAGTTGTCAAAGAATCAGAAAGACTTAAGACAACCTTCACTACTCCTTGGGGGACTTATGTTTTTGTAAGGATGCCTTTTGGATTGATGAATGTTGGTGCTACTTTTCAAAGGGCAATGGATGTTTCCTTTGTTGGTTATATCAATGAATTCATAGTAGTTTACCAAGATGATGTGACTATTTTTTCAAGATAGCAAGAGCAGACCATTTGCAACACCTAGAGAAAGATGCTGATCAGATGTAGAGAGTATGGCATTTCACTTAATCCAAAGAAGTGTCATTTTGGCATGTAAAAGGCCAAGTTTTTGGGACATATTGTGTCTAAAGAAGGTGTTATGATAGACCCTGAGAGAGTGGAAGCAATCAGCAAGGTGCCTATTCCAAGAACCAAGAAAGGTATTCAATCTTTCTTTGGCCAAATCAATTTCATTAGAAGGTTTGTTTCTAATTTTTGTTGAGCTAACTCTCCCAATCACAAGCATGCTAAGAAAGGATCAAGTTATTAAGTGGGAAGAGGCTTCCATCCAAGATTTTGAAGGAATAAAGGATGCACTTAAACATGCACCTATTTTGGCAGCTCCAAACTATAAGAGACCTTTCCAAATCTTCTCTTTTGCATCTGAATTTACTATTGCTTCAGTTTTGTTACAAAAGGATGAGAATGGAGTTGAGAGGCCTATTGCTTTCTTTAGCAAGGCTTTACAAGTAGCTGAGTTGAAGTATACAATCATGGAAAAATAGGCATTTGCATTAGTGAAAGAAACAAAGATTTTTAGGCCCTACATTTTGAGTTCAAAGGTTGTTGCCTATGTTCCTCATACAATGGTTAAAGACATCTTATCTGACATGGAAATATCAAGCAAGAGATGTAGGTGGGTTAACAAACTTCAAGAATATGACATGGACATTCAAACTACAAAGTTGGTAAGAGGTTTGGGTCTTGCCAGGCTCATGGCTGAGAGTAATTTGCAAAATGTAGAAGTGAATCAGCTAGAGGAAGAAAGGGCAGATCTACTTGACAAATTGATGAATTCTGAATGGTACAAGGATGTGGTCTTCTACCTCAAGCACTATATGTTGTCCTAGTCACTTGAATAAAAATAAAAAAAGAGCCCTCAAGCTGGCTTCTTGAAATATATCATAATAGACCTTGGGCTAGCTTGGAAGAACCCTGAAGGTGTCCTCTTGAAATGCATAACTAAAGATGAAGCTCCCAAGTTGATTGCTGATTTCCATGGGGGAGTTTGTGGAGGAAATTTTTCTGGTAGAGTGACAACACATAAGATTTTAAGAGCTGGTTATTGGTGGCCTACTCTTTTTAAAGATGCAAACCAGCTGGTTAGAAAATGTGATAGTTGCCAATGCTTCTCAGGAAGATTGAAAGCTTCAAGCTCCCTTCCTTTGCAGCCTGTATCAATTGAAGCTCCTTTCAAACAATGGGGAATGGATTTCATAGGTGAGATCTCAAATCCTTCTAGTGCTGGTTATAAATGGATCCTTGTAGCAACTGATTATTTTACAAAATGGGTTGAAGCCATTCCATCTAGAAAGGAAACACACCAAGTGGTGATGGATTTCTTGTTGAATCATATCATATGTAGGTTTGGAGTTCAGTTAAGATTGTATCTGATAATGCTATGTGTTTTAGAGCCAAGCCTTTGATGGCAATATGTAATGAATATGGGATAAATCTGACTTATTCTTCAAATTACAATCCACAAGGGAATGGACAAGCTGAGTCAAGTAATAAGAACTTGCTCAAGATTATTAGAAGGAATTTGGAGATCAACAAGAAGAAGTGGGGAGAGAAATTGAAATTTGTAGTTTGGGCAGATAGAATAACTCCTAAAAGAGAAACTGGTAAGAGTCCATTTGAATTGGTGTATGGAACACAAGCATTGATTTGCTGCCATTACATTTGCAATTATCCACATTTTAGTTTGCCCAGCAGTTAGAAGATCAAGAACATGGCCCATATGAATCAAGGATAAATCAAATCATTGAGTTAGATGAAGAAAGAAGAGCCTCTCATCAAAGGCATGTCAGATTTAGGGAGAAATTGAAGAAGTTGTTTGATAAGAAGGTCACCCTAGAGCTTTCAAGTGTTGGAGATCTGGTTTTGCTGTGGGATAGTAGGCATGAAGACAAGGGAAAGCATGGAAAGTTTGATGCTCTATGGATGGGCCCTTATGCCATTGATATCAGGATTGGAGAAAATACATTTTTTCTCAAGGATTTGGATGGGGATTTTTTGGAGCTGCTGTTAATGGCAGACATTTAAAACATTTCTTGGATTAAATCCCCATGTGAGGTATGCACAAGTTGTACATTTTGTATAGCCCTTGTTTTTTTTTGTCTTTGCCTTGTTTTTCTGTTGTTGGCTCGTGGTTTGCCCTTTTGTCCTTGGCAACCATTTTTGGTCTGGTTTTCTTGCCTATTTTTGGTGAAAATTCTAGTTTTTGGGGCTGCAACTGCATGTTTTGACTCCTTGCCCAATGGATTTTGGCACTTGGTCTATGTTTTGATCTTGTGGCACTCACTGGGAGTGCCCATCCCAAGAAGGAGCCAATGTTGGTGCAATTACTGAGGTTTGCACACTTTGCCCTAATTCTCTACATCCTTTTTCTCAAAAACATCTTTTAGCTCGAGCGGGTGATATGAAACTCATTTTTCTAGTCAAATGCCTTCAAAATGCCCTCAATGTCATTATTTTCCCCATTTTCAAACAAAATCCAAGTTTCCCCCTTTGTTGTGCCCCAATTTTTTCATTTATACGGGTTGTGCCATTTTTCCATTGCCCATTCGTGCAAAAAATTAAAGTGGATCGAACCCAAGTTGTTTGTTGTTAAAATCTCATTCCCCAGGCCTAAATCATTGAAAATCATGTTTCATTGGATTCAAAACTGAAAAATTTTTCCTTCCTTGTGTAAAAATTCAATTTTTGGGGCATCCTCTATATTTTCACATTTTGACGGGCTCTCGGGCCGTCAAATTAATCATTGTAGGCATTTTGGTGATGTGGCAGGCTCTCATTAGCCGGGGAAGGTCAAAAAAATGTTATAACTTGTCATTTTTGAAATTTTGGCGAAAGGAAAATTTTTTGCTCGAGGGCCCGCGCCCAATGGTATGATGACACGTGGCATGGGAGGATCAAGCGGGCGGTGGTGGAGTTGAAATTTTTTTCAAATTTTGGCTCAAAATGTCATGGAAAATTTTGACCTAGAGGCCCGCGCCCAATGGAAAGGTGACACGTGTCCAGGGAGGTCGACCGGAAAAGTGGGAACTTAGAAGAATTTGAAAGTTTTTGGTTTCAAAATGCAAAAGGAAAATATTTTCCCGGGGGTCCACATCCAATGAGAAGTGGACACATGTCTAGGGAGCCAAGGAGAAGTGGGGTTGTGCATGTTTTTTGGATTTTTGCCTTTGGAGTCAAAATTTCAAAGTAAAAATTTGAGCTAGATCTCCGTGCGAATCACAAAGTGACACGTATGTAGAGATGAAATGGAGGGGTGGAGGCTTGTAGGAATTTGAAGTTTTTAAATTCAAATGGTAAAAAGGAATATTTCGGCTCAAGGTCCCACCACCAATGAACAAAGGACACATGTCCAACCTTTGATGGAAATTCGGAGCATGGAGGAAAGATGGAAAATTTCCCAAACTTTGGCAAAAATATTAAGGTAAAAAATTGACCCGTGGAAAATTTGAAGGTGTCTCCCCACGCCAATCAAGGGGAGACACGTGGCATTATTAAAAAAGGAAAGAGGGAGAGCTCGGCCCACTAAGGTTTTTGTGCTCATGGAGGAATGAAGGAAAATTTGATGAGTCGGCTCCGCATCTAATGGGAGAGCGACACGTGGTGAGGGAGCAGCGGGTGTTCGGGGGCACGGAGAGTTTTTAGAAAATTTCCTTTTCTCAAAAAAGTGGAAAAATTCATCAAATTGGCCCGTGACCTTGGTGGGGACCCATAGGAGGACACGTGGCGCATCCAGGGGCTCGTGGGGAAAATATTCAAAATTTTCCCGAAGTCAAAAAGGGTTTAAAATGCATTTTTAGGATTGGGGGCCCGCCCCAATCGTATTTGGACACGTGTCCCACCTTATTCAAAGGAAAAAGGTAATTTTGGCATTTTTGAAGGGGATTTGAATCTGACACGTGGAGGGAAGAGATTTAAAGTTGGTTTTAATCAATGGCTTGTGCATTTTCATTTTTGGGTGCCATGAAGCTCCAAAGAACTTGGAATCATCATTTCTTCACCAAAATGCATGAAATTTTATATGATTTCACATCCTTTCGGCCTTCTGAGTGCAATGGAATCATTTTTATGAGCTGATTTGGTGCCCTATAGTGTTTTTCATGAAATATTTTCCTCATCCCGTGAAAAAACGTGAAAGGTGAAAAATTAAAGTTGTAGAGTTAAAAATGATGAGGAAAAAGGTAGAAAATGATTGAAAATGCATGCTGGCATGTCTAAATGCCAAAAACGTGACCTTGGGATGGATAAGGATCTGAGTCCATGCAATATTTTAAAATATTTGTGCATCTTGGCAATATGTGAGTTGTTTTACTGTTTGATGTCATTTTCATGAAATGGATAAGAGTTGTATAACAAATTTGATCCCTTTGGCATATTCTTTGCTTGGGATGCAAGGATCCAAGTTAAAGGGGTATATGATGTATTTTGGAGGCATTTTAGAGGTTTTGTTGAGAATTTTGGAGAAGGAGAGAAGAATTTTTACAAGAAAACTGGAAGAAGTCCATTTCTTTTGGAGAAACTGCCTGAGAGCCATTTTTGATTCTGTTTGCATCAAATGTTCATCATGTTGAGTTGGTTTCAGCTATGTAAAGCCATCAACAAGCTTTGATATTGTCTAAATAACATTCCCTTGCTGATACATTGATCAAATTCTTGGATTAATTGTTTTATCTCTTGGCAAAGCTTGCATACACTTGTATTTCAAAGTATGTTTTCAATTTGTGTTTCATGCTCATGTTGCAATCTTGTGTTTGGGATCTTTATTGGTCATACATGGTCTTATTTCTTGTAGAGGGTTTGAAGGCATCTGCAATCTTCCATTTAGAAGAGCATTCATTTGAGTGAGGATAAACAGATTTAAATTCATCTTACCTTCCTTCATTAATGAGGGTGTTTGTAAACCTTTGGGTGTACCTTAGGTCATGATCTAATAAGGGTTTCTAAATACTTCATTGATATTTTGCTTCAAGCCTTTGTGGTAGGTTATCAAATTTTGTATGGAATAGTGTAGATTTGGGCATCCATGTGTGCACACATCTTGGTTGAAAGAGCACTTTAAATTCATTGAAACATCTCTTGTTGTTTAGGTGTTGTTATTCATTTGCAAAGTTTCCCAAAGAAGGTGATGATTTCTAGCTACTCTTGTCCCAACATCTCTCATCAGAATTTCATTTTAAACTAACTCATCCTACCTACAATACCCCTACATCTGCATTGTGTGTCCACAAAAGAATTCAATCCTTTCACTAAAATGCACAAAGTTGATCAGGGTTTTATCATGTCTTTAGCAGCTCTAGCTTTGTTTTGAGAACATTTCCATCATTTAGTAGTGACAACTCCTTTGAGTTTGGATAATGGATACTTGATCATGTTTTCACAAAGCCTCTTCCATATCATATGCAAAACACAAGGATATCTCCATCTCCTTACCATATAAGGGCTGCAATATAGGTTCTCTTGCCTTGGTTGATAGGCACAACCTAAAATAGTGAGGGTTAGATCAAAACCCTTATGAAGGTGCTATCCACTCCCTAAAATCTTGAATGCAAACAAGCAAATAGGTGTGATCCCCAGCTACAAATGACATAAAAACCATCTATCTATCCTCAAATAATTATGAATAATGGGAAAATGAATGTTTATTCGAATAATTAAGTGTTAAATGTGGATGATGGTAATTAGTCATCTAAGTACTTAATTAAATATTAAGTACTTAGATAACTAAATACTAATTTTATTAATATAAATGCAGATTAATTATGAGGTGGTACTATGTATTGTCATGTTCAAATTTTTTTGGTGTTAAGTCGATTAGGATGACATAGTCCTTAATCAATATGGTCACTGCACAACCATGGGGTTGTGTTGATGCCCGTATGAACTAAGGGTGATATCGATCCTAAGGCAACTTGCAGTTGCAATTAAAAACAATCTTTGAATGTACCTTGACATGTGATATTGGATACTATCTATTGGCATGAAAAGAAGAAATTGAATCTGCGGTTCTGTTTATTTTATAGAGGTATTAACCTTCTGTAGGGACATTTGGAAAATGATAATAAAATAAAGGTAAATGAAATCTGATGGTTTAAGTTGGGTAAATTTATTTCTTGTTAGTTTTATTTTGACCCGAGATCCTCGTGACTTGAAGGGTTGGATCATTTTATCCATACCTTTTCATTTAATGCATTTACTTCATTATTTGATTTAGATTAATTAATTTTCTTTCTGGAAATTTTAAAAGTGGAAAATACAAGGGGAAACTCTAGAAAAATTTCTTCAGAATTCTATACTTAGTCATTTTTATGGAATAAAATTATTCGGATGACTTTGATGGCATGAGAATTATTCTATGATAATGTTGTTACAAAATAGATGTATTTTTCCTTGAATGTTAGTTTACCTAATTTTTTTGATTGGTTTGATTCATGTGATGTGCAAAGATAGTGGTTCTGACAAATATCGGGAACCCGAAACCTCCACCAATCGCATGGTTTGCGATTGAAGAAGTGAGAGGTTTGTATGTGAAGTGTTCCTTTGGGAACACTTCACATATATACCCCACACCTCTTTCATCACCAGCTATGGGACTGCTAGAGGATTCTAGCTCCCTACCTTTGGCGGAAGCATTACCGTTGCATAATAGTTTAGTTATGTGTGATGACTAATCTACTTTATTTGTCAAAAACATAGTTAAGCGAATAGATTAACTTCTTTCTAGTTCTTTGAATCTGACACCCCCAAACAAATAGTGTCATAGGTTCTATGATGGTGTATGGAAGTTCTATCACCAACATGTGAAGAACAACATTAGAATGGAAGATTTTTGTTAATGATATTTGATCCTATTGTACTTGTAATTAAATATTTAGAAACTTGTCTTGGACAAGATGTCCTTTATACTAGTCCATTTATGGACAAGACTCGTAATATATAATTGTGTTGGCTGATTTCTATATGTCTACATACATTGTTACTATAAGGGATTTGGTAACTAAATGGTAGATTTGATGAAGTTAAGGTTTCTCATATTTAACTATCTTATGATTAGAATGGGTATGGTTTATGATAATAAAGTTATACCTCATATCTATTTGTCTCTCCATTACAGTAAAGATATTATTATGGGTAAAGAAAATAATATTAAGTGAGTTATAAAACTGTATTTGGAAGGGTAAAGATACATGATCATAGTATTAAATTTAAAAGGATAAAAATTTGTCCATGACAACATTTGGATTAATCTAAAAGAGTTTATGCAATAAATAAGTGATTGATATTTAGTTGGTCAAATAAATTTGAGATTAGTCAACATTAAATATGAAGGAATCTAACAAGAAGTATGATATAATCTCATCTTGTGAATCCAATTATCACCTATTAGGATGTAAAGGATATTTAAAAGAAATCATCTTCCTTCACTAAGAAAATAAAAGAATCCTAAGTTGAGATTATCTCTAGCTTTAAACAAGATGTGAGATATAGTCATAATAAAGTATATATATGACTTTGTTTAATGGATAATGAATCAAGATATACTAAATCATGACATTGTAAGGTTAATAAGACTGGTGGAATCTTTACTAGGGATCTAACATACCTTTTCTATAGAAAGGCTAGAACGTATGGATAGGGAAGAAAAGTGATAATCACTTCATGATCTTATCCATCTATCCAAAGTAATTAGATGCGTAAACTATATTTCACTAAGTAATTGGATAATCCATGAAGGTCACAATCCTTGTAGGAACTACTTAATTAATGCACGTTGTAGGATACCTACGAGTGGCCCATAGGTTGTTTAATGTGGTAACATATTAAGCAATGGATTGGCCTCCCATAGGTAACCAATAACGGACATTGGGGTTCCTTGTACTCATGAAGTTGAACAATTAGGAATTCAGAAAAGTCTTAATAGGTTCACCTACTTAAGTTTAATAAATCTAGATAAATGTGATGAGACATTTGTGAGGTGATGGGAAGAAAAGTTTAGATGCTATGTGCACTCATCTATACTAAGCGTACATAGTACAACTAAATAAATTTAGCCAAATTAATATGCTTCTTTGGGTACATTTTCTAATCACCGTGATTCCTCAAATCTGAAGTATAATATACAAGATGGAGTTTTACTAAATGAAAATATAGGTAGACACTAGAGGATCAGTCACATGTTCTCACTACCAAAGTATAGTAAAACCAAGCAAGACTATTTATAAACATTCAAACGAATGTTAAGGGTGATCGTGGAGATCAGGGATAACTAACCCTTACAAACGCATGCACAAGGTTTATCACTAAGTTATAAGATGGATTAATTTATTAAGAAATGATGCATAAAAATGATTTATCTTGTTACCTAATTTAAATATGTAGAGGAATGTCTATTTGCTATTAATTTAATATGACTTATGACATTAACTAGATTTATCTAGTTATCGATTTATATATGCGAGATGAATGTATATTTGCTATTAGAAAAAAATTCCTACTAATTTGGGTTATAAATTTTAGTTTTCTACAAAAAAAAATCCAAAGAGCATTAGGGTCTTCAAGTTATGTGTAAATGTTAAGGAAATGGTTAACGAAATCAACATTGCAGCAAAAAAATTTCCCAAATCAACATCTATGTAAAGAACTTCATAAGATGCATTCATAGGATCTTCAATTAAATGCATAAAATTCTCTTCTTAGTGAAGTTTTACTAGATTTCCTTCCAAAGGGATAATAACATATGATAAATCCATTTGTACACTACCACCCACACTAGTAGTTCACTTTCTAGATAACAGCATTCCCCACTTAGTAGGACAATCATCCACAACAACATTGTTGGTTAGATATTTACTAGGGTAGGTAGATAATCTGAATAGCCAACCCCTTAACATAGCCAACCACTAGTACTTCTCTCAATTCCATTGCATAACATCACCCATAAAAATCATATATAATTATTCCAAGATCATTCATAACTGCTAATGGCATAATATTACAAGATGCACTAGAATCAAACATACAATTGTGTAAGATCCACCATTAACCAACAATGTTGTATAGAAAGGATTAACATCCAATTGAATCTCAACCAAGGTTGTACCCAGATAAACTTCAGGGGATTTTCAATAATTTCTTGATATTCTTCAATCTCATTCTCAATAGCAAGGGCTAGATAACATCATTTTTAATTGCATCCTCTAAGAACCCTAAGTAATCAAAATATCGATGCCTGTGTTAAGGGATCCTAAGTAGTTCTATCAAAGGAATAGTTATTTTCAATTGGCTTAAGATCTAGGCCATGTCACAAACATTGTACTTAGGTAGGGATGTATTGGGAGGAAGAGTGACCACCTTTTCAGAGGGTATACATGCTTTCAAAATAGAGACATTTGAGGTCACATTAGGATCGGGTTACGTAACAAATGTTATACATGGTTGAAGCTTCCTAGAGTACTACTAACACCTTTTGAAATATTATTCAAAAAGGGAATCTTATTTTAGAAGTATAAAGAAAAATAATTTTTAATAAGATGAGAACAAGAAACAAACTTACTAGGGGTGCTAGAACTTTCAATATTTTTATGGGTCTCTTTAATTTTATCCCCACCTTTTGGATCAATAGAAGATCCCTCTCCTTGGGAAAGAGATAATTGTTGCTTAATTCTTAGGTTATATTATTTTTCTTGAGCTACTGCTACATTAATCAATAATTACCTATCCTCCACTAAAGGAACTCCCCCATCATATTTCTTAATCATTAAAGTTATTAAGTACTCAAAGTCATGATTGGGAAGCTCAAAAATTGAGTCATATTTATTTCATAATCTACTTCAATGGGAGAATAGTATACCTTATTCACTACTATCCAAAAGTCATCCATAGTCTTAGTACATAAGAGATCCGTAGAGACGTAACACCACCTTGAAGGTCCTTGAGATAATCAAACATCAATGCATCATGAGATTTTTATTAGATCTAGAATCCTCAATGTGCACTATCAAAGCCACTTGTTCGTAAGGAACATGGGGTAAAAGACATTTTCACACCAATCAATAATGTGAGCTTCATCTACTTGTGTAAAACCAAGCACTCAAAGGATCGGAGACTCCTTTTATGTCTACGAATTCTTATTTCCTATCATATTGAACCACATGTATCTTTTATCTATCATCCTCTTTAGCACGAGGTGAAGGATGATTTTAATTATGATTATGAGAGCCCATGGAAATTCCCTTTTTACTCTAGCCAACTTATAAGAGATATCTTTAACAACACCAACTAGAGTCTTTACCGTATCTTCCAAATTAGAGTATTTACCAATTTATTATTTTTCAGATTCATAAGATAAATCCCTTCTCTCTTGGGAGGTTTACCATGAACCTTAATATTATTCTCAATTTTATAGCCATGGTAAAGGTTTTTATAAGATTAGTAGGGGCCTTGTATCTTAGGCAATAAGTTTCCTTCTTATTAAAAACATCATAATACTTGTAGTCATTTTTATGTTCCCTTAGAACAACACTCTAATCCCATGTGCACCTGCCTATCACCCGGCGGGTGATGAGTGCTCGCTCGAAGAACGCATGGGTGTTGAGCCCCTTATTCATGTGAGCATCATGATAATATGATGTCATTGATAATAGATTAAATGTAGAAAAGTAAATGATCATGCATACATTCTGAAGGCATAGGATGAGTTATTATATCAATATACCCATTCGGATAACAAGAGAAACATCATACAAAGAAAAGATCTATAACATAAAGAAGATATACTTAGGGTTTGCACCCATGAACAATATATTTAAAACAAAGACATATATTTATATTGATCATAGTTCTAATAACCACATTACATTCAAAAGGGTCATAACAGACCAAATGTATCAAGACAAACATGACTCATGTATCAGAGACCCTAGCTATGCTTCCCATATTACATAAATTTTCACAGACCCATCCCTCTAGATATGATATCATTCCTACAACCCTCTAATGGTAACCCCAGCCCTTAGAATCTCCTACTCTTTTATGTAGGGATTCACCTTTCATCCTCTCTGTGATGATCTTGAAGCTTCCCTTCATCGACCTCTCTCCATTCAGGTGTGTCTTCCTCACTCTAGAGCATCTCTATAAATAGGTTTAGCACCCACCACCATGCCTTCTTCTAGGAGAATATTACTTTCCAAGTGTCCATGTGGTCCTCCAATGGAGCATGCTTCTTTGATCCGAGCTCTCCACTTTTTGCAATGATGTCTTTTGGGAATGTTCTATGTGTGGGATATTATTTCCTTGACCACCAAGTTGTTAGGTTGGACCTTATCCACTTAGCATGCCTAGTCGGGTCACGTTTTTCCTCAAGTGATTCTTGGAGAGCCGACTATGGTCAAGTTCTGAGATCCTTTGTTCTTCCTTGCATGTACACACCATTAGGTACTTAGCCAATATTTTGAGGACCAACAATATTTTATTAGGTATGACTCATTTCTCAGCCTAAGAGTGGTTGGAAGTCTCATCAATGTCTTATTGAACCTGGTATTAAAGTCTTGCACACACTCATTAGGATTCTTCTTGATATTCATAAATTCGGACAAAAGAAACTAGGGATCGAGTTATGTCACTATACTAAATTCTAAATGCATTCATCATCTCCTCCCAAGAGTCAATAATCCCATGAGGTAATACATTAAACAATTCTCTAACATATTCTTCAAGAGTGTGCAAAAATAACTTCAAATAAACATCCTCATACTCAATCTCATAATCATCAATAATATTATAAAAGGATTTGAGGTGTTTCTCTCCAAAAATAACATTATTACCTTGGAACTTGGGTAATATGTTTCTTACTTCATTAGGTACCTCATTAGGATATCCATGAATATCCCTAAAGTTAATAGGTCTAAACCTTTAGACTCTGAAAGCGGGATGTGGAGGAGGATGATCCATATTTTGTTCAACTAGATTTTCAAGAGGACAATTAATTGGGGTTTGGAAAAGTGGTTTATGAATAAAAGGTGGTCTATGAACCAAATGGGTAGGGTTAGTGTTGTGAAAATTTCTAAAAGAAGCACCACCAAAACCAAGAGTTCTATCTTCAATTATAAGCCAATGGGTAGGTTCAAGATAACTTTTAGCAAGAATGTAGGCACAAATTTTTGTTTAAACAAAGAATGATGTAGGTAAACATGGCCACTTGGTTCAAAATTTTTAGAAGAAATAGAATAATCTTTAATAAAAGGAGAGTCACCAGATTATAAGATTGAAAATCCCATATTTTGAGCCTTGACCACCCACTGATTTCTAAACTTGATTCATTCTTCTATGCAATGTATTAAATTCGGGAAAAATCCTTTTAGTAAGGTCGATATAAAAGAAAATCTCAATCCTTCCATCTTTACAAATGTAAACCAACTGAAAAAATATAGAAAATATTGCAACACTTTGGTCAAACCAAGAGCTCAAAATAGATTTTCCACTAGATATTACACTCTAAACAAGATAGATCAACACAAAAATGTACTAAACCACTCTCATATATTGCACATAGAAGTATACTTGATGTAACAAAATAATTTAAACTTGAATAAATATTGATAAGGAGTATACACACTTATAATTGGGTAAAAATTAGATAGATAAACCACGATAATAGTCTCACAAGTGAACTGAGACAAATTTGATCCCGAGAATGGTGCCGAGAAAAGTGTGTTGGTTCTTAGTTTTACACCCAACATGACTTGGCTGTAATTTAGAAAAATAAATGGAAAATATAATGATAGATGTAGGAATACACCATTTTGTATCCAAGGATGTATATAACATTATTCGATGACCAAATCTTGATAATGGTGGGAGACATAAATAGAGGAAGTGGCTAACTACTACTTATTTTGGCCCTTCCTAAAATAGGGTGAGAAGACCCAAAGGTTAGCTTGAGGGGGATAGATATCATGATTTAATCCTGAAATTATTGATAAATCAACCCTAATGATGTATATCCATAAATGCAATGTTTATTCAAAGGATTCATCACACAAACACTACACATACTTAATATATCAGACACAAGCTATTAGAGACATATGAAATATGATTATGAACATCATTTAAAGGATTTTGTTAAAAACTTAGAAAAAATGATATTGAGAATGATAAGGTTTAAATTCAAAGGAAAACTTGCTTAAAATATGCAAAGGAAATGTGGTCTACAAGAAAACACATGTTAGATATGCAAGGATGATATAGTCTTCATATGTAGAACAAGATAGTATCATGGGAAGTTAGATGAAAGGGTATTGTTAGTGCAAATTCACAGCACCCCCAAATGAGTTATGGATCTAATTTTCTAAGGCAAAGTCATTTGGTGTGATTGCACAAAATTGAGCTTTCCCAAAGTGTGGGACCTTTTCAAATGGGGAAATCTCTCCAAAGAAGGCTGGTTCCTCTTCCTAAACTACTTGCCACAAGCTATTCCAGTGCAGGAAAGCTAATCTAACCTAGTCTAACTTCCAAAGAGAAGTAAGAAGATCGGTCATCAAGTTACTCAGAGTGTAGTGTCCATGTTGGCACTCTGCTAGAAGAAGATGTTGATCCAATAGAAGTTGTATAATCAGCCATGGAAGAGGAAGGAAAATCAGATCAAATTCCCACGGGCATGCCAAAACTATTAGTGCAAATTCACAGCAACACCAAATGAGTTATGGATATGATTTTCTAAGGAAAATTCATTTGGTGTGATTGCACAACATTGATATTTCCCAAAGTGTGGGACCTTTACAAATGGGGAAAGCTCTCCAGAGAAGGCTGGTTCCTCTTCCTAAACTACCTACCACAAGCTATTCCAGTGCAGGAAAGCTAATCTAACCTAATCTAACTTCTAAGGAGACAAGGAGAGGAAGAAAACAAGGAAAAATAGAGCCTACACTAAAACGGTGATACACCAGAGAAAGAAAGTGTTGTTTATCTATCAAACCTACCATGGAACAAGAAGAGGCAAGTAATGAAAAGGATGGACAAGTGCATCACAGACCAAAGATGAATTTCACATAGAAAATGTTCCAAAACTCCATAAAAATTTCTCTAAAACCTGCAATGAACATCCAAACATGCAAAAATACCCTGTAATGAAGAGAGGTAAGGAAAACAATAAAGAAAACGAGCCAAGGATGGAAAAATGCATCAAAAAACACATTTTTTTATTTCTATGAATTTACACAGTGCATCATTTCATGGGTAAGAGGAAAAAATTCCATTACAGAGCAGGGGAGGAGGTTCAAACTCCATTTTTGACCCTAGGGAAGAAAAGAAGGGAGAGGCAGAGAAGAAGGATGAACAACCTTTTACAAAATGAGCCAAAACTGGTTTTTATCCTTGAACAAAATGAAAAATGAGAAAACATGGGAAAATCAATTTTAAAAATCCAACCACCAACAAGATCCATTTAATTAGCCTACAAAATGATGGGTTTCCATGAAAAATCCCATACTTCATCGTACATTGCTTCGCAGAGCAAGAAAGAGGCCCATACTTCATTAATTTTGGTGGTTGGGGTTGTTTTCTGTAATTTTTTCATGCAGAGACATTTTCCCATTTTTCTCCTAAAAACTCCATCAAAATTTGAAATTGAAGTGTCCATCGTGTAGAGGATTTCAAAAATTTCCATTGATACCAAAATTGTGAAAATCGAGCTCTGGATCGAAAGATATGGCCTTATGAAGATTTAGGGAAAATAGGGAAAAATTAGGGCAAAAATCGGGTCGGTGGGCCAAAACTTGACCTTTTTCCCTTTTCAGAAAATTGGGAAATTTTCCAAAATCCTCCATGACCCTGCTGCTATGATGACATGTGGTGCTTTCTAATTGGTCGTGGGGATGCGGTTCCATTTTTTCCTTTGCGTTTTTCACCACTTTGGAAACAATTACAAAATCCTCCTGATGCCTCGATTCCCACCAATAAATGGACACATGACTCCTTCCGATTGGTCGATAGGGATGCACTTCCATTTTTTCCTTTAACACATTTTGACCAAATGCAAAAAACTAGAAATCCCTCCGATGCCCGCCGCTCTGCCTTGACACATGGCATCATTTCATTGGCTGTGGGCCTTAAGAAATTTAGTTTCCTTTGTAGGCTCACGGGAGTGCAAATGTATTTTGTGATTTTAGCCCAAAAATTGATAAGTTCTCAATTTCTTCCTCCACTCTATCAGCCCAAGCCTCTTGGCACAAAACTCTCCCAAGCTCCGCCTTAGGAAAATTTGCCCTCCAAACTCCACGAGCCATAGCTCAAAAAATACAAGGAGTTAGGAGGAATTCTTTACCTTTCTGGAAAGGGGAAGAAAAATCCTATCTAATGAAGCCATTTCTAGAATCTTTTGAGTGATTACAATGTGTGAAAATTTAAGTTGAATCAAAGGGAAGGAAAGAATGAAGGCAAGTTAGCCAAAATAAGTAGGGCTCATTTTGGATAATAGGTATGAGGATCTAATGGGAATAAACAATAACATTCACTATCTTAGCTTGATGATCCTATAATGCATTCAAGCTTTAAATAAAAATAAATTCATTGATACTCAATTTGTGTTAACACTACTAAATAATTTCTAAAACTTTAACACAAATGCTTGTGATTAAAACTTCATGTATCTACCATACCAAATCCATAAAACCTAGGATACCCTTCAAAGGTAGAAAATATACACTCCAAAATTGTAATTATAGAAATAAATTTTATAACTAAAATAAACATTGCAAAGTAATACCAAAAAGTAACATTCATTCAATGAACAACCCAAACAATACTATGAAAAGTGCTTCTTTGTATTTCATTGACATAATAGATGCAAGATTATAAAATAAAGGAATATATTTCTTGATTCCATATCTATTTAAATTACGAAATAAAATACTTATACATGGAAAAATGGTCTGTGTGTTCAATTGACAAGGGAGACATGCAAAATGCTCTCAATTCCTACTAATGACTCTATAAATGTAATTACCTTAGCTAAAACCCAAAATTAAAAACCCTTAAAGTGAAGACAAGCCTTCACTTTTATACAAAATTTTCCCCAAAAGGGAATATCCCAGATACATCAAGGAATGATGAAAAAAAGAGACACGTGGAGATGTGGTCCCGATTTACAACTTGGATGATAAGGTGCCCAAAGAAAAAGGATTTGATCTTGATTTACTTAGCTGGAATGGTTTTTTTTCATGATGAAACCCATGGAGGAGTGGAGGGTATTTCCCCCTACAAAAAAACTCTTTTATCTTCTTCTATAACCATCATTATTATTAGTTTACTTCAGGATTTATAAATTATAATAATATATTTTATTTCTTATAAAAGAATAGATAAAATAAGGAACAAAGAATAAGGAATAAGGAATGAGGGATAAATAATAAGGAATGCTATGGGGATGGATTGAGATTCACCTTGTTTCCCTTAAACTCTTCCTCAAGTTTTTTATTATATACATCAAACGTTTCAAACATATTAAGAATTGGATCTTCATCGGCCTGCGTGGTAGAGAAATACTATCTCTTGCTTAGAGAGAATGCTATCAAGATCACCAAAAATAGTTTTCTGCATTTTAACCATCTCGAATAATTTATCTATACATCCTTCTATATGAATAAATTTTTTTATATATAAGAATAATTTTTTTTTAGGAAGATCAAACTCTCGTGAAATATGCTATTGAGGGGTATCTATAAACCTATTTGTATCGAGAAGATCTGGGGTGTATATCTCTTTCGAGAGGAAGCATTTTTCAAGTTTTGAATATATCTCATCCATAGACTCCAATGCCTTTTGTCTTTTGTCTTAGATTTTTCTTACACATACTTATAAGGTTTTAATTCTCAATTTAATAGCCCCTTTATATTCATACTATCTTCCTCTACACTTTGAGAAGACTATGTCTTCCTTTTCCACTAGTTCATCCCTAGACCCATTATAGCCTCCAAATTGGGTAGTAAGTCATTCCAATAATCAATCTTTGTTTGATAATTTTCAATTAGGACCTTATTTTCTTCTATTTCTCGAGAGAAATGATTATGACATTTAATGATGTCCTTGATGACATTGCTACCTCTTATCAATATTTCATTTTCCCACTTCCTTTTTTCCTCCCTATATTTTGATTCTTCAACATTATTTATGAATTATGAATTGAATGTTGGTGTTATCTCTTAAATAGTTAGTGGATCTGTATCGAGTTCTATATATAGGTTGATAAGATATCAACCTTCTTTCTCAATTTCTCTTTGGTATCCTTATACTTATATATTTTTAGAAGAGACCACTTTGATTTCCATATCGATATCATTATTCAAACCCTCTCTGGGTCTGCTTACCTAAGGGGATACTAGTGATTTGATAATATACATGGGAAGATTCATCCATGAATACATACTTTTTGGAGTGTCCACCTCCACAAACCTATCTCCTTGGGCCCCAAATACTATTCTTAAATTTTTTTAAACTTTATTTGGGGTCTTGATGGTTTCAAGGAGACAAATATTTGAAGATGAACTTCCTCAACTTGTAATTTTATCGTATCTTCTTTAGGAGGGAATCTCCCAACCAACTTCTAACTTACACACTACCTAACCCTTGTTCTTGATGCTAGACAAAATTGAAATTATAATTTTACCCTCGGACGTAAGGAGTGTGAGATTAGAGTCACCAATATACATCTTGGCTTATCCAAAGATTGATAGGATGTCCTTGTTTTTATTTTCCCTCTACTTTTTGGTCCTTATTTTCTTCATCCATCATGGTTGAATATGGTTGAGTACTTGTATCTGTAGAATTTATGACCTCAACTTCATATTTTTTATATGGAGAAGGCTCCTTGAATTTCTCATTCTATGGCTCTTTTTGATTTTGAGCCTCTACTTCTATAACTTCATGAGATGCAATCACCTTATTTATATTATTAAGAGATTATTGAATAGGACCCATGGTTTTGATTGCTCAACTTCAACAAATGAAACCTCTTCAACATGTTATTGCTCTATCTCACCCATTATAACTTATTTTTTGGTAGGATTCTCTAGCTCACAAATTGTAATTTATTCTATAGTGGGTTTCTCTTGGGATATTGGGCCACCTTCCTTCTCCTCAATTGATGTAATTTAGACATTATCTTGGAAAATTTCAACCACGATATCTTGATCCACCCATGTAAAAATTTAGTAAATGTTTGCTCATGTGATGGGACTGGTAATTCCTTCCCTTTATCTCCCTAGAAATCCCTCATCCGAGCTTTTTAATGGGAGAATTAGTAGGAATTTATTGAATATTAACATTGGTAGGTATTTCATGTTACACAGGAGGTGGGGTAGTAAGAACTACCTATGGAAATTGATGGGTTATTGCAGGCATTAGAACTTGTAAAGTTACTCTTCAACTATTGTTCTTGTGGCTTCCTCCACTACGGTGTTGCCACCTTTTTCCTCTTGGATCTTATAAAATGTTGAGTGAAAGGATCACATTCATCCTTATCAAGGACGGTTTCCAATACTTTTTGTAATCATCTAAATTTTCTTGTATACCTCATGCACGTTTTCATTTTCCTCCTTTAGATTATGCCTTAAATATGCGCTGATGAACTCTTCCTAATTTATGTCCTTGCTTTTCTAGATGAGCTCCTCCTTTTTCCTCTCAATTCTCCTTCTAGAAATCTCACCCTGTCATTCCTCCAAAAAGTCTTTCCTCCACCTCAATCGACACCTTATTGAGTGCATTGTAGACCTACTCATTAGAAAATTGTTGAGCATTTACCAATGGGTTTATTCCTTTGGTCTCGACACCATCATCAGTGCCCCTTGGTTAACTTCAAACTTAGACTCATTAACATGGGAATCAAATGCCAAAGATAGAATTTTCTGGTTCATGGGTTCTCGCCTTCTTCTTCAAATGAAGACATTGCTAGGAGTTAGTCTGTAGGCATAGTGCTTTGGTACCATACGTGTTATACCTTGTTTGGATCATGAGTATAACCCATTACCTTCACCTACGCTACTACCATGCTCTTTCCTCCTATGCTCGTTGCCTTTGGAAATCTCACTGCTAAGTTGGGATCTCCACCCATGCTTCCATACTCCTTTCCTACGCTCTCTTCTTCTATCTCCTTAAGTATCTCATCACCACTTCGCTCCAATAACTTCTCTATTATTCCCGCTACTTCTCTCTGTGGCTTCTTCTATCTATTCCTTGGTGAGGCTGGGGGTCCTCTGATCCTTAATATTTACTTCTTCACTTCCCCCTTTTCCTTGAGCACCTTCCTATTCTTCACCCTTTTCTTCACTTATTTCTTCCTCCAAGTCATGTACATCATACATAGGATGATTTTGAACTTATTCATCCTCACCGTCATCTCTTTCACCCCTATAGGCCTCTAATATCTCTGTCTCTTCTGAGTCTTCCTCTCCCACTACCTTCTACTTCTTCTTAATTGGGGATTCTTCTTCTTCTTCCTCTATAGCAGGTGATTCCTTCCATGGAGACTCTTCTTGTTCCGGGAACGTCTTCCTCAGTGTCTTTTCCTTCTCCTTGATGGGAGACTTCTTCCTACATGTGTATGTGCTCGGATTGGCACTTGCCTCTGATGCACCCATAGATTGTGTTGTCTGTAAACTTGGTGCTTTCTTCTCTGGTGCCTCTTCCCTCTCTCTTTTCCTTGGCATGTCCTTCTTCCTACCAATGGGATCCTCTAGGATGGAGATAGAATTCTCCAAGTAACCACCCTTTTCATACTTGGGCCTAATGCGCAGTATACACTTCTGCTGATTCTTCCAAAGAATTGGCAACATCATGGGTTTTTTCATGCGCACCTCATGGGAGACATACTTCTCCACATAAGTTCACTTCTTAGGGTATATGAGCTTTCTCTGTAAGTCACAATGGTACTATTCCACCTCGTTAAGGCCAAACCTTAGTTTTTAGATTCCTTGAAGTGGTTGACCCCGCTAGAAAAATGCGTGCGGTGAAAGAGAAGGGTAATTTACACCATGGGATCTTGGTCCCATCTAAAAGAGTGAACCTGCCAATGTAAAAGTGCTAATAGACAATGAACTCAGCTTCTCCATCTACTAGTGTTGGAAACTGTTTAGGTATCTTCAACTCAGCCTCGAATGCGTTGTGCATTTTCTTGTACCATTTCTCTAGGTGCACTTTATCGGAAGCTCTCATGGTTTTACATGTGTATTTTTCAAACCTATTCGTGGGGTAGGGTTCTTCATCTAGATATTCCCATGCAAAATTCTCGGCCCATCAAAGCAACTCTAATTTCTAAGAAGACAATGGAGATGTTAGTACCCAAACTTAATCTCCTTCACCACTCAAAAAACATCATGGATTTTCACAAGATACTTAGAGGAAAATAAATGATTTATATGTCATTTGTAGAGTGGGGAGAAATATATCTGACTTGTTAGCACTCAAGATTTGAAGGAGTGTGTAGCACCTCAGAAGGATTTTGATCTAATCCTCACTATTTCAGGTTGTGCCTTTCAACCAAGGTAAGAGAACCTATATTGCAGCCTTTGTTTGATGAAGGAGGTGGGGATATCCTTATAATTTTCACATTATATGGAGACAGTCTTAGGAAAACATGATCATTCTTCCATTATTAAAACTCAAAAAGAGCTATCACTACTAAATTATGGAAATGATTTCTAAGCAAGGCTAAGACTGCTGGAGACCTAGTATTATTCGATTTGCGTTGTGCATTTTTGTAAATGGATTGTATTCTCTTGTTAACACACAATGAAATGTAGGTGTAGTATTTGTAGGATGAGTTATTTTGAATGAAATTCTATTGGGAGGTATTGGACAAGACCAACCAAAATTGTAAAACTCTTTGAGGACCCTTGTAAGAAATTTTTAACACCTAAACAACATAAATGTTTCAAGGGGTTTAAAATACTCCTTCAACTAGGATATGTGCATCAAATGGAGGCCCAGATCTACACTCTTCCACACAATCTTTGATAACCTACCACAAATCTTGAAGCAAAATACCAACAAAGTATCCAAAAATCCCTATCTTATCATGACCTAAGGTGCACCCAAAGGTTTACAAACAATCTCAAGATTCAAGGACAGTTAAATGATTTTAAATCTATTTATCTTTTATCAGATGAAAGCTCTTCTAAATATAAGATTGTAGATGCCATCAAACCATCAACAAGAAATGAGACCATGTATGATCAAGAGAGATCCCAAACACAAGATTGTAACATGAGAAAGAAACACAAATTGAAATCATTCTGAGACATAAGCATATGCAAATTTTGCCAAGAGGTAACACCAAATAATCCAAAAATTGATCAAATACATCAGCAGGGGAATGTTATGAGAAAAATATCAGAGCTTGTTGATGGCTTTACAACTGAAACCAACTCAACATGATGAAATATGATACAAGAAAGAATTAAAATGGTTCTCAGCGGTTTTCTCCAGAGAGAAATGGATTTCTTTCAGTTTTTTCCTTGAAAATACTACGTCCTTTTTTCCTCCCCTTTCTTCAATCTCCAAAAAAATATGACATATACCTTATGCCAGCTTGGAGTCTTGCTTCCCAAGAAAAGAATATGCTTATGGGATCAAATTTGTTACAAAACCCTCATGATTCCATGAAAATGACATCAAACTAGAAATCAACTCATGAGGTTGTCGGGATGCATAATTTTTTTAAATTATTACATAAATTTAGATCCTTATCCATCCCAAGGTCACATTTTTATCATTCAAGTCATGCCAGTATGTTTTATCAATAATTTTTCACCTTTTACCTTTTCAATTTTTTACGTCTGCAACCTCCATATCGACTTTAACTTTTTTCATCGGGCCCAAGCAAAAATGTATCAAAAACATCATAGATCACTAAATTAGGTCATGAAAATAGTGCCATTGCACTCAGAAGGCTGAGATGATGCAAAATCATATAAGGTTTGAAGAAAATTGATGAAGAAATCATGATTCCAAGCTTCTTGGAGCTCCCATGGCCAAAAGGGTGAATGTACAGTAACCGTCGATTTTGGATAACTTTAAATACCAGCCCTCCACGTGGAGGATGAGATCCTCAAATATTCCCTTTTGACCTTTGGATAAGGTGGGACACATGTCCAAAAACCATTGGATTGGGCCCACATCTTTAAAAATGCATCTGCGACCTTTTCAAAGTTTTGGAAAATTTTATCACTTTTCCCTGCCTGCCTCCTGGGCCCGCCACGTGTCCAAAGGTGGGCACCATTGAAAACATGGATCAATCCTATTAATCTTGCCATTTTTTAGATTTTGGAAAAAATTTACATTTTTCCCCATGGGCCCGCATCCCATTTTTCTTCTTTGCCACGTGTCTTCTCCCTATTCACTGCGGGGCCAAGCATCCTACTCTGCCTTTAAACCTCCCCGCCAAAATTTCCAAAGTTTCTCCGAGGCCCAAACCTCCACCCCCTCATACAAATTTCTTTCATGCGGCAAGGTGGACCAAACTTTACTTTTGAGATTTTACCTCCAAAGGCAAAAATTCTCAAACTCTCCCCAAGCCCCGCTTCTCCATTTTGCCTTTTGGGACACGTGTTGGCCCTGGATTGGAGCGGAAAAGCATTCACAAAATTTTCCTTCGCCCCCTGCTTGATTTTTTTGCATTTTTGGACATATGTCCACTTCTCATTGGTCATGGACCTTCAAGTCAAAAATTTAACTTTATACCATTTGAAGTTAAAAATTCAAAACCATCACAAAACCCGCCAACCTATTTTTCTTTTTTGGACATGTGTTGCTTCATGATTCATTACGGAGCTTCGGCTCAAAATTTAACTTTAAAATCTTGAAGTTAAAAATTCAAATGCACCAAAACCTCTACTCCCTCATATTGACTTCTCCTAGACACGTGTCCACTTGTGATTGGACGAGGGCTTTTGGGCCAAAAATTTACTTTGAAAATTTTGCAAAGTAAAAGCCAAATTTCTCAAGGATAACCCACCAATCCTCCAGCCAATAGGAACATGCCACGTTGCCAATGAGTTGTGATGATGAGTTTGATGGGAAGATGACACCCGTATGACCATCAAAATGTCAAAAATTCACAGGATGCCCTAGAAATTGAAATTTTCAACAAGGAAGGTAGATTTCTTGATTTTAAACCAACTGAATCATTTTTTGACATTTTTGACCTTGGGATTGGGGAAACACTTGCACATAATCAAGATTCGATCAATTTCAAGTTTTTCACATGATTTGACAAAAGAAAGATGACACAACCCGAAAAATTGAAGAAACTAGGGCACAAAAGGGGGCAACTTAGAATATTATTGAAAAGGAAAAACAATAACATTATGGGCATTTTGAAGGCATTCAACTGGAGAGATCAAATTGTAGACCACCAAATTCAAGCAATAATTTTTTTGAGAAAAAAAGACATGGAAAAATTGGGGCACATTATGCAAGCTCAGAATTTACACTAACAGGTGAGAAGATCATTGCCAAACATAATCTTATCTCATTCTTATGCAGTGATGATGATGTCTTCTACAATATAGGTGGACATGTTATAGATGGTTCCTTCTGAAATTTTTTGACACATGTTCAACCATGCCTTGTTTACCTATGTCCACCTCTCTTGACCATTCAGCTTGGTTACTAGGTGCGTGGCCATCCTCATCACTAGGTCGGAGATATCAGGGATGTCAAAGTAGTGAGACCCCTTCTTATAGTCATACTCTTCCACGGTCTTCTTAATAGCCTCTTTATCCTCCAAGTCATCATCTAACAAATCTCCTTCATAGATCAGGCTAGTAAACTTAGAGATGAGTTGGGGAGTTATGTGCATTCTATAGCTTGTAAATTAGAAGTGGTCCTCATGCATGCATGACATCAACCATTGGTATAGCCACTCGGGCTTGCCAAAATAGGGCAACTCGTAAAGTTGCAGCAACCCAACCTTCTCCAATTTTACCTTCACCTCATCATTGTAGATTGGCATCCCTTCTGGTGTCCTCTTATCTATTGGATGAACCATATCTAACACCATTTCCTTCTCTATGGTACTTGTGCAATGGTTGTAGTCATGCACGACCATCTTCCTCACATGGGATACCCATTCTTTCCCAAGTAACACTCCATATGGGTATTGCATCTCCGCATACCACTCCTCATTAAAACTAGTGGTGGTAGTTTGTTTTCCTTTACCCTTTCCCTTCTTAGGTGAAATGGTTTCCTTCTTTGGTGTCATCTTATTATTGGGTTAAAAACAACCTTCCTTGCTCCTCTTCCTCACTCTTCTCAAACCTATGGCTCAACTCCATGAAAAATCCTTCTATTCCCATGCCCTAGCTATAGAACCCTAACCTAGAAAACCCTTCCATAAGATGGCATATTCCACTGAAACCTTCTTCCCTACGCCCTGATGTACTCCTTCCACTCTAGTTTACAAATCACCCTAGTCACGCACTTCATATTTTCACTCTTCTCCTTCACACAAATATTTCTTCACGGATGCCCTAGTTCACAAGAGCTCTTCAATATCATAATAGCAAGGTAAATAATGATGTGCCCGACCCTTTACTTATAGATTTTTGTCTATCCCCTATAATAAATGCTATGCCACCTACCAACGTACTTAGCATTAAATGTGGATTTTTCCACTAAATCTGATCTTAAGTGCTCTTGCCCATGCACCCAATCCTACGTGAAAATCCTTAGAACATTTTGGTGTGTAAAAATCCTTAATGACCGAAGACTCTTACGTGTGCACTTGCAACGTTGAAGGAACTTATTCTATCATTGACCTAATTTTTTCCCTTACCTACCTCATGTTTTTCTATGCTTCTCATCCTCGGTACATGGTCCTCGTAAAGACTTATCCTAACACCAAAACTTTCTCATCTAAATTTTTCCACAAGTGCTCTCTTAACTTACACACTTTTGGGGTTTTAATTGAGCCATTAAAACATTACTTTCACTTCCAACCTCTATTTCACTTTGCTCTACTCCACCCCACACTAAAACAAATGTGTGACCCTCTGCGCATACACAACCCTTGAAAGTAATAAGTGGTAACTAGTGCATAAGGTGCAAAAACAACAAAATAGAAAGGAACACGTAATGAGAAAGGGAAACACAAGGGAACTGATTCTACACATTTGCGAACTATGAATCTGTCCCATAACCAAGAGGCAAAGAAAGATACCATACTCTTTCTGGGCATTAGTGAGAAAAAAAAAAAACATTAAGGGAAATCCTAGGCTAAATGGCAATACTACCTTATTTACAAACACAAGACTTATTTATAGTAGGGCTTCAACCTACTCCCATTGAAATGAGCCTGGTAGTCTTGTCCCATCTAGCACTTGTAACTAGAAAGCACCTGAATCAAGGATGTATGAGATGATGTATGGTCCCAACCAATGGACTTCAACTTCCTAGGATGGTGCAGAAATTTAGAGTCATATAAAAAAACCATCTTCCCAACCTCAAATTGTTTATTTTTGATATGACGATCATGCCATGATTTTTGTCTTTCCTTCTCTATCTTTTGACTCCATCTAGAAAGTGATCTCCTTTCATCTAGCTACATTAATTTATCAATCCTTTCTTCAAGTGCTTGTTCATCAGCCAATCCTCTTGCGTGCACTATACGCATGATGGTAACATAATTTCATTTGGTAGAACAACCTCAAGCAAAATACCAATTAAAAGGGTGTGGCCTTGATCAATCTCTACAAAGTTGTTCTGTATGCCCATAGAATGAATGATACATTGTCATCCCAATCTTATCTTCCAATGTCACAAATTTTGGTTAATGTTTGACTTAGTATTTTGTTAAATGCCTCATGATTGATGCAGGGCAAGTTCCATTCGCTTGGGGATGACAAGGGGTGGTCTTGTGATGGGCCACCATAAATTCTACCAATGAATCCTAATCTCACTCTTTGTATTCGGAAAATGTGTACCCCTGTAAATGGTTAGGCTTAAAGGACATCCATACATGTTGATTATGTTCTCCCATAAGAATCTAGTTATTGCCATTGTAGTGCAATCCTTTGTAGGTGTTGCCTCTACCCATCTTGTCAAGTAGTCAGTGTAAGTGATGATGTAATGTGAGCCAATCCTTCACGTGGTAGGTGAAATAGGTCCTACAAAGTCAATTTCCCATTTTTCAAATGGTTCTACGCTGGCTATTGGTCTTAGGGGCATCTCATCCCTCCTTCTAAGTTTTCTAAGGCACTAGAAATGGTCACATGCCTTGCAAAACTCAATACAATCCTAGTAGATACTCTCCCACCAAAGTCTTACAAGTAGAATCTTCTATGTAGTTGCATTTCCTGCATAGTATCCTCCTACAATCCCACCATGTGCTTCTTCCATAATTATAATGTGCTCATGTTCTAATACGCATCAACACAGAACCTCATCTCGGTGTAACTTACACAAATGTCTACTAATCAACATGTAGGGTGCGACGTTTATAGCCAACTACTTTCTCTCCAAAGCCTTCATTGGCGCCACACCCATTTTAAGAAATACTGTAATATCCTCTAAGTGAGAGGCGTGTGACACATCCTAAACAATTGCGCATCTAGCATGGTATCCTCAATGCTCTACATGTCCTCCCTTGAGTCAATTCTTGATAAATGATCAGGTCTTGAATTACTCTTTCCTAGTTTTACCACAACTGAAAACTCAAATTCTTGAAATAATAGGACCCAACAACATATGTGCCCTTGCAAAATAGTCTTGTTCACCAAGTACTTCAAGGACATGTGATTTGTGTAAAATATGAAGGGTGTTGCCAGTATATACTATCTAAACTTATGTAGCACACGTAGATCATCGAAAGTGCTTCACGCTCAGTAGTGGTGTAGTTTTTTGATAGTGTCAACTTCCTACTTGCAAAACAAAGGGGTGATCAACAATCCCCTCACCAGGTTGTGCTAACACTACTCCAATGGTTGTCCCTGAGGCATCAACATGCATGTGGAAAGGTTTATCCCAAGAGGGAAACTATAATATGGGCACAATGACAAGTCTATCCTTCAAAGTGTCAAATGCCAACTGCTGCGCCTTTCCCCAGTAAAAGGCACTCTTGTGTTTTAGCAATTTTTCCAATGGCATGGTGATCTTGGCATATCCCTTAATAAATTTCTTGTAGTATCCCATATGTCCAAGGAATCCACACACTACGCTCTAACTGGTAGGATCCCCTAATCCCACAATAACTGTAACTTTGGCGGGATCCACAAGCAAACCTTCCTTACATATAATATGCCCCAACAAGGTTCCAAATGGAGTAGAAAAAACACACTTCTTAATGTTGAGGGATATCCTCAACTACCGACATCTCTCAAACATCAACCTCAAATTGTCACAATGATATTTTACTAGTCCATACATAGTCCAGTCATCCAGGTAGACTTGCTAGAAACTTATGAATGAAGTCCTAAAATGCTTGTACCATAATGTGTAAGAACACGGTAGAAACATTCTTCAATCCAAAAGGCATGACCGTGTAGGAAAAGCTTCCCCATTCAATGGAGAAAGTCATCTTCTTGGTCTTCCTTTACAATCCTAACTTGGTGATACCCTGAGAACCCATCCATGAAGGAATAGACCTCGTGCCCGGCTACTCCCCTCCAGGATCTCTTCAGTGAAGAGGGTTGGAAAATGGCCAATGACACATACCGCATTGGGTCTCGTAATCAACACAAATCCTTATCCTTCTATCCTTCTTAATGCTTATGACCATTGGACTTACCCATTCTGATTCCTCCATAGCTTCAATGATTCTTGAAGCGATCATCTTGTCTATCTCTTCTTTGACCCGCAGAAAATTTGGATTCATCTGATATGGCCTCTTCCGGATTGGGCATGCACCTTCCTTCAACTTGATCCTCATTTCCCCTAAGGAGTGGTGAACTCCTTTAAGTTCATGGTACTGTGTGGGAAAAATTCCTAAAATTCACGCAAAAGGTCAATGATCTTAGAAATCTCTTTCTCCAACCAATAATCCCCAATGATAGCTTCCTTAGGTTCTTCCTCTGAACCAATGTTAACCTTATTTGTTTTGAATGTCTATCCATGAATTCATGCATACATTCAGTATGGTTAACATCTAAACTCTCCATCTCTTTGTTATCTATTATGCAGACCATATTTCCTTTTTATTTTTCCCTGCATGCGCACTCAAGCTGTATCTCCTCTGATTCTTCCTCATCAAGGTATGGTTCCAAACCAGGTTCACCTAATAAATTTGATATCCTATCTTCAGCTATGAATCTATCTCCTATCGTTATGTTCTTAAAAACCTACAACGCTCTATCCACTAATGGTTTAGTGCTTCGATATTCAAAATCTTGAAGAAGGTCAGTTGTTAGCTCCTGCCAATTTCCTATCTAGTAGCACATCTCAGAGTGTATATACCATGCACACACACAACCTTGCAAGGTGGAATATAACTTATGCACCCATAAAGAAGGTGGAAAATCTTCGCACCTTCCATCTAGGCCTTCTCACATGCTTGGACATGAAATGAGGTGGGTTCTTTTGCTATTCTACTCTTGTATGATAGTGGGTACATTTGCTCGGAGAACCTAATAGAGAATGAAACTCTCACCTCGCACCACTCTAGAAGGCTATTATGATGTGTTTCCCACCAACGCGTTGTAGTCCCGAGTAGGTTATAACTAAGCATCCCATGTTGATTATGGTCTCCTCTGTCAGGCTAACCCACTTTTCGTCCTCATTTCTCCATTGAGCCTCCATCTCACACATATGGGAAATCATCGGTGGTTGGCTCCTCCGGAAGTAACTTGGCAGCGTTTTCCCTCCCATGCACTTGACCGAGTGCACCTTTTTACCCTTGTCACAAAGCCTCTTACCTATCACCCAATTAATTCATAAGTCTCGTGTGCCCAATTATCACATACTATGCTGGTTGTATCACTCATAGACTGAGCATCATTTTGTACGATGAATTAATTTAGGGTCCCCTGATAGAGCATACATACATTTTTTCAAGGAATTCCTCTCATAAGGGATCAATATAAGGCACTGACTTCCCATCTATTAAAGGGATGATAACCCATTCTTCCTTGTTATTGAAAACTGATATACCCCTTGTTAAACCATAGGTTGATATTGTTTTTGTAACACCAGGGGTGCCCAAGCAATGCTGGAAAGTTATCCACCTCAGCTAGCACCAAGACTTCAAAGTCTCTAGTGAACTTGGCCCCTTGAATAGTGATAACTACATCCTTAAAGACACCAATGGGAATTTCCTTTGTCTTGTTTGCCATATACAACACATTCAAAGATGGATGTAATGGGGGCCTTCCCATTTGATGCCATACATCTAAGGTGAGAACATTGACTTCCACACTCATATCGATCATAATATTTCTCAGAAGCCATCCATATATAACAACATTCAATTTTATCTCTTTGTTATAGTCAAGCTGTGTGGAGGAAAGTTAGCATGCGAGAACCTACCTTTTGTACTCTCCTCCAAAGTGCATGTTACCTTCACTGTAGCCATTCTCCTAGTAAGGGGATGATATTCTCTTTCCTTAACATCTTGCATACTTCCCTAACCTCATCTAGATCCTTCTGCAGAGCCTCAACATTCTTCCTTTTCTCTAACTACCTTGATTGCTCCTTCAGACACTAGATCTCTCCTTGTAGACTCCAAATCACATCCATGGTTTCTTGATACACCTCCTTCTAATGAGAAGGGTCTAGATACTTTCCATGTACCACTTCTTCCCTTGTAACCAATGTTCTTTATCTTGGTATCTTTAAGCACGCGTAGCCTCCACTCACGTTGTCACCCGACAGTTCTAGTCCTGACTCACGCACCACTCTTGGCATCCACTATGAGTCGGCCTTATTTATGCTTACCATAACGATGCCTTTGTATTTCCAGGTACTCTTTGGATCATGTGCTCAAATAGATTAGGGAACTCTTTGTACTTATGTTTTTTCGCACCACGAGAATTATAACAAATCAAGACACTCACACTTATAATGCTATGTAGACCCACAATTATAACATGTACCATGCGGGAACTTAATTATTCCTCTTCCATGGTTACCATGGCCATGAAATCCTCCTTGAAAGCCCCTCCTGCGTGCTCCTCCATCTGTGTGTCCTTTATAGCGGTGATAATCATCCTTAGAACTACTACAAGGCTTGTTTGGCACATGCAAAGATCAATGAAATCATGTATCTAGTCAATCAACCTACAATCCTTGGTGTCATGGGTCGTAGAGGTACATATCTTACAATAACAAGACACATCCTTATGGATTGCACATTGCAATAATGGGCATCCAATTACATCATGATCCTCATGGAAAATCTCACAGTCCACCATTATGGTGCATGCCGACCTTCAAGGAGAAGCTGTCCTTTGTGTGCCTCTCTATCTCACAATATTTACACCATAGAACACTACGAGTATCATGCACCGATTTCATAGATAGCTTCTCCAACTACTTTTCCATTTCATAAATCTAAGCCTCAAGGAAGGGGATAGCACGATATCTATGCTTACAATAGCCTCAACACATAGGAAAACCTCGAAGGCCTTGCGTGGGTCTGTGAATATCTTGTGAGAAAGCACTCTCCTAAATGGTGTTATCAACCCTCCAAAAACCACTGAGCATGTTGAGAAGGATGAATATCATAAGATAGTTTTGATAAGAGAGTCTTAAAACACACATCATATTCCCTGCCATTCCCTACTAGATCTCATTCAAAGTGCTAACGCTCTTCTGCTCAAAATCAGGGATATGGAACTCAGCTAGGAAGGTATTTCGTAGCATGGTGTAATCTACCACCATTTGATGGGGGTCATACTAACTATGTGCATGCCCCTATAACATTGTTGAAAAATTAATTACCTTTCACTCTAGGGTAGTGATCCCTTCATGTGCCATAGCAGCTCACACTTGTGCACATGTTCTACAACATCCTCATCACCATTATAATCTGGTAGATGTAATGATATTTCAAAAAATACTTGTGGAGGTGGCTAAGGTCCTTATCATCCTAAACCTTGATTCCTCCAAAGTGTTTCCTCCACCACTAGAACCACTGGATACACCAGGTCATATCCCTCATGATCCTCTAGATCCTTCAGCTCCACCAGGTCCTCTAGCTCCTACTCCACCAGATCCTCCTCCTGTAGCTAGTAACGGGCCTGAAGTGGTTGTGCCTAATATTCCTAATGTTCCACTTGAACTACATGCTAGTGGTTTGTGATATTAATCCACTACTGATGTGTATCTGTGCCACTCCCAGATGTAATAACCAAACTTTGTGTACTTGTACTTTGCCCAAAAATCCCTTCAAACACAAGAATTTTTTGTGTAACCATAGATGTCCCAAATGAGAAGTTATACCTCCTAGGTGCATATCGATCACTTCCACTCGATACCAACTAGGTTAGCAATACTTGTTTCTTGATTTGGAAAACTAAGCGCCAAGGGTTGGTCACCAAGTGGGTTTAGATGCATGCCGACGATCTCTCCTTTCTCCACATGATGAACTCTCATCAAAAGATGAAGGGGTTTCTCTCCCACACTTTCCAATATGGGGTAACATAGACTGGTCGGGTAACATAGACTAGTTAGGTTGCACATCCTCCGCGTGAACCTCAATTCCTTCCCCAACGCTCGCCTCTATAGATCCATCACTCATGTAACGTCGTGATGTGTATCCAACTCCCTTTCACATTCACTATACTTGAGTTGTCTCTCTTCCCTCTCCTTTTCTGCCGTAAGGTATGCCATCTTCCTCCACCCTAGCTTCCTTACCCAAAGTGCTTAGAGAATCTTATCCAGCCATAGGAAATGCCTCCACACTTAGCATAATGATTAAGATATTCATAACCAATGGGATATCTCACAAAAATGATCCTCTAGGTTCCCTTCAAAATTCAAACTCAACAACCTATGTACAAGAATACATAGAAATGTTATATTCCAGGGTATAATTGGTCAACACTCTTCTCCACAAGTGATCAACAACACATGTCCAAGTCAAATCCACATCCTACGACCTACGGTAATCATCTTGGGTCCACATGCATGATTTATAGTTCTATCTTGACTTGGATACATATCCCGAGAGCCATTTATACAATTCTACTAGAAAAAATCAAAATAAGGTCTCATACAACTCATTATATAGGTGTTCTTCTACCAATTTACGTGCATCAAACTTAGGTCTAGTCCTAAATTTTTGATCAAACTCATCCTCTATGCTTTTAAACCATGCTTGACACTTTCCAAGGTCAAACACTCTATCATCACACATCATTCTCACAATATATTTGAAAAGAGGTCCCGAAAATGAAACCAAGATGTAGTCATTTTTATGTGCCCTTATAACAACACTCTAAACCAGGCGCACCAGCCTATAACCCAATGGGTTTTGATCACTCACTCGAGGCACACATAGGTGCCGAGACCCTCTTCATGTGAGCATCATGAGAAGATGATGCCATTGATAACAAATTAAATGCATAAAAGTAAATGATCATGCATACATTTTGAAGGCATAGGATGAGTTATTATATCAATATACCCATTTGGATAACAAGAGAAACACCATGCAGAGAAAAAATCTATAACATAAAGAAGAGATACTTAGGGTTTGCACCCATGAACAATATATTTAGAACAATTACATATTTATATTGATCATAGTTCCAGTAACCACATTACATTCAAAAGGGTCATAACAAACCAAATGTATCAAGATAGACATGACTCATGTATCAAAGACCCTAGCTATGCTTCCCATATTACATAAATTTTTATAGACCATGGACAGACCCATCCCTCTGGATATGATATCATTCATACAACCCTCTAATGGTAACCCCAACCCTTAGAATATCCTACTCTTTTCTACAGGGCTTCGCCTTTCATCCTCTCTATGATAATCCTAAACCTTCCCTTTATCGACCTCTCTTCATTTAGGTGTGTCTTCCTCGCTCTAGATCATCTCTATAAATAGGTTTATCACTCACCGCCATGCCTTCTTCTAGGAGAAGATTGCTTGCCAAGTGTCTATGTGGTCCTCCAATGGAGCATGATTATTTTGATCTGAGCTCTCCACTTTCTGCAATGATGTCTTTTAGGAATATTATATGCGTGGGATATTATTTCCTTGACCACCAAGTCACCAGGCTAGCACCTTATCCACTCAGCACACCTAGTCGGGTCACGTTTTTCCTCAAGTGCTTCTTGGAGATCCAAATATGGCTAAGTCTTGAGATCCTTTTTTCTTCCTTACACGTGTGTCATGGTTTCTACTAAACCCTTCTAAAACCCTTGTCATGCGCAGTTTTCCCCACATGCCCTTATTCTTTACTAGTCTCATGCACACACTCACCATTTGGTACTTAGACAATATTTTGAGGCCCAACAATATTTTATTAGGTATGACTCATTACTCAGCCTAAGAGTGGCTAGAAGCCTCATCAATATCTTATTGAACCTGGTATTAAATTCATGGACACACTCATTAGGATTCTTATTGATATTCACAAATTTAGACAAAAGAAAGCGGGGATTAGTTATGCCACCATACTAAATTCTAAATGCATTCATCATGTCTTCCTAAGAGTCAATACTCCCATGAGTAAAAATATAGTAAAACATTCTCTAATGTATTCTTCAAAAGTGTGCATGAATAACTTCAAATAAACATCCTCATACTTAATCTTATAATCATCAATAATATTATAAAAGGATTTGAGGTGTTGCTCTTCGAGAAATAAAATTATTACCTTGGAAGTTAGGTAGCATTTTTCTCAATTCATTGGGTACCTCATTAGGATATCTAGGAATATACATAAAGTTAATAGGTCTAAACCTTTATAATATGAAAGGGGATGTGGAGGAGGATGATCCATAATCTCTTCAACTAGATTTTCAAGAGGACAATTAATCGAGGTTTGGAAAAGTGGTCCATGAATCAAAGGTTTTCATGAACCAAAGGGGTAGGGTTAGTGTTGTGAATTTTTTTGAAAGAAGCACCACCAAAACCAAGAGTTCTATCTTGAATTGTAAGCCAATGGGTAGGTTCAAGATAACTTTTAGCAATGTAAGCACAAATTTTTGTTTAAATAAAGAATGAAGTTGGTAAACATGGCTACTTGGCTCAAAAATGTTAGAAGAAATGGAATAATATTCAATCAAAGGAGATTCACCTAGATTATAAGATTGAATATCCCATCTTTTGAGCCTTGACCACCCACCAGTTTCTAAACTTGATTCATTCTTCTATGTAACATATTAAATTTAGGAAAAATTCTTTTAGTAGGGTTTGATCTAAAAGAGGATCTCAATCATTCCATCTTTATAAATGTAAAACAACTGAAAAATATAGAAAATATTGTAAAAATGATCAAACCAAGAGCTCAAAATAGATTTTCCACTAGATATTGCACTTTGAACAAGATAGATCAACAAAAAATGCACTAAACCACTCTCACATAGTGCACATAGAAGTAGACTGATGTAACAAAATAATTTAAAATTGAATAAATATTAATAATTGCATAAAAATTAGAACATATAAACCCTTCTTAAACCCCGAAAATAGTCTCAAGAGTGAATTGAGAAAAAATTGATCACCGAGAATGGTGCCTTAAAAAAGTGTGTTGGTTCCAGGGTTTTACACCCAACATGACTTGGCTGTAATTTAGAAACAAAATGGAAAATATAATGATATATTTAGGAATATGCCATTTTGTATCTAAGGAGGTATGTAACATTATTCCATGACCAAATCTTGACAATGACTGGGAGACACATATAGAGGAAGTGGCTAACTCCTACTTCTTTTGGCCTTGCCTAAAATAGGGCAAGAAGACCCAAAAGTTAGCTTCAGAGGGGATGGATATCATGATTCAATCCCTGAAATTATTGATAAATCAACCTTAATGAAGTATAGCCATAAATGCAATGCTTACTCAAAGGAGTTGTCACACAAACACTACACATACTTAACATATCAAACACAAGCTACTAGAGACATATGAGATATGATTATGAACATCATTCAAAGGATGTTGTTAAAAAATTAGAATAAAATATGCTAAGAATTATAAGCTTTAAGATCAAAGGAAAAATCACTTAAAATATGCAAAGGCAATGTGGTCTACAAGAAAACACATGTTAGATATGCAAGGATGATATAGTCTACATATGTAGAACAAGATATTATCATGGGAATTTAGATGAAAGGGTATGAGGATCTAATGGGAATAAAAATAACATTCACCATCTTAGCCTGATGATCTTATAATGCATTCAAGCTTGAAATCAAAATAAATTCATCGATACTCAATTTGTGCAAACACTACTAAATAATGTCTAAAACTTTAACAAAAATGCTTGTGATTAAAAATTCATGTATCTACCATATCAAATCCATAAAACCTAGGATACCCTTAGAAGGTAGAAAATATTCACTCCCAAATTGTAATTATAAAAAGAAATTTTATAACTAAAATAAACATTGCAAAGTAATACTACAAAGTAACATTCATTCAATGAACAACCCAAACAATAATATGAAACATGCTTCTTTGTATTTCATTGACATAATAGATGCAATATTATAAAATAAAGGAATATATTTCTTGATACCATCTCTATTTACATTACGAGAATAAAATACTTATCCATGGAAAAATGGCCCTGTGTGTTCAATTGAAAAGGGAGACATGCAAAATGCTCTCAGTGCCTACTAATGATTTGTCTGTACAAATACAATCACCTTAGCTGAAACCAAAAATTAGAGCCCTTTAAATTGAAGACAAGCCTTCACTTTTATACAAAATTTTCCCAAAAGGGAATATCCTAGATACCTTGTGGAATGATGAAAACAAGAGACATGTGGAGCATTATTCCCCTCTTTACAACTTGGATGATAAGGTGCCCAAAGAAAAAGGATTCAATCTTGATTTACTTAGCTAGAATGGTTTTGTTTCATGACGAAACCCATGGAGGAGTGGAGGATATTCTCCCCACTTAAAAACTCTTCTATCTTCTTCTATAACCATAATTATTATTAGTTTACTTTAGGAGTAATACATTATAATAAGATATTTTATTTTTTCTAAGAAAAGAATAGATAAAATAAGGAATAAAGAATAAGGAATAAGGAATGAGGGATAAAGAGTAAGGAACACTAGGGGGATGGATTGAGATTCACTCATTTTCCCTTAAAATATTCCTTGAGTTTTTCTTATATACATCAAACCTTTCAAACATATTCAGAATTGGATCTTCATCTGGCCCTGCGTGGTAGAGAAATACTATATCTTGCTTAAAGAGAATGTTGTCAAGATCACCAAAAATAGATTTCTTCATTTTAAACCTCTCAACTAATTTATTTACACATCCTTCTATATACATTTTTTTGTATAGAGAATAAACAAAAAAATTGGGATGCTCAAACTCTCTTGGAATATTCTATTGAGGGATCTCTATCAACCTATTTGTATCAAAAGATCATGGGGTGTATATCTTTTTCAGAGGAAGCATTTTTTCAAGTTTTGAATATATATCATCCAAAGAGTCCACTTCCTTTTCTCTTATGTCTTAGAGTTTCCTTACACATACCTCTACGGTTTTAATTCTCAATTTAATAGCCCCTTTATATTCATACTGTCTTCCTCTATAATTTGAGAAGACTATGTATTCCTTTTCCACTAGTTCATTCCCTAGACCCATTATAGCCTCCAGATTGGGTAGAAAGTCATTCAAATAATCAATATTTGTTTGATACTTGTCAATTAGGATCTTGTTTACTTCTATTTCTTAGAGACATGATTATGACATTTAATGATGTCCTTGATGGCCTTACTACCTCTTATCAATAGTTCATTTTCCCACTTCATTTTTCCTCCCCTATAGTTTGAGTCTTCAAAATTCTTTATCACTTATGAATTAAATGTTGGGGTTATATCTTAACTAGTTGGAGGAGCTTGTATCAGTTCTATACATAAGTTGATAAGATATCAAAATTATTTATCAACTTCTATTTGGTCTCCTTATCCTTATATATTTTATAGAAGAGACCACTAATTGCCATAGCTACATCATGCTTCAAACCCTCTCGTGGTTTGCTTACCTAAGGGGATACTAGTTATTTGATAATATACATGTGAAGATTCATCCCTTAATACATCAATTTTTGGAGTGGCCACCTCGAGAAACCTATCTCCTTGGGCCCCAACTCACTGTTCTTAACAAATTTTAACTTTATTTGTGGTCTTGATGGTTTCAAGGAGACAATACACTTAAGATCAAATTCCTCAACTTGTAATTTTATCTTTATCTTCTTTAGGAGGGATGATCCCAACAAAATTCCAACTTACACACCGCCTAACCCTTATTCTTGATGCTAGAGGAAATTGAAATCATCATTTAACCCTTAGGACGTAAGGAGTGTGAGATTAGAGTCACCAATATACATCTCGGCTTATCTAAAGATTCAATAGGATGTCCTTGTGTTTCTTTTCTCTCTACTTTTGGTCCTTCACTTCTTCCTCCATCATGGTTGAATATGGTTGAGTACTTGTATCTCGTAGACTTTTTGACCTCAAATTCATCTTTTTAGATGGAGAAGGCTCCTTGAATTTCTCATTCGTGGCTATTTTGGGTTTTGAGCCTCTACTTCTATAAATTCATGAGTCGTAATCACCTTATTTATCCTATTAAGGGATGACTGAATAGGACCCATGGTTTTTGGTTTCTCAACTTCAACCGATGAAACCTATTCAACATGTTCTTCCTCTATCTCATCCATTATAACTTATTTTTGGTAGGATTCTCCACCTAACAACTTGTAATTTTTTCTATAGTTGGTTTCTCTTAGGATACTTGGGCCACCTTCCTTTTCCTCAATTGATGTACTTTAGACATTCTCTTGGAAAATTTCAACCCCAAATATTTGGATCCAGCCCATGTAACAATTTAGTGAATGTTTGTTCGTGTGATGGGACCTGGTGATTCCTACCCTTTATCTCCTTAGAACTCCTACATCTGAGCTTCTTTAATGGGCACATTGGTAGAAATTTATTGATAGGTACATTGGTAGCTATTTCATGTTGCACAGGATGTGGGGTAGTAAGAATTACCTATGGAACTTGAAGGGTTATTGCAGGCATTGGAACTTGTAAATTTACTCTTTCAACTATTGTTCCTGTGGGTTCCTCCACAACATGTGTTGCCACCTTTTTCCTCTTGGATCTTAAAAAATGTTGAGTGAAAGGATCATATTCATCCTTATCAAGGATGGTTTCCAATAATAGAATCATCATTGGATGGCTTGAAGGAACACTTCTTACTTTATGTTTCACCTAATTAGACAACCCCTTTGAGGAATAAACAAGCATATCCACTAGGGTAGATTCTTTGAAACATGTATTTTAAGCCTTGATGCTAGATGTGGAAATACTTAAAGGGGCATGGCTATAATAAAGGAGTAGATTGCATAGTTTTATTTATTATCTTCTTTTTTATGTGTGTCAAATTTGAAAAAGTAGTCCTTGTTTTTCTTGTGACAACATTGAGTTCCTCCATAGCCTTTGAAGTTAATGGTCCTTTAGTTGAAATTTTTGGGGACTTTCCTTTCAAGGGATATAAACTCTCAGATCCTTTCTTCAAAGGGAGAGTACATCCTTTATAAAACCATCGATTGGTACTCCCTTATAATTACTATATTTTGTAGGGTAAAATCAACACCCTTTTTGGTTAGGTAACCCAAATTTATTTTAATGTTGTGAGCTATTATTTCATGCAATGGTGAAATTTCTGGCTTTGTCTAATAAATACTAAGGAGAGTCTGTGAGGCCATCTTCTTGTCAACATAGAACTTACTTACCTAGTCCCCTTCATCTATGAGTCTATGAGGCACAACTACAAATTCGTAGTCACAAACCTAAGTGAGGGTCATCCTTGAATAGTCTCTTAATATTACCTCCTCCTCATTCATGAATTCCATCCAATAGTCCTCATAATGAGGTTCATGCTCATTTGAGGTTCCCAAAGTTCCTTGAAATATCCAACTAATGTCATAATTAGGCATGGGAGAAGGTTTTTACAATATCATCCTACCCATTTCTACTTCAAAGGAATTTGGCCTTCGCCAAGGATTGACATGAATACCTCCAAATAATGATAGGGAACTTGATATTTTATTTTGTGTCCTTGAAAAATCCAATAATTCCTACTTGTAATATAAATATCTCGGTAACATATAGGGGGTATCATGAAAAATGCTTACTTTGATGTAAGTAAAAGTCTTGAATTGGATGAAGTAACATCCAAATTTAGTGACCACTTTCCTTGCTTGCATGAATATTTTTGTATTCCCATTCATGTTCAAACAAACATATAAGGGGGTAAAGAAAGTGTCATGTATCATTCTGAAATTATAAATGTAATTACTAAGGTTCAACTAGGGGTACACATCATAAACCTTGAAACTTCTAAATTTATTTACTCTATCCAATCTAGGAAATGATTTATGGCAAACAATATTGCAAACTAAGTAGGAGGTCATGTAAAAATGTAAGTTATTAGTGGATCCCTCCTCTATTTGTACCGTCATTCCGAGAAATCGTTTATGGATGTAATCACCAAGAATCTCACCCCATTCAATTTGTATATTTCTCAGAAGGATAATTTGGATAAACTTGAACATCCAATCATGATAGGGATATGCATACTCCCTCCCCATAATCTCATTAAAAATGTGATAATATATCGAATTTATTAAACAAAATCAGTCTTGTTCAAATTTTTGGGGATCCTTTTAGTGGATATTTTTATCTTTTCAAGGAAATTGTTGTTCAATATCTTAGAACAATTTGCCCTATTTGTGTTCCAATGTTCTTCTACATTTTTAATTGTTATATCTGTTGGTGTGTGTGACTTTCCTTGTCATCTTGCGGTATTTTCCACATCACATGGTGAGTCATATCACTTAGGTGAGGTCATAGGTCTTAGGTGTCTTAGGGGGTATGATAGACTCTGTCATATGTGTCAATGTGCATCATATAGGAGTTAATTTCCTTTTCAGGAATGTAAGTCCTCTTATCCACTTCTAGAGGTATGATTATCATGCATTGGGGGTTATACAACACCCATATTTGTACTCCTTTTTTAGATATATGAGAATCGAATACATTTTTGTTGCATGCACATTTCATGGTTGAATGCTTGCTTCCTCAAGGAACTTCATCACACTTCCATTTGAGTGTAACTCAAATTATGTGTGCATTATCCCACATGATCCTTGTTCTCACTTTCATTATCATGGTATCAAATCATGTTGTTGGGATTTGCCTTTGCTCTCCATTTTTTTCCTACTACTCTTGGCTTCGTGTTCTTGTTGGTTCCTTGTGTAAACTTCATATTTTTATTCCATTTGTGTGTTATTTGTATTAATCTAGATATTCTCGGTTTTTCGTGGAATTTTTGCTGGTTTGTGTGGGTTTTCGATGCATGTGCATGTGCATGTATTTTTGGAGTCTTGGATTTTCATGATTTTTCTAGCTGAAATTGGTTGTCCATAGATAACTTTAATAGAAAATCAGTTTAGAGGTATTTATGGTGTTTTCTCGGTTTTTTATTAAAAAATTCATTTTTTTGAAAAATTTACTCTCCTTTTCCTTTTATCTTCTTGCTCCCTACCTTCCCTACCTATCCCACTCCTTACCCAGCTCTTAGCTCCCTTTGAGCCCTTCCTACCCATCCCATCTTGGTCTTGAGCTCCCAAGCTCCTCATCGATCTGCTTCAACTCACTTTTCCTAGTTCTTCCTCCCAACTCGACAAGTTGGGTTTTTGAAGTCATCGTATAGTTGGGTTTTTCTTTGGTTTGCTTGTGTTGGTGCCTTGCGTCTTTGGTCTAGTTAGATGCATTAAATCCTACGTTTGGTTTCCCCGCATGTCATATTATTTACCTTTTCTTAGATCCTCGCATATCTTGTACTCCCTACTCCACGTGTACATAAATTAATGCTCTCTCTTGGTTTCCCTTCCTTGGATGACATTGTGACTAGTCTTCCCCTCTTGGTTGTTTTCCCCATGCCAATTATCTTAAGACATTCAACCTATCTTCTCATTACTCATGGCCTTTCCTTTCACCCTACTATCTAAGCTATTTACCTTTGTGTCATTTTCCCCGTTACTAGAACCCTCACCGTGCATTCCTCCAATCCTCCATCAATATTTCTAGGTCACTCTTCCTGAGCCCATGTGACTCACTTGTTGGGTCCCTATTTCCTCCCTCCATGCACCAGTCACCTCGACACCCTAGTCTTTGTATGCCTAGTGCTCTCCTCCATCTCCCGGTCTCCCTCCTCGGGTTCATTGACCCACCTCGTGGCTCACCCAAGCAACCTCCCCAACCACCCTTTTACCACCACTCCTTTGTATTATTTCAAGATTAGTTTGTTTTTAAAACTATAGTTTTATTAATCTAAAGGAAGGGTTTTTAACTCTAAAGGGGTTTATATTTCAATTAAGTCTTTTTAAATAGGATATAATATTAATTAAAGGTAGGAGGTGGTTTATCATTAGGATAATTTTTTTGGATAGAGGATAAATTTGAGGGATTTGAAAGGACCCACATCCTTGTACACATTTGGGGATTTTTGAGAGGGTCCATAACCTTTGTTACAATGATGAGAACCAACACAAGGAACTTTAATGAAAAACATTGTAATAAAAATGGTGATGCAACATCTACAACAAGTGAAGAAATCTTAAGAGTGAATCCATAATGAGAATGTAGTGAATATCGTGAGTGAAGGAGTAGCTCAAGTTAAAGAAAAATGATGTAACATCCGTAGCAAGAGAAGAAAGCGTGGCTCGAGTCAAGAAAGATCCTACATGCTACAACAATAGTGAGTGAAGAAACCAACATGTTGTGGCTCGCAATGAGAAGAGAAGCCGCATGTAGCAGAGAAACCAAATTAGAGAGGATTGTGCCCTGGGGATTTGAACATAGGTGGGAAAGAACACAACTATGTGACTTGACCGCACCACTCCCACCCCATCAAATCATTAGGAGGTTAATTATGAGATTTAAAGTGTTTTAATTAGGAAATTAATTAAATCAGTATTCCTAGTTTTTAATCAAGCCCTTTTTAATTTTTCACTCTTTTTATGAAAATAATAAAATTTGGTAAATATTATTTTGAAACTAGGGTTAGTGGACATTTTTTTCCGATGACAATTTTGTGGGAGTGTGTCGCATGTTTTGTGGCTTGTAGGTCCTTCTAGATTTTTGGTGGCTTTGTGCTCATTTTGGAGGTTGTTGTGGCATTTTAGGATCCTCTTGACTCATTTTTGATTCGTTTTGCATTTTAGTGCTTTCTTCACTTGCGGGATAGTGAGTGCATCTCGCCACACTGAAAAGAGAGCCTCTTTTGTGATGTGATATGATTTTTCTCACTTCGAACTCTATTTTTTCCCTTTGTTCCTTACACAATTTTGTGCGTGTTTATGTGTTATTCCTCTACTTCTGACTAAGACTTATTGTGGCCTCCACTCTTGTGCAATTCACTACCTACTGCAAGGTGAGTGGTCAAATTTCCCATGTTTCATGAAAACACCTTATTGTAATCAACCTATTTTTATAAAGTTCCATAATTAGGGGGTTATCATTATTTTTGGGTTTTGTATTACATGCAAATGCATTCTTGGCTGAGTCGATTTTTGTAACCTTATGTGTATTCTCGCACCCTTATTTTATTAAATTATGCACTTCTTGCGGATGCACCATGGAGGATGTTCCTTCCATAATTGAGCTACTTAGGATCACCGCACTGACCTCCACCACTTCTTCTTGGTAGAGAGAATTACAAATCATGGCATGCTTCTATGGAATGCTATTTTACTCATGAGGGCCTTTATCCCTTTATGTATGGGAAAGTTCCTGCACCCACTGATCTTTATCATCTTGAATACTACCTCAACACATGTGACCATGTTGTTGGTCACTTGATGTGACATGCCTCTAGACCTCTCTACCTTCATGTGTTGTATTTAGATCCTCCTTACACTATTTGGAGCATTTATCAGTCCTTATTTGGAGACCCTTCAAAGATTGTCATTTCTTATTCTCCTATTGATATAATTATCTCCTCTTCTTCTTCATATGATGAATTTCTACTAACATATATTTTATTATTCCTATCCTCGATGATGTGGATTATTCTTCTAGTTACGATGACAAGAGTACTACTTGAGGAATATTCTCCTCCTTCTCTTAGACACCTTCTAGATAATGTTAAAGCTCCTCCCTTCCCATCGGACTTAAGGAAGTCTCATTCCCGACCTCATACCATCATTACATTTTCCTCCTTTCCACTTCTAGTGCGTGATACCATTTCCACCCCCTCCTTCAAGAATTGATGATTCATACATGTAAGACATTACTCCTCTGTTTTTGAGCCACCCATTTGGGACAAGTATCTACGAGACCTTCATTGTATTTTTGTAGTGCTACTCGTGATGTAATATAGGAAGTTTCTCATCCTTATACATGTGTTTAAGAGGAGTCCTTCATCTACTTTATTTAGAGTGTCTCTTCGGGAATCTTATTACTTCCTCTTTTTTGAATACCATCATTGGTCCACCTCTTCTCATGGATCCTCTTTCTACTATTATGGGGGTTTCTACTTTGTCTTCATATCACCTGGGGCATAAGTTCAATGGATGTTCCTCTTTTATACTATGATAGTTATACACTTATGGCATTACCTTCAACTCATGAGCACTCATTTGATAGACCTATGCCACATTTCAGTGGAAAAGATTCAAATTTCTTTGTACTTCTACCTTCATTTCCTTCATGGATTTGGCGGACTTCCAGTACTCCATTTCTAAGCTTCCCAAGGGTAAGAACATTGTTCGATGTAGTTGGATGCTCTCAATCTATAGGCCGAGGACCAGACCATCAACACTCTTCTTGGAGACTTCCTAGAGTTATAGAGTTTAGATCTAGCTATGGATTCACATCTTCTATAGTTCCTCTTATCTCCTTCCTCTCCTCTCTTCTTCTTCTTCTAGATAGATTGTAGTTTGTACATGGGTACCTTATCAGGCCTTTAGTTTTTGGGACCCATTTGATGCATATTTATTAGGTTGTTAGGGAGTATTCCTCTCTTGTAAGTGGATAGTTTTTCCCACTGGGTTTTCCTCCACTACTTAATATCCTTGTTGTTCATGGGTGCCTCATCAGGCTTAGCTACTAGAACCCATTTACCATTTCGACTTGGCACCTCATCCTAATTTATGATGAAGGGGGTGTTAGTGTGTGTGATTTTTCTTGTCATCTTGTGGCATTTTCCACATCATGTGGTGATTCATCTCACCTATTTGAGGTCATAGGTCCTAGGTGTCTTAGGGGGTATATGACAGATTACATCATGTGTGTTAGTGTGCATCAATGTGTCATAAAAGAGTTACTTTCATTTTTAGGAATGTAACTACTCTTTTCCACTTGTGGAGGTATGATTGTTATGTATGGGGGTTACAAAAACCCATATTTTACTCCTTTTTCAATCTATGATCACGAGTAGACCTTTTTCTTGTATGCACATTTCATGGTTTAATGCTTGCTTCCTCATGGAAATTAATCACACTATCATTTGAGTGTAACTCAAATGATGTGTGAATTATATCACATGATCCTCATTCTTGATTTGTCTATCAATTTTTAATACCTCTAAAGCATCAATGAGACCTAACAATTCCTCAAATATTTTAGTAGTCAATGATAGGACTAAAGCATTACTTACATCCATAACTTCTCTTATCTTTGGGTTATAGTTTTATGTATAAACCCATACCAACTCTGAATCTTTGGGAAGATGGGGGAATAGCATCTAGGGCTAGCCCACTCTAATCATTCTTTTTCATTGTCTTATTTTTGTCCACTATATGTAACATTTGTTGTAATTTAACTAAATTTTCATTACCCGAGTTGGTATTTGTGACTTTATCGAAGTCGGAGGTATGGTGGGAGGTTTTGAACCCCGGACAACTAAATTTTCATTTTCTAGGGTGGGAGGCTAAGAAATCTACTAGAAAGAAATACTTTGATAAATTCAAACACACTTGACACCTCCAACAATGCTAACCAACACACCTTGACACCACAAATTATTCAAAAACACTAGTAAAAACACTTACCCATGCAAAAACAACTACAATTATTATTTGAACCAAGAAAAACAATGATAATGCCTCCATATCTTCAAAACAACATTCACATGACTCAAATGGAAAAATTTGATCTTTTTCTAACCTTAGGGATTTGAAAGTGCTTCCCAAACTTGAAAATTGGAGGAAAAGTAAGATATTTTCACAGATTCTAGCCATATATTATCTTTCACATGATTTCATTAATCATGACACCTACTTTCACGGATTTTACATTTGTGTCCATTGATGTTTTAATTTTTAACTTTGAATTCCAACCCTACTAGTGGATCCATTGGTTACGCTTTATTATCACTTAAATGATTTGTATTTTTCTCATTGGTTTGGACTTCATAATCTTCCAAAGTGGCATCCATGCAAGCTTTTACTTTTGTTAAGTCACCTTTCTAGGGATTCGGGGTTGTCTAAACAATTTGTAAACTTGTAAGAGTGAAAAGTTACAAAATTTCAAAATAAGAAGTTGCTTTCCCTCTTTAAAGTCCCAAGACAATGAAATGTTCCCCCTTATAAGGTTTTAGGGATGAAATTGTGGTTTGTAAACTTGAAAAATAACAAACATGTGAAACTAAAAGTCTACATCCTTTCTATATATTCCCAAGATTCACCGAATATTTGATTTTAGGACTAAAGGATGAACTTTCAACTTTGTAATTTACATCAAATTTGACCTCTTTTTAAAGAATAAGAAAGTGGATGTAGTCACTTTTGCACCCATTAAGAACAAGGTAACCTCATGCGCACCAGCCTATCACCGAGCGGGTGGTGGGCGCTCACCCAAGGCACGCGAGAGGGAGTTGAGTCTCTCTTTTATGTGAGTCTAGTGGAAGGCATAGTTCATGATTTTGACTTAGTGATTTAATAGACATGAAGAGCTATAGAGCTCAGGATGGTTTCTACACCCCTTCAGTCATAATAGAATCAAAGCACACAATAGAAATAATAGAACCAAGAGTTGTAAATCTAATAATATACTTAACCATTCAAGTGGGGTCTAGGATTATACAAGATCAAAAGAAGAGTAAAAACATGCAGATAATATAGAAGGAGATCTTAATGTAAGCATAATGGTAACCTTATCATATTTATTTAGAGTCTTGCTACAAAGTATCATTGAGGGGTAGACCATAGTCATGTGCCATCTCTAGATTCATACATGCATTCCCACAAAACAAAAATTTCATTCCCCATTTTCCCCATTACATCCTTACCGGAATTCTTTACCCATTTTCATCCCATAGTTCTCATAGTAATTTTGCAGAGCTCCACTACCTCACTTATGTTCCTCTTATTTTCTAAGGGTGCACATATAAATAGGCCTCGAGCTCCAATAAAATCCTCTGTATCCTTAGATCTAGCCCCAAGTGTTAAGTTATGGGTCACCCCAAGCGCATGCCTCTCCATGTCATGATCAACATTTTGGATCTTTCTATCACAATGTATATTCCCTCCAGGACACCTTGACGCTAGGTTGAAACCTTATCCAAACGGACACATTCTTCATGTGTCCTGCCCAAAAGGCCAAAAATGGCTAAGTCTCGAATTGTTCTTCATGCAGCACGCACGCCACAGGTTCTCTAAGAATCCTTTTGAATACTACCTGCGCACCTTAACTTACGCACTTCTCTCGGCCATGTGTGCCTACGTGCCCTTAAGATTTGGAAGCTATGATAGGGGCCCAACATTACCCCACACTTCACCTATTCTTTGCCCTCAGGAACCTTCTCAAAGAATGTAGTACAAAAAGAATGCAAGGCCTTGCCTTGGAAAAGAATAGGGGAAGAATAAAGAATGGGGAAGAGAGAGAATAGGGGGAAAATTTCCTAAAGAAGAAGGGGAAAATTTTTCTAGAGGTCGGCCTCTAGTGTAATCCAAGTGCTGACTTCCTCCTACGCTTTAGATGCGGTTATCACCAACTAAGGTGCTCACCTCATCGAAGGTTAGCCTCTCCTTGTGTGGTAATGGTTTCCACCATAGTCTCTAGTTCTTTAGCATGATCTTCAGGGAATCCATCTTCCTTGTGATGACCTTGTAGAGCTCTTTTAGCCGGGTTTTGATTGAGACTCATTGGTTCTCAATGGCTTCAAATTTATTTTCTACTTCGGCTATGATCCTTTCCCACTCGGCTCTATTGCCCTTATTCTTTTCTCTGAATTCCTTTAGCTTAGCTTCATCGCTGGCAATTAGTATGCTTGTCACTTTGTCTCGATCTACGCAATGGTCGTAAGTAACCCCCCTGGTTTGTGTAGTTGTTCTTACATCAGCAAGCACCTTGTTGTATTTGGCCATGAGCGTGATGACCTTCAACTTGTCTTCCTTCTCCAAGCACGTTGCTACCTCTTCTGCCGACTCTAATGCCAAGGGCTACCTCTCCATGGTGAGGATCTGATTCAATTCCTCTAGACATTCCATGGAGGATCTATACTTTTACGTGGGAGGGTTAAGGTCTGGGTGCTTCGTGATAATCAATTAGGAGATGAGCTCCACCTTCTTGGAAACTTCACGTACCTTGGATTTTCCTCTTAAATATCCCTCTGCAGTTGAGAACTGATTAATTTCTCAAGGCTGAGATCCTTCATTAGCTTCACCACTTCTTCCTTCCTCTTCTCCAATAGGTCCTCCAAGACTCTAACCCTGTCATTCCTACCGAAGAGCCTAGCCTAGATTTCCACGGAGACTTTGTTGAGTACGTTACACACTTGCTCATCTGATAGTTTTTGTATGTTTACAATGGGGTTGTCCCCCTTTCCTTGAGACAAATTTAATACTACTTCTTGCTTAATATCAAATTAGGATCATCGAGGTGGGAGTCGAATGCCCATGATAGCATCTTCCTCATTTGCGGGTATCCAACCTCAAGGTTAAAGGAATCCATGGTGGTGAGCTCCTTGGTGGGAACGATACTTTGGAAACATGCACGCAAAACTTTGTTGGGGTCATTAATGTAACCCATCATTGTTCTTCCCCCTTCCACACATTTACTTCCCCTGCGCATGCCCTTGGGAACAGTTACCAAAAGAGTTGGGCCTTTTGTGCTACCCACACTCTTCTTCGTCTACTCTTCTTTGAATTCACCGAGCACTAGCTCCACATTGCACTCCAAATCCTCTTCAACTAGGGTATTGATTATATTCTCTGCCTCCCTTGTTTCCTTCTCATTCACCTCCTCCTAAGTGAGCTTGGGCATATCTGGCTCCTTGGTACTAGCCCCTTTGCTCCTCTCTTTGTTTTGTGCGCCTTCCTCCCTTTGGGCACCCTTCCTCCTTACAAAGATGAAGGCATCATTTGTATCCTCTGCTTCCTCTCCCTTTGAGTCATGGACATCAATTGGCTCTTGATCCACCTCCAGCTCTTCCCCTTCAACATCATCCTTTTCACCTAGATAGGTGTTTGGGTCATCTACATCTTCAGACCCTTGTTCCTTCATTCCTTGTTCTTCTTCCCTTGTAGAAAATTTTGGAGTCGGGATGCTATCTTTTCTTCATCTAAAGGTTCTTCAGGGGATGGTGGCTTCGCAGGCTCTAGGGTATTTTCCTGACCACCATTCTCCTTTTCTTCCAGACATAGGTACTCAGCCCCACGGTACCTACATTCTGCCTTTCCACCGCCCCTTGTTCTTCCTCTTCTTCTTCTTTCTCCTTGCACTTTGGTGCTGGCTTCTTCCTTCCCATGGGGTCATCCGGGATGGATATTTCATTCTCTACGTACGTGCCCTTCTCAAACTTTGGCCTTATGTGTAGGTAGATTCTGGTAGCAGTACTCTCAACAATCAGTAAGGTCATTGGCCTTACGATGTGCACTTCTTGTGACACATACCTTTCAACGTACGTGTGCTTCCTTGGGTAGACCAACTTCTTTCTCATTTCTCTGTGTTCACTGTCAAGGGTGGACAGGTCAAGTTTTAACTTCTTTGACTCCTTATACCTGTTCACTCTTGCCTAGACAAATTGGACGATAAATGAGAAGGGATTTTGCACAGGGGACTCTAACTACTATCCACCAAAATGAATGCGCAATGCGAAGTGTTGGTATACCGTGAACTCTACCTCTCCTTCAGTCACCGTGGGGAGTTGCTCAAGGATTTTCCATTCAGCCCTGAATGCATTCCTAAGGTGCGTGTACCATTTATCCAAGCGCGCCTTGTGTACCCCTATCATTGACTCACAAGTATACTTTTGGAACCTATCCACAGCAAAGGGTCTTCATCGGGGTACTCCCATATGAACTTATCAAATGCATCCGACACCCCGATTTCTGAGAACACAATGGTTAATAGAATGTTCCCAAACAATATCTTTCCTCGTTCTCCACTCGCTTATGATCTTGTCTGCTATGTATTGGGATATATTATACATGGTGCCTTCCACGACCTTCCTAAAGACATTCAACCAGGGATTACTCACCTGGGTCCACCTCTCTTGTCCATTCAGCTTGGAAACGAGGTTTAATCACCGGATCACCGATATTCGTGATTTCGTAGTACCTTGATCCCTTCTTATAATCCTGGGATGTAATGGTTTCCTTAATTACCTCCTCATCTTGGAGGTCATCTAAGATCACGTCCCCTTCTGGCTTAGGCTGTAAAGTGTGAGATTAACTGGGGAGTTATGTGCATTTTGTGCCTGCGAAAGAAAATAAATCTTCATGTATGTGTGTCATTAACTATTGGTCTAGGTGATTGGGCTTCCCAAAGTATGGCAAATTGTAAAGTTGGAAAAGCCCTACCTTCTACATTTTCACCATGACTACGTCACTGTAGATCGGAATCCCATTAGGTGTTCATTTTTTTCTGGGGTGCACCAGCTCCAATGCTATTTCCTTCACAATTATACTCTCTGGGGTGATTATAATAGATTACGGTCATCTGTCTGATGTGGGACTCCCACTCTTGCCCTAGAAAAACCCCATTTGGGTATTGCATCTTTGAGTACCATTCCTCATTGGTATCCAAAGGGATTTTTTCTTCTTTCTTCTTTCCTTTTCCCTTACCCTTTCCCTTCTTGGATTGTACTACAGGCTTATCAATTGGTTTTGTGGCCATCATTTTACCCTTTGCTTTCATTCCTGGTTACTTTTGAGTTATTTGAGAGTTTTCCTCACATGCCCCATGCCCTAGAGTACAAACCCTAATTTCTAATTTTCCTCCTTCGATCATGGTGTTCTTTCACAACATTCCCCACACCCATGAATCACTTCTACTCTAGTTTGTAGATCTAGCGGACCAATTGCATGTGAGTTTTGAGATTTTCCTTCACATGAGTTAGCTCTCGAAACCCTAGCTCTTGAAAGAAAATCATTCTCCTTGTTTTCACAAAGTAAAATAATGAACTGCCCATCCTTGTATTTATAGATTTTCCCACTTTTACGCATTAAAGGCTAGGCTACCTACCACCGTACGACAATATTTAATGTGACATTTTTCAAACAAACCTGACTTCAACGCTTTTCCTTGCGTGCCCAATCCTTGCATCGAAAAGTTTTTCACATGTGTCCAATCCTTGTGCAAAATTTTTCCAACCTTCTACGTGCAGACAATCCATCTTGATAGAAGACTCTTGCATGTGTGTTACCAGTGCCAAAGGCACCTCTTCCATCCTCATGATTCTTACTTTCGCCTACCTCGTGTTTTTGTGATTTCTCCTTTGTATGTGGATTTCCAATGTAACTTTATTTTGTCATCCATCTGCCTTCCTAATGCATCTTTTCAACAGGGCCAATTCGAATGGTTTGCCAACCCAATCCTCCTGCAGAATAACTTCATGCCTCTTTTTATCACCTCACCCCACACTAAATCGATGCACGGTCCTCTGCGCATTCATAAGTCAAAAAGTAATAAGGTTACCGGTGCCCAAGGTGTAAAACAAGACAACAACACGAAAGGGAAAAATAAGAAAGGAAAATCATAAAAGGAAATGCTAAACTAATTGGTAGAACTACCTTATTTACAAACACCAAGAAGCATTATTTATAGTAGGGCTTCAGCCTACTCCCATTGAAGTGTCCAGGTAATTTTGTTCCATCTAGCGCTTGTAACTGGCACATGCCTAAATCAAGGATGTATGAAATTACATAAGGACCCAACCAATGCACCTTCAATTTTCTAGGATGGTGTATAAATTTTGAATCATATAGCAATACCATTTGACCAATCTCAAAATGTTTTTTTTAATTTGGTGGTCAATGTGCGTGTCATGCCTTTTGCTTAGCTTTTTCATTTGTTTGGCTCCATCTTACTAGTGAGTGCATTTCATCCACATTTATCAATTCATCAATTCTTTCTCCCGGTGCTTGTTCATCATCCAACCCTCTGTGTGTGCTATACACAAAGATGGTAACATGAATTCTACCGGAATAATGACCTCCCGCACCGAACACTAGTTGAAATGGTTTGGCCTTTTTCAACCTTTTATATGTTGTTCGTATGCCCAAAGGATTGCTAACACCTTATCATCCCAATCATTCCTACCCATGTCATATATCTTAGTCAATGTGTGACTAAGGATTTTGTTGAATGCCTTTAGAGTCCCATTTGCCTGAGGGTGATAAGGGGTAGTCTTGTGATGGGCTACCATGAATTCTACCAATAGAATCCTGATTGTTTCATTTAAGAAGTGAGTTCCCCTATCACTTATTAAACTTAATGGGCACCCATACATGATGATAATGTTCTCCCAAAAAAATCTAGCAACCGTGGTTGTAGTGATATCCTTAGTGGGCACGGCCTCTACCCACCTTGTCAGATAATTAGTATAGGTAATGATATACCATGAGTTAGTCCTTCATGTAACTGGTGAGATTAGTCTGACAAAATCTATTGCCCACTTTTAAAAAGGTTCCATCTTTGGAGATGGGGTGCAGGGAATTTCTTAACTTTTTCCAAGTTTTCGGAGGCATTGGCAAAGTGGTCAGGATTTACAAAACTCAATACAATCCTGGTGAATCATCTCCCACCATAGTCTAATGACTAGGATCTTGCACATGGTTGCATTCCCTACATAGTGTCCTCCAGCAATCCCACCATGGGATTCTTCTATTATAGCTATGTGTTCATGTTCTAATACACACTGGCGCAAAACCTCATCGCAACCCATCTTATACAAATCCCCATTGATCAACATGAAGGGCGTGGCGCATATGGCTAACCTTTTCCTTTCCAGAGCATTCATCCCTTTGGGTGCCACACCTTCTTTGAGAAAAACAACAATGTCTTCTAGTTCTGAGGGCACACACTATAACCTGAATAGTTGTGCATCCGACATGGATTCCTCAATACTCTGCGTGTCCTCTCGAATCAATCCTTGATAAATGATCTGGCCCACAATTGTTCTTTCCTGGTTTTACCACCACTTTGAATTCAAATTCCTGAAATAAAAGTACCCAACGACATATGTGCCCTTGCAACACTGCTTTGTTTACTAGATACTTCAAGGCCATATGGTCAGTGTAGAATATGAAGGGAGTTGCCAAGCAGATATTGTCTGAATTTGTGGAGCATGTAGATCATTGACAATGCCTCGCGCTTGGTCATTGTATAATTCTGTTCTATTGGTGTCAAATTTCTACTTGCAAAACACAAGGGATGATCAACAATCCCTCTCCCGGTTGAGAAAGAATGGCTCCCATTCTATACATTGCAGGAGGCATCCATGTGGACATGGAAAGGTTTATCCTAGGATGGGAATCGTAGAATCAATGCGGTGATAAGCCTTTCTTTTAGAGTGTCAAATTCCCTCTATTGCACATCTCCCCACTAAAAGGCACACTTGTGTTTGAGAAATATTTCCAAAGGCACGGAAATCTTGGCATATCCCTTAATGAACTTTCTATAGTACCTAGTGTGTCCAAGAAATCCATGCATTGTGCTTTGGCTGGTAGGCTCCCCTAACCCTACAATAACTGCAACTTTGCAGGATCCACCAGTAAGCCCTCTTTGCATATGATATGTCCCAACAATGTTCCAAAAGGAGTTACAAAGATACATTTCTTGATGTTGAGGGAGATCCTCAACTGCCGACATCTTTCAAACATCAACCTCAAGTTATCACAATGGTCCCTTACCAATCCATACACTGTCCAATCATCCAAATATACCTGAAGGAACTTGTGGATGAAGTCCTTAAATGCTTGTACCACTATGCACGAAAATAAAGCGGGCACATTCTTCAACCCAAAGGGCATGACCATATATGCAAAGCTTCCCCACTGGTGGAAAATTTTCTTTTCTTGGTCTTCCTTAGCAATCCTTACTTGGTGATATCCCGAGAATCCATCCGTAAAGGAATAGACCTTGCGCCCAACAACTCCTTCCAAAATCTCTTCAATAAAGGGGGTGGGAAAAGGATCTATGATACAAGTAGTAGCATTTAATTCCTTGTAATCCACACATATCCTAATCTGTCCATCCTTCTTTATGCTGATCACCATTGGACTTATCCATTATGATTCCTCCACAACCTCAATGATACCGGATGCTATCATCTTGTCTAGCTCTTCTTTAACCCTTACGCACATGTTGGGATTCATCCTGTAAGGCCTCTTCCTGACCGAGTGCGCACCATCTTTCAAATTTATCCTCATTTCCCCAATGAATGGTGGATGCCTTTCAACTCATGGTATCCACGCGGGAATAAATCCTCAAATTCATGCAAGAGATCAATGATCTTTGATACTTCCTTGTCCGACCAGTAGTCCCTAATGATAGCTTCCTTGGGATCCTCTTCTGAGCTGATGTTAACTTTCTTGGTTTTGAGTGGTTCATGATATGTGCATGCACATGCATCCACACTATCAACTACTTCACGCACCCCAACCGAATGGTTGACATTTAGGCTTTCCATCTCCTCTCCATCAACAACATATACCATCTTTCCTTTCTCCTTTTCAACACACACGTGCTCGAATTGTATGTCTTCTGGTTCCTCCTCTTTGAACCATGCTTCTAACCTAGGTCCACAGTAAGTTTACTAACCTATCTTCCACCATGGCACAATCCCCCAGAGTGAGGTGCTTGATAGTCTGTAATGCCTCATCAACTGGTTGTTTGGTACTTCAGTACTCAAATGTGTGAACCAAGTCAGCTGCTAATTTTTCCAACTTCCCGTTTGGTAGCGTGTTTCATAATGGATATACCAAGTGCGCGCATAACCTTGTAGTGTCAAAAATAGCTTATGCACCCTAAGGGAGGGTGGTAAATCTTTGTTCCTTCTCCCCAAACCCTCTCACATGCCTGGATGTGGGAAGAGGTGGGTCCATTGCCATTGTAATCCTTGACAGTGGTGGGTATGTTGATTTTCAAGAATCAGACAATGAGTGTAATTCAAACTTCACGCCATTCCAACAAGTTCTCACTATGCGCAGCCCACCACCTTGCTTGCTGTGCCTATCAAAACATAACCTAGCATACTTTGTCACTCGTCCTCCCTCCAGTGAGCTTCCATCTCTCTCAAAAAGACCTTAGGGTAGGCATCCCCAGAATACTTGGTTATTTCCTTCCTCCAGCAGTGCAATCGAAATGTATGCACCATTGTTGCCTTGGTTATTGATCCTTTCAGATGTCACCCAATCAATTCATAATTCCCATGCACCCAATTATCGCATGCTATACTTGGTAGTATCAATAATAAATTGAGCATCATCAAATGGATGACTCTTCGTAGGGTGGATGGTCTCTCGGATCTCTTATGGATCACACATATATTCTATCCAGGACTTCCTCCCTAAGGGGTTCAAGTAAGGGGGTGGACTTCCCATCAACCAGTGGTATAACTACCCACTCTTCCTTGTTTTCAAAGCTTATGTACCCCTTGTTAAACCGGAGATCTGAATTATTCTTATAACACCATGGGTGCCCAAGTAGAGCTGGGAAATTATCTTCCTCAGCAAGTGCCAAGACTTCAAAATCCCCAATGAACCTAGTCCCCTGAATGGTAATGGTCACATCCTTCAAGACACCTATGGGCATTTCCTTTGTCTTATTTTCCATATATAACACATTTGAAGATGGCTGTAATGTAGGTCTTCCCATTTGATGCCAGGCATCTAGAGTGAGAACATTAACCTCCACGCCTATGTCAATGAGGATGTTGCTAAGAAACCATCCATCCACTACTATATTCAGGGTAATCTCTTTGTCATAATCAAGGCTATGAGGTGGGAGGTTTACATGCGAGGATCTGCCTTTGTGTTCTTCCTGGCACCTATCACCTTTCTCTTAACCATGCCCCTAATAGGAATAATATTCTCCTACCTCAGCAGTTTACACACCTCCTTAACCTCATCCAAGTCATCCCTTGGTGCTTCTACTGGTTCTCCTTTTCTCATCCTTTCTAGTCTGCTCTTTTAAGCATTGGATCTCCCCTTGTAAACTTTGAATTACGTCCATGGTTTCTGGTAGAATTCTTTCTGGTGAGCCGGGTTTGGATACTTCCCATGTACTACTTACTTCTTCTCTCGAAACCAAAGGTCTCTACCTAGGCACTTCCCTTGCATGTGTAGATTCCACCCTTGTTGTTACCATAACAGGCTCTAGTTCTGATTCATGTATTACTTACAGAAGCCATTATGCGTTAGCATTCTTAATACTCACCATGGCAGTGCCCTTATCCTTCGTCTACTCCGACTCATATGTTTGTATAACTCTAGGAACTCTTCGTACTTATGTTTTTTTCCACACCAGGAGCATTGTAGAAGATCTAGACATTCATGCTTATAATGGTCTGTGGCTCCACAATTAAATAGGTCCCATGCAGGAACTCACTTCTTCCTCCGCGGTTACCATGACCATGAAATCCTCCATGAAACCCTCTTCCATGCGCATCTCCATCTCTGTACTCCTCATACCGATGTTCATCCCCTTTGGAACTACTGGAAATGCCATTCTGGTGCACACCAAGATCAATTGCCTCATGAATTTGGTTAATCAATCTACAATCCTTGGTGTCATGTGTGGTTGAGGTACATATTTTACAATAACAAGATACATTTTTGTGGATTGCGTGTTGTAATAGGGGGCACCTACTTGCATCATGGTCCTTGTGACATATTTCATAGTTTACTGCTATGGCGCATACCGCCTTCCGAGTACATATCCCACCATTATCCTTCGTGTTCCCTTCTACGTTACAATCCATGCACCACATCCCTCCACAAATCTCTAGAACTGTATTGGCAGATAATTTCTCCAATTGCTTAGCCATGGTAGTAATCTGAGCCTCTAGAAATGGGCTAACACCAGTGTCAACACTACCAACTACCTCAACACGTAAAGCAGCTTCCAACGCTTCACGCGGGTCCATGAATTTTTTATGAGATAAAGCCCTCCTAAAGGGTGTGATAAACCCTCCGAAAAACCATTGAGCATGTTGTGAAGGGTGGATATCATAAGACAGTTTAGACAATAGATTTTTAAAATATGCATCATATTCCCACACACTCTCTGCCATTCCCTACTAGATTTCTTTGAGAGAGCTAATGCTCTTCTGTTCAAACTTAGGTATGTGGAATTCTACCAAGAATGCATTTCTCAGTGCGGTATAATCCACAACAGTTTGATGAGGGTCATAATTTCTATACCAACTATACGTGCATCCTTGCAAGTTCATCACAAATTGACTAGCCTTTTGATCCTGGGTCATGATTCCCTTCATGTGCCATAGCAGCTCGCACTTATGCACATGCTCCATGCAACATCTTCTATCCCAATGTAATCTGGTAAGTGTAGAGACATCTCAAAAAAGTCTCGAGGAGGTGGAAGCCTCTACCCTCCCGATCTAGTCCCTTGGTTTCCTCTGGTGTTTCCTCCTCTGACAGATCCACTAGATCCTGAGCCACCAGCTCCACCAATTCCACCTCCAGATCCTCTTCTGTTAGGTATAAGGCCCATGTTTGTCGTCTTTGAACGCTCCCGTCATTCCACCGAATTACACGCTGAAAGTTTGTGAACTAGTACCACTCCCATTCGTAGTTCCTCCACCACTTCCTAACGCGCTTCCAAAACCATTTGTATATATGCCTTGTCTAAACATTCCACCAAATACCAGAATAGTGTGTGAAGCCATAGAAGTCGCAAATGAGAAATTGTATGTTCTAGGCACCGATAAGTTGCTTCCACTGATATCAAATGGATCAACTATACTTTTCCCTTGTTCAAACAAACCAAGTACCAAGGTTTGGTTCACTAGGTGGGGTCAGATGCATGCCAATGACTCTTCTCTCTATGCGAAGGACTCTCATCAAAAGCCACAAGGTTTTCTCTCCTGTGCTTACCAAGATGGGGTACCACAAACTGTTCGGGTTCCACATCCTCCGCGTGAACCTCAACTCCTTTCCACCATGTCTGGCTCCATAACCCACTTATAATCCTATGTTATCTATCAATCTCCTTTTCACACATTTTTTATACTTGAGCAGCTCTCTCCTCCCTTTCTTATTGAGTCGTCGAGATCATCCATCCTTCCCTAACCTCGGCTTCCTCACCGACACTCAAGGTGGTTTAGCCTGGCCATAGGAAACCCATGGTTACCATCAAGATTTTGATTACAAGGGGAATATAATGCAGAAATGATCCCTTAGGCTCTCACAAGAACTAAAACTCAGAAATTCTGGACAGAATACATGGAAATGGCATATTGCAGAGTGTATCTAGTCAATATTCCTTCCACCAATGATCTATAGCATAGATCCACATTAGATCAACATCTTGTAGGTTATGATACATTTCTTAGGTCCAAGGGTGTGATTTATAATGCCACCCCGATCTAGATGTATAAGCCGAGAGCCATTCGAATAACTCTACTGGGAAACAACAGAAGAAGGTTTCGTATAACTCATGATAAAGAGTGTCTTCCACCCATATTCACGTATCAAACCCAGATCCGGTACTAAATCTCTAAGTGAATTCATCCTCCATGCTCTTAAACCAATCTTCAACACCTTCAAGTGTTAAGCACTCTGCCATCACTTTTTGCAGAGATCATGATATATGCCATGTTCCACTACAACTTTGAAAAGAGGTCCCAGCAACGAAACCAAGATGTAGTCACTTTTACACCCACTAAGAACAAGGGAACCTCATGCGTGCTAGCCTATCACCCAACGGGCATTGGGTGCTCAACCGAGGCATGCGAGAGGGAGCCGAGTCTCTCTTTTATGTGAGTCTAGTGGAAGGCATAGTTCATGATTCTAACTTAGTGATTTAACAGACATGAAGAGCTATAGAGCTCAGGATGACTTCTATACCCCTTCAATCATAATAGAAACAAAGCGCGCAACATAAATAATAGAACCAAGAGTTGTAAATCCACTAATATACTTAACCATTCAAGTGGGGTCCAGGATTATACAAGATCAAAAGTAGAGTAAAAAAATGTAGATAATACAGAAGGAGATCTTAATGTAAGCATGATGGTAACCTTATCATATTTATTTAGAGTCTTACTACAAAGTATCACAGAGGGGTAGACCATAGTCATGTGCCATCTATGGATTCATACATGTATTCCCACAAAAAAAAATCATTCCCCATTTTCCCCATTACATCCTCCATTTCATTTCCATAGCTAGCTCGAGAGGCACGACAACCTACTTTAGAGAGCTCCCTAGAGTTCTATATGGCACCGCCTTATCGGCCTATATAGATTCTATTCTAGATAGGGTGACCCCCTCTCTCTATATGGGAGTGAGTGATAGTCTATATGTGGAGCCAAATTGAGGGGAAAAGACATGACACAATGATTTTCCTAGAATTCTTTACTCATTTTCATCCCATAGTTCTCGCAAAGAATTCTCAGAGCTCCACTACCTCACTTGTCCCTCTTCTTTTAGAAGGGCATGCGTATAAATAGGCCTCTCGAGCTCTAAAAAACTCTCTGCAGCCTCGGATATGGCCCCAAGTGTCAAGGTATGGCTGGAACCTTATCCAAATAGAACACATTCTTCATGTGTCTTGCCCAAAAGGCCAAAAATTGCTAAGTCTCGAATTGATCTTTATGCGACACGTGCGCCTGGGTTCTCCAATAAGCCTTTTGAATAATTTCCTATGCACCTTAACTTGTGTGCTTCCTCGGCCATGTGCACCTATGCGCCCTTAAGATTTGGAAGCTATGATAGGGGCCAACAAGGTGGAGGAATATTCCTAAAATATTCCTTTTCTGGGACATCAGACTTGTATTTGTAATTTACAACTTTTTAAAAATGTAATTGCTTCATTATACCACTTTCCCTTGATACCTAAAATATTCCATTTTATGAATTTCGGGGTGAACTTGCATTTTGCAAACTTTCATTTACAAAGCTACCAAATTGAAAAAAGACTAAGTCCTTCACCTGGATCTCTAATTGAAATGTTTAATAAAATTGTTAAGGTTCAAACAAGTCCCTTATACTATTAAACCCGCAACTTTGTCAAAACATCAAAATAATAGGAAACATTAATATGTTTTTATAAAACCATGCTATAGGGTTGAGACATGAAATAATCATGATGGTAAAGACCAAGGAGCCATCAAAAAAATCATAAATTGATAGGAAATACATGGGTGACCTAGTTACTCCAACATACAACTTTGAAAATCCACAAAATGTGGTAAGATTTTAACCACACCAAACCAGGCACCAAAAAAATTTATGGATCGAGAGGATGAATTTTTTTCAAGTGTGTTTTATACGATTAAAATTCAAAAAATGATAAAAGAGAGGTGTATAAAGATAAGTAAGTAATTGAGGAGCTACTAGGTTTTGCTAAGCAAGAATGAGGAGAGTGCATTTGTACATGCAAGTGTACAATGTAAAGATCAACGGAGTCAAATGATAGATTACAAAATTTGAGTGTCTACAAAAACACACCTTAATTTAGTGAATCCCTTAGGTTTATATGATAGTTTAACAAAGCATTTTTATATCTGGTATTTTAATTATAATTAGGTTTTAGGTTTTAGCCATTTTAGTACAAAAACCCTAGTAATATACAATGCATATTATCTATTTTAGTATTGGTTGAGACCTCTATTAAGTTACAATACAAATTATATTGTAATTTTAGTCTAAAATTTCATATAGGGTAGGACATATCTCTATTTTGGGTAGAAGCCTAGTTCCATATGTAGTTGGAAAAACACTATTTTTTATAGTCACATAATAGTGAGTAGACAATGTGCAAGGAATGTTTGGTATGATATAAAATGGGGAAGTATCTTTTGATTCATGTGGAATTTTCTAATTTTGACTACATTTTAGATCCACAGGAATCAATTTAATGTTTCTAGTTGAAATAAAAATCTACAAATCTATTTTTCTATGCTTTTGGGGACATATACCATCATGTTTTTCTCTTCAAGGTGATCATTTGAACTACTAATTTAATTTCTATGAAAAAATTCCCTTATAAATTTACCTTTTGGGGTTATTTTTAGGGATTTTCTTTATAATTTTTCACCATTAGGATTTTCCCATTAAGGAAATATTTTAATCTGTTATTTTTATAACACTATTTTGTAAAAAATGGGTGATTTTTTAACAACAACAAATTTTAATACTCACTATGGATATAAAAAGGTAATTCTCAATGGATCTATTTAATCTAGCTAGAGATGATAGATTATTGATGTGATTCTTAACAAAGGTATTTACCATATTGAAATGAGAGAAGAATCTACACCTCTTAACCTTGTCAAACACCAAAAATGAAAAAATAGGTGTGATGAAGCTCATGGTATTATAGGTCAATTAGTGTCTCATAAACTCAAGTTTCACTTTTAGGGTGACATGGATCCTTATATAGTTTGGACTAAATTGGAAACACTCTTTGGTAAACAAAATAAGATATATACATGTTAATTAGAAAATGAGATTTCAACTCTTAACATTTTAAACAAATTTCTTAGGATTGAAGATTTCATCATAGTGTATGCCTAGATTTGAATCACCTACAAGATGTATTAGTTGATATAGAAATATCCAAATCAATGCTACTAAAAATAATGGGCTTATGTTACCATTGAAAAAGTGAGGGACAATTATGGGTTATTATTGAATAAAGTGGGTAGAAAACTTCTTGATCTGAATCTAAACCTACACACAAACACACTCAAAGTAATGTTAGTTTTTTCTTGGTTAGGGGACATACCTCAAGTAAGATCCCCAACATTTAAAGGAGATAAAATATATTTTATTGAAGTAAAAATGAAAAAAAAATGCATGAAAATGACAATTATACCTGACTTAGATTGTAGGAAAATTATAGTTGTGATTCATTTAAAATCACACAGTGATCACAAGAAAATTGCAGTTGGAATTCACATGTGTTGGAATTTTTCTAAAACAATGTTACAATAAGTTGCACCTATCCTTTATGATCCACTTTCACTTCTCTAATACATATAAAACTAAGATATGTGATTAAAGAAGCAAAAATCAAGTATGGGCTCAAGTGCACAAAGAGTTAGGGGTTGGTGAAGAGGCCATAAATTGACCATAAATTACCATTATTTTGTCCTTCCAAGTTACCTTTGAAAGTGGATTTAAATGTAATTTAGGAACTTATAGTTTACTTAAGATATAATATAGGATATATATCTTGTTCATTCTTTAGAAATCTTTTGTTATTTATTTTGTTGACTAATCCTATTGATTATTTGGGAAAAGATGCAAAGTCTTGTGTATGTAGGTCATAAAGGAAAGATAATGTTAGTATTGGGAAAATTGGAATTGATCATGAAAAGTATATCTAAACTCAAATCTGATTTCATATTTAGATTCCTCTCAAAAAATTATGCAAGTTCAAAAAGAATCATCTCAATCCGAGATCATATGCAAAAGTTATAGTTGTTTTAAGTTCACAGCCTTAGTTACGAAACTCACAGGGCTTAGTTCTAGAATCGCGAGTTAGTTCCAGAACTCGTAGAGTTAGTTCCGGAACTCGCAGGCTTAGTTCTGGAACTAAGCAGATTTTGATAGTTTTTGAGGAATTGTGAAAGATCAAAGAATCCAATGGAAAATCTAAGAGAGGTTTTTGTTTATAGCAATTTGTTTAACAAAAACCTCATTCAGATTTGCTAATGTATTACCAATGAAGAGGGATCTCATTTTCAAAGTGAGTTGTAGTCACGAAAAGTATATCAAATGAGCACTAAAATTTCCATAAACAGAAAAAAAAATTTCAAATGGAAAATATGATAGAGGTTTTTGTTCATAGCAATGTGTTTAACAAAAAAAATATTCAAATTTGTTGAGTTTTACCAAAGAAGAGAGATCGACTTTTAGTGATCTGCGATCGAGGAAAAATGTATCGACAAGCACTAAAAGTTCCATAAATAGAAACAAAATTGTAAAATGGAAAAACTAAGAGAGGATTTTATTTATATCAATATTTTTAACAAAAACCTCATTCATATTTGTTAAAGGTTTTACCAAAGAAGAGATATATGACTTTTGGTGATCTGCAGTCCGAGGAAAAATGTATCAGACAAGCACTAAAAGTTCCATAAACAGAAATAGAAATGTAAAATGGAAAATTTGAGAGAGGTTTTTGTTCATAGAAATGTGTTTAACAAAAATATCATTTAGATTTGTTACAAGTTTTACCAAAGAAGAGAGATTTGACTTTTAGCGATCTGTGATCCAGGAAAAAGCGTATTTGACAAGCGTCAAAAGTTCCACAGTCAAAAACAACAAAGTCAAATGGAAAATCTGAGAAAGGTATTTGGTCAAAATTATATTTTGAAGGAAATCCTCTTCCAATAATGTAGAGGAATAAAATCATTATGATTCTTGTTAGAAAAAGCAAGGAGAAGATTTGGGAGCAAATCTTTCTAAAATAAGTGAGATAAGACTTTGACTTCAATAATATATCTCTCTCCATATTTTATGGAGATGGAGATCTTAGTTGTTAGGATTGGAATAAATATAAGATCAGATTGTATTTCCTAAAATAAGGAGTTGGTTGGATGAATGAATTATAAATTCAACCTTCCACACTTAGATATGTAATGTTTTTCTCCCAAGAAATAAAGATCTATTCTTTCCTCTCAAATATTCTATAGTTTTAAGATCTTAGTAGTATGATTTAAATCCTCTTCCAAGGAATGAGCTAACCACTCATTCTAAGGAAGATGGATATTTTAATTTATGTTTATGTTTATTCATTTTGTTGTATTGTTTTTATTTTTGTATTGTGAAAATTCAGTTTGTTGTGAACCTGCAGGTGTTTCGTTTAATTATGTTTATTTTCATTTCAAGAAATTTCAATTTATGCAAGTGTGTTTAAATTCATGCAAGTGTGTTTCTTTCATTTAAACTTTATTTCTTTATTTCAATTCATGCAAGTGTGTTTCTTTCTTTTATTTTATTTCTACAAGTGTGCCTTTTAATTTCCGTAAGTGTGATTTATTTTATGCAAGTTTGGTTTGTGTTTAAAAGAGTTACTTTCCAAGATCTTCTTCTCTTAATACATACAATCTTTGGACACCAACCTGGATTGAAATTTTTAATGGTGAGGATTGACAACCCTCTACACAATTTTTGGAATCTTTTTGGAGTTTCTAATTATGTAAAAAGGTTTTGTGAGATCTCGACATTGCTTCCTATTTTACACCGGCTTTACTTTGATGAATATAGTCGATGATGGATAAATTTTTTTGTAACCCTTCTCATGCTATCATTTCAGTAAAAATAAAATAAAATAAAAAATCTTTGATTGGAAAACTAGCTTGTTGGCGATCAAAGAAAAAAACTTTGATTGGAAAACCGACTTCGCCAATCAAAGGAAAAAAAGGAGGCGGCTCTTCTTCAAAGGAAATCAACAGTTACTTGGTGGCTTTCTTCTCGATACTATTTGATGATGTTAACAATAAGACGACAAATGCAACGAGAGGTATGATCAAGTTATGTTGTTCTATTATTTTATTTTAAAGCTTTATTGTAAGTTTTTTTACTACAGTTAGATCCAATTTTAAATATTTCCAAGGAAGGAAAGATAAAATTCATATCTCCCCTACTTATATGAAAAATATGTGCACCTCTTTGCAATCAAAATTTTAGAGTCTAATTTATGGGTAGCCATGAATAAACAACATGCATGAGCTTAAGTGTGGGAGAGAAGGAGAAGCACGAGGTATACATTTTGATTTTAGATATGAGACACAACGAAGTATCTCCACACAAAACTTTGTTGTATAAGAAAGGAAATCAAAATCGGTAGAAGGATCTCCACACAAGTGCTTGTTGTAAAAGAAAGAAAATAAAAAACAGTAGAAGGAGATCCACACAAGAACCTGCTGTAAAAAAAAAATCAAAAGTAGCAGAAGGAGATCCACACAAGAACCTATTGTAAAAGAAAGAATATCAAAAGAAATAGAAGGATATCCACACAAGAACCTATTGTAAAAGAAAAATATCAAAAGAAACAGAAGGAGATCCACACAAGAATCTGTTGTAAAAGAAAAAATATCAAAAGCAACAGAAGGAGATCCACACAAGAACCTGTTGTAAAAGAAATAATATCAAAAGTAACAGAAGGAGATCCACACAAGAACCTGTTGTAGAAGAAAGAATATCAAAAGCAACAGAAGGAGATCCACACAAGAACCTGTTGTAAAAGAAAGAATATCAAAAGTAATAGAAGGAGATCCACAAGAACGTGTCCTTAATATGGAGAAGAATCTAAGAAGAGGAGAAAATAATGTAATGCATGAGGACATGCATAAGATTAAGCGTGGGGAAATTATGAGGCCATAAACCGATTGTAAATTACCATTATTTTGTCCTTCCAAGTTACCTTTGAATGTGGATTTAAATGTAATCTAGGAACTTATAGTTCACTTAAGATAGAATATAGGATATATATCTTGTTCATTCTTTAGAAATATTTTATTATCTATTTGTTGACTAATCCTATTGATTATTTGGGAAAAGATGCAAATTCTTGTGTATGCAGGCCATAAAGGAAAGATGATGTTAGTATTGGGAAAAGTGGAATTGATCATGAATAGTATATCTAAACTCAAATATGATTTTATATTCAGATTCCTCTTGAAAAATTATGTAAGTTCAAAAAAGAATCATCTCAATCCGAGATCGTATGCAAAAGTTCTAGTTGTTTTAAGTTCACACCCTTAGTTTTGAAACTCATAGGCTTAGTTCAGAATCGAGCGAGTTAGTTCCGAGAACTCGCAGAGTTAGTTTGAGAACTCATGAGCTTAGTTCGGAACTAAGAAGATTTTGACAGTTTTTGATGAATTGTGAAATATCGAGAGAATCCAATGGAAAATCTAAGAGAGGTTTTTGTTCATAGTAATGTGTTTAAAAAAACCTCTCAGATTTTTCACAGGTGGTATTACCAATAAAGAGGGATCTAAGTTTTAGTGAGCTGTAGTTTGAGGAAAAGTGTATCAGATGAGAACTAAAAGTTCCATAAATAGAAACAAAAATTTCAAATGGAAAATATGAGAGAGTTTTTGTTAAAGAAATGTGTTTAACAAAAACCTCATTTATATTTGTTATAGGTTTTACCAAAGAAGAGAGATATGACTTTTAGTGATCTGCATAAATCGAGGAAAAATGTATAAGATAAACTCTAAAAGTTTCACAAACAGAAACATAAATGTAAAATGGAAAATTTGAGAGAGTTTTTATTCATATAAATGTGTTTAACAAAAACACCATTCAGATTTGTTACAATTTTTACCAAAAAGAGAGATATGACTTTTAGTGATTTGCGATCAAGAAAAATGTATTAGACAAGCACTAAAAGTTCCATAAACAGAAATAGAAATGTAAAATGGAAAATATGAGAGAGGGTTTTGTTCATAGAAATGTGTTTAACAAAATAATCATTCAGATTTGTTACAGGTTTTACCAAAGAAGAGAGATCGACTTTTAGCGATCTGCGATGCCGAGGAAAAGTGTATTAGACAAGCATCAAAAGTTCCACAGTCAAAAACAACAAAGTCAAATGGAAAATCTAAAAAAGGTATTTGGTCAAAATCATATTTTGAGGGAAATACTCCTTCCAATAATGTAGAAGAATAAAATCATTATGATTCTTGTTACCGAAAAGCAAGGAGAAGATTTGGGAGCAAATCTTCCTAAAATAAGTGAGATAAGACTTTGACTTCAATAATATATCTCTCTCCATATTTTGTGGAGATGGAGATCTTAGTTGTTAGGATTGGAATAAATATAATATCATATTGTATTTCCTAAAATAAGGAGTTGGTTGGATGCATGAATTATAAATGCAACCTTCCACACTTAGATATGTAATACTTTTCTCCCAAGAAATAAAGATCTATTCTTTCCTCTCAAATATTATGTAGTTGTAAGATCTCAGTAGTATTATTTAAATACTTTCCAAGGAATGAGTTGGCCACTCATTCCAAGGAAGAAGGATATTTTTATTTATGTTTATGTTTATTCATTTTTCTGTAATTCATTTTGTTGTATTGTTTTTATTTTTGTATTGTGAAAATTCAGTTTGTTGTGAACTGCGCAGTGTTTTGTTTAATTATGTTTATTTTCATTTCAAGAAATTTCAATTTGTGCAAGTGTGTTTAAATTCATGCAAGTGTGTTTCTTTCATTTAAACTTTATTTCTACAAGTGTGCATTTCAATTCATGCAAATGTGTTTCTTTCATGCAAACTTTATTTCTACAAGTGTGTCTTTTAATTTTTGCAAGTGTGATTTATGTTATGCAAGTTTGGTTTGTGTTTAAAAGATTTTCTTTCCAAGATCTTCTTCTCTTAATGCATATAGCCTTCGGACACCAACCCAGATTGACATTTTTAATGGTGAGGATTGACGACCCTCATCGGTTGGAATAATGGGGATGAGTGGTGTTTTATAGTTTTTGAGTGCATATGGGAATGTGACACATATGGGTGTAATGTTCATAGATGGGTGAGATGATAAGGATCCATAGTGCATTGGGCATGCAAATGGGTAGGTGGGATGGAAAAAATTAAATGTGAGTGGGTGAGGGTTAGTAAATAAATGATGAGGTGTGTGGGGTTTTATATATTTTTATTTACTTTTATTGGATTATTTGATTTTTTTGGTATTATTGTATTTTATGTTGTTTTTGGGTTTTTTTAAATATGAGACCTTATGCGAAAGGTGTGTTTTCTAATGTATACACATAGATATTAGATGCTTGAGACTTCTCCTTTCCGAAGCTAATGAAATAATGTCTAATTAAAAATCATTATGATTATTTTATTTAAATTGGGTTGTCTATGCTTAGTTTTTGTCTCCAACTACCACACCTAATAAAATTCTTTGGGAATTTCATATGAAACTAAGTTTTGACAATTCATGTGTGAAAATTTGAAGAGACTATGAAACATATTATTTTTTGGTGAAATATGACCTAGAGGTAGAAAAAAATAGACATTTATAGTTAATGACTATAATGCAAAAACACAACCTCACACTAAAAATGCAAGGGCCCCACCAAGGAAAAAGTGAAAGAACAACCTAAGGCTAATGAAAATTAATTAACAAATCCAAACTCTACCCCAATTCAAGACAAATATAAAAGGAAATAGAAAGCTAAAGATAATAAATAATGTTGTAACTATATAGTAAACTAGGTCATTCCAAACATCAATGTTTGAATAAAATGGCATACTTGGAAGAAAATATCAGAAAAATGTGCGTCCTCCCTCAAAAATAGGTATTTCTCTTTTACAATAACTAGTTGATCAACATTAAATTAATAGGTATTGGATTGAGAGGCCTCAAACAAGATGAAAACTTAAGGTTATTTATTTAAAACTCTCTTGTACAAGTAACACAACATTTTTATGGGAAATAAAAATCCTCTTAATGTTGAAGGTGAAGGGTCCATTGAGATGGAAAATGACATGTTCAATACAACTTCTCCATGTTCTATATATGTTTACGAACTTACTATCCATTTATCATATCAATCATTTAGGTAAATAAAAAATGTTGAGTTTATTACAAACAATGTTGTTGTCAAAGAAGAAAAATACTAGTCTAACATTGTAGTTATTGGTAAGGTTTATCATTGACATAAAATATACAATTTTACCACTTTATGTATAATCAACCTTCACAATTCATGCTTTCCCATGAAAATGACTCAAATAAACTTTTTCACGAGAATTTTTGTCATCTTAACTATCGTTCATTACAAACTACAACTAATCACAACATGGTTATTAGGTTTCCTTCAAGGATTCACAAATGGTGTAATGAAATTACTTAGATATATCTAAATATAACAACAAAAATGGAGAAATGATCACAATATGCAAGTAGAATGACTTATACACTTTAAGGGGGAAACTTACAAACCATACAATTAAACTCAAGCACTCAATATGATGATCATCTACTACTTACTAACTCCAATTTATACCCTACTATGTTATGCAAAGCACCAAGAGTGACATACTAAGAATATGAAAGCATAAATAAATATGATATGGTATGCTAGGAGATTGTGTTAGTGACATGTCTGCTATACATATCATAATATATAACCTAGGACTAAGGGTTTAACAGGTCCCTCCCTAAAAAAACATTTCCCCATTGTTGATCATTTCTAGAGGCTTCTTCAAAAATTATAGTCCTCAATGTTCATGATCTATGGATGTCAATATAGGAAATATTACTCTTCCTAGGTGATTTAATTTAATTTGAATTAAATCTAAATATTTCATATTCATTCTTTGAACCAAATGATGTATAAATGCTAAAATACATAAATGACAAAAGATAAATAAGATGTAAAATTTTAAACCTTAAGCAAATAAGAAGGAAACATAACTTAGTCGATTTACTCTTAATCGGAACCATTTTGGGTATGGGAAAAGTGATGAATAGAATGGGTAGAATGTCATTCTTGCTCAAAATAAATTATACGATGCATGGACAAGGCCGACAGGGGCACCCACCGCAAGACGGGGAATTGGTGATTTGGATATGGGAATATGTGACTATGAATAAGCTCTAGATATGATCTCTAATGTGTCACAAGTATGTCACAATACTCTGTTGATTTATTGTTGCTTGCAATATAATCACCAAAGTACCTGTAACCTATAAGAAAAAAATTCACATGCACAAGCCCACAAACCACATTAACTCCAAAAAAAAGAAGATATATAATGGGGAGTCGAATTACCTTGGTGATCACCTTGAGAGTGAACTTATGACCGAGTGCTGCACTACATCTTAGAATCCATGTAGTTCTTGTGAGTGTGTGTAGAAATTATGCCCTAGGATGCCCTTGTGCAAGTTGCACTTGATAACGGGCTATATTTTCTATAAAATGCAAATGTGTGGATGGAATAGAATAAAATTCTCCTTCCTATGCTATGTATGAATAATATGCAGTATCTAGTCCTTGAATGGATGCTAGATGGATGCTTAAGAGTGCTTTTGGTGCCTTTTTGATGTAAGCTTAGGTGATAGTAATAATGCTTAGTGCTTGGTCATTAATATTGGTCACATAACTATGTATTTATATGATTCTCTTATTTGAATTTATTAATTAAAAATGAAAGGCTGACCCATTAGTGAAAAATATTCCCAAAAGATAAAAAAAGACCCAAACTAAGTGAGTAAGGTGGAAAAGGGTTAGGGGCACCCAGACGGGACTTGGGTGCTTGAGTGCTTGCTATCTGGCTTAGTGCTAGTGTTTAGAGTTAATACTGAGATAAATCATTAAAATTATGACTGGGTTATAGGGCATGTAAGACCAAAAATAAAATAATAAATAAAGTGAAGAGGTCAAAGATAATCATAAATTACTAGTTTTATTGCTTAGGAATCATATGAATTCTAGTATGATTTTAGGACCTAGAAATGTACCCAAGTGCACGATTTAGTGTCTATATTTTCCCCACTTTATGTTGTTAAGTGAACACTTGATAAAATAAAATAGACAAGAGATGTGTACCTTATGATCCTATAAAGGGTGTGGTGAAATGCTTGTCGAGTGGAAAAGTGAAGTGTGGAGGATACTAGGAAAGGAAAAGTGACCTAGGGGTAAAGCGTAAGCATAACATTGTACCTAGTGTTGTGCTTGTACTTAATGTTGTAGGATGCTTCTTATTGGTTATTAAGGATGGATGTGCAAAAAAAGAGTGAAAGATTAGTCAAAGTTCTGTATATGAAAATCTGAGCAAAGTATGTAAAAGTGTGTAAAAGTAGTAGTAAAGGAAAGTGTGCACTGATGTAAAAGAGTGTAAAGGATAGCATATTGTCCTGAAAATTTCATGAAGAGTAATTTTTGGTAATCTCATGTTGATAGTGAGTTTTTTGGGTGATCTCATGCCAAGTGTGAGTTTTTCAAGTGATTTCATGCAAAGAGTGAGTTTTTGGGTGATCTCATGCCAAAGAGAAAGTGTTGGGGAGAGAGGTCTATTGTTACTCTCCTTCCATAACTCTACCCAATAAACACAACTACAGATGGTGTGTTCCTACTTTGTTTCTACTATCCCTGATTTGTTTCGAATATAATGATTGTTTTGATTGAAATTTATTGTAGGATATTTCATGCATGTTGTTGTTGGAGGATTTGTGCCTTTACTATAAAAGATTCTACGTGAGTTTGTGTTGATATGAGAAAATAATTGTGTCTTCTCCCGGGACATTAGAATCCAAGAGAGGTCGTAAGTTCTTAGGTGCTAGTGTCTATGTTTGGGTGCTAGTTTATGTGTTGTGCTAAGCACCCAAGTTAGATTTCTGGGCCATTTTGTGATTGTTTATCTATGTTGATTCTGTACTATGTTGAATCTGAACTATAACTTTGAGCTATTGTAGGGGGTTATTTGTTCACCCAATGTATGCCCCCTTATTTGGGGATGTGATAAGCTGTAAGAGTGAGCATCCTAAAAGAGAGGACTTAATTCTGATCTAAAGCTAATACCTACTGTGGGGGGTAGCGGATGTGGATGGTAGAAACCAAGGAAAATGCAAACAACGTGAATAACAACACGTGTTAGTAGAAAAAGTAAAAAAACATGCAATAGAAGATAGTGTAATGAAACAAGTGTGTAGACAAGATAGACCATGAAAAGTGGGTTTCAAATATGGGACATCACTCACAATGTTGTAAGACAATCAAGGCCAAAGTGTCCAAAAGCAAGCAAATAGTGATCAAGAAAGACATAGGGCATAGCCAACAAACAATAGCATATAAGTAGAAAGTAATGAAAAACAAAATGTATTAGACAACCATGGTGGCATATAGTCCTACAAGGAAAATGGTACACATGAAGCACTCGTTAGCATGTTAAAAAGATAAAAAGTATGTAAAGTCATGTATAAGGATGTGCTAGAAAGTAGAAGTAGTAGATATTTAAACAATAACACTTGTGATGTGTAGGAGTAGTAAAGGTAGATCACCACAGGAGCCTCGGTGGGACTGAAAAAGGATACAATGCCGAACATCATTCCAAAGTGTGTGAAAATATGTAAGAGATTTACATTTAGTCCAAAATATAAACTGAACCTGCATGTGTATATGATAAAGATAATGACATACCGAGTATCTAGATAAAGAGTAATCAAAGTGCAACATGTAAGTAGTATGATAAATCAAGAGTAAGTGCAACCAAGAGATGAAAATGTAGTGTATGAGTGGGATGGAATGGTATGCAATGTGAATGTGATATGAGAATATTTACCCCAAACATATGTGGATGATTATGAGATGAGGTTCATTTAGAAAATACCCTCAACAATCAAGAATGAACCATAGAACAAGAGTGCGTCATCGGGAAATTATTTGAAAATGTGTACTAGAAAGATAGGTCGTGAAACATAAAGCATAAAGAGTGTGAGTGTGGTGAGGTTCATTTCAGATTTAGACCCTCAATAGTCGATTATGAACCATGGAACTAAAGTGTGTCATAGGGTAATGAAGATACACAGTGTGTGTAAGAGTAGTAAGAAAGACTAGATGTGAAGCACAAAGTGTAAAGCATAAGTATAGAGACTATAAACAATTGATAAGGATGGAAGGGGGAAGAAAGCATGATGTGCCCAAGTGTGTGAGGAATGGAGATCTATCTAGGGATGAAAGAGAAACCATAGTATCGTGGTGGATGTGGAAATGTGTTAAGAGTATCAGTATTGGTGTTAGGAGGAGTAGATTTTCCAAAGGAATTTATATCATTGAGAGAGATTGAAATTGTTTTTGTGATGGTGAGTATGTGAAATAGTGTAAACCTTAGGAGGAGATGTGGCAAGAATAAAAGGAGAAAGTGAAGTGAGATAGAGGAGGCCGAGTCTAGTGGTTTGTGTCATAATGGAAAGAGGTTATTTGACTCCTTTTGCATATTTTCCTAATCCGGTGCCATTAAAACCATAATGAAGAAGATGCTGATAACTAGGACCATATGTTTTGACATTGGGAAGAAGGGGTGAATGAAGTGGGGATTCGGGTGAATGATTGATAGTTTTATAATAAGAAAATGGAGAGGTATCTGTTAAGGATTCATGGAATACATCCTGTTATAAGAATTTAATACATGCATGAAGGGTTGAAAGGACCGAATGCATGGTATGAATACAAAGTTGTCCAAGAAGAAGATTATAATTAATATTGTTAGGCATTACATGGAATGGGATAGAAAAAGTACATGGCCCAACAGTAATGGGAAGCATGATTGTGCCTAAGACTTGTTTAGGAATATTGTTAAATCCACGAATGGGAATTCATGAGGGTGTTAAGGATTATGCAAAAATCCAAGCTACAAAATAAATGGTAGATTACAAATGTTATGGTCAGATCCATTATCAACTAAAGCTCATTTAATCCCTATATTATTAATTTGAACTTTAATGTAAAGGGGAGGATAATTATTTAAGACTGTAACTTGATAATAAATTTTAGTAGATGTAAAAGTATTATGTTCTTCGTTAAAAGAGAGTGATGTAGTGAGTCTATGGTAAACATACTCAGGAGAGGTATTAGGATGAAGGGAAGTATTAGACAAAAAAAGAGAGAATTTTATTTGCACATTCATGATTTTCCTATAAGAAGGCATGGAGGGAAATACTCATATTGATAAAAAAATGGCAAGAAAGAAAGGGGATAAGCGGGTTTGGATGCGGGTTCACCAAATGATTTAATTTAATTTTAATTAAATCTAAATATTTTAGAGTCACTACTGAACCAAATGATGTCTAAATGCTAAAACATAGAAATGACATAAGTGAACTAAGATGTAATATTTGAAACCCTAAGTAAAGAAAAAGGAGATGAGACTTAGCTGATTTATGATTAATATGGAACCGTTATGGACTCATAAAAATGATGAATATATTGGGAAGGGTGTCATTAATTCTCACAATAAATTATGCGATGCATGAACTAGGCTAGAAAGGGGTGCAGGGTGGTGGCGATTGGATCTAGGTGCCCATGATTATGAGAAGATCCGTATCTCGATATCTTACGTGTCGTAAGTATGTCACAATTACTCTATGTTGATAGCTTAGTGCTCATAATACAATCACTGCAGTAAATATAACTGGAAGACAAATATTCATCTACCGAAGCCCACAAACCACATCAAATACAAAAAAAGAAAGATGCGAGAATGGTGAGTTAGACTAACCCCGATGATCACTCGAGAGTGAACTTACGATCGAATGCTACACTACATATCGGACTCCATGTAGTTCTTGTGAGTGTGTGTAGAAATTATTCCTTAGGATGCCATTGTGCAAGTTACACTTGATAACGGGCTAGATTTTCTCTAGAATGCAAATGTGTGGATGGAATAGAATAAAATTCCCCTTCCTATACTATGTATGTAGAATATGCAGTCCCTTGTCCCTTGAATGGATGCTAGATGGATGCTTTAGAGTGCTTTAGGTGCCTTTTGAATGCAAGCTTAGGTGATAGTAATAATGCTTAGTCCTTGGTCCTTAATCTTGGTCACATAACTATGTATTTATATGATTCCATTATTTAAATTTCATAATTAAAAACTATAAGGGTGAACCATAAGTGAAAAATAGTACCAAAATATAAAAGATACCCAAAATAAGTGAGTAAGGTGGAAAAGGGTTAGGGGTTCCTAAAGGGGATAGAGGCACCTAGAAATTTGTCCTAGTTGGGTGGTGGTGTCAGAGTCAATAAAGATAAATCAATAAAATTTTGACTGGATTGTAGAGTGTGTAGGACCAAAAGGAAAATAATAAAGAAATCAAATTCAATTACTAGTTTTCTTGCTTAGGAATCATATGAATACGAGTATGCTTTTAGGACCTAGAAATGTAGCCAAGTGCATGATTTAGTGTCTACACCAGATTGTAGCTTCATTTTCTTGATTCTTAGAATTGATTAGATACTCGATAATTACTCTTTATTTCACCTTATGAATGCACATCTAAAAAATGTCCCTAGGTTCCAAACTTATTGGTACTTCTTTATCCATTACAAGTAACTATGTTTATGAGGAATATTTTTGTATAATGCCATTCTCAAAAGCCAAACTATTATTTGAAAGTGGAAAATTATCTTTGAGACTACATAATATTTCTTGCTAATGTTTGTTGTTTCTTTGAATAATCAAAGCTTTGGTTGTATCTTCCCGATTGAGATTGTGGATGGTGGCTAGAAATCAAGAGATATTTTGGACAAAGTGGATCTCCTAAGTAGCTTGGGTAATGACACATCCTCCATGAAAATTGAATAATTTTCTACCCTTCCTAAAAATATGGGGAATAATTTTTAGCCACTAAAACTAATTATGTTGCGGGGCCCTTGATTAGTTGAATTTTATGATATATCACCCTTTGAGGTGAATTTACATGTAGCCCTTTTAGCTCAATCATCTTTCCATTCAAACAAAAATGTGTGAATAAATACTAGAAGTTCATTTCAATTGTGCCCAATGTTATGAGCCATTGGACTCCTAAAACAATATCTACTCCACCCATGAGAATATTAAACCTAAGGGAATCAAACTTGTAGTCTTCCATTTCAAGTTTGATAATATGAAATTTCCATGAACAATTGACTATGCCTCCACCTGCAATCATGACCTAAAATTACAGAGCTTGGAAAATAAAATAGTTTAGATGCATCACCAACTCTTTATTGATACAATTATGTATACTCCTTGATTCAATAAAAATGTTTATTTTATGTTTCTTTAAAATACCCCTTACCTTGATGGTTTGTGGGTAGATAATACTTGATAATGCATGATAAGAAATAGTCAATTAGGAATCTCCAAACCCTAGTTTTTCCAAAACCTCCACTTTTGTTTCTTCATTTTTGACTTCATTATTAATGACCTCAATGTAGAATAACTTATTTTTAGTACATCATACCTTTTATTATGTTTCCTATTACAATTTAAACATAATAATTTTTCTTGTTTCTTTTCAATTTATTAAATAATCAATATAGTATGTTGAGGTATTGCTTGTGTTAAAACCATGCTCTCATTGTTAGTAGTGAAAGTCATCCATTTGATTAGCTATCATTCCTCCATTCAAAGAGAAAATATCATGGATTCTGATACCAAGCATGGATTAATAAGGAAAACATTAACTTGGATGCCATCCTTAAGTCCCCTAAGAACATATCTTTCATATGATCCTCTATGATTCCCTCCACAGAAAAGGATATATTTAGGAACTTTTGAATATAATCCTTGACTGTACTCCATTTGTTACAATTTTTCTATCTTATTAAAATAGTTGTTTGCAAGATTATTTTTGTAGTGTAGCTGAAGCTCATTTGTGAACATTTACCATGTAACTAGGAGACCCTTATTTTTCTTTTGCTCACACATCCATTTATACCAAATGAATTATTTTGGTTCCATATACAAGGATGCCAATACCACCTTTTATCCACTTGGAACTTGATGTACCTAAAAATAAATATCCATTTGGTTGATCCATGTAAATAGGTCCTTACCCAAAATATTCTCATCCCCACATTTGGTATCATGTTTAAACACATGCTAGAATATCTAGTGTGGTTTGGTTGTGCAAAGGATCCAACTGGTTGAGCTAATTTGGAATTGAGTGTGCATTTCTTAAGAAACTTGCGTGACCCAAATGGAAATTCATGAAATTAATCATGAGTGAAATAATGGTAACCAATTCAATTTTCAATGAGTGCAAGATATTTCCATCCTTAATTAATTGAAACTTATGGTTGAGGTCATCTTTATTCACCATGTTTTTAACCTTTTCTTGAATTTAGGTGACAAAATCCAATACATAAGAAGTTGAAGTCTTGAAATCCATATTTTCCTTATTCGAGTCATCTCAAGGGTTTATTTCCCCTTCCCTTTTCCTCTAGTGTACCTACTAGTCATGATGTAGGATTTAGGACTTAGGGTGTAAACAAAAAAATTAACAGACTAAAGAAGATAAATGAATAAACAAGACAATTATACCTTCTCTCGTAACAATCTTGCAAACCTCAAGTAAGATTATAGAATATTTTGTGCTTGTGGAATAATTTAAGTTATTGATTGTGCATGCTATTGATTAGCCTATTCAAGGTGGATAAATGAAATGCTACGAGAATATTTCATGAATATTTGAGAAAAAAATAAGAAAATCTTCTTTGCATTTGCTCATGAATTTCCAAGGATGATTTTATGAAGGAAATGGCCTATTTTTATAGCCAAGGGTAGGAACATGAAATGTGGATTGAATTTTTACTAAGCTCCAAGTCATAATTGTAATCACCTAGGAATAGAAAGTAGACTAAGTTTGGGAGTTGCAACTTTTAATGGGAAATAGACATTTGGAATGGAAGAAGTTACATCCGGTAATTGAATTGCATGTACAATCCAATTTCCCCCACACTTCTAGGAATCTAGAAGTGGATTCTAAGTGGAGTAGGGAAGTTGAGTTCCAAGTGTAGTTAACTGGAAAGAGGTGAAGTAGAGTTTAAATTGAGTTAACTAGGCTAGTGAAGTGACAGTTGACTAAGAAAATAGGTGTATTTTCCTAATTAAGTAACTAATTTAATTATGTACAATGTGTAAGGTAATTAATTAATAATTTTTTAATAAGTGATAATTAAATTAGATAATGTGTGATGTGGACTAATTTAATTAATATAAGGTGTGTAATGTGAATGATTAATCAATTTAATTAATCAATCATAAGAGGGTATGAACTAGGATAGTCTTTGGGAATACATATGTAAATTTTATGTGTCTACATTTTCCCTCTTTAAAGTGATATTGTAAAGAAATAATGCTATAAAGATAGTAGACACATGAAAATCAACAGGTAGAAAGAAGTGAAGCATTTGGATTCCCCTTCAAGTATAAGTGGTAAGGAATACCCCCTCAAGCGGGTGGATGATGCAACAAGGTGGTAGATGACGCTTGATAAGAAAAAAACAAGGAATTTGAACAAGGAGGATGGGAAATACTATGTTAATACCATGAACATTGTTTGGAGAGTGTGAATATAAGAAAAATATTTTTTTGTTGCACATTAGAGTTGTCACCATCATTAGTAAGGAATCCGGATGGTTAACTTGGATGTGTGCAATCAAACACAAACAAAATAAAGAAAATAAAAAAGAAAACAAAACCAATAGAAAGATTAGTGCATGCATCATCATTATAAAGGAACCAAGATGTAATCACACTACTTGCAAGTGGTCCAAAAATTAAACATCAACAATGCAACACAACATCAAAAAATAAGACAATCAACTATTCCCCCAATGCGTGCCACAAGGAAGATTAAACATATGTAAATTCCCCAAGCACTTAAAATTATGAAAGGCTTGGGAATAGGATCATACTGGAAGAGTGGAGTATACTTAGATACTCCTCATGACACTCTTGTTGGATCCATTTTACAAATGATCTAAAATAAATTTCCCTAGGTAAAGTTATATCGCAAAGGAAAAATAATTTTGTGACTTGCCCCAAGCAGAGTAAGTAATCGTGCAAAGGGAAGAAAGTGATAGTTGTAATATTAGAATGATCATTAGGGTAGTAGATAAAGGTATGATTTTATCAAGATTGTGTTGAAATGTTGAAATATTCACTTCAAGGTTTTTCCAATTGTAGTATTTCTATGATAAGTGAATGTTTGTTTGATTTTTTTATGATTTATATGATTTTTTGAGGTTTAACAAAGTTTTAGAAAAACTTGATGCAAAGAAGAGGAGTGTGTTTTTGTTTCACCAGATTTATTATGGATAAATGATACTATTGAAAGACTAAAACAAACATGTCAAATAAAACCAATATGAATAGGAAGGAGCCACACTAAAGTTATATGTGAACTAAGATGTAGAGAATTTTCCTACAATTGGTCTACAATGAAAGTAAACAAAGTACAACAAAATAACAAACTAAAAGAAGAAAAAACATCATCATGATTTTGATAAACGCAACATTCCAACATAATTTACAATAGTGAAGTCTAATGAAACTCGAATGTGTTCCATATTGAAGAACTAGACAAATTTGAATGCCCCCGAGTGATAGCTTATAATGCGAGAGGATTGGATTGAGTGAAGAGTAGAGTGATTATTAGATACTCCAAAAGATACTCTTGTGGATCCATTGAAGTTTGATATGTATTGGATTAACATGTGAAATCCAAGTGTATCCCAAGAAAATTTATATTACGAAATGGTAAATTGATTTCCTCGAGCATATATATACACTGCGGGAAAGAAAAGTGATTAGTGAAATTTGATATGGAACAATCACGAGGAGTCTTGTCGAGATGGCGAAATTATTGAAGCTGTGTGATACTGATTGCTAAAATTTTGTCAAATATTTTTTGAATGTTTAGTTTTGATAGTTTTATACTCTTTTTTAAAAAAATTGGACACTTTTATAATATTTTTGGTTTTGGAAAATTTTATATTATGTTTATATTTTTGAACAATTTTATATTGTTTTACGGTATTTTGAGAAACATATTTGAATTTTTATAATTTTGTAAAACATATTTGAATATATTTGGTATTTTCAAACTCGGTAAATGGGGTGCACTTCTTAACGTAGGTGCAAACAATTGTAAGCATTCCATTCCATTGGAAGAAATGTAGATGATGTAATGATAGGATGTTTCACTCATTTGTGACTCCACACAACTAGGAAGATGCAAGGGCTCATCACTAAGAGCCAAGAAGGATGTGATAACAAGGTGAATAGTGATATGAAAGTTAAGATGATGGATGTGAAGATACAAGGTGTAACAATGATCCATGTAAGAAAAATGTAACTCATCTCCAATTAAGATTATCTGACCAATTCCAAGATGATTCCACTTTATAGGTTTTGACTAGAATTAGATCTGTAGATAGCCTACTGATTGGAAAAATTTAGTTGAAGGAATTTTTGTCTCTCTTTAACATGAGAAACTAAATTACTTCTTGGGATGTTTTTTATTAAGAACTTTTTGATTCATATTTGATAAAGGATTTATTGATTAATTGTTTTTTTCAAGGAACTCTACATGTTGCCCCATGTCACCAAAGAAGAGGCAAGAAATCAACACTAAAGACAAAATGTAGGTGAGTAAGGACATCTTCCTCTATTCCCAATCTCATACTACTAGTGAGAAGTATGGGCTTATCACCGAAGACTGTGAAGGATGAAAGGTGTAATGATTGATTTTTTATTTATTTTATATTTAGTGTTGATTTTTCCTTGTATGTTGATATTGTGCTTATTGGGAAGGAACATTATACCCCCAAGTCTCAGCCTCATGCGACTAGTAGGATGTAAGGGTTCAACACTTGTAGACTAAAATGGACGGTCAAAAGGTCCAAGTAAAGAAGTTAGAGATTTCTATAAAAGGGAGATCTTATTTGAAAGGATTTTCCATCGAGTAAGCTTTTTAAATCGTAGGTAATAAGATCCGAAATGGTAGAAACCTTTTGTCTCTCAAAAACTAATCAGCATTTTCATAGCCAAATTCAATTTTTTTGAGATCATGCCATTTTTGGTGTTTAAGCCAAGTTATAGATTCAAGAAATTAACAAAAGTCGTGCCCTAGAGCTGTTTAAACCTATGTTTTACTCATTTTGAGAAATTCTCTATTTCCCTATCTGTACACATAATATCCTCTTTACAACCTCCATTTTTGATAGAAATTGTTCACTTGTTCTATGGCCTGGGTCGTCAAATCATTGTTTTACCTCCATGTCTCTGGTTCATGAAGGAAATTCAAAAATTGGAATCAAAACGATGAAGTTTTCTTCCTTTGCATATTTTCCATAGTTAGGATGATGGTGTCATTTGCTCGCCAAATTTTGACTCCAATGAATGTAGGTACATGGTCAGATCCTATTGGATGGGGAGGAATGGGATTTGTGGTGAACTTAACACTTTTGGAAAAATTGTAAATTTTCCCCACGGCCCTGATCAAGCTATAAAGGAAAAATTCAAAGTTGAAGCCCGCATAAGGAAAAAGTCAAAGGTGAAGCCCGCCATTGAAAATTCAAAGTGGACGAGCGGGCCATCAGGGCACTTTTGGAAATTTAACCAAATTCCCAAAAGTGAAGTAAAAGTTCTAGAATGCTCCGTGGCTTTGCCAAAGTCTCAAGCCTGCCGTTGAAAAGTCAAAGTGGAAGAGTGGGTTGATGGATGAAATTGAGTTTTTGAGCCTCTTTGTAAAAAAGGTAAAAATTTAAAAAATGATACGCAGCCCCGATCAGGGTATAAAGGAAAAAGCCAAAGCTGAAGCCGCAAGGAAAAAGTCAAAGGTGAAGCCCACCATTGAAAAGTCAAAATAGGAGAGCAGGATGGCTAAGGAAATTGAGTTTTTGAGACTTTTTCCAAAAAAGGTTAAAATGTTGAGAAAAGGGCCACGACCCCATTTCCAATCAGAAGCAACCACGTGTCTAAGTTGAAAAGTCAAAGTGGGGGTGCGGGCCAATTTGTTCCAAATTTCCAAATCTCTAAAAAATCACAAAATGCAAAGGCTTCCCTTGTAACCGCTCCAATCCCTTCCTGCCATGTGGATGACCTGATTTTAGAGTTAGAGGAGAAAATCAAATGGTCTATATTTAAACTGGAAAATCGAATGTAACAGTTACTTTACAAGATCTAGTTTTTAACTCGCCATGAGCATTTTCTTCACAATAGAGGAATTTGAAAAGGCATTCAAGATTTGTGAAGTTGTAATAGTTTCTTGTGAAGAATATAATGGCTTCTCAAGCCATTCCAAAGGTCAGTGATTGATTTCAAAAATACCGAGAGTGCTCTGCACTGGAAAAGACAGAAAATTCCATGCTTCTTCTATTTTCCCTTCTCCTTAGATTTTCCTCTATTCTAAAAGTTCACGTACAAATTCTACTTTAGCTTCAATAATAAAAAGAAGGAATTTTCACCTCTTTAATTGAGGAATTGATTGGTACTTTGCGACCAATGCATTTCATTGATCTTGTAGCTTCTCCTATGGATTTTATTTCTTATATCTATAAATGCATGTAAACGGAATTTCTAATTAATGTGTGTGGGCATCTAATATTCTACTCACAACATTAGTTTTCTCCTACCTCCATTTCCACTCCCCTTACCTTTTCCAAGAATTTTTTTCTTATTTATCGAGACATTGCTAGCTTTGCCACGGGTGGTCGGTGGAGTGACCCTATTGGATCTCTGGTCAAAAGGCCACCATTGAAATCCACCTTTTATGCATGCACCTATAGAATCTGCACTGTTCAAGTAGAGGGACTTATATTCCCATAGCATTGGCTTGAAACCCACCAATTTTTTCACAAGATAAATTTTCTCACCAACAAAACCATAACAATGATGAGACACATAATTCCCTATAGGAATAAGGTTAACCCATGTCATGATATTTCAAGAATGAAAATATATGATAGTGATATGATTAAGATATTTTCTAATTGATGGAATGATTATTGTTATTTACACTTTCTTTTCCACTTTTTATGTGCAAACAATGCTTTAAGAAAAGGTTTAATATGAAGTTTAATTCTATTTTTTATGCTTTTAATTTTTCTAAGTTTTGTGAGATGAAGGTTTGAAATAGACTCATAAAGAAAGAGGCACATGTTTATGAAATTGGAATGGTCTTGATTTATAGGACTTGGGTGGATGAGATCAAATTCAAAGGAGTAGATAGAATTTTTCTTAATGTATCCATGATTGAAGTAATCATGATTTACGAGTCTTGGGAAGACAAGATCCAAGTTAAAGAAGAAAATCAAATGATTCAAGGAGTTTTGATTTATGATACTTGGGAAGACATGGTCAAAGTCAACGGAGTGAATCAAAATATTTAAGGAGCACCGATTTACAAGACATGGGAGGACAGGTCCAAGTCAATGGAGTGAATTGAATTATTCAAGGAGTCTTGATTTATGAGACTAAGATGACAGATATGGTCTAAGTTAATCGAGTGATCGAAAGATTCAAGGAGTTATGAGATATGAGACTTGGAGTAGACTAGGTCCAAGTCAAAGGATAAAATCAAAAGATTCAATAAGTCCTAAAGTAGAAGACTTGGGTGGACATGTTCCAAGTCAAAGTATGTATGATTAGATAAGTATTTGAGGGATTGGAGGACCTATGTAATTTTTAGGAGGATTGTCAATGTGGTGAATATGTTGAGATTCATATTCACCTTTGAGTGAAAAGATGTGAAGAACGAAGGATTGATCCCTAGATGTAAAATTAAGGCTCCTTATAAGTCGAAGAGAGAAAATATTCAATGGTATCCCTTTGAGCTTGTGGGTTAATTTGTTTGAAGATAGATTTGTGATTAATGAGTGAAAAGGTTCTATAAGGATATTCATGGGTATATGTACATCATAGAGTGTACGCATGTAGATGTATTGACATGTAGGAATAATTGTTGATGAGATTCCTGTAAGAGTGATCATTTGAGGGATTGTGGAAATGGAAGATTGCATTGTTTCAAGTGTCCAATTTTTTGTGGTTATGTTTCAATGACTAGAATAGAGATGTTAGGCATATGATCCGAAAACAAATTAATTGAATCAATCTCAAATGTGTGTTTAATGATGGACCCTATTATGTACAGTCTTGATTATATCAAGGGTTGAAAGGGAGACTTGAATTAAGGTCAATCTCTCATTTGATTTGAGAAGGTTGTTGTGTAAATTACGTTCAATATCTATTTGAATTGTAGGAAGAAAATATGGATAAGAGAGAGATTGGTTTTGATATAGAGATACTTAACCTTTATCATTGTGATCTCGTTGAGTGTCAATATGTATAGGAGGTTGGGAAACATTAAAATCTTCTTGATAAGTTGTGGTGGTTGACGTGTCTTTGGTTTCAATAGCTTTGTCATCGATCTTTGTTAGTGTAGGATATTTATTTTCCTTTTATTTTTTATTTACTTAGAGATTTCATTTACTACCTATATGTACTTGAATTGCATCAGTCTATCCTATGGAGAATATGGAGCATTGAGTTGATTTGAATCCATTCTTTCTTTGTGAGTTCTTGATCATATTGCATCTTATTGTTATTTATTTCAACCAACTCAATAGAACCGGTAAGCTAATGAACATAACTGGTACACCTAAGAAAGCATATCCCATGAGTGTAGGAAATCTCCAAGTAAATAAAAAATACAAGGAAAATAAATATCCTACACTAACACTCCACATAATAATAGCTTAGGTGGGTAATGAAAAAGGAAAGTGGGTCCTGAAACATCCTGATGAGGTACTCACATATAATGAAAATATCTCATAAAGTGGAGAAAAGGAGAAAACCTAGTGGGAAAAAATTCCCCAAAAGAGAGACATGAAACTCACTCAAGAAAACTAGAGAAGAAGAAGTAGTGGGTCCTAGTAACTCAGCCTGATGAGGTACCCATGTATAATGATCATCCCCCAGAGTAGAGAGAGAAAGAAGTGAGGAAAATAAGATCATTTAAGAAGAGTGTCCATGATGTGGTTCTCTACGTAATGATTGAAGAGAATCCTCATGCACCAAAAATGTTCCTACCCTTGGGAAGGACAGAAAAGGAGTACTAAAAGTCGGCCCACTCCACAAAGGAAGAAGAAGCTTGTAATAATATGATCTCTATATCTAGTCTATAATTGAAAGGTGACATAGGTCTGGAAAACGTGTGCACAAAAGACAATAATAATGCCACCGTAATATACATGTCGAAAGGGAAGATAATGGGGCCCAATATCCCTCAAAAAGGGATCCACAAGAAGAGGTGGATCGTGAAGCATTTATGAAATAGTGGAAGTGACAAATGCCTCAAGGTGGGAAATTCCAATGAGAGAGATGAATGGGTCCTCCAAAATGTGTGATGGATCAAAAAGAGCATATTCTTGTAATGTAACACAAGTGTAATATGCAAATAGAAAAATCAGGTCGGCTAGATACTTGTCTCAATGGGGTTTCTCAATGTGTAAGGACCTCGAAAATCGAGGTCCAAATTCTTTTTATTTATTTATTTCCCATTATTTCCATTTCTTAATTGATATGTTGATTTCATACATAATCAAATCATACAATTATACAAACAAATCATATGTGCTAAACACATCGATAAAAATCAGCTTTGAGTCCAAAGGACATTTCATTATTTTCAATATCTCAGTACAATCTTATAAGGTTACATGTAATGGAAAAAAAGCCTCATAAGCTTATATAATATACTAATTATTCCAGCAGTACATCAAGTACAATTTATTCCATAACTGAAATATAACAAGTAACAAGCAAGATCTGAAATCAACTTGAATCCCTTCAAATTATTTCCTTTCCCTTATCTCTAGAATGGCCTATATTTTCCACAAGGGGTCAGCTCAAATTGAACTGGAAAGGATTTCCATTTTCATATATGTAGTATTCTACAAATGAAAACGTATTTAGAATATACAGTCATGCATCAACATACTAATTCATTCATTATTATAATAATGATTTCCAAAAACATGTATACATGCATGAACTATCCAAGTTTATAATACCTTTCAAGAGTGGTTTCTTTAACCATCTTCCATGAAAATGCATAAAACTTACCTCACATAAGGCTCGTTACATAATGCATTTCATAATATTATTTCATGCCAAAAAAATCAGCATACCAACTATTTGAAGAAATGTCACATATAGGCTCCATGTAAAAAGGAGAAGGCATGATAAGCAATTGTCAAAGCATCCACATGAACTTCACTTTACAATTCTTATAATGAGCTTTATGCCAAATCAGATAAGCAACATAACATAATTTCCAAGAGTAACAAAAGATCCTTTATACCCAAGAATGCATGCCAACAATATGAAAAAATGTCATATAATGAACTTCACATATATTCCAAGGAATGCATACCAATTATATGACAAAATTTCATATCATGAACTTCACTTCACAAGCTCAAAATGAACAATATGCCAATTCAGATCAGCAACATAGCGCATTTTCAAAAGGCACAACAAATCCTTTATACTCAAAGAATGCATGCGAACCATATGACAAAATGTCATAATATAAACTTCAATATAATCCATATAATTTATGCCAACAATATGACAAAATTCATTTCAATGAACTTCACATACTGATCCAATGAATATATGTTAACATCATGACCGAATGCCATAAAAAAATATCTTCACATAAGGACCAAAGAGTGCATTCCAATAGCATGATAAATTTCCATAAAATAACTTCACATAAATTCCAATGAATTCATTCCAAGCAACATGATAAAAATTCATAATCCATACTCATGTATTTATGCTAATAAAAGACTGCATATCAACTGTTTGACGTAATGTCACAACACATCATTCTTTAAATATTCTAGCCAAATGATTTCACACTAATCATTTGAAAAATGTCATAGCACAACATTCTTTCAAAATGCTATGCAATTGATTGCACACTAACCATTTATCAAAATACAACATACTAGCAGCAAAAATTGCAGCAAAGAAAATAACAATCAATAGCAAATCTGGAGCATAGAAATCACCCCAAAGCACCGTGCTTTGATAGCTAATGTTGCAGCAAAATAACACCTCAAATATTAACTACACGCAACAAGGAATTAACCAAAACTCGACGTTATAACAGCCCATGCTACCAAAACAAATGCAATAATAATTTAATAAACAAAACAACACTTCTAGCAGCTGTTACCACACCAATAAATCCTTAAAGAACACAACTCTTCTAGTAACTATTACAGAAGAAATAATACAACTTATAACAGCATTAGCAAACCAATGAATCAACAAAAAATATCATTCCAACATTTAAAATGTAGCCGGAGATAGTCCAAAACCCATAGCGAAAATGTCTAGAAATCTTCTCTCAACACCCAAATGAATAACCTCATTGATTCCATTTATCAAGTAAGGGTTTAAATAAACACAAAATCTCGGCTCTTATACTTGAGATATCTGAAATATATAATGCCCATATTAAAATAAACACATTTTCCAAATACCCATTAAGGATTGATTCTAATATATCAATACCCACAATAGATAATCCATATTTATCATTACTCGGAAGAGGAATAAACGAATATGCATTTATTTGTAAAATATTGTATGGATAAAAATAAGAAAATCTTGCTTGAAATATTCAAGATGAAGAAGACCAAAATACCTCTGTGATTTTCCTATTTCCTTCTCTATTTTCTTCCTCTAGCTTCCTAACTCCACACCGTACAAAATAAAAGTACAAAACCTTATCTATTTTTCTAGAAAATTTCTCCCCAACATTGCTGCAATAAAGAATGGTAAGATCCCAAATTACAGGCCTAAAATCAGCTCCAGATGGCTGTAAAACTTCCATGAAATCCTCTAGATTTTTTTTTGACATGGTCTCCCCTCTATCTCCTCCTCTCTTCACACCATGCTAAATGGTAAATATCAAAACCTAACTCTCCTTTATTTCATGGATTCCAAAATCCATTTAAATATAATTAAACTTCAAAAATGCCTCCACTTAGCTTTAGGCTAAGTTTAATTGTTTTATTTATTTATTTTAAATAAAACTATGTGCCACATTCCACAAGGAATAATTAACACATAAGTTAATGCCAAAATAATTCAAAATTAGAATTCCACAAAATATCATTCCAATTAAGCCTTATTAAAAATATTGAGTTCCAAAAGTCAGGATGTTACACAACGAGAGAAATGTCTAACAAGAATGTATTAGCATTAAAACATGAAGTAGGAGGAGAAGACTACTGCGAAGAGCTACTAGAAGTCCAAGATGAAGCAACACTACACTCAAAGGTAGAAACCAATGTATGTGGAGTGTCGTCAACTAATAAATTAGGATGCAATGGAGCACGAGAGACAATGGTCACATCTCGTGTCGGAGGAAATTTCTCTAATATAACGCTACCACAGAGAGTGAATGAAAACATGATCATAAACGTCAATGAGCTCTGTGGAAGCAACAATAGGGAGAGTGTGCTCAATAGAAAGATCCTATGGTGAATGTCAATATGGGACTCATGATTAGGAATAGGTGTAAAATAACACTCAACAATGAAAGGGATGTGAGAAGGGGGAGAATCTATGGAGGCACTAGAGTGGTCCAGGGAAGCGTCACTCTCAAATGGTGAAACAAGGTCATCATACAACTATCAGATAATGGTCCAAGAAGTGAAAGGGTACTCATTGTGCTCAAATAAGCACAATATATCCTTATAAATAGTAAGACCAAGAAGGAAATAGACCTCATCATTGAGGTTAAACCACTCATAGTTCTGTAGAGGCTCATCAGGCTCAGGAACAAGACCATGAGGGTAAGGTAGTAAATCATGCATAATGCAATGATTGGTAATCCCTTCCTTCCAAGACATAAAGTTCCTAGAGTCGATCTTAACAATAGAATGGTGAAACTCCATATTGTAGATAAATCCCCAAAAATATCCTAGATGACACTTTATAACTTAGTGTGAAAAGTACAAGTCCTGAGTGAGTTTTGCAAAACCCCCAAAATTTGACACTCTATAAAGTAGTGTGTTTATAAAAATAAATGAAGCCATCATGTAGAGAATGATAAACATGAATTTTTAAGCAAAAAAATGCTCTAATCTGAGCCACCGATCAAAAGTTATAACAAAAACAATTTCTTGTAAATAATGGCTTATTTAATTAAATTTTTGCAAACTGATTAAAAAAATGCTATAAATGAGGTGAAAAGGGGTCGTGCATATACTTTTTTGAACACGAAAAGATGATGAAAACCAAGGGATGTCGAGATCAACTGAAAATGTGTCCGTGTACAAGATAAGGGAGAATGTGTTTATGCAAGGGGTTTGGCCACTTGCCAAACTAGGCCTTGCCCTCCATCTTTAACATGCGAATAATATTGTTTTTATATAAAAAAATAAAACTAAGCCCCCTACACTTTACATAAAATATAAGGTCACCAAGTATATACACCATCACATTTGGTTAAGAAATAAAAATCCTCTTGAATCCCTTTACACAAAAAAATCAAAGAATGAATAAAAATGCAAAAAGGGGGAAATTTTTTAACCGAGAAAATAGGTTAGATGACCAAAGGAGGTGATCAAGCTAGGGCACACCAAGCCATGAGTTGGGTTGAAGTGGGTTGGGTGGATTCCATGACTTAGGAGAGTAGTGCATTCTCGGAGAAGAGTTCGAGGGAGATCCAAGTCATCAAGTTGGAGACATAGCAAGGGTCGAGAGGTGTTGGGCCTCGCATATAGCCGAGGGAAATATGAGGTAAGTCAATTTTAGATGCACAAGGTTTGATGGGCATGTTGCGGGATTTAAAATAGATAGGGATTAATAATGGAGGTTGAGTATGAGCTCGTGAATGGAGTGAAGGTTGGGATCTCGCACATGCTTTGCTAAATGCAAGCATTTATGGGACAAAAGCATAGGCTTATCATGAAAATGTGTTGAGAAAGATCTGAACACAACACAAAGAATCAAACAATATAGATTTCGGTATTGATGGACGACGTCCCATTCAAAAATCATGAGGCTAAAGATGATCAAGAATGTTGAGCTAAGTATCTTTATGGGAAATGCCAGCCGAGAAAACACACTATGCAGAGATAAGTTCTAAGGGGGAAAATCCCCTGCTAAACTTGTCAAAACCACAAACAGTCCACTAAATGTAGTGGATCCACTAGAATAGCCACATATAGCTACTTATGACTGTCAAATCCACCGGAAAGGTCCCTAATTTTTTTCCTTTTCTCCACTTTATGAGAGATTTTCATTATACATGGGTGCCTCATTAGGCTGTTTCTGGGACCCACTTTCCTTTTTCACTACCCACCTAAGCTGTGCTTATGGGGGGTGTTAGTTTAGAATATTTATTTTCCTTGTATTTTTTTATTTACTTGGAGCTTTACTACACTTATGGGATATATTTGCTTAGGTGTATTGGTTATGTTTAGTTAGCATACCAGTTCTATTGAGTTAGCTTACTAGTTGTGTGGAGTCAACTCTACTTCTAGTATCAATTAGTGAGAGTTATTCCCCATTGATCTAGGAGGAGGTTACACATTCACCTCCTATATGTACATGTCTTTCACCATTCTATCTCAAGGAGAATATGGTGCATTGAGTTGATTTGGAGCCATTCTTGCCTTGTGAGTTCTTACTAATATTGCATCTTATTGTTAGTTATTTCAATTTTTGTAATTTCTTCTACATTAGTTTTTCATCACAGATCCATAAAATCTAATAATCTCTACAAAGATGTCTCACTCATCAAGTAAGTGTTAAACATAATAATAGAGACTTGAAAAATGATCAATAAAATGACCTTCAATGCAGTGGTATTCACAATATTATGATGCATTATACCACTTAGGCTTGGGTTCCCCATTATAAAAGGGTCTTGTTATTAGATACTTCATCATTCTAGCCTTTACTAGTTGATGAAAGACACTAGAGAGAATTTCTCTAAGATGTGTAAAATTACTTTTAACTTTTCATAGAGTAGTGTCTTCGATAGGTTGTATGATTGGATTTTTATTTGATTGTTCATATATGTTGTGCACATTTCAAGTATCGTGACACCATCATTGACGACATTTTGGTTTCAGATTGACGTACCAAGATTTATCATGATGAGTGTTAGTTTTTTCATTGTGATTGTGCCCATTATATTTATAATGAGGTTTGGTTAATCCTTTAGCAATAAGGGTATTTTCTATTTAATCCAAGGTGACTACAGAGTCAAGGTTGAAAGAGAAATGTTTTACAAACTTCTTTGAGAGGTTTAAGAAGGTGGTGATATATCCCTTTGGAAGGTGTAAGAATCAGGATAAATCTTGTCCTCCTAGACATCTAGGAAAACAACACAAGAGAAAGATATCGTTATATGCCACTTCACGACATGATTGGTTTTTCCTTGTATTTGTTAAAAAAATTATTTGATATGCTTTCTAGCATTGGTTTTTCCCTTGTATTTGTTAAATTTGGGTGTCTCAAAATATTTTAGAAAAGGTGTGCATAAGATGTCCATGTCGAAAGGGTAAGGACACAATTCATAAAATTTTAATTGTTTGCATTGTTTTTGCATACCTGGTCCTTCACCTTAATTAAATGAATGGTATAAATCCACCAACATTATACTTAGAAAAGTGAATGATAAGATGAAAGAGGTAGAAATGGTTTAATAATAAGAAATAATGCTTATATTTCATATTATTAAATATGGGTCCAACATTATACTATAGGTTAAATATTTAATAATAAGAAATAGTTATATTTCTATTATTAAATATTTTAAACCTTGGTATATGTGTCAACCATTTAGGTTGAAAAGGTGGGTCGGGAGACATACTCGATCACCTCATATAAAAAGGACTTTGGGTCCTCATTTGACATATTGGAAAATATATATCAAAGGTGTTTTTACCCTTGTGATTAGGGTTTCTAAAGGAGGAGGTAATTTACTGGATGTAAAAGGGTTCTCTACAATAAAGGTTACTTTTCACAGTGGTTTTTTACCTTCTGGGTTTTCCACTATAAATCATGTGTCATTTGTTATTTACTTTTTGTAAGTATTTCTTTATTTGTTATGCAATATAGTGTGATGTTTATTGATTTAATATTACATAGTTTATTAATGTTGTATAATTTAATTGATTAAATTCGTAGTTAATAGAATCCTCAAATTTTATCATGGTATCAAAGCGAGGTAAATTAAATAGATTAGATCAAATGTTGTTGTATTTAATTTATTTAATTTTGTATGGGTTTTTTCAACCAACCCGGAAGGGTATTTAAAAATCATCGGGCCCCCTTCTCCCCAATTTTTTTGTAATCTAATTTTTTTGAATGTTTTGTGAGGAATTAATGTGAGTGTGCACAGGTGAAAGGGGTTTACATGTGTGTGAAAAATCACATACAGGTAAGGGTAAATTAATATATGAAATATTTCTATTTCTCTATAGTTTTAAATGTGTGTAGGGTAAATGTTTTCAAAGGTAAAATTCAAGAGTAAATGAAGGGAGGAGACAAGTTTCATGAAAATAGGGATTTCAAATTATTTCATTGGTCGGGTGAAATTACTTGTCCCCTCTGTAAATCTTCAAGTTAATTTGTACTCTCATGTGATTTGAAATCTCCTTGCACCTGGTAAAAATTCTCTTACTATTTTTACCTTTTTTTTTTCAAAATAATATGCCCGTGTCCTTTGGACCCCCTCTAATAGGGCTTGATTTAAAAAAAAAGTTTATAGTTTTTATAACTATATTCTTTAAATAAAAATTTACTATAGAATAAAGATCATTATAGTTTATATTATATATTATACATATATATATATATATATATATATATATATTATTTATATCTTATTATAATTTATAAATATATATAAAAATCTTATTAAATATAAAGAAGAAATTCTAAAATTTCATATTCTAGAAATACACAAGTAATTTTCACTGTGTTAAATTTGATGGTCAAATGACTGTCATGGAAGACCAAAAATAAGGCAAGAATGACGGTCATTTAGACATCAAATTTAAGTTGGCCATATCTAGGAAATTTTCACTATGTTAAAATTGACGGTCAAATGACTGTCACGACAGACCAAAAATAAGGCAAGAATGATGAGTCATTTAGACGTCAAATTTAAGTTGGCCAGATCTTTATCTTCATTAACACTTTTAAATTTGAAGTTGTGCATTCTTAGGGGTTTCATCTTCACTTCTATATGGTCAAATTTTTTTATGATAGGTCTAGGGTATAATGTCAAAGCCCTTTATAATGCGGGTTATTATTTGATTATGGAAAGTTAATTAGTATGCATTTTAATGACATAATTAGTTATGGTCAAATAGTTTCTTTAGATCTATAAATTTAGATCTGGTTCTATTAATATTTTTATGATCATATTTAAAAAAATTAGTTATTTCTTTTAAAAATATATAATACTTGATTTTTTAATGAAATAATACAAGTTTTTTATCATAAAATATGGGTATTGTCATTTTTCGATTAATATGTTTCTAACTCAGTGGCACATTATATCATAATGGGGTATGTGTTTCAAGAAATTTGAAAGACAATGGCGTCTAGTTTCTTTTGCCTTAATAAATCCCAGATCCTAAATGGAGCAAATTACAATATTTGGAAGATCAAGGTCAAATCAGAACTTATGGCGAGGAAACTCTGGATGATTGTTTTAAGAACTAAGCTTGCATGTCCACAAGTTATTAAAAGAATGAAAAAATATGAATGCATTCTCACAACGTATGTAGGAGGCCCTTTCCATGATCTTGCACAATGTGAACGATGAATATCTTCTACACATTGGTAATATTGAACATCCTAAAGAGGTATGGATACAATTAGAATCCATGCATGAAGGTATGTGCTTATCTAAGATTATTAAATTATTTTAGAATTACTTATGACTCCTATGAAAGGAGATGAAAAAGTAGTTAATTTCTTAGCCAAAATTAAAAATATCAAAGCACAATTAGATGGATGCAATTGTGACTTAATTGGTGAAAAATTAATCTACTTTATTGTTTAGTTGAATATACATGAAAGATTTAGGAATTTTATTTCTATCCTAAACTCTAAATATCAGAATGAGGATGAATTACTGATTTAAATACTTTGAGTTCTCTTTTGATACAAGAAGAGAAAGTGATGATGAACTTCGACTCTAAGGAGAATGCCTCTCAGGAACTTCTTGTTAGAATTCAAAGTTCAAACCACGCAAGCCCTTCTCTGATCAGAAGTTTAGATCTAAATATTCATTTGTTGATAAGAAAATTTTTACTTCTGAACATTTACATGTAAGCTTTAATGGTAAATGTCACAAATGTGGAAAATTTGGGCATAAAAAGGAAGAGTGTAAATCTAAGAAACCTATCCATAAAAATTAGAAACAGACTGTCTCATCTAAATATAATTTAAGGAAAAATGATAGTTCTAATGATGCTCCTAAAACTATTGCATTATATGTTGCTTTATACTCTTCCTCTAATTCGAATGGATTCTAGATTCAGGTGCTTCAAATCATATGACTGGTATTTCCAATTCTTTATTTGATGTTACAAAAATCAATGAACATGTGTATCTTGGTGATAACTCATCTTTAGAAGCAATAGAGAAAGGAAAAGTAAAATTTGCAAATGGTATTTTGAATAATGTTTTATTTGTTCCTAATCTTAAAAAGAATCTTTTTCATGTTCACAACTAACTCATGATGGTTTTTCTATTCAAATTTTGAAGGATACTTGGTACATCAAAGATAGTAATGATAATATAATTGTTGAAGGAATTCAAAGAAATGGTCTATATATTTTTGATGATTTTTCTTTACATCTTGTTTTGTATCTCAAAGTTTGAATAATTCAAAACTATGGCATGAAAGGTTAGGACATGTCAATTATCAAAGCTTGTATGAAATGTCTAGATATAATCTAGTTAAAGGTTTTCTATTTTGTCTTCATCTCACGATGCTTGTGAAGGGTGTTTACACTCGAAACAAAGTGCTAAACCCTTTCACTTACATCCTAAGAAGAGTTCCTCTTCACCACTAGAACTCATTCATAGTGATGTTAGAGGACCTCTTGAAGTAACTTCGTTAAATTTTTATTTATATGTTGTGACATTTATTGATGATTTCACTAGGATGATTTGGACATATTTTCTTTAAAATAAATCTGATGTATTTGGAAAATTTAAGGAATTTAAAGATTTTGTTGAAAATTCATCAAATTATAAAATTAAGAGGCTTAGAAAAGATAATGGGGGTGAATATGTTAGCAAGGAATTTGAAAAATTCTGTATTGATTGTGGTATTAAGAGAGAATTAACTTCTCCCCATTCTCCCTAGTCTAATGGTGTTGCAGAATGGAAAAATAGGACTATTCTAGATATGGCTCACACTATGCTTCATTCTTCTAGTCTTCCCAAATTTATGTGGGTAGAAGAAATGAACACAATAGTCTACATTCTAAATAGAGTCCCTACCAAAGCTATTCACCTTTCGACCCCCTTAGAGAAATGGTCAAATCAAAAACCTGATGTATCACATTTAAAAGTATTTGGTAGTCCTACCTCCTTATATATCCCTAAAAAGAAAAGAAAAAAACTTGATATGACTTATTTTTCTTGTATTTTCATTGGATATGGTATTAACACTACATGTTTAAGGATTTATGACCCTATAAAAAGGGAAGTAACTAAAAATTGCAATGTTATTGTTTTAGAAAAATGTTTCTATTCATCTTCAAATAGTAATGATATTCTTAATCATGTCAATATTCCTAATGATGGTTTTGGTTTGATAATGAAAATATGGTAAAAGATCATGATGATGTTTCTTATGTTAATGTTATGGATGTTTCTGAATCTCCTGTCTCCCTAGCTAAGAAACCAAAATGGGCTCAAACTATGTTAGAAATTTCTAATCCTATTGACCTTAGGAAAATGACCAGAAGCCATCATACGTACCATGCATTAATGACCTTGTATGAACTTGAGCCAAATTTTTTAAAGAATCTTCTCGGGATGAGAAGTGGATCAATGCAATGCAGGATGAATATAATGCCCTAATTCAAAATCAAACCTAGGAGTTGGTTCCACCTCCTGAGAAAATAAGTGTTATAGGGTCTAGATGGTTATACAAAGTAAAATATAATGCTGATGGTAGTATTGAAAAATATAAAGCTAGACTTGTTGCTAGAGGTTTTCACTTAAACACAGGATAGATTATGTTGAGACCTTTTCCCCTGTAGCTAAAATGAGCATTGTTAGGACCTTGTTTTCTATTGTTGCTCATTTTGGGTGGGAAATCCACCAAATGGATGTGAAAAATGATTTTTTTGAATGGTGATTTAAAATAAGAACTTTACATGTCTCAACCTAAAGGTTTTGAAGAAATTGGTAAAGAAAACTATGTTTGTAAGTTGAAAAAATCTTTGTATGGTTTAAAGCAAGCTCCTAGAGCTTGGTATGTGAAAATTAATGATTTCTTTAAACAATTAGGTTTTGTTAATTTTTTTCGACAATGATCTATTCATTAAGAAAGAAGGTTCTCACATTATCATTATATGTCTATATGTGGATGATCTTACTTATGACTAGTGATAGTCCTGCTTTAATTCATAGATTAAAGAAAAATTGAAACAAGTACTTTGAAATGACTGATTTAGGTCTCTTACATCATTTTCTTGGCATGATTATATTTCAAGATAAGCATTCTATTGTTGTTTCTCAAGCACAATATGCAACCAATGTACTAAAATTTTTTTAATATGATTGATTGTAAACCAATTTCTACACCTATGGAAGTTGGAATAAAACTTGATCCTAAACCTACATGTGAAAAAGTTGATCCTACTTTATATAGGCAGTTAGTTGGTAGTTTGATTTATCTAACTATAACTAGACCAAATATTTCCTATGTAGTAGGAATTGCTTCTAGGTTTATGCAGGAACCTTATAGAGATCATTGGAATCTTGTAAAAATAATTCTTAGATATATTAAAGGTACAATCAATTATGGGTTGCATTATACTAAGGATGAAAATGCTAACTTATATGGATTTTGTGATTTTGATCATGTTGGTGATGTATTAGATAGAAAATATACTTCTGGTTATGTGTTTAAATTTGGTGCAAGTGCCATTACTTGGTGCAAGTAAAAAGCAACCAACTATTTCTATCTCTTCAATTGAAGTTGAGTATAGAAGTGCAATGGAAGCTACAAAAGAGGCACTATGGCTAAAGAGGTTGTTCATGAGATAAAGATGAAGGATCAAGGTAGTATTCCTTTGTTCTACAACAACTAGAGCACCATAGATCTTGCACATAATCCAGTACAACATCAAAGGATGAAGCACATTGAGATACATATACACTTCATCCATGAGAAGGTGTTAAGTGGTGAGATAGATCTCAAGTTCATGCCGATTGAAGAGCAGGTTGTTGACATCTTCACAAATCCCTTGAGTGCTACAAAGTTTTATCACTTTTGTGAAAAACTTGGATTGTTAGAGTTTCCATTGAGGGGGAGTGTGCATGAAAATGTCACCTCCTAATGGAACTTGGTATTTGTAAAATGAAAAATGCATTATAATAAAGACCTTCTAAGCAAGTGAAAAAGACCTTCGGGAAAGTGTAAAAAGACCTTTGGGCATGTGTATACCTCCTCGGCTTATTTTTTAGAAAGAAGTGTAGAAATACCTTAAAGGCGGTCTTCATAAACTCTTTAGTGTTATTGAGTTTACTTGGTAAACATCCAATGTAAGCATATTGTTAAGGAGGACCTTGGTTATAAAAGGCTCTATATGCTTGGTTTCAAGTAACCTTTTATGAGAACTTATGAGAACATGTAAAACTCACAAATCATACTTAGCCACTTGATCATGGGATGATCTTTGGGATTCCAAATCCTTTTTACCAAAAGGTAACTTGAGTATGATGAAGGTGTTATAATTCCTTCAACCTATATGCTAGCCTAAAACCTTTATGGTTTAAGGATTGTAAATCATGTAGTGTACCATGGGCAGGTAATCTATTGGCATATGTTATCCCACTTAACATTAAGGGGAGTGTTGGAACATAATGGTTAAGTGGGTTGGCCACCCCTTAATTAAATATGGGTCCAACATTATACTATAGGTTAAATATTTAATAATAAGAAATATTTATATTTCTATTATTAAATATTCAAACCTAGGGATATACTTTAGGTTAAATATTTAATAATAAGAAATAGTTATATTTCTATTATTAAATATTTTAAACCTTGGTATATGTGTCAACCATTTAGGTTGAAAAGGTGGGTGGGAGACATACCCGATCACCTCATATAAAAAGGACTTTGGGTCCTCATTTGACATATTGGAAAATATATATCAAAGGTGTTTTTACCCTTGTGATTAGGGTTTCTAAAGGAGGAGGTAATTTACTGGATGTAAAAGGGTTCTCTACAATAAAGGTTACTTTTTTCACGGGTTTTTTTACCTTTGGGTTTTCCACTATAAATCCTATGTCATTTGTTATTTACTTTATGTAAGTATTTCTTTATTTTTATGCAATATAGTGTGATGTTTATTGATTTAATATTGCATAGTTTATTAATGTTATATAATTTAATTGATTAAATTTGTAGTTAATAGAATCCTCAAATATATGAAAGTGAGATTGAAAATATTTCTTTTGTTAAAACCTTAACAATGTGAATGTTAAGATGAACAAAGTGTGAAATGATGATAGAGTACACAACCCTTTACAAGGTGAATGTAAAGATGGAAGAGTTTGAAAAGTGAAGTTGCTTGACCCCTAACAAAGAGAATGTTAAGGTGGAAGAGACTTAGTGATGAAAAAGGTTACTTGATACCTTAAAAATTGAATGTAAGAAAAGAGGAGTGGAAAATATTTGATAGAATTGAACCTTAACAACTTAAATGTTAATATAAACAAGGGATTTGAAAATATTAGTAGACTCGACCCTTAACAATGTGAATGTCAAGGTGGAAAAAATGAAATTATGATTATGTAACTCTTAGCAATAGAAATTCTAAGATAAGAGAAGTATTGTTGATCTAAGTGAGATTCTTGAACCCTTGAAAAAGTGAATGTACAAAGGAGACGAGACTTTAACAAGGTTAGTTTTCTCAACTTTCAAATGGATGTTTAAAGAGAAGAGACTTAACAAGATGATGTGGTTAAATCTTAACAAAAGGAGTGTTAAGAGAGACTAAAAGGTTTGAAATGATAACTCTTAACAAGATGAGTGTTAAGAGAAATGAAAGGGTGTGTCTTCACAACACTTAAAAATGAGTATTGTTAAGGAAGAAGAGGGGATTGAAATGTTAGTTAAGAGGACTCTTAACAAAAATAAATGCTAAGAAATATGAAAAGGGTTGAAATATCTCTTGATAATTTACAAAGTGAATGTAAAGAGGAAAGAGATGAAATAGGTTGGCTTTTCAACTTGTGATGAAATGAGTGTTACAAGAGGAGACTTGAAATCACGACAAAAAAACTCAATTCTTAACAAGATGGGTGTTAAGAGAGGAGACTAGAAAGATGGTGAGAGTGCTCAAATCTTAACAAAATGGGTGTTACAAGAGGAAACTAGAAAGATGGTGAGGTACTTAACTTTTAACAAGAGGGGTGTTAAGAGAGTAGACTTAGAAAGATTATGAAAATGATTGACACTTTAACTAGATGACCATTAAGAGAGGAGACTACACAAAGGAAGGATAATACTCAAATGATGACAATGTGAAAGTCAAAACATAGAGCTGAAAATAAGACAATGAAAATATAGAATCTCAACAAAGTGAATGTGAGAGATGAGGGGAGAGTGATTGGTTAAAGATCTCAAATTAGAGAAAAGTGAATGCTTTAAAAGAGAGAAGTCAAAAATGTTTTAAAGAGGTTGAAAATTCAACAAAGTGAATGTTAAATGTGACGACGTAAGATGGTGAATGCTTAAAGTTCAACAATGGAAAATTTAAACTCAAGACTTAGAAAGATGAAGGATAAAAGTGATCACAAAGGTGCTTGATAGTGATAAAATGAGTATCACGATTGAATGACTTAGATGGGAGATGATAATGCTTAAGTGTGGATACGATGTCCACAACTCAAGACTTAGACTCATTTATAAAGAGGTGAAAATGAGACAAAAGTGAAACCAAATAAGGATTATTTGGAAACATGAAATAATTATAAATGTGAACCCAAATAAGGATTATTTGGGAAAGACTAAAGATAAGACAAGAGTGAGAACGTAAGATACGAGTGTAGAACACAACTCACTAAAGTGAAAAGAGAGAAAAGAAAAAGTGAAAACAAAGTTTTGTTAATGAATGTTTTGGCCTCTAACTTATATTAGAGTGTATAGTATGTGTCTTCCAAGGTGGTTCTCTCAACTAGGTGTCAACAATATACCCAAAAAAGTGTGGTGCTATTGCTATCTTCGCATTTACTTTACTTTGCATTTGAAACCTTGAGAAAAGATCTTTCTTAAAGTGAATCACACTGGGGTCACCACTATTGGATAATTGTGACTCTAATCTCAAAATTTGTATTAGTTAGGTAGGATGAGGGTAATTGTTTTGTCATGCGGTTCCTTCAATGTGCTGACTAATTTGGGGTTCCTATGGTACTCCTCACATGATTTTTATGGCTTAAGCAAAAACACTTCCCATAGTTATAGTAGTTGGGAAATAACCTTGTCAACTGCACCAATAAATACAATTTGAATTGTTCATTTTATCTTGATTAAAGAGATTCCCTACACACAAAGGAATAGTATTTTCTTAGATTATGATTGAGGCAACATGCAGTTAGTAGTTTTGAGAAATGGTCTTCGGGAATATGGTCTTGAAAACAAGTGTTAGTAGTTTTCCGAGGTAGAGATGAAAATATGATAGAAGAACACTCACATTTCTAATTTACAAGATCACTTATAAAGCACAAGGAAAGAGCATACACATGAAAAAACTTTGATTAAGCGAGGAAAAAGGTTAGTTTTCTAAAAGCACATAATAAATGATCATGTTTCTGATTTCCAAGATCACTTAGAAAGTGCGAGGAAAGAGCATACACGTGATTGTTTCATGATTAGCCTCACAAAAACAAAAAGCGACAACAAAAACATGAGCAAAAGAAGTCACAAAACATTAGTGAATATTTAAAAATGATTAAATGTTGACAAAAATGCTTAAAAATCAACAATTTTTGGCAAAAACATCCAATAACCCTACACAAACAAGTTACACCATTAGTCCGATTTAGCAAAATTGATGAAAAAATAAATAAAATAATGGGTCTTAACTTAGTGTGAAAGACCTAATTAAGGAAAAAATCAACTAATTAAAACAATCTATATTAGATTTAAATAATTTAATCCCTAACTGTGTGTGTGAAAATTAAAGTAGGAGATAATAAATTATTGATTTAAACCAAACTAAAGTTTAAACATTAAAATAAATTAATCATAAGTTTTAAAAATAAAGACTAAAGTTAAACCTTAGTAGCTAAAGGCCTATCTAAAATAAACAAAACCCCTAAAAACATAAGTGTGGTATGCATGCTTATGTGGGTATAATTATGGTTTGTTAATTTTGCGTGTGTCTTTTATTTTTTTGGTTTGCTTTGTGTTGTGTGTGCAGTGCGAAGGAGGCAAGCTCGTCTATGTATAAGGAGGGATTGATGGGAGAACAGGTCTATAGGGGGATACACTTTGTAGGGTCTAGGTGGGTGGCTCGGTGCTAAGACTCCAAAGACCGGCGAGAGGGAATCTATTTAGGTCTTAGAGTGGGGAGTTAGGATTCGCTTGTGGGGTGAGCATCATTCGGGAGGGCAGATTCGGGTGGGCTTGACTCAACCGAGTCAAGCCATAAAGGGGTCATTAATGCGGTTGAGTTGGGTTGGTGCTACGGTGGGGGTAAGGATTGGGGGAGCTCGAGGTGAGCCAAGGTTAGGCAAGGGGAATCAAGTAGGGAATGGGTAGGTCAACCACTCGGTGATCCAACTTTTGAGCTGCAAGGTGAGTTATAAGGGTAGCTAGGGGGTAGTTAGGTGGGTAGTGGGAGAATATATTTTAGTAAATTTTTTTATTTAAATCTAATTTGTTTCTAATTTTTATGGGTTAAGTAGGAATTCGGGGTTTGGGTTTTTTTTTATGGATTTCAACCAAATAGTGAAAAACATAGAGAATGAGCCCTATCTAATTTTTCGGTAATATTTTCAAAAATATAAGATATTTAGAAAAGTTAAAAAAATTGCTTCTTATGGATTGAATTTATTAAAAACCTAAAATGGATATAACTTGTGAAAAATAGGTTAAATAATATTAAAATTTGGAGAGAACATTACTTGACCGATTTCTCCACTTTAGTTAAAAATTTGCAAAAATAATTCCACCATTTAGGAAATAGAGCTGAATCTTCACAAATAGGATTTTGACCTAATTCTATCCCAAATTGAAGCTATGATATTGTAGACACTCATATTTGTAAATTTACCATTTTGACACTGCTCATTACGATTGTGCTTCTTGGCTAAGACAAACAACCACATCATATTACCACTCATTTATCTTGCTATCTCTTTCTTTACTTGCTTATTCCTACACACTAATGTGTTGATTAATTTTGAATAAAAATCCACAAAATAAATGCTTAATATCTTACCATACTTATAAAACCTTTTTATTTTATTCACCTTATTTGTATTGAAAACCATATAGTTTAGTCAAAGTTTTATAATTTAGTCATAGCCGATTTACCCTGTATGGTCCTACACTCGACATATTATCCAACTTTTTTTTCGATGCAAGATCATTTTTGGGTATTTTTATCCCCTTGGGTTGACCTTATCACAATATTTTACCTTCAAATCCTTATATAAGAAATTTAACACTACCTCATTTACTCACCTAGAAATCATCTACCATTCTATTTAAATACTCACTTCCAACACTTTAAAAAGTAACTCAAGGCTCCCTAAATCTTTCTAAAGCTAATGCACATCCACTAGGCCATCTAATCCTACACTTCTAAAGCACACAATTGATTCAAGGATTCTAACTTCCCTCACATCCAAGAACACATAGTTCTTATCTCCAAATCTTAGCAAGAGCATAACACAATCAAGCATGATCGAATGGGTTCAAGTTTCCAATATTTTTTCACAAACCTTAGTTTCCCTAAGGTTTCATTTCTTACGACATATCCCCGTGCCCCGCATCTTATTTCGCAACCTAGCCTCATTACCTGCCCGCATCTTATTTCGCAAACTTACACAATTATTTATTAATTACCTTATAATTAATAAATCCACATCTCCAAACTGCCACCTCATTTCGCCACCTCATCATGACCTAGTCCTAACCCTAAACTAACCTAATTAAGACCTATAACTTGGTCTACATCCACACCCATGACTAATGACTCCTCACCCGCACCCAAAACCAACCTCATAATGACATGACCAAGCCCACAACTAATCCCTCGGGAGAAAAGGAGGGAAAGTTGGCTATTTTACTAAAAATAGCCCACTTTGACTTAACCGACATCGGTTCCTACTCGACCGCCATCGGTTACGTAACCGCCATCGGTTCCCTGTAAATGACCTCCCCCAACCAAAAACAAGGGGAGGATTTTCATTGATCGAATCAGAGGTCATTGAAAGAATCAGGATTTCACTTGGCCGAGCAGAGACAAGTGAAGAAAAGAGAGGAGTTTACAGAGAAGGACATCAAGTCCAAGACTGCAACTGAATAACCAGAGCCCAGTGACACTCATCCAAGCATTGGGAGAGAAGATAGCTCATCTTGGATTGTCAGATCATCCTGCCTGAACCCTGCTTTCGTCATCACAAATCCTTGAACCCGCATCTTCATCAGGAACTAGTAAGTACTGTCTTGTACGTTATTTTAATAATATTTCTTGGATTTCTGAATCACAGTAATTACAAGTCTACTCCCAGATCCACTACCAGGTAACACTCTCCATCTAACTTACATTCCTCTACCCCTACATTGCCCCAAGAACAGCCCCCATACTCTCTGAGTCTTCTCCATCACCTTATTACCTATCCCCAATCATTTACCAGCCTTATAAACACCATAGCTATCATATAGCCATCTGATAGCCAACCTTCACCAAAGCCCCTAAATCACTGCCCCTACCGATATCGGTTATCAGCAACCGGTACCGGTGACAGTGACCGCATCGGTCACTGTGATTCAAAACCAAGACCAGCCTTTTCTCTATTATTTTAACAAGGTAAATAAATTGTAATTGGACAATAGCTTATCTATTAGAATTTGTGTTAATTCATATTAGTAGGGGAACTGACCACCTTCGAAAGGAAGTCTCATATTTCCTGGGCCCAAGGCAGTTCCCTCACTTATTATCTAATTAGAATCTGGTGGTCTTGTATTCTTATTTGCAGGTAGTCCTTCCCAGACAAAAAGGAGTTCTTCGCAATCGATCTGATCTCTCTCTACGGTACACGCACATCCTCTCAACATTCAATAGGTATTCCTCCTAGCCCTAACCCTTATCTGTTTCTCAAAGAAATGAAAGGATAGAAGCAACTCTATTCCAGGAATGGAAGCATTTCTGTGTGAAACATTTTGGCACGCCCGGTGGGACCCATTCTGGGTTTCTTTCATTTCTTGCTTGCTTTCATATAGGGAGCATACTTGCTATTTTCTTTTTCTAAATATTCATAAGATATTTTTTTGTTATCGTGGTAAAAGAATTTGTCTTGCTTTCACATCTTTGCATTAGTGAAAGTCATCTTCTTTGCTTCATCGAATATCATTTTCGATTTGGGTTTAAAACACTTGCATCACATTCTTGCTTGTTGTTTTCAATTCTAGTGAACATAGATTAAGTAATAGGTCATACACGTGGGGGTGATATCCATGGTATTGACAAGAAATTAATCTTACTTTCACTGCACAACACATACCGAATCACATCATAATTAACACAACAACTCAAAACATCCCCCTTTTCCGCGGTATTCCTCCACCCGATTGAGGTAACCTTATAAGCCAAAACAAACTTGACATTTCCCCTAAGTCTTTTGTTTAGGATTGACATCATCTTGCATCTAAGGCATAAGCCCAAAGTGATTAAAACTAATCCTAGGGTTAGTCTGTTAATTTGCTTGTGCATCTTGCTTGTTTGTGGTTCTATTTTTCTGTCATACACTAAGCTTTTCGTGATCACTTGTAACAGCTTGAGAGGTATAATAAGCACTGTTAACCCCAAATCAGCAACTTCCTATAGATTCTTAGACCAGTCCTATTCTACCGACATCGGTTAACCTACCGACGTCGGCTATAGTATAACCGACATCGGTTACCTGTCCGATATCGGTTTCTGACTTTCACAGTTCCCAAAACCAGCAACCCACCAATTCCAACACTTTGTTGCTGCTTTTGTTCCTGATAGATTGCATCCCCCTGTATGTACTTTTGTCCATGGTTGTTATTACTGAAACAAGTTGCAGCCATGGTTTCACATGCCTGCTCCATGCCTTTGCCTGAATCACCCCCTTCACATCCTGTGGGGAATCCTACGGACACCAGCGAGGTTCCCAAAATCCCTGTAGGAGATAAGGAATTTGTGAAATTTTTGGACGCTAATCCTAGCACTGTACAATACTATTTGTCTCATGCCCCTGACCATACACCCGATGGTCAACTCCTTGTTGGCATGCCTATTAGTATAGCTGCTCATTTAGCTCCTTCTCCACCTGATAACTCCGCTTTACTTTCTGCATCCTTAGCCCCGTCTCCAAACTCAGTGGTTTCGGGGTTCATACGGCACAGATTGGCTTTCCTTTGGTTAATCTAGGGCCCAACATATCATTACCACCGACTGCTCCTACCTCATCTTTCTCGCAGACTGCTCCTTTCATAACTTGCTCTCTGCCACCTATCCACACAAGCTTCCCTTCTCAAGCTCCGCCTACCTTTTCATTTCCACACACGTATCCGGTGACTTCAACATCTTATATAGGACATCCCTATTCGGTCACCTCAACATATTCATCCTCAATACCTTATCAACATTCAACCCCACCATTGTCTAATGGTGGCCCTTGGCCCAATCCTCCTCCATTTACGGCAACCGCACCATCATCTCATCCAACTACTGATTTAATCAAACAAATGATGGACAAGATGCAAAATCTGAGGCTTCGGTTTCAGAAGCCGTAGCGCCCTGACATACGAGCAAGTTTTTCAGAGCCTATCCACCCTTCTTGTCCCCCTTCATTCATATCCTCCTCAATGGGAATTACCAAAATTTACTCATTTTAATAGTAAGGAGGATCCTCAACAACACTTGCGATCATTTAGACATGCCTGCTATCTAATTGCTCATGACGATGCCTTACTACTCCGCACCTTTCCCATGTCCTTATCAGGACCCGCCTTGGAGTGGTACAGTGCTTTAACCCAGCACTCAATCTTCTCTTTTAACCAATTAGCCCAATCTTTCTTGGATCATTTCTCCATTAACATTGCCAAGAAAGTATCTATTACCGACCTCTATGCTATCCGACAATTTGAAGACGAATCTATCGCAGATTTCGTTGGACGATGGCGGGGCCTTATCAACCAACTTACGTATGCCTTACCTCAGGCCGAACTTATCGAACTCTTTACGTGGGCCTGCGCTAAGCACATTTCTCCTACCCTCCAAATTCAAACTTTCCGCACATTCGATGAGGCCTTTACTATGGCTCGAAAACTAGAGATTCGAGCCTTAGAGGAAGAGAAATTGTGGTTGCGCAACAAAAACCCCAATTTCCGAACCCAAGACTCCACCAACAAACCTAACACCACCAATCCTCACACATCGACTGCTTCGAAATCAAAAGGAGTTGTACACGCGGTGATGGTCAAATCCCAACCACCGTCTAATACCCCGCCAAAAACCACCTATAAGTATAAAGTTGAGCCCATCAATTACACTCCCTTGGGAGAAACTTATGGTGTGATATTGGAAAAATTGCTTAAAGCAGGAGCTATTACCTTACCTCCTGTTAAACCTCACTCCGGGTTTGATTCCACCCGCGCTATACCTTCTTGGTACAAAGAAAATGACTTCTGTAACTTCCACCGCGTGAAGGGACACAGTCATGAAAATTGCAAGATGTTGAAAAACATAGTGCAGGAAATGGTTGATGTAGGGGATATAGCCCTCGATAATCCTAACGCCCCTGCTAACCGAAATTTGAAAATTTTCAACAAACCATTCCCAAATCACTCTTCTAACAGTAACATAAACCAAGATATCTTAGCCGAGGAGAGTGTTCATGAAATCCATGCAGTCTTCGACTCCCAACCAAAAGCCTCTATCGAGAAAATTCTGAATCAAGCCCCTTCACTAACGCAGGGACCCGAACCCCCTTCACCACCATCAAGACAAGACGAAATCCTTGCCATTCCTTTCCCCATAAAGGAATTAACCGCCCAGAGTTCTCTTCTCACAGATGAGCCTTCTTACACCACATCCTTGCAAGACTGTGAGCGGATGTTATCTAACTTATCTATTTCCCAAACATCTCCTTCTACCACTCTTGCTGCACAAGAGGAAGGCTCGCCACTTCTTTTGTCATCCTTAGATGAGAAACCCCTTGAACCGCATCACCAAATTCTTTAATCATGACGGATCCTCTCAAACATGCCCTCCTACCTATTAGTTCTTCATCGCCTAAATCTTTTCAGTGACCGGTTGACCTCTTAACGCCCATGGATACAGTGCCTCATTTACCCCCTGTATTACACCCACAGTGGACCGGAATCACAACCCACCTTTCTTCCATACAAAAGTTCCTATTCACACGTGAGGATTGTCATCCCTCAGAAGATAGACGAGTCCTATGGGAACGTTTGTGTACACCATATTCTACTCAAATGCAGATGACCGATCCAGACGCCTCTACCATATACCCGAAGTGTTTACAAAAGCTTAAAATGCCTATGTCCTCATCTTCACCCCCCTCATCTCTACCAAATACCTCATCCACCTCTATTGACCTAACCAAACCTTCCCCTATGCTTGGGACCTCACCAATACCCAGCCTAACACACCCACCTAAATGGTTAGATTTATCCAAAAGTAAAGCCATCCATCCACTTAGGAGACAGACCCAATCTCCTCAAGCCCACCCTATGCCTCTATCACAACTAAAACCATCACCGTCACACCTACCTTCCATATTGGGACCTCATCCCTCCACCTTGCATCAATATATCATACCTCCTGCGTTTTCTTTAAAACGACCTACGCCTTCTGCACCCATACAGAGATCCATGGGTGTATCAACACCATCACCCCACGTATCCTGTCCACCTATCAACCCTAAACAAACTCCATCATCAAAGGATTTGTTTGCTGTCACTCCTCTTTCTCCGTGGTTGTTTCCTGATACCACATCATCGGTGGCCTCATCATCTAACCAGCTAAACATAACTTCTACGTCGAAGAAGCCACGTTTAGTTAAATCCAATTATCAAAACCCCTTGGCTAAACCGCCACCCATACAAATCAACCATACCCAGTCATTACCGAAACCTACCCAGTCAATAGCCTCATCTTCCTCTGAATTTGACCCGCTCAAAGGGTCTTACGCCAAAATCCTTGCTATGTTGGTGGAGAATGTGACCATTTCCCTACCCCCACTTAGACCCTATGATCCATCTAAACCTCGACCTATAGGTTATGATGAGTCTAAAATCTGCGCTTACCACCGCACACCAGGACATGATGTAGAGGGATGCAAAGCTTTGAAAGCCATTCTTCGCCAGTCACCTCTCTCAGATAGAAAGGTTAAGAAAGAAAACTTACGAAGGGAGAGACCTTTAGCTTCAATCCCCTCTCCTATACCACCTATCCCCGCCTCACCAAGATCTATCATTATTACAACCCCACCGCTCGAAGACCATGACTTATCCCTACCATCTTCCTCCTCTCGTTTTCACGAGATTAACATGATTAGTGTTGCTACTCGAGGGCAGAAAAACAATGGGAAAGCTAAAGAAAGCACACCTGCGGCCTCTCTTTCTCCATCCACCATCCCGATCGCACCACCACCTAAAGTGGTTATTCATGGACCTACCTACCCCATCTCTAATGGAGTTGCCCACCGAACCATGATCAAACAACTTCACCAATCACCTGTAAAAATGACACTGTATGATCTCATTCAGACCTCTGAATCTCATCGACAAGCTCTCGTTGAAATTCTTCAAGGGATAGAGGTCTTACCTAATGAAACCTTTCCCGTTGCCTCCATTTTAACACCCAATCACGTTGCTTCGCTCACCAAACAACCTATCTCCCCAACCACTTTTGTCTCTGTACAGCAAGCCGCTGCTTTGGTTTCTCCGAAGATGAAATTGTCGACTTTGGTGTAGAAGATCCTAACCCCACTCTTTTCATCTCAGCTTATGTCCGGGACATTCGGGTGCATCGTGTTATGATTGACGGGGTGCTAGCCTAAACATCATCTCTTCAAAGGCCTTCCAACAAATGAATATCCCTTCTAGCTGCATGTGTGCCAACCCCATCATGTTGTGGTCATTCAATGATGCTATTACTTCTACCTTAGGCACCGTGATCCTTAACATTCATGTAGGGCCACGTACTTTACCCAAACTCTTCTATGTCCTTGAGGGTGAATTCCAATACAATATGTTAGTTAGCCGCCCTCGATCCGGGCTATGGGATGCGTTCCCTCCACCTTACATAGATGCATAAAATTTGAGTACGAGGGGAAGTCCTACACCGTAAAAGCTGATCCTCCCCCTTCAAAACCTGCAATATGTTATATCACCCTAATGATGTGCTTGTACCAGTCAAGACACCCATTCATCCAACCCAACCATCCACTTCAACCACACCTCAACCATCCACCTCAACCGCACCTACACCTTCAACCAATGAAACCACCATCGCAAATACCACTTCCTTTCCCGCAGACAACATCCCAACCTCAGACCCCTTAGTAGATGTTTTTCAATGCCTTACGCTGGGGGAGTATCACCTATATAATGTTAGCTCTTTCCATACTCCACAGGAGTATGGATAGTTACATGCGCATCCTACCTACGACCGTCGTGTGGGGGAGGTAATCTCCTACGGGCCACCTAATTGCCGCACCAACCTAACGTATGGGGGTGTCGACGCATCCTCCGTTACCCCTGAACCTCCCCTTGGTGTGGTTCCCTTCCAATCTGATTTTCAATACCTGACAAATCATCGTTTCGCTCTCACCTTCCTGACTCGTTGTGCTTGGAAAGGTTTTGGTTTTGGTCTTTATGAACAAGGCCGACATACAATCATTCCCGTGACTACACGCAAACACAAAGATCGTAGTGGTCTTGGATTTCCTGAAACACTTACACCGGAGAAACCTCATGTCAGTTGTATCGGGAAGATGACGAAGTCACCCCTTCCGAACCATCATCACCCATTTTTCCATCATCACCCACAGAGTCGATAGACCCTGAATCTATCCCTCCTAACTTTTTTTTTTCATAAACGCTATCTTCCTGGGTCCTCTCACTTATCAACGCGATAATGAGGACCCATCTTCTCTTCCCCTTCTGTATCCAGACATGATCGAAGAGGATTCACCTTCCATTAATGTTGTTGAGTGCCATGATGACGACTCCATCCTCACTTACCTTGGTGTGATGACTCTTATATTCAACGCGCCTTACCATCTGAAACTCAAACCATGTTGAATGAGTCGACTATAGAAATCAACATCCACACAGAGGAAGATCCTCACATTGTGAAGATCGGACAATCTCTTAACGCATCAGAACAAGCCGCCTTTACTACCTTTCTCCGTGCCCGCAACCAAGCTTTCGCTTGGTCCTACGCTGACATGCCAGGAATTGATCCTGACATTGCTGTCCATAACATTACCCTAAAACCCGATTCCAAACCAGTTAAACAAAAACTAAGAAAAATGCATCCACGCATTGCCCTCTTGGTCAAAGAAGAGCTTCAACGACTCCTTTCCATTTCCTTCATCTTGCCTATTGACTATCCTCAATGGATTTCTAACATTGTACTGCTACTAAAAGACAGGGGGACTTCGGATATGTATGGATTTCGGGACCTTAACCTCGCTTGCCCGAAGGATGACTTCCTCCCGAGTATTGATCAACTTGTTGATCTCACTCGCATGGGCCATGAGATGCTTTTCTCATGGATGGCTTCTCGGGATACAATCAAATTTTGGTAGCCCCTACCGATCAACATAAAACTACCTTCATAACTCCGTGGGGAACCTTCCGTTATCGTGTCATGCCATTTGGCCTTAAGAATGCTGGTGCGACCTATCGGGCTATGACTTACATTTTTCATGACATTATGCACACTATCCTTGAGGATTATGTTGATGATCTTCTTGGCAAATCTAAACATCGCAGTGAACATCTCGATGTTTTAACCATTATTTTCGATCACCTGTTACAATATTGTGTTCATCTTCAACCAAAGAAATGTGTCTTTGGTGTCCTTTCGGGAAAACTTCTTGGTTTTATCATCTCTTTGCGTGGCATCGAGGTCGATCCATCTAAAGTCAAAGCTATCCTAGAAATGCCCCCACCTACTAACCTCAAACAATTACGTAGTTTGCAAGGTAAACTCCAATCTATCCGGCATTTCATCTCCCAACTCTCAGATCGATGTCAACCTTTCCATCACCTCCTTAAAAAGGACATTGCCTTTCAATGGAGCGAAGAGTGCCACCAAGCCTTTGAGGCTCTCAAAGCCTATCTCTTGCAGCCACCTGTGCTTATCCCACCTCAGGACGATCACCCTTTCTACCTTTACCTTTCTGCCACCGACCATGCGGTAGGAGCCATGCTCGCACATCGTGACTCCGAGCATCGCGAACAAGCCATTTATTACATAAGTCATACTCTCGTGGATTACGAGACTAGGTATACACATGTAGAAAAGTTGTGCCTAGCCCTTTCATTCGTGGCCACCAAACTCCGACACTACCTCCTGAATCACAAAACTTTTGTCATCACCAACGCGGACCCCATTCATTATATGTACGCCAAACCACATCTAAACCAACGCATCACCCGATGGCTTATGCTCCTCGCTGACCTCGACCTTGAATTTATACACCAGAAGTCAATCAAAGGACAAACTATCAGACCAACTCGTGGAAGCCCCTTTACCTGGGGAACAATTTACCAATTTTAATTTCCCGATGAACTCATCGCCACTCTTTCACTCAGTGAGGAGTCGTATCCAATGACCCTCTTCTTCGATGGATCCAAATGCCGCGGTGGAGGAGCCGGTGTTGTTCTCATTCCTCTTGACGCTGAGCCTATGCCTCTTTCATTCCGGCTCGATTTCCCCTGCACTAATAATACAGCGGAATACGAGGCCCTTGTTTTGGGTCTCCAGGTTGCGTTACACTTAGGTGTCAAATCTATCAATGTTTTTGGTGACTCTCAATTGGTAGTCAATCAAGTTATGGGCATCTACCAATGTAAAAATGAGGAACTTCAAAAGTACAAACATTACGTGGATTCACTTTTGACCTTATTTACTCATTATTCTATCCAAACCATTCCCCGCTCCACTAACAAATTTGCGGATACTATGGCTTGCTTAGCCTCGCAAATTCCTACCTCACCAACTGACTCTGACATTTTCATCTTGGTCCAACAACTCTTTGCCCCATCTTACTCAATCCCTGTTGTTTGTATGATAAATAATGTGTCTGCTAATTCGCAGGATACCTGGTATCACCAATTTCACGACTATCTTACAACCTCTGTTCTCCCACCTGACCTTACTAGTAACGGAAAACGTGCTTTTCTTAAAATTGTTTCTCGTTATGTCATCATGGGGGGACTTCTTTATAAACGTGGCTTTGATGGCATCCTCCTTCGATGTCTAACCGGCGCGGAAGTCACCTATATCATCCAACAAGTCCACGACGGTATTTGTGGTGGACATTTTAGTGGCCTTGCCGTGGCCAAACGAATCCTTCGCCTAGGTTATTATTGGCCTACTCTTAATAATGACTACTACGAGTATGTTAAGCGTTGTGTTATGTGTCAACAACATGCCAACCTTCAACATACTCCTAGCCATCCGCTACAGGTCGCACGAGATCTTTGGCCTTTCTCACAATGGGGTTTAGACCTTATTGGTGAGATTCACCCACCCTCTTCGCAACGTCACCATTGGATAATCACAGCAACCGAATATTACACTAAATGGGTGGAAGCCATTCCACTCATTTCAACCAAAAAAGAAAAAATCGTAGAATTCATTAACCATCACATTATCTGTCGTTTTGGTGTTCCTCATCGCCTGATAACAGATAATGGTAAATCTTTCAAAAATAAGTTGTTACAAGACCTTTGTGACAACTTTGGTATCAAACTTAGCTTCTCATCACCTTACTATCCACAAGCCAATGGTCAAGCCGAATCTTCTAATAAAACCCTAACCAAAATCCTCATGAAAGTTGTTAACGATTCTGGAAGCAATTGGCCTGATCACATCCCCTTTGCCCTTTGGGCTTATCGGACTAGCATTCGTACCTCCACTAATGCCACACCATTTTCGTTGGTATATGGTACCGAGGCTGTCTTGCCTCTCGAAATACAAATACCCTCCCTAAGAATATCTCTTCAGGATATTCTCACCAATGATGACTTCCGCCAAGAGCGGTTAGCCCAATTAGAGCTTCTTGACGAGCGTCATCTTACAGCTCTTGACCACCTTCAAATCTATCAAAAATGCATCAAGCGTGCTTATGATAAGTGACTTCATGAGCGTACCTTTAAGGTTGGTGATCTTGTCCTCAAAGAGAATCAACATGTAACCAAACTAGAAAAGAGCAAACGTGGAAAATTTGCTCCTAATTGGATTGGGCCCTACATTATCACTCATACTTACGGATCAGGCACTTATCATTTAGCTTCGCTTAATGGTAAACCCGAGCCTGAACCCCTTAATGCCTTGCATATCCGACCATTCTACTGTTGAATTTAGTGTTATATCACTTCTTATCTACCTTGCGCTCATCCCTTGAGCTCATTTACCACCTCATACACTTTGTTTCATGCATCTCAAAATAGAATCAAGCTCACGTGGTTTGGTCATCACCTCCTCTTAAGGATGCCTTCCCTTTTTAGTCTGGTCCATGACTTAAAAGTATCAAAATAACATGTTCTCAATTATACACTTATGGGATATTCTTGAGTCAAACTTCCTACAAAACTAGATGCTTCATGCCAAACGGACATCTAGACCTCTAAGTTATACATAGACTGCTCCCTCGAAGGACACTATGTGTAAAGCCACATCTCCTATTATAAATAGACTACTCCCCGAAGGACAATATACACAAAAGCCGCATCTCGCTACTATAAATAGACTCGCTCCTCAAGGACAACTATACAAAGTCAGCCTTTATCGAATCTTCTCGCATTGATTGATCAGCTTCGTGAAGACCTCAAGAACAACAAAATACATATCCCATGTAGACTTCCCGCATCGATCAGTCTATATCCAGAATAAAATAAAAGCAAGTATTCAACAACACTTTTGAGTCATGGACTTGTCTATCTAGGTTTGGTTCTCTTTGTCAGCATAATTACCTTCTAACAAATTCTCTGTGCCCCAGCTTTATCAGCCACCTCACCTCACCATTTGTCAAAACAACAAAACTCAAGGGACGTGACGTATATCCGATATATTGTGATTATACAACTCTTTTCACCTATTGACTTCTCGCCTATGCAAGGTACCTAGGGATTCAAGCTCATCCTATGTTAATATGTGGTTTGTTTAGCTCTTCTCAACTATGGGACACTTTTGCCTCTTTTGCTCGACTCTAGGATTGTGTGTTGACCTTAATCAGGACACGATTCCCTACTACTTGGGTAAGCTAACTTTCGCTTCACCTATACCTTACCAACACCAACAACATTACCCAACCAACAAATTGCCTAACCACAACCAAATTGCCTGAATTCACCTCTCCCTGGTTCTAAGGGAGAACTACATCGGTCTGAGGCCTCTTCTTGCTTTGTGCAATGGGCTATGTAGGCAGCACTTAGGAGACATGGGGTCTCCCAAGGTTAGCTCGACCATCCCCTACCATAACCTATCATGTGTGGTATATATAAATCTATTTGTGTATTTCTATTCGCTCACATTCATCTTTATCCTTTTTCAAAACAAGACATTCAAAACACAACCATTCTTATTATTATCATAACTCAAATCCACATACATATTCAGTTTTATTTAGATGTTAAACACATACATCTTCTCTATCATCGACGCGCAGGTCGACATCCTTATTTATTCTTATATTCCTATGAAATTCACTTAGACCCTTGCGCCTCCTCCCGAATCAGGTGGTGATCGTGATCGTCGATGCCACTCACTTGGCCTCTCCATCCTCAAAGGTGCCACTGCTATTGGTTCCTCCCACTGATCCGCCAACATCTCCTGTAACATACGAATACGTCCTCTTGCGTGGAGGAATCTTGCCTCTAGTCTCTCCACTCGTGACTCTGCAACCGCTAACAATCTCGTTGTCTCATTCACCCACGTTTGGAGCTGATGAACTAAATCCTGCAGATGATCTCTCTCCGCTGTAATCACAGCTATGTCAGGACGATCACGTACACCTCGCAGCTCTGCTACCCACCATAATCTATAGGCCTCTATCGCTCCCGCATCCATTACCCTGCGATCGCTGCTATCTCCTCTGGCCCTTCTGGAGGTGTTGGCCGGGAGGTGAGAATTGCCTCGGCGTTGATCCTCATGTATGGTCTATAAGCCATAGGTATATCCTGCACAAATCCAAATTTGTCACCGCACGCGATCTAGAGGAATCCTCTCGTATTCACCTGGCCTGTGCCCTGTGATCCACCTCAATCACTCTACACCCCTCAACTCCTCAGCTATGTTCTCTGTCACCATATAGTTCCCGTAAGGCCTCCAACAAATATCCGCAATCGTCACCATCTCCCATACCTGCCTATAATACTCGATGTCATCTATCACGGCCTGGGATCTCGCCTCTTGTTCTCGCTCTGACCCATCATCTGAATCCCAACCTCTGCACTCCTGTCTCTCCCGACTGGATGGGTCGGCCTATCGGTCACACACAAACAATGTGCTCATAGGCCCAACAATGTAATAAGTATGAACAATCCAGTGTCATCCTGTGTTTTCACCTGCAAGCCCATAAACCCCTGTATAACTCCGCCAGATATGTGGGTGCCCATGTGAAAGTCACGCTCCTTTCTATCATTTCCCAAATAACACTCATCAATGCTTTTGGAAATCTTCCCCCCCCTCGGTAATGCATAATACCCCACCGCTATCATTAATACCACTGCCAACCTTGTTTCCTCAGGGTGTGTTGCATACATTGTACCATAAGTGAATGTCAAACCTCGCTGTGTCAACTCCGTGCAGCTGCACCAAATACTATTGTTATCGCTCCCCGCCCCGTGCTAGGCAACGCCTGATACACTGGTCTTCCTGTAATTGGGAGCCTCAAAATTCTAAACACATCTTCCAACGTCACTGTCATCTCCCCTGTTGGTAGATAGAAGGTATTCTTTTCTGGGTTCCATCTCTCAATCAGCACCTGCAACATAGCATGATTGCGTGTGATTCGTGAATAATAGCGGATTCCACTTAGCCCCACACGGTTTATCAATGCCCATTCAGCTGGTGTTACATCCGCTCGGATTCGTGACAACAAAGCTGGCACAGTATCATTCATCCTTAACCCTGCCTCCGCCTGCATACATCAAAACGACACACAACCATTCAATAAATCAAATCCCCAAGGGTTTTTTCTCACATTCTGGAAATTCCTACAGTAACCGGTATCGGTTATAGATAACCGATACCGGTTTACTAACCGATACCGGTTATCTCTAAACGATACCGGTCACTGTCAAAAATATACAGCCTGCTTAAAAACATACACCTACGATAATTATTTTGCTCATTTACTCCTCTCTATACCTATAAACATACGTGAACACCCTGCTTACCTACCCCATAACACTCACTCTATCCCAAACCCTTTCCTATCACCTTTTCTTTCTCATCTCTACCCTCTTACCTTCTCTCATCCTATTCATCAAAACATGCAAGAATTAAAATACAACCAAACAGTTTACCTCTCGGGATGCAAAGCACTTGGGGTGGAACTTGTCTTCCCTCTCGTCCCTGCCTGCTGGATGCTTCTCCTCGTTCAGCCATGTTCACCACCCTCTTCAAATATAATTTGCCTTTCTAACTTCTTAATCTCAGCCCACACTCACTTCACCTATCTCTTTCCTCCTTATCACTCAATTCTTTCATGCAATTACCTGTATCAGTCATCAAACAGCGTCGCATTCACGTATTTAACTTGTTGCATGACTCTAAAAATAAGAATTCTAAAAATAAGAACTTAAGTTGCCACCCAAGCTTTTCTACTTTTAGAAAAGCTTGTTTTGGCATAACCGGTATCGGTTATCTAACCGATATCGGTCCATACTCTACCGACGTCGGTTAGCTAACCGATATCGGTCACATGCCTCCTTTTTCTTAAACCTGGGCCTTTTCTTTATTTTTTGCAAATTTTTGTGGCGCCCGCCTCTTTTTCCTGCATAACAACACCATTATCAATATTTGTCATCAAAATCACATCAATATCTCATCACAATTTCATCAACATCATCTACCTACAATAAAACAACCATCAAACAAAATACATACGACATTTTAATATATACACCATTTGGATCTAACTCATCATCTACATACATTCCATTTCAAAAACAATCGACAAAATACATAAAACATTTTATTTATACAAAGATGTGGATCAAAACCATCATATATATATATATATATATATCAATATTTCAAATATACAACTTGCCTCGCATGGGGCCTCGTGATCTCAAAATAATACAAAGCCGGCACGCAGCCGCAATCATGCCAAAATCTCGACTCGCTCGCAGCCGGTCTCTCATGTCAAAAATATACTCAAAATATATGCTCAACAGCCGTATCAACTATACAACCTGTACTCGGCTCGCAGGCTGGTATATACAACAAAAATGAATAAAAGAATCATATGTGGGCGCGCAGGCCTCTATATACATAACCGGTTCACAGACCGGTGTCTCTATCCAATATCCAAAACACCTATCTCCTCTGCAAGGATACCTCAGCTCTCTCCACCGCCCTCGGCCTGTCTCCCTGCTGGTCCCTGTGCCGCCTCTCACCTCCTCCCTGTAATGGACCCACCGGCTGTGGCTGCACCCCCCTGGGATCTCTGGCTCCACGAGGTCTCGGCTCTGTGTGCCGCATATGGCTGATAATCAGCCCCGGTACCATCAAGGACATCCTGATAATACCGGGCCTCCGCTCTCACCTCCATATAGCGGGCCCGTGCCACCATGGCTGCTGGGGCTGGTCCCCCGACTCCTAATAATAAAGTGGCCCCGCCCCGCCGTGCACCCTGTGCTCAGAGAGGTGCAGAGGTATTCTGCACTGTGCCGTGGCGGTGTGGCCTCGTGGTGGTGCTGTGGCTCTTGTGGTGGTGCTCGTGGTGGTGCGGTGGTGTGCCGTGCCTCGTGGTGGTGCTGTGGCTGTACTCTGCTCGTGGCCTGGCTATACTCTATGCACTCGCGTGCTCGCACTGTGCTCAAGCTAACCGCCTCGTAATACCCTCGATTCGTGCTGCGCAAGCAAGCAAGCCGCCTCGTAATAACCGCACACTCTATCCCAAGAGGTGGTCCTCTCTCTCTGTAATAATACTGCCAAATCTAGCTGTGTGGGGCTGTGCTATCCTAGCTGCTCTCTGACCTGCCCACCAAACCAAAAATGAACCTGTACACCCGGCGTCATCCACTGTATCATCGGCCAGCCTCTCTGCTACCCAATCTGGGTCAACGGGCTGCGGAGCCGGCAGTGGGGCCTCTACATCATCCCTCCGGTACTGTGGGAAGGGAGGTGGCTCATCCTGTCGCAGCCCCAACTGCCGTCGTACCCTCTCTAAGGGTATCCGCTCATACTCTCCCGGCCTCCGTCCTACTATCCAGAAAGTATACTGGATCCAGCGCATCTGTGCTTGGGCTCCTCCTCGGGGCTGATGGCCTCTGTAAGGCCTCCATACAATATCCAATGTGGTCAAGCCCTCTAGCATATGACGGTAGTAAGCTACATCCCATCCTCGCGAGCACCGCTCGTGGTCGCCCACGACCCCAACCACCTCTCAAAACCATACCGTATATAACTCGTGGGGCCAATGCCGGCTGGGCAGCCCTATCGTCAAATACATATGATGTGCTCATATGCCCAGCAGTGTAACAAAAATGTGGAACAAATCCCAAATCACCTCATCCGGTGATAACCCCACAGCTCTCTGTATAGCTGCACTAGGTATACTGGTGCCCAGGCATAGCACGTATGCTCCTCCACCATCTCGTGCAGCACCCCCATCAAAGCCCATGGGAAGTGGCCTCCCTCTGAGTCTGGGAGGGCGAAGCAGGTGATACCTATCATCATCAAGCACGGCAAGCCGTGTCTCATGTCTGTGGGCGCGATACATGTCCCCATAGGCAATGCTCGCGCTGTGATAAGTCAATAACGCGGCTGCATCCCCAAATACCTGCAGAATGCTGTCCATAGCCATCTCCGCATCTACCTGGAATACTACCTCCCCTACGATCGGCAGTCTCAGGATGTGATACACATCCTCCAGGGTAATAGTCATCTCTCCAGTCGGGAGATGGAAAACATTGGTTACCGGATCCCATCTCTCGATGAGGGCAACCATAAGGCTGTGGTCCCTCTCCACAGCCCTATACCGCTGGACTCCACCGAGTCCCACCTCGCGCATAATGGCCCAATGCGCTGGACACATGTGGCCGCATCCATCTCAATAACGGGGGCATCCGATCCCGCATAGTCAGCTGCTGACGTGCCTGCACAAATAACCCACTTCATTAGACCCACCCTTTACAACAACAACTACTTTAACCCTCTATACCCCCTTTACCCACCCGACCACACCCCGACTCTATAACACACACCTACACCCACCTATTTTACCCTAAAAACATCTACGATATCCCCTTTCCTTATCTCACACCCTACCAATCACCCAGATCTACTCTCGCCATTTACCTATGCCCCTACCAATTTAACACCTCCTCATTCATACCCAACACCTAATCTATCCTAACCGAACCAACCACACAACCACCCCATTTCCCCCACCAATCACCTTTCCTATCAAACTCTACCCCCTCCCTCTTCACCCCCAAAACACAACACCCAACAATAAACAAAACACAAAACCCCAAACACACAACACCCAACAATAAACAAAACACAAAACCCAAAACACACAACACCCAACAATAAACACAACACAAAACACAAAAAACAAAAACAAATAACAAAACAACAACCCAAAAACAACCAAAAACCCAAAACAACAACAAAACCAAACCAAAAAATAAATAATCCTAACTAATGACCGGTACCGGTCACCCATGACCACCACCGGTCCCCTCCAGCACATGATATACACCGGCGCCGGTCGACATACGACCGACGCCGGTCCGCCCACAACCCAAATTCCCTAAAAATTTGTGACCGATGCCGGTCGCCTAGTGACCGACATCGGTCACTGTCCACGGCCGGAGCCGAACCCGACGCGGCCCCCCAAACCCATTTTTTGCCTATTACTCCCCTTTTACCCATTGAAAACCCTAAAAACCTACCCACCCTACCGTTTTAGCCTAACTAACCCACCTACCCTCTCCATTTTTCAAACAACTTCAATTTATTCATTATTTTATTAAAAACTTGGATTCCTACCCAAAACCCAAATCTAGCTTAAAAACATTAAATTCACATAATGAGAGGTTTAGAACCTACCGGTACGACTACACGTCGTCGTGGTGGGATAGGTGGTGGTGGTCCAGCTGGTCCAACACCTCCTGCTCCTCCTGGCTGTGCCATGGCTATAAATCTCCTCTACTGGGTCCTCCACCAATCAAATTCTGCCTCCTACTCACTGGGGTCTACCAACCACTCACTTCTCCACTCAAATAATGCCACCTCACCGAACAATCTCAACAATACCACTAAAACACCTCAGACAACTAAATGTGGTTTTCAAATTGACAATGTGACAATGACAAGCCGTATTTTTCTTTTTATAGGTTTTTCACCTATAACCGATATCGGTTATATTATGCCCTAAACAACCGGTATCGGTCATCTAACCGATACCGGTCATAGCTAATCGATATCGGTTTAATCCCTATTTTACCACAATTTTTGCCCTTATTCACTAATCTCCCTTTCTCACCACATCACCTATACCCTCCTTTGCTAAATAGCCTTTTTTGACTCCATTGGCCCAATTCAAGGCCGCACCCAACCAACCAATCAATCCAACCATCCGCAACCAACCAACCAAGGCCGAACAACCATTTCGGCCCGACCCAAGGCCGAACCAACCATTTGGCCCGACCCAAGGCCGCAACCAACCATTCGCCCGACTCCAAGGCCGCACTCCAACCAATTTGGCCCCGACCAAGCCGCAACCAACCATTTGGCCCGACCTAAACCAACCATTTGGCCCGACCCAAGGCCGCAACCAACCAACCATTTGGCCCGACCCAAGGCCGCAACCAACCATTTGGCCCAACCCAAGGCCGCAACCAACCATTTGGCCAAGGCCGACCAACCAAGCCCGACCCAAGGCCACCAACCATTTGGCCCGACCCAAGGGCACCAACCAACCAACCAAGGCCGACCAACCAAGGCCGACCCAACCAACCAACCAATCAGGCCCGACCCATGGCCCTCACTAGTCAATCGGCCCGACCCAAGGCCGCACCAATTAAATACCTCACCAAAACCAACAAATTACAATTTTATCCACCCATCATGTAGCTTTTTGTTCAATCGAGCTCACCTGTTCATGTTTTAGCATGATTATGGTACTTGACTTGATCAGCCGACCAACTTTGCCTGACTCAAGACCGTGACATTTATCTCAACCAAACCAACTATTTGGTACTACCGAACATGCCTAAACATTCTGTACCTTACCCGTTATATCCCCTGGAGCTACTTCCTATGCCTTGGATACCAGGATTATATCACCCTTGTTTGGATAAACTATCGACCTTTGCCTATGAATTGCTTGTTTGCTCTTCAAATCATGTACCCTGGTCGCACTACTGCATTTCAACGTGCGTCTGCTTCCTTGACCTACCCCACCATCTTACCATCATCTCAACACCATTTACCCTTTATCAACCCTATCCCTGATTTCACGCTACCTCAATCGGTGATAGATTTGAGGGGGATTACCTATACCCTTAACAGGAGTAACCACTTCTTATTATTATTGTCAGTGCAGCTTTACAAGACAAGCTACACGACAACAAGGGGCTAATGTAGACACCAAATTTGTGTCTTACGACCCCCCATGCCCCGCATCTTATTTCGCAACCTAGCCTCATTACCTAAACCTTACACAATTATTTATTAATTACCTTATAATTAATAAATCCACATCTCCAAACCTGCCACCTCATTTCGCCACCTCATCATGACCTAGTCCTAACCCTAAACTAACCTAATTAAGACCTATAACTTGGTCTACATCCACACCCATGACTAATGACTCCTCACCCGCACCCAAAACCAACCTCATAATGACATGACCAAGCCCACAACTAATCCCTCGGGAGAAAAGGAGGGAAAGTTGGCTATTTTACTAAAAATAGCCCACTTTGACTTAACCGACATCGGTTCCTACTCGACCACCATCGGTTACGTAACCACCATCGGTTCCCTGTAAATGACCTCCCCCAACCAAAAACAAGGGGAGGGATTTTCATTGATCGAATCAGAGGTCATTGAAAGAATCAAGATTTCACTTGGCCGAGCAGAGACAAGTGAAGAAAAGAGAGGAGTTTGTGGAGAAGGACATCAAGTCCGAGACTGCAACTGAATAACCAGAGCCCAGTGACACTCATCCAAGCATTGGGAGAGAAGATAGCTCATCTTGGATTGTCAGATCATCCTGCCTGAACCCTGCCTTCATCATCACAGTCCTTGAACCCGCATCTTCATCAGGAACTAGTAAGTACTATCTTGTACATTATTTTAATAATATTTCTTGGATTTCTAAATCACAGTAATTACAAGTCTACTCCCAGATCCACTACCAGGTAACACTCTCCATCTAACTTACATTCCTCTACCCCTACATTGCCCCAAGAATAGCCCCCATACTCTCTGAGTCTTCTCCATCACCTTATTACCTATCCCCAATCATTTACCAGCCTTATAAACACCATAGCTATCATATAGCCATCGATAGCCAACCTTCACCAAAGCCCCTAAATCATCGCCCTACCGATATCGGTTATCAAGAATCGAGATCGTGTGACAAAGTGACCTAGCATCGGTCACTGTGATTCAAAACCAAGACCAACCTTTTCTCTATTATTTTAACAAGGTAAATAAATTGTAATTGGACAATAGCTTATCTATTAGAATTTGTGTTAATTCATATTAGCAGGGGAACTGACCACCTTCGAAAGGAAGTCTCATATTTCTGGGCCCAAGGCAGTTCCCTCACTTATTATCTAATTAGAATTTGGTGGTCTTGTATTCTTATTTGCAGGTAGTCCTTCCCAGACAAAAAGGAGTTCTTCGCAATCGATCTGATCTCTCTCTACGGTACGCGCACATCCTCTCAACATTCAATGTATTCCTCCTTATTGCATATCTCAAGCATAACAACTTTATTTTCAAATTCATCGAAGTTTTTTCTTCATTTTTATATATTTACCAAAAACTCTTTTTGTTTGCCCTAATTGTTAGCAAACATTTTGGAAATATAAACTTAATATTTTAGTAATTAGGGCATAATTAGATAAATATAAAATTTCTTTCACATTCCTTGAAGGTTTTATTCCCCATATTTAGATAATAAATTACCCATTTTGGTTTCTTGAAATTTATTATTTATACCCATAATTGGTTTTTTTATTAAGTTGGTGATAGAAACTTTTTCTCAACATCACTTCTAGGTCTATCTTCTATGTTCTCTTAATTATCAACCCTTCATGTGTTCATTATGTTTACACCCTTTTTATATTATATGAAATATAAATTAGTGGAATGGGCGCACTAAAAGATGTAAGGTTTAACTACAAGAATTTATTCTGATTGATTAACTTCCAACATTAATTACCAATACCGTAACAACACATTAACATATAAATGATATTCTAAACAAGATATAAACTTGAAAATGCAAGAGGATGAGTGTAATTATCTGATTACATACGGTACTTTAGGAAGTTCTAGGTGTGCAAATGGCTAGAAAAAGGAGATCTAGGACTGATGATGCTTTATTTATGGAACTATGACTAGAAACTGACTTGGTATGGGACCATATACTTTTTCCAAGGCCATACTATATTATCTTACCCCTTTTATATGGTCTTCAAGCTATTTGGATTCTAGCTCTATAACTTCATGAGATGGTCACTTGCTTGGTATTATTTTCTTATGAAACCCTAATTTGTGATCATGTAGTAAAGCTCGTGAGTATTATAAATGAGGTCTCAAACCCTAACCATGGGTGGGGTACCCTATAAAATACATGTTATTTGGGTTATGGGAACCCTTGTGCACCACCAACATTGGAACTACTCTAAAATTTCCTTAAACCGCTCGTCGTTCTCCACTTAACATGTGATATCTAAATGAATGCAACTAGATTTGGAAACCCTCTTTGATAATGTGAGAGTAGAGATTGGCTCTTGATAAAATACTTGGAGAAGGGATGTTTGAGTGTTTGTAGATGAGATGGGTTAACTCTTTGACCTCGTAAGAAGCCTCAAACCAATAATGATTGCTACCATAATGATGTTAGATGTGCTTTAGTGATATTTAGGTATATTTTGGTGCCTCTTGAAAGTGTAGGAAGTGAGTGTATTAATGTAGAGACATAGGATTTACAAGTTAGCAAATGAGGTAGTGTTTACTTTCTTTTATAGGGTTGTGTAAGTGATTTATCAAAAAAGGCTAACCCAGATGGATTAAAATATCCAAAAGAATATGAAATTAAAATAAAATTTGGAGAACATATCGGTGTAAGAACATACAAGTTAAATATGACCAAATAAACCATATTTCCCAAATTGTACATCCTTGCATGGGGATATTGTATAATCTTACCCCTTTTATATGGTCTTTAACCTATTTGGATTCTAGCTCTACAACTTCATGAGATGGTCACTTGCTTGGAATTGTTTTCTTATGAAACCCTAATGTGTGATTATGTAATGAAGCTCTGTGAATATTCTAAATGAGATCTCAAACCCTAACCATGGGTGGGGTACTTTGTAAAATACATGTTATTTGGGTTATGGGAACCCCCGTGCACCACCAACATTAGAACTAATCTAAAATGGCCTCAAACCGCTCGTCGTTCTCCACTTAACATGTGATATCTAAATGAATGCAACTAGATTTGGAAACCCTCTTTGATAATGTGAGAATAGAGATTGGATCTTGATAAAATACTTGGAGAAGGGATGTTTGAGTGTTTGTAGATGAGATGGGTTGACTCTTTAACTTTGTAAGAAGCCTCAAATCGATAATGATTGCTACCATAATGACCTTAGATGCACTTTAGTGATATTTAGGGATATTTTGGTGCCTCTTGAAAGTGTAGGAAGTGAGTGTATTAATGTAGTGACATAGGATTTCCAAGTTAGCAAATGAGGTAGTGTTTAATTTCTTATATAGGGATATGTAAGTGATTTATCAAAAATAGGCTAACCCAGATGGATTAAAATATCCAAAAGAATATGAAATTAAAAGAAAATTTGGAGAACATATCAGTGCAAGACCATACAAGTTAAATATGACCAAATAAACCATATTTCCCAAATTATACATCCTTGCATGGGGATACTATATAATATTACCCCTTTTATATGGTCTTTAACCTATTTGGATTCTATCTCTACAACTTCATGAGATGGTCACTTTCTTGGAATTGTTTTCTTATGAAACCCTAATGTGTGATCATGTAATGAAGCTCGTGAATATTCTAAATGAGATCTCAAACCCTAACCATGGGTGGGGTACCTTGTAAAATACATGTTATTTGGGTTATGGGAACCCCCGTGCACCACCAACATTGGAACTAATCTAAAATGGCCTCAAACCGCTCGTCGTTCTCCACTTAACATGTGATATCTAAATGAATGCAACTAGATTTGGAAACCCTCTTCGATAATGTGAGAGTAGAGATTGGCTCTTGATAAAATACTTGGAGAAGGGATGTTTGAGTGTTTGTAGATGAGATGGGTTGACTCTTTGACCTCGTAAGAAGCCTCAAACTGATAATGATTGCTACCATAATGATGTTAGATGTGCTTTAGTGATATTTAGGGATCTTTTTGTGCCTCTTGAAAGTGTAGGAAGTGAGTGTATTAATGTAGTGACATAGGATTTCTAAGTTAGCAAATGAGGTAGTGTTTAATTTCTTATATTGGGTTATGTAAGTGATTTATCAAAAAAAGGCTAACCCATATGGATTAAAATATCGAAAAGAATATGAAATTAAAAGAAAATTTGGAGAACATATCAGTGCAAGACCATACAAGTTAAATATGAACAAATAAACCATATTTCCCAAATTGTACATCCTTGCATGGGGATACTATATAATATTACCCCTTTTATATGGTCTTTAACCTATTTGGATTCTATCTCTACAACTTCATGAGATGGTCACTTTCTTGGAATTGTTTTCTTATGAAACTCTAATGTGTGATCATGTAATGAAGCTCGTGAATATTCTAAATGAGATCTCAAACCCTAACCATGGGTGGGGTACCTTGTAAAATACATGTTATTTGGGTTATGGGAACCCCCGTGCACCACCAACATTGGAACTAATCTAAAATGGCCTCAAACCACTCGTCGTTCTCCACTTAACATATGATATCTAAATGAATGCAACTAGATTTGGAAACCCTCTTCCATAATGTGAGAGTAGAGATTGGCTCTTGATAAAATACTTGGAGAATGGATGTTTGAGTGTTTGTAGATGAGATGGGTTGACTCTTTGACCTCGTAAGAAGCCTCAAACTAATAATGATTGCTACCATAATGATGTTAGATGTGCTTTAGTGATATTTAGGGATCTTTTTGTGCCTCTTGAAAGTGTAGGAAGTGAGTGTATTAATGTAGTGACATAGGATTTCTAAGTTAGCAAATGAGGTAGTGTTTAATTTCTTATATAGGTGTTATGTAAGTGATTTATCAAAAAGGCTAACCCATATGGATTAAAATATCGAAAAGAATATGAAATTAAAAGAAAATTTGGAGAACATATCAGTGCGCAAGACCATACAAGTTAAATATGACCAAATAAACCATATTTCCCAAATTATACATCCTCGCATGGGGATGGACTACATGAAATCTAAAGTTTCAACTTTTCAATTGATGTTTGTTTATGGATTTTATGCATTTTACTCTCAAAATTTGATGACAGTGAGTGTGCAAGGATAAACAAGCTAGACAAGAGACCTCATAATATGCTAAGTAGGAATGGAAATATTGTGTTTTCTTTATCAAGAGTACATTATCAAAACTAATAGTGTCAAAGAGTAAATTTCCAAATTTGAGTGTCTACATTTTCCCCCTTTTAAGTATGAAATTAAAATTACATGCTTAAAGGAAAAGATACCTGAGTGTGTAGAGAAACTTATTTATTCATTCAGAATTTTTTTGTAGAGATTTGTTGTGTTGGTGTTGGAACACTCCATAATGAAACACGAAACACAGAGTGTAGCCAATTTCCATAGTAAAGAATTTAACTTTAACTCAAATGTAAAATTTGCATTTACACAAAGTGAAATGGAAAGAGATGTAAAACTTGGAAGGAATACACATGTTTGTTTTATGGAAGGAGAGTTTCCTTTCTATGCTTGAACTTGAATATTTTCATTATTGAGCTCTTTGAAGGATTGGGGTTATCATTCCCCAATTATATTGAGTAGAAACCATAGTGTTAGGTATATGTAACCTAACATGAAATGAGAATAAGAATAATGAAGTGTTAAAACACCCCTCTAAGGAAGAAGAAAGGGTATTTAATTCATTTAGTAACTTCGATATATTCCCTTTGGATGTAAGAGGAAAGGAAGGACTACCCATAAATAAATTAGCTGCTTCAATACCTTCCATAACCCCACTACTACAAATGGATCTAGGATTGATTATGCAAATAAGGAAACATAATAGAAAAGTGAATGAGTTCCCCATGCCCTTCCTACATGCTGTAAAATTGAATAGAAACTATAATATAATGAAATATAGATGAAGGAAACAAGATCATGCCACCAATATTATCAAAACTATAGTTGAAACTTAATTTCATGGTGAATGAGTGAAATACTTCATGCCACTATAAGTGATCTAGATTGAGTGGAGTGGATATGAAACTATGTCAAAAACCTATAACTATAGTTGAAATTTGATATGTTGATAAAGTGAGTGTACTTCCCTTAGGAATAACTATGTAAAAGGGGTAAGACTGTACCATATGGTTCTAACAAAATTGTATGTTTTTGAACTTCTTCTTATTTTCCTATATTTCTAAATTGGCTACGTCTTTTAGTACTTGTACCCTATTTATACTGTACGATACACCATAATTCTTCCCGTGTTTTTTGTAGGTGTATAATATACCTAGACAAATGCCCCATATTTTAAGGCATGTGTGAAGAACCATATTGGGGGCACGTGGCTAAAAATAATAGATGTGTGCCCATGTACTAGATGTCTAAGGTGTTGTATAAGATTGTAGGATGTTGAAGAGGTGGTCACCTTAAAGAACTTATACCCAAAAAGGAAGGTTTTGTGCATGGTGGCAACCATGACATGCAACAAAATAGAAATATGTAGAAACACTAGAGATGATAGAAGAAAAGGCCCGTAAGACTAAAAATAAGAGAAATAAAGAAAAAATTATAGGAATAGATCCAAAAACATGGGACACCCATGGTGAAGTAATAAAATCAAGGCACATAGGTCATAAAAGAAAAAGAAAATAATAACACCCGCACAAGAAATTATGCATGAAAAAAAGAGTGTTTGAACATGATGATATGATATAGTAGTTAATATAGGTGAAGATATGTAAAACAAAATATGCCAACACTACACAAGACACATGTGTTTGTCATATTATCTCAAAAGATAACATATACACAATATATGTAATCAAACATAAAGAGGAATTAAAAAGAACTATAATAGAACAATAACACTTAGATGTAGTGTAAAATAGATGCCCCTAGATGTATAGGAAGTCTAGGTAAAGGGATGATAAAACCTATCATCATGTACCACTCTATGTATGTCTTACATCAAGCTCAAAATACCATGTGAACACACACATATAAAGAACACATAACAATTCTATTTATCAAATCAAAGTGACAAACACAATGTATAATTTAAAGTGATAACAACTCAAGAAAAGTGTACAAGTATTGATTTTTATTTTTGTAAATATATGAATGTTTTTGTATTTTAAAATTATGTTATTATTTTTGTATTTTCTGAATGCTTAGTTATATATAAGAAGAAGGTGTAGCATTAAGATACCTAATGAGAACCTCCAAAGGAGGTGGAGTAACTTGTTAAGGGGATAGGGGTGTGAGACTCAATTATGTGGAATAATGTGATTCAAATTTAAATGACATATTAGTTGTGATGTATACTAAAGAAGGCCTAAGAGGAGAACCAGGTAAAGTAGGTCCACTAGTTATATGTGAAGTATAAAAGGGGAAAACTATACACAATTCAAAAGCTCAATTGTATGAGGAGTATGTGCAATGGTTGTCATGATAAGAGTGTGCTCATGATTAGAAAAGAAGAGAATAAATATATGCATAATTTTCAATAGTAGAAAAAACATGTGAAGCAAGGGTAAATACAAGTAGAAATGTGTGAAGAAAATATGTGCAACATATGGAATGTTATGAGGATCACATGTATCAAACTAAAGAAATGGAGGGAGAGACACAAGACTCACCATAAGAAATAGTTTAAAGATACAAATATTGCAAGCATTAGAACCATATGTATGATCCCATAAGAGAGTAGTATAATATAGAGTCATAATAGTAATGAAAAGAGGGGAATAGGGTGCCCTCATGTATAGAGGAAGACTAGGTGTAGACATAGTGTACAATTTATTTGTAGAAGGTTTAAACTAACATGAAGAAATAAAATTACGAGTTGCCATAAAATGAACATATGGGAACCCAAATGTAGTGGAGTAGACATAACATGTGATATGATATTAAAATTAGTAATCGTAAGATCAATAAAAGTGTATCTAGAGGTGTTCCAGAATTTTTTTGAAAGCCATGGGCATTGTAACATTCTGAAGGGGGATATGAGTTTCCCTAAGACTAGATAGAATAACAACCATACGAGGAAAAAAATAGATATAGGTGAATGTATAACATTATGCACTAGGGATCTAGCACCATTTTAAAGAGAAAGAGACACATCAACAAGATGATCATGCATATTAGGAGAAAGTGTGTCATGTAAATGATTAGAAATACAACTCATGCCAATAATGAAGGATGTTTAGTGTAAGTAGACTCCTTATCAAAATATGTATGGGACATAAATAGGATCACCATAAGTGGAATACTCCAATGTAATAGTATCTACATTAAAAGGAAGTTCATGTGTATCGTTGGGGAGTACATTAATTGTATACAATTTTATGTCATCAAGAGGTAAAGAATCATTGTTGAGTGGTGTCACATGATTACGTATAAGAGATAAATCATCATCACTAGGATCATCATCACAATAATAATCATGATAAGAGTGTGTATAATGTGTATGTGTAATGTTAGATACAATTTCTAAATCATTAGTAAAAGATACCTTGGGGAAGATGGCCGAAATTGATTTAACAAACTAGATCATTAAGTGTAAATTTCCAAAATAGTTGGGGGTCAAGATTATGAGGGTCTTTGAGAAGTTGAGAAATGTATCAATATCAATGGATTGGTGGTAGAATAAGTCATGTAATGATATCATATGGGCATGAGAAGAAGTCATTGTTGTAACCGAGAAATAAAATAAGTAGGCCCTGAATGAAGGATCATACAACAACATGAGTGTGGGGTTGATGGAGAGATAATCTCATGAATCAGGTTCACCAAAATATTTACACACTTTTTAGATTATGTGAAATCTAAATTAGTGAAATGAGTACACTAAAGAATGTAAGGGTTAGCTACAGGAGGTTATTTTTATTAATTAACTTCCAACATTAATTATCAATATCAAAATAATGCATTAATTCTTTCAACCACTATTATAAACAAGATATAAAATTGAAATCACAAGAGGATGAGTGCACTTAGATGATTACATATGGTTATGGGAGGTTATAGGTGTGTAGACTACTAGAATAGGGAGATATGGGATTGATGATACTTTGTTTTTACAATTTGTGACTGAAATTAACCTGGTGTGGGATGGTATACTTTTGCTAAGGCCATGTTATATGGTCTTGAAAATACTTAGATTTTAGATTTACAACTTCCTAATATAGTAACCTACCGAGAACTGTTTGTCTCTATTAAACCCTAATTTATGATCATGCAACAAATCCCTATGAGCACCTTGAATGAAGTCTCAAACCCTAATCATGGGGTGGGAAAACCTACAAAATAAAATTAAGTTAGTTTGTGGGAACCCCCATGCACCACCAACATTACACTACTCTGAAGAGGCCTCAAACCACAATGAACTAACATGTGATATCTGATTGAATGCAACTAGATTTGGAAACCCTATTTGAAAATTCTTGAGTTGAGTTTGGATCTTTCTAAAATACTTGGAGAAAGTATGTTTGAGTTCTTGTAGATGAGATGGGTTGACACCTTAACCTAGTAAGAATATTCAAACCTATAGTGATTGTTTACCTAATGAATTTAGATGTGATTTTTCAAGATTTGGGAGTATGTAGTGGATTTTATAAGTGTAGGAAGTAAGTGTTTCAATGTAGTACTATGGGATTTCTAGGTTAGCTAATGAGTTAGTGTTTACTTTTTTATATAGGGTTTTATAAGGTGATTTATCGAAGAAAGTCTAACCAAAAGGGATTAAAAGTCCCAAAAATAATATAAAATTGAAATAAAAGTTGGAGAACATGTTGGTGTAAGACTATACAAGCTGTCTAGGACCATATATAACATCCCGACCAAACTTTATAACCTTTCCCAAGGATATAAAACATTCAATGTAAATTTTTCAACTTGTCAATTGATGTTTGTCTATGGATTTTATTCATTACACTCTAAGAATTTGATAACATGTTAGTGTGTAAGGATAAAAATCTAGACAAAAACCTCATAAAGTGTTAAGAGGGAATTGAAAGATTGTATTTATCTTAGCAAGAGTGTATTTTCAAAACCACTAATGTGAAAGAGTAAATTTCCAAATTTGAATGCCTGTAGATTCTTATTATTTATTACCTAATTGGAGTTTCTTCTATCTTTTTCCTTCCATCATGGCCCATGTCACTTCATCTCCTACTAATAATGATGTCATATTTTATAAAGTTATTGTAGAGTCTATTTAAGCATTACACCATGTGTTGAAAGACCAAATTCAATCCATGAGTACTAAAATAAAATATCTCAAGGATGAGATAGTGTATCAAAATACTCCTTACAATGCCTATGCCCGATAATGTATTTATGCATCATGATCAACATAGTTTTAATGATACCAACAAGAAATGTCATAAAAATTTTATACATGATACATGTGCTTCTATAAGTGAAGTGAAATTCCTACATAAAGGAAACAATGTGTATGTTCCACAAGATCAATCTCGAATACTACAAAAACCAAAGTTAAAAGCACCCATTTGGCTCGACAAGAATGTTAGATAACCATGATATTATCTACGAGCTACTTGATAATTGATTAATAAATTTGTTATCCGGTCATTACTACCCCCGCATCGGCTTAACAAGATTAAAGGTAAACTATTTTACAATTTTCATGGAGTGACAATGATTTCTATGATTTACAATCTAGCATCCAACAACTTGATCATAAGGGATTTATTTCCTTTAACAGATGACACTCTACTAGCCGTAATAATTTCAAGTTACTAAATATAAATGGGTACTGAAAGCCATAAAAATTATACCATATGAGCATAATGTGATACTACATGATACACCTTTAGACATAAAACAAGAGTCATCTACCGATAAAGAGGATAAAAGTGCAATACCTTTTTGGAAGATCCAATCTCGGTGAAATAATCACATCCTACTATTGTGATAATAGAAATGTAAGCATTAACAATAGATCATAAAAATTGCATGCCACCTAAGAGCACTTAAAACATATACCAATCAAATTAGGAGGAAAAAAATTAATGGATTCTATCAATATCTTTTATCCTAGACCACAAAATAAGATAGATTTTGTTTCGGATGATGATTTTTATTGGGATGCTAGGTATAAGGCATATATGAACAATCCCAATTACTTTGAAAAAAATATGTTAGATGAACATTTACACTTGTTGAATTTAAATCCCATTGGGGAACTTAATTTGATTTTTCTTCCAGTGAAAATCAACATATTAGTATACCAAGTGAGCCTTTGCGTGAATTCAATATTACTCTATTCTATAATGATAATTATTTCCTTATCCCTGATGGCCCTAGGATTTTTTCCTTAGTCAATCTAAAAATACTCCTCATATCAAAAAAATTGTTTCCACAATCATTGGACTTATAGTCTATATTGGTATTTTCCTACCTAGTTATACACATATAATTCTATAACACTTGCTTCTACACCACTCTATGATACTTTCTCCAATCCTCAAGGGTATATTTGGATCTCCTTCTTATTTTCCCAAAACATGTTTCCTTACACTATATATGCCCTTGTGCACTTTGGTAAGGGTCACATTTTCAATATGTTTGATAATACTACTAAAATTATCCCTAGTCATCAAATGGTATATCATATCTCATCAATCATAATGGGGTTTACACATAAATCAAAATCAAAATAAATAAATTGTAGTTAGAAATCTCACTTCAAATACTTCTAAGCATAATATTTCTACTAGCTCTATCCATCTTAATATTTTTATATTACTATGAATTAATGACAATTACTACGTTTACTATGAAATATTTAAGGCGTACGCCTCCATCACCATTTTAGGTTCTAAATTTTTACATGATTATCTCTAATGGTAATTACCTTCCTAGGTATCCTAGCTGACATGAAATTTCTAGTGGCTCTTTCCCTTATAGGTATTCTTACTCACATGTTATCTCTAGTGGATCTTTCCCTCATAGGATAACTCCTATTTCTTCTAGTGCACATATAATCTCTCATGGATCTCACTCTTTGAGTCCTCCTTGCCTCTCTAATCCATCACACACCACTTCTAAGGGATTTAGTCCACCTTATTCTCCTCCCTGTGTTTCTATGACACATGACACTACTATGACACCACTTGTATATGAAAAATATTCATTGACACAATTGAGGCCCTCACCTCTCATTTATCTTAACTTATAGTTTCTTGTTCACGAGCCCTCATTAAGTAAATATTATGATACCCTTCATTTTGTACATAACTATATTCATGTTGGTGAAATAATTTTTCACAAGAAAAAATTAGTATATTTTCACCAACAATTTGGGACTAAGTACCTCCTCTTGGTAATGGGGAGGATACAATTTATTGAATGCATAAAACAAAATATTGGGAGACCATGAAGCCGGGGATCACGTATGAATACTCCACTAGACTTGTGGAAAATTTCTTGCACCTAGTGCAAGGGAGGAATTTAATTAGAGAGAGAGGGTAGGGGGAAGTAAGAATCTAGGAAAGGAGGTTTAAGTTTGTGGATAATAACTTACAATTTTTCACAACATTAACCAGAACTCAAATTCAAGAACAAGATAAGGATAACAAATCAAAGACAAATATTTTTATTGATTCATTGATCAAAGGCACTAACAAATTGGTTTTACAAGCTTAGATCATGTATACAAAGATGATCATGCAAATAAATAGAGGAAACATAGAGAGAGGAAATAGAAGAATACAATCTCTTGCTTATATCTTAGTAGTGCAATAGCTATCTACTTAGAGACTCACAATTGATAACCCTTTAGAATGAGGAAGTCTTCCAAATATATAACTTTACAAAAAGAATCTTCATCTACCCCCACATGAATTTTCACCTACCCTTACCACTTGTGACCTTTCATATTCCTAGGAAATAAAAGTGAGTTCCTTTTCATTAATTAAAGAGAACTCATTACAATGTTAGACTATATGTCACATTTAAATGAATAAGAAAAAAAGTGAAAAGTACCTTCCCAATGAAGAATTAGAATATGAGAGAGAAAGGAAGGAGGAGAGAAGAAGAGCGGGAGAAAATCATGTCGATGGAGATGAAGCATCTACTGATGAAATTTTTTGGAATGTAGATGGAAAAATTCTTCATCTTTCAACTCCTCACTGAAGCATGTTGCCACTGGTGGCACTTTCTTTACTTGAGGGATATAAATGAAGCTCATGGCCTTGATCCAAGTTTTCAAAGTAACACTGATATTGTTTCACTGATAAAACCAAATTAGATGATCCTTAGCAATAATGGAAATTTCACACCTGATTTATGTGACAGACTGCAAGGTGTCCTCATTAAATGAGAAGGGGTCTCTTGCCTCTTTCCTAAAAAATTCATCAAATGGATTAAGAAGGTCTTCCATTGATGAGTTATCACTCATTGGAGGTTCTCTAAGCTTCTACACTCCATTAATTATATTTTCATGAATTTTTGAAGTGATATCTTCACAAGAATCAAGCTCCTTGAGAGAATTATTCAACATTTTTATATCAAGAAACTAGTGTTCAATACCAAATGGGGAAAAATTCTTAGTTATGGAATTGAATACATTTCTTCTTACCAATACAAAAGAGTGAAGATTACCTATTTCCATCACCAATAAAATCACTTGGTCCTAATGAGACTTTTCCTTCTCAATTTCATCATTGGTAACTTTTATATTTGTAGTGGTGACAAGAAAAACTTAAATAATGAATGGATTTTAGGAAATAATGGTTTTCCCTTTTCAAGAATCATGTCAACCCATGGATAATTGGATCTTCCTTACATAGAATGACCTTGAGAATTTTTATTACTATAGGGTCAAAGCTAATGATAGGAGTAACATATTTGGTGAGGAGAGATAGGGTTACACCAAGGTCCATGAATAGATGCACATAAGAAGTGAGGGTTCTACATGCTCCTCCAACAGATCAATTTTTTTTTTTAGTCCTCATTTTGGGAGAGAAAATGAGAAACAAATTATTAGAACAAATGTGCATCTCCCTCATGTGTTACTTGACCTAAAATAATTATCGTCATTTCATAGTCATCTTGAGTCATATCCTCTATGGAATTTCCCACTTTTGGTTGGAAAATATATATATATATATTGATTACCAAAACAATTCGAAAAAGAGAGAAGTTACTGTGCTTTCTTACCTTGTTTTCCTTCACGATCTTTGAGATGACTTCAAATTCTAATATTGATTCCTATTACACTATTCTAGGTTCACTTACAATAAATTCTTGGATCCATGGGAAGATATACATTTTGTAGGTTGAACACTAATAATTATTACACTCTCGGGTTCATGGCGAGGTAGGGATTGCCTCCTTCACTTGATGAGTTGAATCAACAATAGAGGAAGAGATACTTGGAGATTGGTGTGGGCGGAGGTTGCGAAAGGATCAATCTCTCCTTATTCAATATATTCAATGAAGCACTTAGTGGCTTTAAAATTCTTGTGAATTATCCTATAGTGAGGTCCTCTAGTTTCCATTTTTTTCCTCTTTGCGGGCTCCCTTGAGTGAGCAGAGCTCATGGTTCTCTTAGATACCTTCAAGGATGAGAGATGAGATTCCTACCTCGAGAGGGTTAGAATACTTGATACAAGAACATCAGTTGAAACAACCCAATTTTTTCTTTTTCATAGTTTAATAGGTGTTTGGAGTCCATATGGTTGTTCATGAGTCATGTCTAGTCCATTTGGACTCATGTATTTGTAATAAGAGCACATGAGGAGTTTTCCCTCCAAAATGGCTCATTTGAATATTTGAAATTATCTTGAGTCATGTTAGTGAGTTAGTAGGCCTAGGAGTTAGTATAGGTTCTCTAAGTCATAATAAAGGGGTCATAAAGCACATGTGTAATTTTAAATGACTCATAATATTCTAACTAGACCCTAAACCTCATCTAGTTAAGTCTAAGCCTAGGTGAGTTAATTGTTTTCTCAACCTAACTACCTCATTTTCTCTTAAAAGTGAATGTATTCAAATGAATGAAGGATGATGAGAGGTTGGTGAGAGGAAGAGAGAGAGGGTTTTGAGAGGAGGAAGGAATTTTGTAACATATCCAAGAGGCTCAAGAAGTCATGTACTTCCATTGATTTGATAAATGAAGAGACTTTTCTTGAGCATGAAATTGTGTAACTATGAATGATTGTGCATTAATGGATGATTCTTGGTTATGTTTGGCTTGATGAATGATAGAGGTAAGGGTTTTAAATTATAACAATAGGATAATGAATGGAATCATGTGGAAACCATTGGAGACCATGAAAAGGTCATATTGGCAGAGGTAAGCAAATTGTTTGTAGTATTTCTTGTTGTGTTGGAAAGGAAAGAAATGAATTAAAGACATTGTAATCAAAATAAAAATTTGAAAATTGGTTTAAGTTAGTGTGAGGAATTAAGGAATGTTTCAAAAATTTCAGAGAAAATGGAGGATTTTTGATAGGTCAAACATTGAAAACATAGTCATAAACCCTTGTTTTGTGTAAGAAAGAAATCACAAAATCTTGTGAATCATGTTGATGAAGGCATAATCACTCAAAAATAATTAAAGATGAAATTTTATGATCTTAAAAAATAACTTTTTTCAGTAGAATGAGGTTCTCAAAGTGTATAGAAATCAAGATATGAGTTTTTGTATTCTCAGTTTTGCCTTGTGATTGTCCTTGTTTTGGACAAATTTATAAAAACTCTCTAATTTCGGTTTTATCAAGTGGGTTCTTGTAAAATTTTGAATGTAGGGTCTTTATACCCATAATAATATGTGTGTAAATTTTTATCACTAAATTCACATGTGGGAAAATATATGATCAAGTTTCAGTTTTGAGTTCTTGAGAGACCTAGTTTGAACAAGCCTAGAAAAGTGAAAGATGGTGTTGGGTGAAGAGAATAAGGAGCCAAAGGATAAAAATTGGTGGAAATCACAATATCTCTGTAAAGGGTAATAAGATATATAATTAATTTTCAGGATTTTTTTATAGTTTTTTCCAGACATGAAGGTCAAAGAGGCAAGAAGGGCTAAAACAAGACCTAGTTAAAAATGGTAAAATGAGAATAAAAACACTTGGGATTAGAACTAAACCTTGAAACTTTGGAATCATCTAAATAGTGAAAAAGGGTATCTATAAATCTTACCAACAAATATTAAGTCCTTGTATTTTTCAAAATTCATCAAAATTTGCCTTTAAGTATAGCTTCTGTGAGGTTGAGAGGTCTAAAAGGAGATTAGTAGAATATGATGGTTTGAAACTTCTTGGAGTGCATGAACATGTTACATATATATATATATATATATATATATATATATATATATATATATATATATATATATATATATATATATATGTATGTATGTATGTATATGTATTTTATCATGTGAAAAGTGTTTATAGAATTTGGTAAATTATTTTTATGCATTTTTGTGCTTTTAACAAAATCAAGGTTCTTGAGACAATGTGCAGTTAGCATGGTTTGGTGATTTGGCTAAGTGATGATCTAACTTCTTGTTTTATTGATTAATTTGATGCGATGAGAAGATTGGATGTTGAGTGCTCTACATCAAGATCACTTGATTCAATGAAAGTAATCCTCTTTCTTCGAACCATTCTTTAGACATTTGGATCACCTGCCGCAGCTTCTCTCGTTGATATCACCCGATTCTTGAATGCTCCATGAGATAGGTGGAAGAGGTGAAGACTTCACCACTTGATATTATAGATCAAAAAATCATTTCCATTTTCTTCCACACATTTGATGAACTAATCAAAACTAAATTTCCTCATTTGGCCAACAATCATTTGTATATGGTCTCTTTTCCTTACTTCAAAATCATCTAGGAAATCGACCCAATAATCTTCAATTTAGGGACTATGGTGTAATTTAGGAGATTAAATATTTCAAGATTTCTTCAGATGAAAAAATCAGACAGGGATGTATATGAATAGAGGCTTAGGGAGGAAAAGGAAGCTTCGAGATTTGAGGCATCTATAACACTTTTACATGAGTAAATTCCAAGAGATACACAGAAGGATACATCCTTTTCTTTCGGTTCTTGCATCTGTTATGGACTTGAGAAAGCTACTTACACAAATCCAAAATTAATATTTTTTCTTTGAGATACTTGAGAAGTTTGTGAGGATCTAGGTCAAATCCGAAACCCGATGTAGGAAAAATTGTGAATTGAGTGAAGACATATCCATTACATCATTCATCTTGGAAAATTGATGCTTGTTTTCCTTAAGAGTGATTCACCTTGGAAAAGGATACCATTCGTAGGTCGTAGGTGGTGCTTTTTGAGAAACATTTGGAGCAAGAAGTAGGCCTTTAAATGATATTATGCTTATGAGAGAATACACCAGGTACGAGGTCATCGATGAAATTTCTTATAGGAGGAAACTCGAGAAAATGACAGTGAATATTGTCTCTATGATTTATCCCCAATCTACAACCTAGTTCCCCTCAGTGGTAATTAGGATGAATTGGGCCATCCAATCTTGAAAATCCTTCATTGTTTCTTTGCCACTTAATTTACTTTACAAGATGATCACATCCAAGTAACCCTCATGGAACTCACTTGTTGAAAAAATATTTGACACATGAGAAGGTTTCCTACCTTGTTTTAGCCATGACCCAAGTGTGAGGCCTTGTAGGTATGATTCAATATTTAACCATTCATGTGATGTAAATTCTTTGGTGATTATGACCATACTGCTACTAGTTGAAATATTAATACATTGCACGATGCCCTTAGTGGTAAGCACTACAAGAATGGATTTTTCATCTACCCCACTATTTTGGTATCAGGTTCATAATGTTGAGCACATATTATCACCAATTATGTACTTTTCATGGATAGTGGATGGCTTTCTATTGCAAATAATCCACCCGTGAAGATTTTCCTTCCATAAAATCTCTTGGTCCTTATAACATCCTATTTTTAGGTCTTCTAGATCCATGTGAGTGACATCACTATCACCCACACATGGATACTCAGTAACCAAGGTTGAAATAGGATCCATACCTAAGTATTTTAACTTCATGTTTCTAAAAGTCAACAAGATGAGTGAAAACAAAGATACCAACAAATTTTTGCACCAAAAAGCGGAACTTGATTTTTTTAGCAGGTGGGGTCAAAATTGCTATTTTTAGAATATTTGAAGAAATTTAACCTATGAAGTTCCTAATTTACTTAGGATATTTCTAATGACAAGGTTTTTTTAATTTTTATACATTTTCTTTTTCCCGTGCAAGTTATTTTTAGAAAGTTACTTAATTGACCATTTTTGGTGTTTCTTACTATTCTCGAATGTTGAAAGTTTTCTAATCTAGAAAAATTTATATTCTTAGAGTTTAACTATTTATATCACATGATATTTTTATAAAGTGGTTATCGGTGTTGGATTGTGATGAAACCACTTGTCATTTTGTTCTCATTTTATACTAAGATATCCTGCTCCAATTTTCACTATTTTTTTGTTGAATCTCTTGGAAATCAAAAAAGAAATTTTTAGGGTTTAGGTTTTTAAATTTATGTATCAAAAATATAGGTCAAAATACGATATGCAGCTACAATATTCCGAAGGCATTTTGGAGAAGATAAATTTGGAAAAGTTTCATTGCAATCATGTTTCCGGTTTGAGAGATATGAAAAACCCTTGTTTTCGATGGCTATAGATGTTTTAAAAAAATTGGGTAGAAACTCTTGTTTAAAATGGTGTTTTTAAAGGTGTTATAGAAGCAAGAATGGAGGAAGGGTGACATGTGTTGAAGAAATGGGTTAAAACTATGTTTTATTTCACTTTTATACTTCCTTGCTAACCATGGATCAAACTTGGGTTAAATGGGAGTTCATGTGAGGTTAAAATCAGTTTAATGGTGCAATGGGGACACAAGGGATAGTGGGGATCCAAATTTCACCTTGGAGTAGGATGGAGACAAGTGGCATTGCATGATCAAGTAAGGTGAGACCGAGGGGTTGGGGAAATAAATTGCAGAGTCAAAGGAGGTCGTATGGAGGTCCAAGGGCTCCAACTTGGGCATGGGTGAATTTTCTTATCCCTCTTGTCCCCTGGAAAATTGGGAAACAAAAGTGTATCCATGGTGATGGATTGAAACAAGTGGATGCATGGGGTAAGGATGGATGAGAGGATAGAGGTGAAAAAAAGATTATGGAGCATTGAGAAGGTCACATAGAAATCTAGGGGGTTGGTTTGATAAAGGGCAAACTTTATTGTCCCCTCTCTCCCCTTGGGGAAATATGGGACATCAAGGACACAAAATTACACCCATGGTGATGGATTGATGGTGCAAATTTATGTCCCTTATGTCCCCCTCGCACATGTGTGTAAAGAGACATATGAGACACTTGGGACACAAAGTGCTCCAAAATACTCCTATGGGAAGAGGATGAAGGTGAAATTTTGTGTCCCTTATGTATCCCATTACAAAAAGGGGAAAATAAATACATAAGGAAGTCAAAAGTATTCCTAATCCATAATTGGATTATAGACACCATTTTTCGATACGTTGTCCCCATACTGCATTCGCTCCTCTTTTATCATCATATCACACATTCGTCTCACCCTTATTATTAAAAACCTCAATTTCCATCCTAAAAACTTATGTTTCTCTTAATTATTATTTTCATATCCTAATCCTATTCTAATCCTAGCATTATTTATCCCCCATATATCTCTTTTTGATCCTATTTTACTATCCACAAATTCCCCCATTATTTTATCTACCCCATTCTCACCTTAATATTAATTTGTTCATTCCTCCCATTTAAGATCCTTAAACTCTCACCTACCCTTTATTTATTTCCCTTTTAACTCCCCTAATTTCTCCTCATGTAACTATGCAGCCATAAAATAGCCCACTACCTCCATTTTAGTCATTCTAACACTTCAATCATCGAAATCAAATATGACCTTCACCTACCTAATTTACAATATGATCCAGTCACTTATGACTCATGTGGGTTGTTATCGACCCTATTAATAAAAATCCCCTCCTCTCAAATGGATAAATAACTTTGGATTTTGGGTTTTCTTATGATTTGTTTCTTTTCTCTCTCCTCCTCGTGATTAGTAACCACCAACTTGAAGTTTCCTTAGATCAACTTGTTTGCATAATATAAATGGATATTTAAAGTTTTGGTTTTCCTTAGAGATATTTTTTTACTTCACCATCTCTATTTTGCATGTTTACAGACTTAGCCTAGAACTCTCTACATTCTTCAACATCTTCCGATCCTTTGCATCCCCTTTTTCCCAACCACCTACTTGCTAATTTCTAAATCCCGATCTATTCATCATCAACCCATCCTATTTTCCACTGACCCACCCTATGTTAACCTTGAAATCCATTTGCATCATCATATTATTCTATTCCATAGCTTCCTAGTTATCTAGAGCACTCTATTTCAGTCATCCACCTACTTATCAACCCCGATTTGATTTTCTCACTTTGATTGTGGTAGAACCGTCCCAGTTGCCATTGAACCTATGAGCTCCCACATCAGATATACATCTAGTTGCATCATATCTATTCCTTACTATCTTTTCTTTAGATACAACATCCCAAAATAATTTCTACCTCTATCTCTACTCATCTTTCAATCATCTCTACATCGGTCACCGTAGAGCATACTAGTTAGTCTCGATGTCACCATCAACTCACTCAGGTTTGGTTTACTTATCAACATTTCACATTACCATATCTTCATTTAGCATTTATAACTTACATCATATCTCTGTTTCATATTATCATCTGAATTCTTCCATTAATTATCATTTATAAATCTTTATCATCAAACGTGGGTTGACATCCATCCTAGGAAGTTGTCACTTTCCGGGACTAACCTTGTCAGGAAACCCACCATCTTATTTACTAATATTTTTGTGTTTAGTTTCTCTTTGTTGTACATGTCATCAATCTGAAAATGGAGAGGTTCCTTTGTGCCCATACCTTCATCATCACCATTGCCATATACATTAGGAGGTAACCTTAAACCCCCTATATTTTTAGTTTCTTGATTTCTTATATCCCCTTGGATTAACGTGTAACGGGAAAAGTAATACTCACGTAATAATGCACGCACGCTCGATGGGACCCACCCTTTCTCTTTGGAAATTTTTTTATTTTATTCATTTCATTTCATATTCCACTAACCTCATAGGTTAGAGCTTCGCTTGCTTGTGTACATGGTGGTTTTCTTACTTCATTCAACAACACACTTGCTGAATAAAAAATAAAATAAAATAAGGAAAATAAGGTTATCTAGGTATTCTTCTATTTTTTCCCCTATTTTCTCCTTTTTCATCTCTCTCCCACCTCCTATTTGTGTGACGTTATCAAAAATAACATTTGGATTTTTGTTTAAAATGAACACCTTCATACTTTTTTCTCATCTAGTCTAAGTAGGAGGTAATTTGCTACATTCACTTCTTCAACACACATCCAAACTCACACATCAAACTTACACATATGAACATATTCTAATAGGTATAACTATTGGGATTTAATCTCCTAATAGAAAATCCACTGCAGTGTTCTAGCCACATTATAATTATTTTATCTATTGGTATATCGGCTAAGTGCCCGACACCCTTATCATTGAGATGCATAAAATGCAGGGTGTGTCCCTATATCAGGCCACATACCAGTGGTCATCACAAATTTTTGCCTCACATACCCTATGGTATATCAAGGAATCCATCCAAAACATCCTAAAACCAACCTTAGATCAGCCATTTCTTAGGTTCTCTCTAAGCCTTTTTCTTGTTATTTTTGACATCTTCTAATAAATAAGATAATTAAAACATTGCTAATTTTGTTTGTCTTAGTAACATATGCATAGGTTCTTGTTTGTTTCATGGCCATTCTTACTAGATCTCAAATAAAAAATAGAAAAAAATAACTCATCCAACATCCTTATCTCCAGTAACCTATCCTAACAAACATATTCTCTTGCCACCATTTCTTCCAATCCTTTGATCACTTATTCTTCGGTCCCCCAACCTGCCATTTCCATGGCTCCTTCTAGTGATAAATTTATGATCTAGACTCACTCCCACATTAAAACTAATCCTTTCCTCTACCACCATTTCAAGAACAACTACACCCACATCTACCACTTCCTTGGAGACCTTTTGGCCTCCATTATCCCTCGCGATGCGTGGAGTTCAGGAGCTCCAAGACACTAAACCTGTTACTCTTCATGACTACATTATCCATAAATCCACCAAACTTCACATCAACGGACCCCTCTTCAAAAAATATATGATTACCACTCTCAACCGGGTAAGTGCACCAAGTTGGGGGACAATTAAGTGGACATCAAATCCTGAATTTTACATTAAAAACAACAAAACATCAAATTTAGTCTTCCACAGACTTGAACCATACCAAAAAGTAAAAATATGTCATAAAAATGGTACCATTGCGTAGGGGAGACTATTAGCTTTGTATAAATACTGATTTTAAAGTGAATAGAATAGGATAAATATCATTTTATAATTTTTTACTAATAGTAGGTCTTTAAGACACTTTTTCCCGTGAATGTTTATGTCTACATTTAAGACTGCAAATTTTGTTTCACTTATCAAAATGTGATAAAAATTATACCATCCCAACTATGGTGAAATTATATACATGTTCAAAAAAAATTGTTTGATTTCAATATTTTTGATGAAGTTATGGCGGGCAAACGGAAAGTGCTCTGTTTTCTTTATGTTTTCATACCACTTTCACGGAAAAAATCATAAAAAATAAAATATTGCTCAAAAAAATACAAAATAAAATTCATCCCAAGATAGATAGTGGCATCTAACTTCTCACCAAAGGAGAAAAATATATATCAATTTTTGGTCATCCAAATCGTGGGCAAACGGAATATAATCTTATAGGCATTTTTTTCAAAAATACCAAGTCATTGAATTTTGAGTGTTTAATATAGCTAATCTTGTCCATTTTCTAAAAAAATAGTATTTTAGAAACTAAATTCTAGATTCTACAATTCATATTAGTATAAGTTTTTCTAATTTTGAGTGTATGTATTGCTAATAATCCCTACAAGTTGATATTATGTTGTTATTTGCAATATGACGTCCACTTATGACCCCTTTTTTGTCCCCCAACTTGTTGCACTTACCCAACCCAAATATATTCAAGTCCTCACCTCTCAAATCACCATTTTCTTCCCTAGAGCTATGAACGAGCTTGCCATGGCGCAATGTGAAATGGATCCCATTAATATTTCACTTGTTGGATATCAAAAACACTAAGAGGGGGGGTGAATCAATACAGAACAATTTTATTACCTTTAAAAATTATTAACTAGAAGTAGAACTCAAACCATGAAAAATTAAAGTGCATGCAAGAAGACAAGTACACATGACACCAAATTTATAGTGGGAAACCCATAGAGGGAGAAAACCCACTTGAAATCAAGGATTTTTATTAAGAACACCCATTCTTAACATACAATGATTTCCAGTTTGGTTGAGCACCCACTCAACCTGAGAAGCACCCACTTCACAGTCCTTCTAGCACCCACTGGAAGGTTGCCAAGAACCCACTAGGCTAGTTTAGTAAGCTGCAACTTACAAGGAGCATCTACCCTTGTCACCCAAGTAAAAACTTAGAAAGATAAAATAAAAATGATAAATTGATCATTTAGCTACATGTTGCTTCATCAATAGATCATGATCTCTTTTCTAGCACAATTCATTCAACAATTCACAATTCACCCGTTTCTCGATTTAGATAATTTCTCTCGGTCAAGTGACCATTCAAGTTCTCTCATAGCTATTTACTAACACTCATCATCATCCTTATTATTGAATCTAACTCTGTGATCTGTATTTCTATCCTTTCTCTTCTTTGTTACCTAATAAGTAATCACCGGTAAGCCCTATCTCGAGTTGTCATGTCTCTAACCTTTTTGCATGTACATCATTTGATATACATGGGCTTATATTATCCTACTCTATTCGATTATATTTTCATTATTTCAGGTTACATCTCTATCACTTGTTAACATAATATACTTTTTTTTCCTTGCTTCTACATGGGATTGTTATTCTTCTTTATTTTTTTTATTCACCCAAAAATCTTAGAAAGATTTCATAATAACAATATTGGATGTCTATTTGCAATTCATATCTCAATATACACACTGTTTCACCCTTCATTCCTCATATTTATAACTATTTGTCTCAACTTCCTTTCAAATCTTCAACTTCCCTTATTATCCTTGACTCGAGCTCAAGAGTTACAACTCTTCACCTTCCATCCAAAAACTTTATCCCTTCTCTCTTCAAGCTTCACCATCCTACCCTGACCTTTCATGTTCTTTAAGAGCTCAAAAGTCATTTTTAAGAGACAATGACATAAGAACATTCACCTTCCATTTCAAGGTGAGTAACTATTTCATATATTTGACTTTGTGGATAATTTCAAACTTCAAACGAGTGTTCTTGATCAATTTACTACCTAAATATTAGTAGGCTTATCTAGACTTTCAACATTGTATGTCTTCATATTATTACTCTTTTTGACACATTTTAGGGCATTAAGAAATGTAAGTTTATCCCCTTACTTATTTGAGAATAATAATTTATAGAAACATTTACTGGTTTATTCTCTCCATATATTTCTTAGGCTTTGAGGAAGGAAGAAGTTTGCAATCATAGGAGCAAGGTCTATGTTGGTGCCCATTTTGATCCTCTATTATTTTCCCATCTTCCCCCTTCGTTCTACGTGCTCTAAAAATGTTTTTCTTTGATTTTGGTGGTCTGCAAACTTTGTTCTCTAGATTGGATGCTTTGAAAAGCTCACAAACTTATTATTTTACCCCATTTTGAAAGAAAAATACATTTATGCCTTACTTTGTGCCCTAAATTTCCAAATCCATGGGCCTCTGTCATTTTTTCCATTTTTTCTAGCCTATGGAGCTCATGGTTGTTCATTTTATGCTTTTTTCCTCAAAATATCTATCCCCATGGTTGAAACTTGCATAAAATCAATTTCCCTTTATTTTTGACCAAAAAATCCTTCATCCATGAAGAAAAAATTGATTTTGGAGGTCACTGGCAATTTCTATGTTTTTTTACGGTTATACGGGTGTCATATGCCTATCAAATTCTATTTCAAATGATGTCTCCTATGTGGCCATTTTTGGTTGGACGAGATTTGGTGGGTTTTCTATAAAAACTTAACATTTTTTTGGTTTTGGAAAATTTCACAAATTTTTCCCACAATTCCGCAGGTCCCCGAGGAGGACACATGTCACATTCTCATGCAAAGGTGGGATGGAAGGCTGGTGGGGGACTTGGAAGTTTTTTTCCTTTTGGAAAAGAGGGAAAAAGGTAAGGAAAGGCCCGTGCATCCACCAAGCCAATCAGGGGTGGACACGTGGTGGGGCGAGGTCGAAGGGAGCATGGACCGGTGGAAGACTTAGGCATTTTTTTCCTTTTTTGGTGAAAGGGATAAAAGGTGTGGAAAGGACCACGGGTCCACAAAGTGGAGCAAAGGGAGACACATGGTAGGAAGAGTGGGTCAGAGAGGCCAATAGAGGCAAAAGGGAATTTTTTCCCTTTTTCCAAAAAGACTTAGATTGAAAATTTGAGGTGTGGCTCCATGAAAAATCGAAGCGGACACGTGGTAGGGAAGAAACAGGAGGCATGGGCCCATGGAAGAAAAGTGGAATTTTTTTCCCTCGGTGAAAAAAGGGGAGACATTAAATAAGTTGGTGAATTATTAGTGATAGAGAGGTCGACACGTGTCAAGGACAGTGGTGGAGGTGTGGGCTTGCGGGGAAAAAAGTGAAAAATTTCCAAATTTCCAAAAAGGGTGGAAATGTGTAGAATTGAGCCATGCGACTTTAATGGGACCCACCATATGCCACATGTTAGCACCAAATTTCAAGGGTGGAGGGGTGGAGAAAAAATTCAAAATTTTACATTTTTCCAAAAATGTTAAAAAGTCAAAAAGTGATCCCAAATCCATTCCCAATCGTATTTTGACATGTGGAGGGCCCAGATTGAAGGAAAAAGAGCAAATCAATGGTAGCTATACATTTTTCATTTTGGCCACCATTTTTGCTCTAGGAAGTGTGGAATTACAAATTTTGCATCAATTTTGATCAATTTTTTGGCAAATTTGTGTCGTTTTTCCTGTAAGGACCAATGCAAGTGGTTTTGGGGATCAATTTGTAGATTTGAGGTGTTTTTGAATAATTTTTGCCCCAGCACCGTGTAAAACATGAAATATCAAATCAAGAAGTTATAGAATCAAATTTTGAAATGATAAGGATGAAATAATGAAATGAAAGGATTTTGCATGCTTGGAGAATGAAAAACGTGCCTCCATAATGGATAATGATGAAGGATTTGTAATGATTCACCTTTTTGAAACACCTGGAAAATTTTGTTGCAAATATGTTAAACGTCCCTATCTACGAATCATGTTGGAATTTTGTAACAAACTTGATGCTGGGCATATTATTTTCTTGGGAAAGAAGGATCAAATGTAATAGAATGTTATATAATGCATGTTTTTGACATGTAAAAGGTCGGAGAAACTTATAATTTCATGGGAAAATTTGGGAAGAATCCCATTCTCTTGAGAAACCACCTGAGAACCATTTCTAATTCCTTTTACATCATATTTATATCATGTTGAGTTGGTTTTAGTTGTAAAGCCATCAACAAGCTCTAAGATTGTTCTTATAACATTCCCCTAGCTGATAAATTTGGTCATTCTAGGTTATTTTGTGTTGTCTCTTGGAAAAATTTGGATGCACTTACGTTTTAGAATGTTTTCAATTTATGTTTCTTACTCCTATTACAGTCTTGTGTTTAAAATCTCTCTTGATCATACATGGTCTCATTTCTTGTTGATAGTTTAGTGGCATTTGCAATCTAACACTCAGAATAGCTTTCATCTAATAAAGATATAAAAAATTTAAAATCACTTTACATTCCTTGAATTTAGAGATTGTTTGTAAACCTTTGGGTACACCTTGGGTCATGATAAAATAGAGGTTTCTAGATGCTTTGTTGGTTCATCTCGCTTCAAGATTTTTGGTAGGCTGTCAAAGATTGTGTGGAAGAGTACAGATCTGGGCCTCCATTTGTTGCACATATCCTAGTTGAAGGAGTACCTTAACCCCTTTGAAGCATTCTGTTGTTTAGGTCTTACAAATTTCTTGCAAAGGTCCTTAAAGAATTTGGCAAATTCTGGTTAATCTTGTCTAAAAATCTCCCACCAAAATTCATTCAAAATAACTAATCCTACCCCATAATACCCCTACATTGCATTGTGTGTCAACAACAGAATATAATCCATCTACAAAAATGCACAAAGCAAATCAGGATCATGCAATGTCTTTAGTAATCCTTGCCTTGCTTTGAAAATATCTTCATAATCTGGGAGTGATAACTTGTGAAAGTCAGATTTGGAGTGTTGATCATATTTCCCAAGGCCCTTTCCATACTATTTGCACAATTTGAGGGATATTTTCATCTCCTTCACCATTTGAGGGTTACAAAGTAGGTTCTCTTACCTTGGTTGAAAGGCACAACCTAAAATAGTTAGGAAAATATTAGGTCCTATTTGAGTGCTATCCATATCTCCACAAATATGAGTGCCAGTTAGATCACATCCCCAACTACAAAACAACACACATCATGATCTATCGACTTTAAGCTTTATGCCATATATCTGATGCTTCTCAAACTAAAAAGGAGAACAGATTTGGGTACCAACATTCTATTCAAGCACTACAAGGAGTTCTAACATATTGAAATACCTATGTGCAGACATGAAACAACTATAACACAATCTCCATTTCATGAATTTGCATCGAAACATTGGAAATAACATTTTAACAAAGTCATGTGTAGGACAATGCATGACCACCTCAATAATGAAAAATCTTATTCAGACTTAAACATGGTATCCAAACATTTTTAAACTATTTGTAACATTATACAAAGGAATCCTATATTTATTTTGCAAGAAGCATGATACAAATAATTTGAAACCCTATTTGAAGATTTGAAACATGTTGCAGACAATTTTTAGACATCTCGCTAAGGAGATATCCCACAACATTTAGCTAAATCCAAAAATTATTTTGAAAACAATGTGTATTGACCTCAAAGAGAATGATATGAAGTTTTACAAATTTTGATTGGTCCATTAGCAAGATTCGATAACAATGTGCTTTTAAAATCCTAAATTAGGTTAATGGGTTCTCAAAAGCCCGAGATCCTATAAAGTTGAATTTATCTCAAAAATTTGACTTGAATCTAAAAATTCAATGACTTGTAGTGTCATAAGAGTGTACTTCATCTCTTCAACCTTGTGAGAGTTTGAATTTCTTCATATTTAGCTCCAAGATATCAAAATTATAGTGTAGGGTTTAAGAACTAGGTCAGATACGGTCCCTTTATCTCGAGTAAGAACACTTAAAACAACAAACATTGAATTATTTTCCAAAGAAATAGAGACCTTGAGTAGATAAATTTGTGATCTAGCAACTTCGACTAAGGATAATATTACTTCTTTCAACTTAAATTTGCACCTAAATGGAAAGATTGTCTTTTTCTCAGTCATAATTAGTCTCAGTTAGGGACTAGAATGAGTTCTACATGCTTCTACCTAACCTAAATTAAAAATTATAGAGTAAGAGATGCATGATGAAGACCACTTCACACTCTTCTATATCGTAAAAACATACACAATGGGATGAAGACCACTTTTGTACTTAAACCTTTACACTTCATGACAAATTTATGCAATGAGTCTAAGAGAAAATGAGAATAGAGAAACCTTCTACTGTAATTTGGTAATGTTGAGCCTTATCCACACATACTAAGATTTCATAAGAGGACCACATTATTTTCAAGATCAATAGCTTACTCAAGAAAGCAGTTCCAGGACTCTACCATCATGTGTCTTAACTGTGTTCACTTAGTTGTGCTTATTGTGAGAGCTTTGGATTTGACCTATCCATCTTGAAGATCATTTACACCCAAGGAGGCATGAAAAAATCACTAGTAGATCATAACATACATCAAATCTACTCATCTAGATGGTTTGAGCTTAAATGTAGCAATTTGCTTTTATTTACTCGAGCTCTGCTTGGACACTAGAGAAACCTGCTCAGAAGAATGTTCATAACTTTTCCAAAACAAGTCCAATTGATCTGAATATTTTTGTGTTATCTCAGGCTCAAAGTATACTAAAAAAATTTATTCTATGATTTATTGAAAGGATCACTCATATTTTTCTTGATACCTAAGAAGCTAGGCAACTCAAATATCATTTTCAAGAAGGCGGTTTACAAAAACTTGAGTAACTTTCTCAAATGACCTCTTGAGGACCTGTAAATTTACATGAAGCAAAAAGAAACATTTCTTCATCATCTCCCATGATGTTTTTGATAGTAATAACTCTAAAATCATCTATCTAATCCCATTTTCATGTAAGAACGTTGCTAGTTCTCAAACCCAATTTCTATGCATTCTTGAATTTTGAATCGAGGAGCTAAATTATACCTTGTTTTAGCTTACACATTCTCTAGATAGTATTCCTAATATTTTCCCATACTTACATGACCATGCCATAACCTGTACCAACCTGTCACATCTCATCAGGCACCTGAAAATATCATGAAAGGGCACTACCAATCAACCTTCATGTCCTTGACTTCTACACTTCAACAATTAACTTTTTTTTCCATCAATGCCACTTGACATCAATGAAAAATCCACTAAAAATGACTGGGTTCCAACAAACTCCCACTTTTTCATTGATGGAAACACCTTAGAAACCTACAAACTTTGATGGCAAAAGCATTTGCATACCTAGTTTCTGACTGCAAAATTTGTATCTCTCCCCCTTTGACATCATTGACAAAGGGATCTTGGAAACTTGACATAAACCAAAAATAGTTAAGGATAAGGAAACATGAGAAACTGAACTTATCTATCCATAAGCTCCCCTTGTACCAAATTGTATTCTTTGACGTCAACAACAAAAGTATAAGAACCTCTTATTCAATGTAAAAATGAAAATTTCATCTTGTTCTAGGAGAACATACCCCTTTGTAGCTCCCTCCGAGACCATATAAAAATATCTCATTGATTAAGAATTTTTTTGACTCATACCTTGTTTACATGCATTTGAGAAGGATCAAAACTTGGCCATAGATTTGAAGATGTTACTCGGTGAAATCAACCCTATATGCCTAATCAAGGTTAAAAGAGCACTCCCCTTCCTTGATGCTCTATACATTTTAGGAATCTTAAGTTATCTTGTTCAACCTTTACAATTCACACACTTGAATACATAGGATTTTCTCTAGCTTAAGTACCTTCATAGTCCTTCACCTTAGCTCTCTATATAAAACTTGCATAGAATCTTACTACGGTGCTCATAAATAGCTTCTCAAACCTTTGAGATTAATCATTGTATTGTTCTATCAAATACATAGATTCATTATTGAAGTTTAGTTTAGTCCAATGTAGGACAATCATATCATCTTTTATGGGGAAGAGGAAAAATTGCTCATGGATTCAAGTTGAAGACTTGTTGAGTTCATGAAATGAATTGAGAATTTAACACATATGATACAATCTTATCTTTCTTGATTGTTCCAGGTGAACTAAGGCACATTTCTCAAACAAGAGCAAATCTTCATACATTCTCTATATTAGACATTCTAGAGTATGGATTTTGAGAGGGATGAGTGCTGAATTTAATTGATTATTTTGGTCTTCATCATCAAATGACATAACCTTATCTTGATTATATGAAGTCCTGAGCATTCTACTTAAACTTATTGAAGGCACAAAAATTTAGATCACTCTTGATTCACTGATTCCTTGATGAAATCCATTCTTACTTCCTCGTGTAGAAATTTGAAACATAATCACATTTTCAATTCATAATCTGAGCCTTATACCTTGGCATCGAAACTAACCTCATTCTTTACATCTCCAAACTAAACCTTATCTTTAAGATAGTTAAGCATTGTCAAAAAGACATGATATAAATTTATAGGCCTTTTACACTTGATAATGGACACTCCAAGGATTCTTAACAACCAAAAATAACACTAGAGAGATATACTTACATTTTTGCAAACTCGAGTATTAATGTAATAAATCAGTAACCTTCACTGGTACTTGATTCCTCACTCACATATTTCTAAACCCATGCAGATTATAATATCATCATTTTGACAACCACCAAGACTTTGACTCATTCATACTTGTGACCATATTTATGATAATTCCAATCTTCTAGGGTTTCCCAAAGTATCTTATTAACTCCTTAGGCCTGTAGAAAGCCATTTTGCTTGTAAATTTCTTAAAAATGTGCTTTATTGACCATATCAATATCTCGGACACTGTAACAACATGTTTTATTTTTTCAATGTGATTTAGAGTTCTTCATAATGGAGAAGATTCAATGTAGTTCACACTCAGTATATGGAACTTGAAAATACATCCTTCTTCAATACATGAGAGAAGAGATTACATTCCATGTCTAGGTCATCAGATTCAAGACTGTAGCTATGCATTTCCTTCACAATCATACATCAAAACCATTCCTCAATTTGTCTGAGATCATAAATGCTATATTTTGTAAGCACACATGTACCATTTACTAGAAATTCTAATTATAATGTTACTTAAGTACATGATATAGTGTTATCATCCTTTATGGAACACCCTTAATGCTTGAGTCAACCTTAGATAGACTTAAGAAATATTAACACACCATTGTTTGAACTTGTAACACAAAAATTTTTATGCTCGACTTGATTCCAATTTTATCTTCTTCAAAAAAACTTGTAGCTTACTCATTAAAACCCTTCTTAAGACACATTGGAGCTTTCATATGTCACATGACTTGAGATGTAACACCATATATACGTAAAATTTGCAAATTAAAATCGACAGAATGATACCACATTCTCATTATCATATGCAAAGGATGATGAATGTGGAAACAAATGAGAAATTAAAACCTTAGGACAACACATATACAAATATCACAAGCTTAGGACTCATTGATATTAGACATATATGAAAGATGACGCTTCTTGAAAAATGTAGACCCACATGCCAAACATAGATCCAAGAGACACATCAAGACTTTTCCTAGGAATAAACTCATGATTTAAAGAGTCTCTTCACACCACAACAAAATTTTTAAAGGGAGGGATAAACCCAAAGTACTTTTATACTTGTGGTATAATAACAAGTATGAATGGTTTTCCACTTGCATCTAGTTGATAATGGATCCTCCTTAAGAGCACTCAATGCTTATTTCAAGAATGCATGCCTCCTAAAAGCTTAGAGAAGGCATACTATGAGCCTTGAATCATCTCAAAACAACATAAAGTCATAAAAACCATATGATGAATCCATTTTCCCTTTCCTTTTCCTCACAATATTGTTGAATTTCTTGGTTGCATTTCTAGGTAAGATAACTTCATTACCTGATCTCTCATCTTCTATCTGGTATCTTGAAAAACATGCATGTTGCAATTCATACACCTGATATACCATTGCTCGAGGTATAAATTTCTCATCCTTGCACTTTGGAGTTTATTTCCGATTCTTGCCTTTGTCATCCTTTGTTGATATCTCATGTAAGGTAGTTTCTCCTGACACAGTATTAGCTTGTTGTGCCTCTTCCATATCTTCCCATGTCACCTTCTTTTCAATCTTTGTTATTTCAACTTCTGATTTTGATTTCTTGATCCTATATACCCACTTCATTTCCTTATTTCCAGGAGCTTCTTGAGGTTTTCCTGATTTTTTATGCTTTCTAGAATTAATCTTCATGTTAGAGGATTTCTTTTATTGCCATCTGAATGTATAGAAATTATGTTGTGCTTAGGTTTTCCATAGTGATATCAATGCTTTGAGAAATGACCAACTTCATGACAAGTATAACATATAACATGATTTATCATTGCTAAATTGACTTATAGGTTCTTCTAAGCAATACTTGGTAGTATGACCTTTATTTCTACAATTGAAACACACTATGTTCCTTTCATATTTAGTAGCACAAGATCTCCATGGGTGTTCTTTGTCATAGTTTTTCATGCACTCTCTAGCTTTATGTCTAAATTCATAACATGAGAAAAAATATCCATTGAATCTTCTCTCATACCTAGATGCATTTGGTTGTCTGATTAGCTTGGAATTTATAGTGTTAGTTTCCTTGGTCTACTTATTTTTGGCTAGATTCTAGGACCAACTTTATCATCCAATCTATTCTCTGAACATCTTTGAAAAGAAACATGACTTGGTTTAGCATTTATTTCTTTATTCTTTGCTTGTTCCATCTCATGCATTAAATTCTTTGGTCGAGCAAAGATAGATTGATTCAAGGCAAAAAATCATGTTTTAGGGTCCCTCGGCTTTTTCTAACTCTCTGTCCAAGGAGAAAAGAAGCAAGTTCTAAAAAGGGTGAAAAAGTTGCAAAAAACAAGCTTGGGGCAGAAAAAATCATGAAAATCATGGCTAAGTCCTAGTCCAGGGCGGCCCTTGGGGACAGTTGGGACGTCGGGGGCGCGAGGGCCGGCCGAAAAGCCGCCGGGTAGGTCCACGCTTTGGATAATTGGGGGACATGGCCGGGCCGTGGGGGCGCGTGGGGCACGGGGAAAGGGTGAACCGGCGAAGGTAAAAAAAAATTGACTAAGCTGTTGTGTAAATAAGGCAGGACATCGGGGGAGGTGAGGGCGTGAAGGACGTGAAAAGGGAAGCGGCCAAGAGCAAAGGCAGCCCATTTCGGGCGGTTCGGAAGAATTTTCCCAGGACAGTGGGACAAGTTGGAACAAAGGGACGCGGGGACGTGAAAAGCGAAGAGAGAGAGCAATGGAAATGTGCCACGTGTCTTCGCCTCAAAGAGGGACAGGGAAGCGAATCGGGCGGATCGGAGAAATTTGTCCCAGACGGTTTGGGACATCCGGGCCAAGAAGTACGCGGTGGGGCGCGGGGAGCCGAAAAAGAGCCATGCCGGATGAATCGAGAATGTGCCACGTGTCTTCGTGGATCGGGGAGAGCGGAGGAAAGGGTGAGATTTTTACTTAATGTTTTGCGAGTTTTAAAGGCGAGTTTGGAGCGTTGGCCGAGCCAATAAAAAGAGGATGCGTGTCCTAAGGAGAAGGGAGTGCGGAGCTCGGGGAGGACTTGGAGAATTTGGAAAAAGTTTTGGCCAAAAAACTAAAAGGTAAAAGATGCCCCCGCCCCTGTCAACCAACCAAAGCGTGCCACGTGTCCCAAGTGGCGGGGCACGGGGAAAAAATGGAAAATTTTCCAAAGAGTTAAAAAGGTCAAAAATTTCAAGGAAAGCCCGCGGAAAGGTGGAGGAGAGAGAATTGCTCAGTGAACCAGCACCTGACACGTGGCATCGACCGGTGGAGCGGAAATTTTTCAAAAAAATTTCCAAAATGCAAAAAGGTCAAAATTTAAAATTTTTGCCCGACATCCATTTTTTGGGCCGTTTTGCCCTAAAACTTCAGACCTTCATATCTTTTGATCCAGAGCTCGGATTTGCACGTTCTTCATATCATTGGAAAGCTTATGAAATTCTCTATAGGATTTCATGGTCAATTTTGAATTTTGGTTCAGTTTCAAGAGAGAAAATTCAAAAATGGCTCTGGTACGTGTCCATGGGCAGAAATGACCTTTCAGCGACCAAATTTAATGCAGGATGGGTCGCATTCTCCTCCAATTTGGTCAAAAATGATAGGGTATGGGTTTGTAAGGTCCCCATGCCATTTTAATGCATTTGTAGTCAATGAGGAATGGGCTCCCATGTTTTGTACGTTTTCTCTCTCCTGGGCTCGACCCATGCAATGTAAAAGCCAGATTTGGCTCATTTCTTGTGGAACACTTTTTGGCATAGCAAAAAACTTCTTCTTTCACCTCCAGCAAGTGATTGTTGCAAGAATCAGACCTCTTCAAAGATTGTAACAGGTTTTCTACCTCTCTGAGGTTGTAATGCAGTGGTTTTGACATTGGAAATGATAATGCAAGCTTTGTGAATGGGTTTTAATCCTTTGTTTGTATTATTTGCTTCATTTCAGATCCTAAATTATATCTTATCAGCCTGTGTATGTTTTATGTTGCAATCTTTGGTTTGTGTCTATTTGCATGACAAAAATATTCACCACTCCTTTTGGTGCATCACCATCTTTAGTTAGTTTCAATTTTTGCATTTCTATCCCTGTCTCCTTGCAATTTAGAGTAGGATTAGGATCTGAACCTCTGTAGTTGTGCAAATATAGATCTAAATCAGAGGAGTTTGAGGAACCAACCTCTAATCTGGAGATTCCTCTCTCAGTTTCACAAGTCCCACACTTGGAGAGAGGTTTCCATGTTGTGCAATCACACTGGATGCCTAAGACATCATTTAGAACCTTGATTTGCATCCAGGGGTGCTGTGATTTTGCACTAACAGTTTTGGCATGCCGGTGGGACACTAGAGGTCTCATTTTTATTGCAGCAAAGTTGATGTGCATCTGCTGCAATTTTCTTGCTTGAAAAGAGCTATTATTTGCATATCTGGCGACTCGAGGGAAGAATCAGCTGGTTTCATTGAGTGCAGGCACTGAAAACTCATGAGAAGAAGTCACCACGAGGTCAAGAGTTGGAGAAGAAGAAGTGTTGTTTGAATACCTGCAATTATCTCAAGAAGAAGGAAAAGAGGAAGAAGGATTCAAAGGTCTCCATCTCCACCAAGCAGAACTCTCTCAACTCCTCCACAGTAGGCCTTTCATTCGAGTCAACAAGGGTTTTAAGACCAATTAGAATGGCACAAAACAACCCCTATGTCAACTTCACAGGGTAGCAGACCCACTTGCCCTCAATGCACAACATCAATTCCTATTGCAGCCTTGAAGAACATTCCCTACTTCTTTGGAGAAAATCGGACTACTCAGGTGATCATGTTAAAGATATTGCTAACCTTTGTGCAATTCATGAAATCAATGAGATGCAAGGTTGTCGATTCTTGGCATCTTCATTCAAGGGTAAAGCATTGCAATGGTTTAGGAGCCTTGGAGCTGGTTCTATCACAAATTGGAATCAGTTGTGTATAGCACTTCATGAGCAATTTGGAGAAAAGGAGACAACTTGTCTCTTTTGGAGCGGTGACAACCATCAAGAGAGCTCCCAATGAGCAGCTGACCGATTTCAACTTCAGATTTCAAAAGACTTGGGAGAGAATTCCAGTGGCAGTCAGGCCAACAGCAGAAGGTGCTTTTCTCTACTATCTCAAAGCTCTAAATTCTGATATTTCTATGTTGATTCAGTCCATGGGAGGCATAACTATCCCTATGGCTTATAGCATTGCCATTAGGGCTGAAAATTGTTTGATCCAAGCTGGCAAACTTGCCCCTAGACCTCCCATGCCATTGTTTCCAAGTTTAGAGAGTCCAAACACCAATCAAGCACCTAATTTGGCTCCTTCTCCCACTCCTAGAAATCAGAGTTCAAATGAAGCTTCCACTTCATCTCCAAGTGCCCCAAATGAGCTTCAAGAAGTCATGAAGCAATTGCAAAACCTAGGCAATGAGCTGGTTACTCTCAAAAGGCAGCAGGCCCAAGGTTTTAGACCTTCTTATCAACCCCAAGCTCAGCCTAATAGGCAGCCATACCAACCACAAAGGCCACCTAATCCAGTTGCAAATATGAATCAAACAAGGCCTCCTGCCAATAGACCATTTCAGCCCTATAATCCAAATGCCATATCTGCCTCTAAGGCATTGGTGCCAACACAAAACAACATTGCCAGGAGTATGATTGGTGTTTTCCATGCAATGAGCCTCATAACCAATCCATGTGCTTCAATGGTGCTTTGAATCAAGCATTAATGGTGACAACTACTGGTGTGGAGGGTGAGGGCAGTCAAGAAAGCAACCAACAACAAGAAACATTCCAACAACAATCAGCCCCAAATGACACCACATTGGTAAATTGGCAAGCGAGAGGATTTTTGTGGCATGAACAAGTAGTTTCTCAAGGTGTTGCAGCCAACACAAGGTCAAAAAGGAGGAATTTGGGTGAAGAACAGCCATTAGCCCCAACCAATCCATGACCTTCTATGGCTCCACAAATGGTTGGCAAGCAAAATCCAATTTCAAATGCACAAGGGCAGCCAAGAACAGCCCCTAGGCCAACTCAAATACCAGTTGTTGCTGCCCACGTGCAAGGAGTGAAGGGACAACAAAGAGATCCTTCATCACCATTCAGTATCATTGATCAGATGAAGAAGACAAATGTTAATATATCAATGTGGGAATCCCTATCTATCCCAGGCCAAAGAGATCTGCTGCAAGCTGCCATGAAGGGCTGGCGACTTGAATCAGCAGTTCGGATCAGAAGGCAAGACAAAGTGCTTACAAATCTTTGCCCGGCTGAGGAAATCATGGAGACAACAAGGTAAAATGTTGAAGCCCCCTCCTTTCATGTTTCATTGATCATTGGAAATCAGCTAGTGCACAATTGCATGATAGACTCGGGGCAAGTAGCTCGGTAATGCCTAAACAAATAGCTGATCGGCTAGGGCTCTAGTATGAAACAATATCCAAAGGGTAGTGCGGCTGGATGGGACAGCGGTAGCAATAGTTGGAGTGATTAGAAACTTGAGTCTTACCTTGCATGCATGTCAAATGTTGTTGTTTTACAAGATGTATCAGTCATAGACCTTCCACCACTCTTTGCCCTATGCTTGTCGAGGACTTCACTGCCAAGATTGGGGATATTTGTCTGCTGATTGGTCACACATCTTTGTTTAGAGCGAGGTATGGAACTAAGGCTACAATCAGGTCGAGAACCTATTGCAAACTTCCACATTGAGCCTTACACTCCAAGTCGGATTAATGCCAATTGCTCAGCATTTGATCAAGAAGATCACCCAAGCAGCATGAAGGTGACACTAAGGTTGGAAGCATCCCAGATCTAACTCTTGATGAATGGGCAAACAAGATACATGCATTTGATCCTTATCAAGAAGTGGAAGAATCGAGCTAGGGGTCTATTGCATACACGAAGAAAATCAGCCTATTCTAGCATCACCAAGCCAAACCACAAAGATGACAATGAGGTATGGCAGCTGTTTTTGATGGATCAAGGAGTAGGCAAGGTGTAGGAGGTGGAGCTATGCTTGTTTCACCTCAAGGAGTAAAGTACTATTCAGCTTTTAGATTTCAGTTTGCATGCTCAATAACAACTGCTGAATATGAAGCCTTGGTGCGAGGATGCATTGGGCAATAAAGAAGAAAATAAAGAACTTGCAAGTCTTTGGGGATAGTGAATTGATTGTAAATCAGGTCAAGGGACAACATGCTGCCAAGAATGATCTACTCAAGTGCTACAAGAATAGGGTGTGGGACCTCATGGAAGATTTTGAGGTTTTGGCATCAAATCCATTCCTAGGAAGAGAATCAAGCTGCTTGCGAGGCTTGCGGCGTAGTGAGGGGCAGCCTTTGACATTGTGGAAAGCATTCAACAAGACAAGGTACAGCCAAACATCCACGTGATTGTGAGGCCTTCAGTGCGGATAACAATGTTAGTTGGCAAGTGTTTGAAAATGACCAGCAAATCATCCATTTCTTGCAAGAAGAAGCTGAGTTCTCAGCCAAGAATCAAGAAAAATTGGAGCAGCAGTATGGTGACCAAGTGGTACAGCTGAGAACTAACAAGCTGCCCAAGGACTTATCACTTTGGAGTCCATTTTTAACCCCAATGATCAGTTTAGAAAGGAGAAAGCAAACATTCAGGTCAAGAGAGAGGATTCAGTATCCATCTTGGTAGAAGAGAACAAACCATTGCAAATTGGAAGGATGACAATTGAACAAGAAAGGTATGAGTTCATACAATTTGTGTCAAGAGTTCCTGACGTGTTTCTTGGAGCTATGAAGACTTGAAAGGTTTGATCCCAACTTAGCTCGGCATACCATCGGAATTGGATCAAATACTAAGCTGTCGAGGTAGAAACAAAGACAGTCAATCCACACATGGAGCCTCTCATGAGGAAAGAATTGGACAAGCTGATTGAGTCGAGGATCATATTCCCGATCAAGCATTCTAGTTGGGTTGCCAACTTAGTTCCAGTCAGAAAGAAGAGTGGAGAGATCAGATTGTGTGTTGACTTCAGAGACTTGAATAGAGCCTCTCTCAAGGACCATTACCCACTCCCTTCCATGGAGCAAATCTTGCAAGTTGTGGCTGGCTCGAGAGGTTTTCACTACTTGATGGCTACTCGGGCTACAATCAGATTATGGTGAAGGAAGAGGACCAGTTCAAGACAGCCTTCACTGACCAAATGGGAACTTTTGCATACGGGAAAATGCCATTTGGGCTGTCAACGCTAGTGCTTTACCTTCAAAGGGCAATGGACATGGCATTCAAAGGTTTGATTAACAATGTGGTGCTGATTTACCTTGATGATATCACTTTTTTTCCAAAAATGCAGTCAGACCACCTCTCTCATTTGAGACAAGTCTTCACGAGGTGCAGGAGATTTGGAGTGTCTTTGAATCCTAAGAAGTGTATCTTTCTTGCACATGAAGGAAAGCTCCTTGGCCATATTGTCTCCAAAGAAGGATTAGCAATTGATCCAGAGAGGGTTGAAGCCATAAGAGCACTACCATTGCCAAGCCACAAGAAAGCCCTTCAGAGTTTCTTGGGAAGGATAAACTTTGTTCGGAGGTTTGTCCCAGATTTTGCAGCCCTTGTCAAGCCCATCACCAAAATGTTAAAGAAGAGCATGGCTTTCAAGTGGACAGTAGAAGGAAAGGAGAGTTTTGAAGCAATCAAAGAAGCCATCTCTCAAGCACCAACTCTCATCAACCCGGACTTCTCCAAGGATTTCATCCTCTATGCATTTGGAGGTAATGACACTATTTCTGCCATTTTGGTACAGCAGAACAAGGATAATGATGAGCAGCCAATTGCCTTCTTCAGCCGGAGCCTAGATGACTATGAGGTGAGGTACTCTTTTATTGAGAAGCATGTACTTGCGTGTCGAAGCTTGAAGAAATTCAAGCATTTAGTCTCAAACAACAAGGTCGAGTTCTTTGGTCTCACATCTTTGGGGTTAAGGACTTCCTCCTCAACAAGGATTTGAATGAGAAAAGGGCAGGTTGGATCACCGTGTCATGGAGTATGACATTGAGATCAAGATCACCAAGCTGGTAAGAGGAAAGGATTGTGTGAGCAGCTGGTTTTGGGAAGCAAAAAGAAGTATGCATGAATGAAGAAGAGGCTGTTTTGTGAGTCGGGACAGCCATGAGCCAAGTGGCAATCAAGAAGAAGACAATGCTGCCCCCACTCCTTGCTGGACCCAAGGTATTACACACTTCTAGGCGAGGCCTATGCCCTCAGGAGATGAACAAGACCCAAAGGAGACACTTCAGATTTGCAGGTGTTGTGTCCGTATGCCATTGTTGATGGAGTTTTGTTCAAGAAAGATGTGAATGGAGTGTTGTTGAGATGCATTAGCACAAATCAGATTCAAAGGGTGTTGGAAGAGTTCCATGGTGGACCAGCTGGTGGTCATTTTGCACCAAGAGTGACAGCTCTAAAAATCATGAAGGCTGGTTATTATTGGCCTAAAATCTTCGGTGATTGCTATGCATGGATCAAGAGGTGTAAGAATTGTGCATTCTTCACAGGAAAAGAGAGACTTGCTGCCCTTCCATTACATCCAATCTCAGTTGACCAGCCATTCATGCAATGGGGTTTGGACTTCATTGGAGTCATTAATCCCAATTCAAGCCAAGGGCACAAATGGATTTTGACAGCCACGGACTACTTCACCAGATGGATAGAAGCAGTAGCACTCAAAGAGGCAAATGAGTCTAGCATCTTAGACTTTTATGAGGGGATAACAACCAGATTTGGTGTACCTGCTACAATAATCTCTGATAATGCATTGGCATTCATTGGATCTAAGGTGACTGAGTGGGCTGTCAAGAACGGTATCTACCTAAGCACTTCATCAAACTATTACCCTCGAGGTAATGGCCAGGCCGAGTCTACAAACAAGAACTTGTTGAGGATCATTAGGAGGACTCTTGACGAGAATCAGAGGTCTTGGCATACCAAACTGAAATCAGCCTTATGGGCTGATAGGATAACTCCCAAAAGATCCACAGGTAACTCTCCATTCAAACTTGTCTATGGAAGAGAGGCAATCTTTCCCATGTCACTTGAGTTGCCAACATTGGAACTCATGAAGCAGCTGGAGTTGCTAGAGTTTGAGCCCATGGAGGTGAGGTATGCAGAGTTGATGGAGCTGCAAGAGATCAGAAATCAGGCATCCCAAGCAATGGAAAAGGATCAAGCTTTGATCAAAAAGACCTTTGATAGGAAGGCCAAGGATAGATCTTTTCAGGTTGGAGATCTAGTGTTGAAATGGGATGTGGATAGAGCAAAACCGGGAAGGCATTCAAAATTTGATGCCATTTGGAGTGGCCCATACATGGTCACGAAGTGCAAGAACAACAATGCTTTCAATTGGCCCCATTGGATGGTGAAGCTGCAGATTCAGTAAATGGAATCTATCTCAAGCGTTGCTTCTAGAGGAAATTCACTACCTTGTAAATATTAGATTAGATTTTCATTCCTCCAGTGCTTGTGCACATTGTTTTCTTTGTAGGTTAGTTTTGTTTTCCCTAAGTGCTTTGGCACAACTTACTTTGTCCATGGAGATGTTTTTGAGTCCTTGCTTCCATCAGGTGATATTCCATCTTCCTCCTTACACATTCTAAGTCAGTTGGGGTTCTAAATAGAATATTTGATGACTCCATGCCCAATGGATGCTTCAGGCAACTGGTAACTTCATCTAGCAGGCAGATGACCCCGCTGAGTCACCAAATTGTTATCCAAAATTCACCCCCCAGGGTAATTTTGATAACATGCATTAAATTCTTCGGTCCCGAGCAAGATAGATTGATTCAAGGCAAAAATCATGTTTCTAGGGTCCCCTCGGCTTTTTTCTAACTCTCTGTCCAAGAGAGAAAAGAGCAAGTTCTAAAAAAGGGTGAAAAAGTTGCAAAAAAACAAGCTTGGGGCAGAAAAAATCATGAAAATTGGCTAAGTCCTAGTCCAGGCGGTCCTTGGGACAGTTGGGACGTCGGGGCGCGAATCGGCCGAAAAGCCGCCAGGCGGTCCACGTGCAGCAATTGGGACATCGGGCCGTGGGGACGCGCGGGGCTGTGAAAAGGTGAACCAGCCAGTAGAAAAAAAAAAAATTGACTAAGCTTTTGTGCGAGATAAGGTTGGGACATCTGGGCCGTGGGCGCGAAGGGCGGCGTGACCGGCCGGATCGGAGAGAAAAGGAAGAATTTCGGGGGAGTTCGGAAGAATTTGTCCCGAGGACAGTCAGGACAAGTTGGGACAAAGGGACGCGTGGGGCGCGAAAAGTGAAAGAGAGAGAGCCGAATGGAAATGTGCCACGTGTCTTCACCTCAAAGAGGGACAGGGAAGCCGAATCGGGCGGATCGGAGAAATTTGTCCCAGACGGTTTGGGACATCGGGCGAAAATGCGCGGACGGGGCGGAGGCGGGAGCCGAAAGAGCCATCGATGAATCAGAATGTGCCACGTGTCTTCGTGGATCATCGAGGCGAGCGGAGGAAAGGGTGAGATTTTTACTTAATGTTTTGCGAGTTTCCAAAGGCGAAGTTTGGAGCGTTGGCCCGAGCCAATAAAAAGAGGACGCGTGTCCTAAGGAGAAGGGGAGTGCGGAGCTCGGGGAGGACTTGGAGAATTTGGCAAAAGTTTTGGCCAAAAAACTAAAAGGTAAAAGATGCCCCCGCACCCCTGTCAACCAACCAAAGCGTGCCACGTGTCCCAAGTGGCGGGGCACGGGGAAAAAATGGAAAATTTTCCAAAGAGTTAAAAAGGTCGAAATTTCAAGGAAAGCCCGCGGAAAGGTGGAGGAGAGAGAATTTCTCAGTGAACCAGCACCTGACACGTGGCATCCAACCGGCGGAGCGCGGAAATTTTTCAAAAAAATTTCCAAAATGCAAAAAGGTCAAAATTTAAAATTTTTTGCCCGACATCCGTTTTTTGGGCCGTTTTGCCCTAAAACTTCAGACCTTCATATCTTTTGATCCAGAGCTCGGATTTGCACGTTCTTCATATCATTGGAAAGCTTATGAAATTCTCTATAGGATTTCATGGTCAATTTTGAATTTTGGTTTCAGTTTAAGAGAGAAAATTCAAAAAACGGCTCTGGTACGTGTCCATGGGTAGAAATGACCTTTCAGTGACCAAATTTAATGCAGGATGGGTCGCATTCTCCTCCAAATTGGTCAAAATGATAGGGTATGGGTTTGTAAGGTCCCCATGCCATTTTAATGCATTTGTAGTCAATGAGGAATGGGCTCCCATGTTTTGTACATTTTCTCTCTCCTAGGCTCGACCCATGTAATGTAAAAGCAGATTTGGCTCATTTCAAAAAGGTGGAACACTTTTGGCATAGAAAACTTCTTCTTTCACCTCCAGCAAGTGATTGTTGCAAGAATCAGACCTCTTCAAAGATTGTAACAGGTTTTTTCTACCTCTCTGAGGTTGTAATGCAGTGGTTTTGACATTGGAAATGATAATGCAAGCTTTGTGAATGGGTTTCAGTCCTTTGTTTGTATTATTTGCTTCATTTCAGATCCTAAATTATATCTTATCAGCCTGTGTATGTTTTATGTTGCAATCTTTGGTTTGTGTCTATTTGCATGACAAAAATATTCACCACTCCTTTTGGTGCATCACCATCTTTAGTTAGTTTCAATTTTTGCATTTCTATCCCTGTCTCCTTACGATTTAGAGTAGGATTAGGATCTGAACCTCTGTAGTTGTGCAAATATAGATCTAAATCAGAGGAGTTTGAGGAACCGACCTCTAATCTGGAGATTCCTCTCTCGAGTTTCACAAGTCCCACACTTGGAGAGAGGTTTCCATGTTGTGTGCAATCACCTTTGGATGCCTAAGACATCATTTACATTTGAAAGAGACAAAGACATAATACCCTCTTCCTTCTATTTCAAGGTGAGTAATTGTTTTATATATTTGACTTTGTGGAGTCTTTCAAACTTTAAACAAGTGTGCTTGATCAATCTAGGCTTATCTATACTTTTAACATTGCATGTATTCATATTATTACTCATCTTGACACATTTTAGGGCCTTAAGCAACGTAATTTTATCCCCTTACTTATTTGAGAACAAAAATTTATAGAAACACTTTCCAATTTGTTCTCTCCATAGATTTATCAGGCTTTGAGGAAGGAATAAGTTTGTAATTGTAGTCATTTTTATGTACCCTTAGTACAACTTTCTAACCCCATGCACACTGGCATATCACCTAGTGGGAGTTGGATGCTCACCCAAGGAATGTGTGGGCACCGAGTGACTCCTTTATGTGAGAAGGTTCTGCCGTTGATGAGGGATGGTTTGCGAGAATGAGAATACATTTACTTAGTTACAAGAAAAGTGGAAGGGTGTAGCTTATAGATCCATATATTAACGTATTATATGAGCTAAGAATCTATGTAATAAGCATGATGAATAAGATATGATTCATGATAGTCACACACCAAAAGGGTTTACACCCTTAAACATGATATAAAAAAACCCTTAGATATATATTCATTTAGAGTTATTTTGGTAGCCACATTACAATCAAAAAGGTCATCACAGACCATACATATCAAAATACTAGGACTCATCTCTTACAGATCTCCTGGTATGATATTCTAACTATGCCTTCCTATTTCATCCCTTATTACAGACTCTAATGCCATATAGAGGCTTATTACATCCTTCAGAACCCTTAGCACTAAGTTCTCTAAATCCTAGCACTACTGCAACATTCGACTACTCAACATCTTACTTTCTATGCATCCTCTATTCTTCTCCTATTTATCATCGATGTCGAGCATCTCTCTTTATAGGTTCATCATCCACCACCATGCCTTATATTTTGAAATGATTTCATGCTAAGTGTCAATGTGGTCCTCCAATGGTGAATGATTATCCCCTTGTGAACCCTCTAATCTCTGTAATGATGTTTTTTGGGAATAATCCCTATATGGAATATCCTTTTCTTGACCTCCAAGGTGCCTTTAGAATGTTGAATATGGCTAAGTCCTATAAAACCCATGTTCTACCTTCCATGCACGTCCAAGTTTCTCCAAAACCCTTCTTAAACCTCTGTCCTACGTGCTTATCCCCTGTGTGACCTTCCCTTTATTGGTACTACATGCACACACACCTTTTGGTACTTAGCCAATATTCAAGGCCCAACATCACCCCACACTAAGCTTGTTCTCCATCCTCAGAAACATCTTGTTTCTTCAAAGAATAAATAATGGTGGGACCTAGAAAAATTGAATGAAGATTGAAAGTATGGAGGAATGGAAGAATGAATAATGGAGGAACTTGCTATTTCTGTAAGAGGAGTGGGAAATCCTTCCTTACTATCACCTTAATCTTCTCCAAGGAATCCACTTCACCCCGTGCTTGCTCAAGTAGGTCACCCACTAGAGTGCTTACCTCCTCAAATCTCAATTTATTACCATTAGCATTCACATATCTACAATTCCTTCCAAATGCTTGCTAAGGTCATCCAGTGTGTCTAATCTGTGGGTGATTTGGGGATACAACTCCTTAACCTAGTTCGAATCGAACCCCACAAGGCTTTGATCACTTCCATATTCTTCTCAACATCAGCTAGGATTTTATCTCACTCTTCCCTATTTCCCTTATTATTCTCATGGAATTCTTTCGAGATCCACCTCATTTATAACAACTAGTATGCTTGCTACCATATCTCTATCAGTGCAATTATCATATAAGGCCTTAGCCATTCACACGATGGTTTACACAGTGAGAAAGGATCTCGAATACCATGTAATTGTATCCTTGATATTCTATTTCTCTTCCTCCTTATGGCATGTCAATGCCTCTTTTGCTGATTCTAATGAAAGTGGATGCCTCTCCATGGTAAGGATGCGGGTTAAGTCTTCCAAGCATTACAAGGTTGACTCATATTTCTACTCAGGCGGGGCTAGGTTTGGGTGTTTCAAGATGATGATGTTTGTAATCATATATATATTCTTGTACACCTCATGCACCTTCACCTTATCCTCCCTTAGCTCATGCCTTAACTATACAACGATCAACTTTTCTGCTTTAGTTCCTTGCTCTTCTCTATGATTTATTCATTCTTCTTCTCCAGTTCGTACTCTAAAACCCTTACTTTTTCATTCCTCCCAAAGAGTCTCACCTTAACCTCCACTGACACCTTGTTGAGTGCATTGGAAAATTGCTCATCTGATAGTTGCTGAGCATTCACCAGAGGGTTTACTCCCTTGGAATCTTGTATTTTCATCAATACCCCTTGGTTGACCTCAAATTCCAGCTCATCAACATGGGAATCAAAATCCCAAGACAACATCTTTCTCATACGAAGGTATGCACCTTCTTCTTCAAATGAAGACCATGCAAGGAGTTGGTTAGAGGGAATAGTACTTTGGAAACACGTGCATAGTACCTTAGTAGGATCATTTATAAAAACCATTCCTTACTCTAGTGCCATTACCACACCCTCTCCTCCCATGCATACCACCTTAGGAAAGCTTACTGCTAGGTTGGGATGTCCACCCATGCTTCCATATTCCTTCTTGATAATTTCACTCTTTATTTTCTTAAGAACTTCATCAGCTCGTGATCTATCTCTGCTCCACCAAGTCCTTTATTATGCCCACTACCTCCCTTTCCACGGAATCCTCTATTTTCTCCTTGGTGAGGCTTGGGGTCCTTTGATCCTTGGTGTTTACCTCCTCACTCTCCCCTTTCCTTGAGCACCTTCTTCTTCCCCATCCTTCTCCTCATTCCCTTCCGCCTCTGAGTCATGTACATCATACACGAGATGATTTGAGCCTCTTCATGCTTTTTTTCATCCCTATCACCCCAGAATCCTCTAGGCTCTCCATTTCTTCCGAGTCCACATTTTTTTGCTATATTCTTCTTCTTCCTAACCGATGATTCTAGTCTAGGAGATTCTTCTTTCTCTTCTTCTATAGGTGACTCCTTCCTTACTAGAGACTCTTCTTTCATAGGGGGAACCTCTTGCTCTGGTGCCTCCTCTTCAGGTGTCTTCTCATTTTCTTTTGTAGGGGACTTATTCCTCTGTGCATATGTGCTTGGCCTTGCACCTAACTCCTACACACCTACAGATTACATTGTTTGTGCACTTGGTGCCTTTTTCTCAGTGCCTCCTCTCTCTCCCTCTTCCTTGGCATGACCTTCTTCCTTGTTGTAGGGTCCTCAGGGATAGAGACATCATTTTCCACATAGGCACCCTTCTCATATTTTGGCCTTATGTGTAGATATACTCTTGTTGTGGTTCTTCTAGCAACAGGAAAGGTTACTGGTTTTATCATATGCATGTCATGGGAGACATACTTCTCCACATAGGGGCACTTCTTTGGGTATATCAGAGTCCTCCATAGCTCATGGTAATCTTGGTCCACCACGCTGAGATTGAACCTCAACCTCTTTTCCTCCTTGAAGCAGTTGACCCTAGCTTAGAAGTATTGTGTAGTGAAGGAGAATGGTAATTTGCACCATGGGCTCTTGGTGTTGTTTTCCAAAGTGAACCTGCCAATACAAAAATGCTGGTACACTACAAACTTGGCTTCTCCTTGCACTAGAGATGGAAATTTCTTAGGTATTCTCCACTTGGCCTCAAACGTGTCATGCATTCACTTGTACCACTTCTCCAGAAAGCCTTGTGGGTGGCCGTCATGGTGTCACAAGTATATTTCTCAAATATCTTGGCCGGGGAGGGGTTCTCATCTAGGTACTCCCATATAAATTTGTCTAGCCCATCAGGCACTCCAATTTCTAAAAACACAATGGTAAGGAGGACATTACCAAACATGATCTTCTCCCCATCACGCATGACACTGATGATCTCCTCTGCTATATGAACACTGAGAGGTTATAGATGGTTCCTTCTAATATTTTCTGGTAAATGTTTAACCAGGACTTATTGATCTGTTTCCACCTCTCCTATCCATTCAACTTGGTCACTAAGTCTGTGGCCATACTCATCTCGGGGTGGTCGAGAGATAAAAAAATTGAAGTATTGTGATCTCTTCTTATAGTCATAGGCCTCCATAGTTTTCTTTATGGCCTCCTTATCCTCCAAGTCATCATCAAATGAATCTCCCTCGCAGGTAAGACTAGTAAATTTGGAGATCAGTTGGGAGTTATCCTCATCCTTCACCCCGCGAAGTAGAAATGGTCTTCATGTACACATGACATCAACCATTAGTACAACCACTCAGGTTTACCAAAATAGGGAAACTCATATAGTTGTAATAATCTAGCCTTCTCCATTTTCACCTTGACTTCATTTTCATAGATGGGCATTCCGTCAGGTGTCCTCTTGTTTGTAGGTCTAACCATTTCTAACACCATCTCTTTCTCCATGGTGCTTGTTTGATGGTTATAGTCACTTACAACCATTTTTCTCACATGAGACACCCACTCTTTTCCCAGCAATACACCATATGGGTATTGCATTTCTATGTACCATTCCTCATTGAAGCTAGTGGAAACAACTTGTTTTCCTTTACCCTTTCCCTTCTTCGATGAAACGATGGTTACTTTCTTTGGTGCCATATCTCCTGTCAAGGTTATTAAAAATCCTTTCTTCCTTTTGATCTTGACTCTACTCAACTCTATGGATTTACCCTTACGCAAAAATCCTTTCAATCATGTGCCCTAGCTCTGGAACCCTAACCTGGAAAAACCTTTCCTTCCACAAGATGATGTATTCACTTACAGGTTTCTAAAAACCAACAACCCTCTCCTTTCACGCCTGTGTACAATTTTTCCACATCGGGTCATTTCTCAAACTAGCTATGCACTCAGATCTTCGCAACCTCATTTTGAGAAATGTTTCTCAAGGATTCCTAGTTCACAAGAGCTCTTCAATATCACAAATGCAAGGTAATAACAATGTATCCCGACCTTATACTTATAGATTTTGCTTATTTTCCCACAATAAATGCAATTCCACCTATCATTATACCTTTGCAATAAAGGAAACTTTTTACACTAAAGCAAACTTTAAGTGCTTTTACCCCCATGCACAACCCTGCATGAAAAACCCTTACAACCTTCTAGCACACAAAAATACTTAATCTGAATGAAGATCCTCACGTGCATGCATGCAATGGTGCGAAGGAAATTTTGCATCCTTACCTTGATTTTTTCCCTTGTCATGTTGTTCCTGTGCTTCTCATCCTTGTTCGTGGTCTTTGTAAAGCTCTCCTGACACCAAAATCCTTATGTCAACCTTTTCCATGTGTGTTCTTCCAAACTTTGCACTTTTGATTCTTTAATCAGGTAATCAAACATAGCTTCCACTACTAGATTCTTTTATTTATCACACTAATCCACCCCACATCAAAATGGATGCACAATCCTTTGTGCATAGAAATTTAAAAAAATAATTAGTGGTTACCAAAGACACAACATGCACACAACAAAAATAAAGGGAACAAGAAACGAGAAGGGGAAACACATAAAGGAAAATGCATTAAAGGAAACCCTAGGATAAATGGAAATACTGCCTTATTTATAATTACACAGAAGCCTTATTTATAGTAGGGATTTAGCCTACTCCCATTAAATGGCACAGTAATCTAATCCCATCTAGCGCTTATAATCGACATGTGCCTGGATAAAAAATATACAAGATGATATATGGCCCTAATCAATGGAATTTTAGTTTCCTAGAATGGCGCAAAAATTTGGAGTCATAAAGAAAAACCATCTTCCCAACCTCAAATTGTTTTTTTTTATATGACAATCATGCCATGCTTTTTGTCATGCCTTTTCATCCTTCTAAATCCACCTAGCAAGTGATCACCTTTTGGTCAATTGCATTAATTTCTCCATGTGCTCCTGTAGTGCTTGTTCATCAACTAATCCTCAAATTTGTGCAATAGGAAGGGATGTAGCATGAATTCTATTAGTAACCTAGCTTCCACACCAAACACCAATTAGAATGGTGTGGCCTTGTTCAATTTATTGTAGGTAGTCCTATACACCCATAGTACAACTAAAAATTTGTCATCCCAATCCTCTCTTCCCACATCACAAATTTTAGTTAACGTGTGACTCAAAATTTTGTTAAACACCTCAGTAGTTCCATTAGCTTGTGGGTGGTATGGGGTAGTCTTATGGTGGGCTACCATGAATTCTACCAACAAGATCCTAATTGTCTCATTTAAGAAATGAGTACCCCTATCACTTGTTAAGCTCAGCAGACATCCATATTTGTTGATTATATTTTCCCACAAGAACCTAGTTTTGTTGCTATTGTGTAATCCCTTGTAGGCACTACCTCTGCCCATATTGTTAAGTAGTTAGTGCAAGTGATGATATAAGCACGAACTAGTCCTTCACATGATAGGTGAAATTGGTCCTAAAAAATCAATGGCCCACTTTTCAAATGGTTCTGCGCTAGCTATTGGCCTCAAGGGCATTTCATCCCTTCTTCTTGGCTTTCCAAGGCACTAACAATGGTCACATGCCTTGCAAAACTCAATGCAATCCTTGTAGATGATTTCTCACCAAAGCCCTACCAATTGGATTTTTCGCATGGTGGCATTCCCTATATACTATCCTCCTGCAATCCCACTGTGTGCTTCCTCCATGATTGCAACATGCTCATGCTCCAACACACACTAGTGCAAAACCTCATCGTGACCTAGTTTGTATAAGTCTCCACTGATTAGCATGTAGGGCATGGCACATATGAATAACTATTTTATTTCCAAAGTCTTCATTCCTTTCGATGTCACACCTATTTTAAGAAACACAACAATATCTTCTAAGTCAGAGGGTGTGCAATACAACCTACACAATTACGCATTTGGCATAACATCCTCAATTCTCTGTGTCATCCCCTAAGTCAATCCTTAACAAATGGTCAAGCCCTGTGTTACTCTTTCCTAGTTTCAAAACAACTATAAAATCAAATTCTTGAAACAATAAGACCCACTGATATATGTGCCCTTGCAAAATGGGCTTGTTCACCAAGTACCTCAGTGCCATGTGGTCTGTGTAGAATATGAAAGGTGTTGCCAAAAGATATTTCTTTAATTTGTGTAGTGCATAGATCATTGATAGTGATTTGTGCTTAGTAGTAGTGTAGTTTTGTTCTACTGATGTTAACTTACTGCTAGTGAATCACAAGGGTGGTCAAAAATACCTTCTCCAAGTTGTCCTAAGACTACCCTAATCGCCATCCCTGAAGCATCAAAATGTACATGGAATGGATTATCCCAAGAGGGAAAATGTAATATGGGCACAATGATAAGCCTATTCTTCAATTTATGAAACATTGTATACTGCACCTCTCCCAAAGTGAAATTCACTTTTTTGTTTTAATAACTTATCCAATAAAGACAGAGATCTTGGCATACCCCTTAATAAATTTCCACTAGTACCCCATATGACCAAGGAATCCATGCACGGTGCTCTGGCTGGTATGCTCCCCCAATCCCACAATAACGACAAATTTGGCAGGATCCACCAACAATCCTTCCTTACATATGATGTGCCCCAACAGGTTCTAAATGGATTAGCCAAGAGACACTTCTTGATGTTGAGGGATATGCACAACTACGGAAATATTTTAAACATAACCCATAAATTTTCATAGTGGTATTTCACTAGTCCATACATCGTCTAGTCATCAAGGTAGACCTAAAGGAACTTATGGATAAAATCTTGAAATGCCTTGACTAATATGCACAAAAAACACAACAAGCACATTCTTCAGTCCAAAAACATGAATTTATAGGAAAAAATTCCACATTCGGTGCGAAAGTTGTCTTTTCTTGGTCTTCTTTTGTAATTCTAACTTGATGATACCTTGAGAATCCATCTATGAAGGAATAGATTTCATGCCTAGCCACTCCTTAAGGGATCTCCTTGGTAAAAGGGGTTGGAAAAGGATCTGTTGGTGCCCATTTTAATCCTTTTTTCTATTTTCCATTTTTCCCCTTTGTTCTGCGTGCTCTAAAATGTTTTTCTTCAAATTTGGTAGTCTCAGTAAAAATTTTTCTCCAAATTGAATGATTTCAAAAGCTCAGAAACTTATTATTTTGCCCCATTTTGAAAGAATAATACATGTATGCCTTACTTTATGCCCTAAATTTCCAAATCCACGGGCCTCTGTTGTTTTTTCCATTTTTCCAGTCTTTGGAGCTTGTGGTTATTTGTTCTATGATTTTTTCCCTCAAAATATCTATCCCCATGGTCAAAACTTGCATAAAATAAATTTCCCTTTATTTTTTGACCAAAAAATCCTTCATCCATGAAGAAAAAATTGATTTTGGAGATCGTGGGAAAATTTATGTTTTTGTGACAGTTATACGGGTGTCATTTTCCCATCAAAATTAAGCTCAAACCTTCCCTCATACGTGGCTACTTCTAGTTGGATGAGATTTAGCGGGTTTTCTATAAAAACTTAACGTTTTTTATTTTTGGAAAAATGAGCAACTTTCCCCCACAACCCCAGTCCTAGAGGAGGGACAAATGTCATGCTCTTATTCATAGGCAGAGGATGGAAGGCTGATAGGGACTTAGAAGATTTTTTTCCTTTTTGGTGAAAGGGGAAAAAGGGTAAGGAAAGGCTGCATGTCCACTAAGCCAATCAGGGGTGGACACGTGGCAGGGCGAGGTTAGAAGGGAGTGCGGATCGGTGGAAGACTTAGGAATTTTTTTCCTTTTTTAGTGAAAGGGATGAAAGTTGTAAATGGGTCCATGGGTTTGTAATGGAGCAAAAGGATACATGGTGGGTAGAGTGGTTACGGGCGGTGGAGGAAAAAGGGAATTTTTTCCCTTTTTGCTAAAAGACTTAGAATGAAAATTTGAGGCGTGGTTCGTGAAAAATCAAAAGGAGACATGTGGAAGGGAAGAAATCAGACGTGCGGGCCCGTGGGGAAAAATTGAAAAATTTCCAAATTCCAAAAAGGGTGGAAATGTGTAGAATTGAAGCGCGATTTCAATGGGACCCACCATATGCCATGTGTCAGCTCCAAATTTCAAGGGCGGAGGGGCAGAGAAAAAAGTCATTTTTTTCCATTTTTCAAAAATGTTAAAAAGTCAAAAAGTGATCTCGAATTCATTCCTAATCATATTTTGACATGTGGAGGGCCCAAATTGAAGGTAAATAAGAAAATTGATAGTAGTTGTACATTTTCCATTTGGCCACCATTTTTGCTCCAGGAAGTGTGGAATTGTAAATTTTGCATCAATTTTGATCGAATTTTTGGAAAATTCATGTCGTTTGTGCCTGCAAGGATCAATGCAAGTGGTTTTGGGGATCAATTTGTAGATTTGAGGTGTTTTTGAAATATTTTTTTCCCCATCCCATGCAAACGTGAAATATCAAATCAAGAAGTTGCATAATCAAATTTTGAAATGATAAGGATGAAATAATGAAATGAAAGGAGTCTGCATGCTTAGAGAATGAAAAACGTGCCTCCACAATGGATAATGATGAAGGATTTGTAATGATTCACCTTTTTGAAACACCGACAAATTTTTTTGTAAAAATGTTAAACGTCCCTATTGCGAATCATGTTGGAAATTTGTAACAAACTTGATGCTGGGCATATTACTTTCTTGGGAAATAAGGATCAAATGTAATTGAAAGTTATATAATGCTTGTTTTTGACATGAAAAGGTCGGAGAAACTTAGAATTTCACGGGGAAAATCTAGGAAGAAGCCCATTCTCTAAGAAACCACCTAAAGACCATTTCTAATTCCTTTCGCATCGATTTATATCATGTTGAGTTAGTTTCAGTTGTAAAGCGATCAACAAGCTCGAGATTGTTCTTATAACATTCCCCGTTGATAAATTTTGTCATTCGAGGTTATTTTGTGTTGTCTCTTGGAAAAATTTGCATGCACTTATGTTTCGAATGTTTTCAATTTTTGTTTCTTGCTCTGTTGCAATCTTGTGTTTAAAATCTCTCTTGATCATACATGGTCTCATTTCTTGTTGATAGTTTAGTGGTATTTGCAATCTCACATTGAGAAGAGCTTTCATCGATAAAGAGATAAATAGATTTAAAATCACTTTAGCTTCCTTGAATTTAGAGAATGTTTGTAAACCTTTGGGTGGACCTTGGGTCATGATAAAATAGAGGTTTTGGATGCTTTGTTGGTTCATCTACTTCAATATTTTTTGGTAGGTTATCAAAGATTGTGTGGAAGAGTACAGATCTGGGCCTCCATTTTTGCACATATCCTTGGTTAGTGGAGTTCCTTAACCCCTTTGAAGCATTCTGTTGTTTAGGTCTTACAAATTTCTTGCAAAGGTCCTTAAATAATTTGGCAAATTCTGGTTAATATTGTCTAAAAATATCCCACCAAAATTCATTCAAAATAACTAATCCTACCCCATACTACCCCTACATTGCATTGTGTGTCAACAACATAATATAATCCATCTACAAAAATTCACAAAGAAAATTAGGATCATGCAATGTCTTTAGTAACCCTTGCCTTGCTTTGAAAATATCTCCATAATCTGGGAGTGATAACTTGTGAAAGTTAGATTTGGAGTGTTGATCATATTTTCCCAAGGCCCTTTCCATACTATTTGCAAAAATTTAGGGATATCTTCATCTCCTTCACCATTTGAGGGTTACAAAGCAGGTTCTCTTACCTTGGTTGAAAGGCACAACCTAAAATAGTTAGGAAAAGATCAAGTCCTATTTGAGTGCTATCCATCTCTCCACAAATCTGAGTGCCAGTTAAATCACATCACCTCTACAAAATGAAACACATCATGATCTATCTGACTTCAAGATTCATTCCATATCTCTAATGCTACTCAAACTGAAAAGGAGAACAAATTTGGGTACCAACAAGATCAATTACACATACCACATTTAAGTGCCTGTAGTCAAAACAAATCCTTATCCTTCCATCCTTTCTAATGCATAGATTGTGGTGAAGCAAGTTACGCAATGATATCAGGTGAAAAATCCAAGGCTCAGGCACTATAGAAAAAAATGTGGGATTGCATTGAATCCTTTGATGTATTCTCTATTGAAGTTATCCCTAGGGAGTAGAATGAAAAGGTGATTCTCTAGCAATGTCGGTTTCCTTAGTGACACCTCATCCTTCTTTTGCGCAAGGATAAAGTTTCCATTGAGATGGTGTTCGGACCCAACATACTAGACAATGTAAATCATTGGAAGCTTTTAATGATGACAATCAGATCCTAGCCTTCTTAGAAAAAAGGGATAACTTCAATAACCTTTTCTTTGAAGGAAGTAAAAACCCACATCATGAATCAGTCCCCAAAGAAGAAAAGGAAGGAATTGAGGGAATTGATGAAGAGGGAGTAATCAAATTGAAAGGAAACAAAATCCCCAAAGGCCTAGTTTCTTTAGAAGACCTCTTTGACAAGCATGATAGGTTCATCCAAGAGAAAGAAAAACAATCTTCTTGGTGTCCATCTGATTTTGATCAAGAAAACATTGGCACTTCATAGAATCCAAGGATGGTTAACATTGGTAAATGCTACTCACTAGAAGAGAAGAGAATGTTTTTTTCTTCTAAAAAAGTACTCAGACATCCTGGCCTATTCCTATGATGAAATCAAATCTTTTCAGCCAAAGGAAATGTATCACTCCATCCTGTTGAGGCAAGGAGCTAAGCCCTTCAAGAAAAAACAAAGGTTTTATAATCCAAAGATTGCCAATGTTATCAAAGAAGAGGTGACAAAGATGCTCAATTCTAGAATCATCTTCCCCATCCACCATTCAACATGGGTGGCTAACATTGTGCCGAAAGGAAGAAGAATTGGGAAATAAGGATTTGTGTAGAATTCCAAAATCTGAATCAGGAATCTCTCAAGGACAACTACCCTCTTCCAATCATGGATCATAATTTGTAAGTAGCCACTGGATCTAAAATGCTCTCTTTTCTTGATGGATTCTCAGGGTACAACCAAATCAAGGTGGTAGAAAAGGATTGTAATAAAACAACCTTCACAACACCTTGTGGCACTTTGCCTACAACGAGAATGCCTTTTGGTTTGATCAATGTTGGAGTCACTTTCTAAAGAGCAATGGACTTGGACTTCAAAGATTTGAAACATTGCATTGTCATTTACCTTGATGACCTCATGATTTTTTCAAAGAGGAGGTGAGATCATATCTGTCATTTGGAGCAAGTCCTTACAAGGTGTAGGAAACATGGCATTTATCTAAATCCAAAGAAGTGTATTTTTGGAGTCATAGAAGGTAAGTTCTGGGACACATTGTGAACAAACATGGAGCACACATCAATCCCGATAGTATCATAGATATCCAAGCACAAGCCTTACCAACCAACAATAAGGGAGTTCATTCATTCTTTAGAAAAGTAAACTTCCTTCATCGTTTTATGCCTGAGTTTTCTAAACTGAATAAGCATATAACTTCCATGATAAAGCCTCAAGCAAGTTTCAAGTGAAATAAGAAAGGAAAAACAACATTTGAGGAGATCAAAAAGTCATTTCCAAAGCTCGAATTTTGTATCTCTAGATTTCAAGAAGGATTTCATCATGTATTGCTATGCATGTAACACCCTTGACAACTGATATATTCCTCTTTTGCATTTCAAGTGTTGACATGTGATTTTCTGGATAAATATGTGTTCTTATGACTGTTGAAGATCATGCTTGATAAGGATAAATATTTTCTATTCTTAAAAATCATTAGACTAAAGATGTATGGTTATCAAGAATTGACTTTCACTTAGGAAAGATGAGCTACAATATGGATTTAAGATTTGCGAGACTTATTTCTTCTTCGACTCATCCCCTAGATCAGTTTGAGTGATCCAAGGAATGTTTTAAATCCTCTTCGTAGAATGGATGATAAATTGACATTCAGTAGTTTAAGGGACATAGAAGACTGAAATTAGTATGTTACAAATTTTTGGTCTCATGTGAACATGTTTTCGTTTAGCTGTATGTTGTGTTTGGGTCTTTGGTGATTGATCTTGACAGGACATTAAGGACGTAAGAAAAATTCAATTCACAACAGATGAGGAGTTTGGAGTCCTAAAACCTTAAGGATTATCCTAACAATATCCTAAGCTAGGTAAGAACACCTATGTTCTAGCTACGTTTACTTATTTGGATTTTTATTCTAACCTAAGCCTCTTATTCTAATTTGTTGGGTTGGCATCCTAACCTAAGCATTGTGCTAAATGGATAAGGGAAGGATTACTAAAGTAATACTAGGCTATTTTAATTAATACCTAATACTAAATGGTTAAGAAGTGAATCTAACCTAAGGTGGGAATTACTATTGGCAAATGGTTTTAATACCTAAGTTTGATTTTGCTAGACTAACCTAAGTTCTATTGGGATCCATCCTAAACTATTAAAGGGAACCTAAGGGGTCGCATGTCTCTAAGGTGATGGTTCCAATGGAATTTAAATGAGTTGATAGGGTTTAATGGAAGGTAGTACTGCCAGTTTTGGCAGGGGCTAGTAGACTTGGTGGAGGCATATGTGGAAGCTCCACTAAAATATGGAATTGTATTTTTGTATGGAATTGGCATTCACCAGATTTAAGAGGCGGTGGCAAGGAAAGATAAGTGGGAATTTTGGAATTAATGGAATTTATGGCATTAATGGGCTTGGTATTTGTGTGAAAACCATCTTGGAAACTTAGAAGGTGGGTTTGTAGGAAGTTATTTGGTTTCACATGCATGGTGGATTTTTCTCTGCATGGAGCTAATTGGTTCTTCAAACTACCAGTTTGACCTTCACTTCAAATCTATTTTTGATTTCTTTGGTCTATTTTTGAACAAAGGAAAGTATATGATGCATAGGAGGAAATTATGTTTGATTATTGATCTTTCGTGAAGGAGAAAAAGAGTTGGAAGCTCGGCTGGAAGTCTCCTTCAATTTGGCGGAAGCACTATCAGGCATGATAGGCTCTAACTATTAAGATTCTTTGCTTTCTTCTAAATGATTCATTAGAACAAATCTACTCTCATGAGATTCATGTTTTCATGTTTGACTGGTTATTTTATTACTAGGTTTAGTGAATCTTTGTGTTGTTTGGATTTGAATCCATGGAAAAAATAGTGTTGTTTTGGAAACTGTCTCTCTGTGCAAGTTTTATGACAACATGCATGTGAAGTTTGTATGCGAAACTTGTTTCTGTATCTCTGTTTTTGCACTCTAGATCTTGTATTCAAAGTTTTTGTGCTTTGAACTGACCTTCATGGCAATATAAGGATCTGAACTTAGGGGAAACTTGAGTTCTATTTGATTTTGCTTTTGGGTTGCGTTTTTGGATGTAAACTTTTGTTGGGGTTTCATGTTGTTTTGAACCAGTGTTTGGAAAACTTATGCATCACTTGAATCTGTTGCTTGGAGTTTGTATTTGGCACTGTACTCGCATTATTTTACTTGTGAAGTTCTGAACTTTTGTGTGAAGCTTGGGTTCGACATTGTACTCGTATTTAACACTTGAGTGTTATGAGTTTGTATTTAGGTCGATGTATTCGATTACTGTTCTAGTAATTTTGTATTGGGTTTTTATTTTATTAAAAGATTAAGATTATAACTCTTTATTTGAGAAACTTACTCACCAGAAACTGGATGAAATCTTGTTTGAGTCATTTGAAATCTCTTCGAGATTTGGAACTGGAAATGTCTTGCTTAAAGGAACATAGAACTTCTGTTTTATGAGTGTATCAAATTCTTTAAGGTGGTATTGGCATGATATTAGAAGGGGGTGTTATTTCCCATCTATTTTGATGGAACCCACGTTCTAGGTTGATAGTATATTTTCGAACCAAGTCACCCTTGTCACAATTTTGTGGTTGTGAAGTTTTGTTTTGAAATTCCATTTCTGTTGCATTGGAATTGATTGGGTTATTAACCTTGGACACTGAAATTATTCTGGAAGGATACTTTCCCCATTCAATTGTTTTATGCTTAGTTCTTTTGAATCACGAACTACTTACCTTTTTGTATTAAGTGGTGAAGCAATTATAAGTCTCTAGTATTGGGTTCGTGGTTAATTTTGAATTTGATAGTTTGTTGTTTCAGGGTTTTTTTCTTGTGTGATTCAGTGAACAAGTCCTTGGGATTCCTTTGGAGAAAGAAAATATATATGTATTCTCTTGGCATCAGTATGTTGTTTGGGACTGCAATACATTTTCATCGATTTTATTTGAACTAGAAATTATTTTATTGAGTTGAATGAAACGATTTATTATTAAACCTTTCCTTATTGAGTTTCCTTTTCTCTGTCTTTCAGATAGGCTCATTGTTTGAACTTATCTACACTCGATTCTATTTCGAGATGGTGGTTTCTATGGTCTTTTGGTCTACTCTATTAGAATCATTGTTGTAATAATATATAAAGATAGTAGCTAAGTCGGTTCTGCTTGTTAACTAAATGTATACTTCCGGTTCGACTATTGTTGACTAGCCTTGCCTTGTTTGAATGGGTAGGAGTAGGTTTGTCTCTTGTACTCTCTATCTTTGGGGATGAAATCAAGTAGATATTAACTCCTCTATGGTGTTACCTTGTTTGTGAATGTTAGTTCTAGATCTTTGATTGACAACTTCTAACTTTCGAAGTGGAATTAGAATTACAGTTAGAATGTTCTGATTTTCTATACCTTCTTGTATTGTTATGAAATTTTGTTTAGATGTATATCTTAATGTTGAATTTATAAGATTGTTATCCCGAAAAGGAATAGGTAATTCATGTTATGAACCTGGTCTATTTTTCTTGGATGTTATAAGTTTGGGTATGGTATGCATTGGTTCTTTTTATTCTTTGCTTATGATTTAGATGAATCATCCTAGAATGAACCATGTTGTATACACTTATTTTGTCTCATAGAAAAGATAAATGTGGTATTCTATTAGGATATAATTATGAAATAATGGGATGGCAAGATCTATTGTTTGTTTACAAGCCATTGACATGATCGTAGAAATTTAAGTTCATAGGAAGATATTGGTTATTATATTCTCCTCTCTATTAAAAGTTGGTCTAGATTTATTAATGTACTTCTTTTCTATTTGGTATCACTTATGATTATTGTATGATGTATTAATTATCTCATTAAAGCAGTTTTCTTTAATGAAACAATTAGTGGAATGCACTTCATTTTAATGTTTAGTGCTTATGATACTCGATTCATTAAATCGGCCCATCTTAGCAATTTTTGCATATGGACATCATAAGTGATAAAAGAAGGCATAAACTTATATGATGCATTGGCTGATATAAGTCTGATTCTTTGTAAAGAATTTTGATTCATTCCTTAGTTGTATTGAAAAATAAAAGTTGTATACTTTATAGAATGAAGGTTGTTGTTATGTAGTACACCTAAAGTGCATAGTCTTGTAAAGTTATAAATTGTAATGATGAATTGTGAGTTTTGATTTATTTGCATTGGTTGTGTAAACTATCTCATACTTTTATAAAGAAGATGAAAGTTCTATCTTGTTTATATTCTTCATATTATACTCTGCTTATCTTGTTATCTTTGATAAGATGGATAAAGGAAATTGGTTCAATTTCCCTTATAATGATGAGACTTGTTGAGTTACTTAATATGATGGGTTTTATCTAAACAATTTAACATAGTAATGTGATGCGTAATGAACATGCAGTAAGAACTATGGATATTGTGAATGACATACCCTAACACTTAATCATTTAGAGGAAGACTCTTTCTCTCTTAATTGAATTTAAACCAAAAGGTTTAGAGATATGATTATTAATCATTATACTTCGTTTTGTATGAATTCTACTTTAGTTGGACATATGCAGTTGTTAAACCTTCCTGAATGTTAAAGTACATTTTAATGAAACTTATGATATCGCTGTCCTATTTTGGTTAACTATTAGTTAAACTGAGAAAATGAACATTAAAAATAAATCATAAGTTAAAGAAGTTCTTCATTGACTAAATGAAACAAAATTAGGAAAGAAATTATGGAGTGTTGGATTAGGGTTTAGTAGGGTTGTTGTAATCAAGACTTAATCCAAATTAATAATGTATTAATGATCTCCTTAGGGTATGTACATCTCGATGAGGTAGTTTCTATAGGATGTTGGCACACACCAACTGTAGGGCTATACTTTCAAGAAGACTTGGGTCTTCTTGAGAATACAACGTTGTAGTTGACATGTGGCAACACCCTTCCACATTGATCATCTAGATCTACACAAAATAAGGACTTGAACTTAGTTTCTCTCTAGGTTAGGTTAGTGGCATATTTAGGATAGGAAGTAGCTTCTAATGGCTTAGGGGTACCTTAGGTCAACTGAGTGTGCCCATTTACCCTAAGTTATTGTGAGTGCCTTCTATAATAATTTATGTTTCTAACGGGGCTAGGGTTAAACCTTGGACAAGTGGACTGATAGTAGTCAAGTAAAGAACAATCATGATAATAGAGGAGTGACGTGAAGGACGTATTCTAAAATGATGAGTATGTCATCTTGGAATAGTGACATACACAATATGTTGTAAAACTTTTTGCCAAAGTATCGCAAGATGCTAGTTGCATTATCCTATGTCACCAAGTTTAAAGCAACATGATATCCAATGAATATTAGTAACAAATATTTAGATATGTCCTTTAAATAGATCATGCAGTACCGGTGTAGGGTAGGAAAAACCAAGTATGCGAAGTATACGATAATTATTCAATACTTGAAGTTAACATCAATAGATCGATAGATTACTGAGTTATGAAATGAATAGATCGATAGATCACCGAGTCATTACAGCTGCATATGGTTATGTATTTGAAATTGATTGGCATGAAATGTTTTTTACGAATAATGCTTTATCTAAAGCAGAGAACATTATATATATATATATATATATATATATTCCCTTGTTTCTAAAGTCTTAAAATGTGAATGTTACATATTGGTATTAGAGTGAAAGGTTGTAGCTCTTAGATGTATTGTGTCCATAATCTTATGAAACTTAATTTTCTTTTAACAGAAAATGGTTAGAACAAGAGGAAATGTTGCAAATAACCCTCCACCTAAGGAAGGAGTAGCAACTACCCAAAAACTTGATGAGATCCTTGTTGCCTGTTGGACACAAGAGATTGTTTAGCTATACTTGAACAACAAGTAATGGGAAATGAGGAGGAAGATGATGTTGATAACAATAATTAGAAACCTCGGAGGACAACACCAATGTGGGTGTTGATAATAATAATGTTAACATACATGTTCAGCCTAAGAACAAAAAGGCTAGGTTGGCAGTTGAACTCACTAATGATATAAAAAGGATAAGTCCACCCAAGTTTGATGGCACCACATTAGGAGATGGGGCTAAGAATTGGCTCAGTGAAATGGAGAAATACTTTGCAATAAGGAATTTCTCAAAAGAAACAAAGGTGACATGGGGAGTATATCATCTTTCTCATGAAGCATCTTCATGGTGGGAAAATCGTAAGGATGAATTTAATATTGATGAAGAAAATATCACATGGGATCAATTTAAAGGTTAATTTAGGAAAAATGGCTGCCATAACTTTACTATGATCAAAAATGACTAAATTCTAGAACTTAGCTCAAGGAAAGCTAATTGTAACCGAGTACTAGGAGTGATTTACAAAACTCCTTAAGTATGTACCTCAGTACCAAATTGATGAGAAGTTCAAGATATGGAAATTCATCATGGGATTAAATCCCGTTATAGGGGAGAGGTGGATGTTCACAACCCAACCATGATGGAAGGGGTTGTTGAAAAATCCATAAGGCAAGAACAAAAATTAAAGGCAATTTCTGCTCATAAGGAGGAAGTAAGGAAGAAAAATCCCAACTCCTCTTCATCATCTCTTGCACTCAAGAAAGGACCATGGAAGAAATTTAGAATGAAAATTAAGTCTTTATCGATACTAATAAGAAAACATCAACAAAAATTTTTCTTGGTAATGTACGAAATAACTTTGCTAAAAACAATAATAATGAACAGAATTCCTATGGGTTTCGAACCATAAATTTAAGGCTGGAAATAAACCCGAGCCTAAGAAGGGACCTATAGGAGGATGTTATAACTATGGAAAATATCATTATGTGAATTAATGTCCTTTGAAGAAGGATGATCACAATTAGTAGCACAAGATACACACTTTGCAGTAGCTAACAAGCGAGAGCCATGCCCATAGAAGTTAGGGTAAGTTATTTGGTTTACCTATAACTATTATTTTTGATCTTTGGAGCTATTAAATTTTTTATTTCTAGTAAATTAGCATCAAAACTAAAAATAAAAGATGGAAACATGGATAAAACATGGGATATGCAGTATGGGAACAATGTTGTTCATACGGTTAGTATGTGTCTTTTTGGAGTAGTCCTTGATTTACCTAATTTTTCCACTAAAGTTGATATTTATGTTGCACCTTTGGGGTTTTATGATGTAATCATAGGTGTTAATTAGTTAGCGAGAACATAAGGCTAAAGTGGACTATTTTAAAAAACACATTAGTTTTTTAAATGACTGTAGAAAATGGTAGAGATTCAAGGTGTGAAATGTGAGATTTCTATTAGAAAACTACCATCTATGCAACTTAAAAAGGCCAAAAATAAAGGTTGTACCTTGTATGCAGTAAAAATTACTGAATCAACTAAAGAGAATAGTGATGTTATGGAATGATATTCACTTTGTTATGGGACTTGGTGACATATTTCTGGAAGAATTGCCAAGTCTTCCACCCAAAAGGGAGTTTGATTTCATGATTGAGATCAAGCCTAGAACTGAACCTATTTCTAAAGCACTGTATCAAATGAATACTATAGAATTAGTAGAGCTTAAGGCTCAGTTGCATGAAATTTTTCTAAAGGTTTGATTAGACCAAGTGTTTCACCTTGGGGAGCACCTGTAATTTTTGTGAAAAAGAAGGATGGAACCCTTAGATTGTGCATTGATTACAAAATGTTAAACAAAGAAACAATCAAGAATAGATACCCACTCCCTAGGATTGATGATTTATTTGATCAGATGCATGGAGCATCGGTATATTCTAAAATAGATCTTCGATCTGGATATCATCAATTACAAATTAAGGATGATGGTATTCATAAAACAAATTTTAAAACAAGGTATGGACATTATGAGTTCATAGTTTTACCTTTTGGATTAACTAATGCACCTGCAACATTTATGAATTTAATGAATAATATCTTTCAAGAATACTTGGAAAAATTTGTGCTTGTATTATTGGATGATATTCTCATATATTCTAAAAGTATTGAGGAACATCATGAGCATTTGAAGATAGTGTTAGAAATATTAAGAAAGAGACAGGTTATATGGTAAGCTATCTAAATGTTCTTTCTATGACACATAATCATAGTATTTGGGACATGTAATAAGTAAGAATGGAATTGATGTATATCCTTTGAAAATTGTAGCTATAATAGAGTGGCCTGCACCTAAGAATGTACATGAAGTTAGAAGCTTCATGGGACTTGCTGGCTACTATAGGAAATTTGTAAAAGATTTTTCTAAGATAGTTGCACCAATAACTTCCTTACAAAAGAAAGATAAAAATTTTGTTTGGAGTGAGAAATGTGAAATTACATTCAAAACCTTGAAAGAACAGTTAACTTTAGCACCTATTCTTGTAGTACCAGATCCTAATGGAGATTTTATGGTGGTAACTGATGCATCTGGTGAAGGTCTAGGAGGTATTTTGTTACAAAATGGTCATGTCATAGCTTATGAAAGTAGAAAACTAAAGTTACATGAGTTGAATTATGCTCCACATGATTTAGAGCTTGCTGCCATTGTTCATGCACTACAAGTTTGGAGACATTACCTACTTGGTAAACCTTTTGAATTGAAAACTAATCACCTTGGACTGAAGTATATTTTCACTCAACCAAATATTAATGCAAGACAATGAAGGTGGTTAGAGTTTTTGTCTCAATATGATTTTGACATCAGTTATATTAAGGGTAAAGAAAATAGAGTGGTTGATGCTCTAAGTCATAGGAAGCACATTTCTACTCTCATAACATTAAGAACTCAATTTAAGGATGAAGTAAAAAATGTTATGAAATCTAACTCTTACTTTCAGCAAGTAAGACCAACACTTGCTGCAGATTCGAATGATTTGAGGTATAAAGGTTTTCACTTTGATAATGAAGGAAATTTGAAAACAAATTTTATGTACCTTGGCTAAGTGATTTGAGAAAGAGGTTGTTAGAAGAATTTCACAATTCACCTTTTCTGGACACCACGGCTTTACAAAAATGCTTCACGATATAAAACAACAATATTTGTGGAAAGGAATGAAAAAGGATGTTATAGAAATTGTGACACATTGCCTTGAATGTCAACATGTTAAAGCAAAACATATGCACCCAACCGGTTTGTTGTATCCTCATACCATCTGTAGTAAAGTGGCAAGTAATAAGCATGGATTTTGTACAAGGGTTACCTATGTCAAGAAATAAACATGATGTTTAGTAGTTGTGTATAAACTAACAAAGGTAGCACATTTTATTGTTGGGAATCGAAGGAGAATCCATATTTTGGCTAAAAGATTTGTACTTGAAATTTTCAAATTACATGGAGTACTGAATTAATCATTTGAGATAGAGATCCTAGAATGATGTCAAGATTTTGGCAAATGCTTAATGCAGCTCTAGTGACTAAAGTGAATTTTAGTTCTACATATTATCTAGAAATGGATGGATAGTGAAAGAGTAAATCAAGTTTTAGAAGATATGTTAAGGATGTATTACATGGATCAACAATATAAGTAGGAAGAGTATCTTCCATTAGTTGAATTTAGATGCAATAATACATATCATGCTTCTCTTAAAATGGCACCTTTCAAGGCATTATACAGAAGAAAATCTAGAACCCCTGTTAGTTTGGAAACATGGAGGATATAGAGGTAATTGGACCTGAAATTCTTCCGAAATGGAACAACAAGTTAAATTGATTCATGAACACTTGAAAGAAGTAGCGAGATAGGCAAAAGAGTTATGCTTTGACTTAAGGAGGGTATATAGGAAATTTGAACTTGGTGAGAAAGTCTTTCTTTGGGTTAAACTGAAAAAGAGTTCTATAAATTTTGGCAAGGCTGCCAAGTTATCACCTCGTTATGTGGGACCTTTTGAGATAGTTGAAGTAATCAACCCTGTAGCTTATTGTTTATCATTACATCCTACCTTGTCAAGAATGCATGATGTCTTCCATATTTCTTTTCTTAAGAAATACGTTTTAGATTTATCACATGTGTTAAATTGGAATTCCTTGTAGGTCTAGGACCCAAGAATAATCGTGGTTAAACCCATATGAGTGATTGAAACTCACCAGTTGCATTTGAGAAATCATGAGATAAGTCAATGCAAGGTCTAATGGGACCAGTTAAATGAAGAGAGTGCAACTTGGGAAAACCTTGAGGCTATGAAAACTGATTTTTCATATCTATTTGAATAGGATTAACTCGTTGTTGGTGATAAAAATTTGTGATTTTATCTTTATAATATAATAAGTAAGCAGTTTGGGCAGATATTTATTTGTTTTGAATAAAAAACTATGTAATGCTGATTTTAGAACCTAATAATGTTGATATATTTTTGACATATGGTAAGAAAAGTGAATAAGTTGATTTTCCTTGATGCAAAATGTTAAAAATGAGATAATCATCGAGGATGATGATTCTTTTTAGGAGGGAATCATGTAACACCCTCGACACAACCGATATATTCCTCTTTTTCATTTCAAGTGTTGAAGTGTGATTTTTGGATAAATATGAGTTCTTATGACTGTTGAAGATCATGCTTAATAAGTATAAATCTTTTATGTTCTTAAAAATAATTAGACTAAAAATGTATGGTTATCAAGAATTCACCTTCACTTTAGAAAGATGAACTGCAATCTAGCTTTAAGAGTTACAGACTTATTTCTTCTTCTGACTCATCCCTGGATAAATTTCATTGATCCAAGGAATGTTTCAAATCCTCTTCATAGACTGAATGATAAATTGACATTCAGTAGTTTAAGGGACATAAAAGACTGAACTTAGTATGTTACAAATTTTGTGGTCTCATGTGAACATGTTTTTGTTTAGTCTGTATGTTGTGTTCGGGTCTTTGGTGATTGATCTTGACAGGACATTAAGGATGTAAGAAAAAATTCAATTCACAATAAATGAGGAGTTCAGAGTCCTAAAACCTAAGGATTATCCTAAAAATATCCTAAGCTAGGTAAGAACACCTATGTTCTAGCTACGTTTACTTACTTGGATTTTTATTTTAACCTAAGCCTCTTATTCTAAAAAGTTGGGTTGGCATCCTAACCTAAGCATTGTGCTAAATAGATAAGGGAAGGATTACTAAAGTAATACTAGGCTATTTTAATTGATACCTAGTACTAAATGGTTAAGAAGTAAATCTAACAACCTAAGGTGGGAATTACTAATGGAAAATGGTTTTAATACCTAAGTTTGATTTTGCTAGACTAACCTAAGTTTTATTGGGATCCATCCAAAACTATTAAAGGGAACCTTAGGGGTCGCATGTCTCTAAGGTGATGGTTCCAATAGAATTTAAATGAGGTGATAGGGTTTAATGGAAGTTAGTACAGCCAGTTTTGGTAGGGGCTAGTAGACTTGGTGGAGGCATACGTGGAAGCTCCACTAAAAGATGGAATTGTATTTTTGTATGGAATTGGCATTCACTAGATTTACGACTCGGTTGTAAGGAAAGATAAGTGGGAATTTTGAAATTAATGGCATTTATGGCATTAATGGGCCTCAATCTTTGTGTGTAAACTGTCTTGGAAACTTAGAAGGTAGGTGTTTGTAGGAGGTTATTTGGTTTTGCATGCATGGTGGATTTTTCTCTGCATGGAGCTAACTGTTTCTTCGAAGTAGTAGTTTGACCTTCACTTAGAATATATTTTTGGTTTCTTTGGTCTATTTTTGATCAAAGGAAAGTATATGAGGTGTAGGAGGAAAATATGTTTGATTGTTGATCTTTCGTGGAGGAGAAAAAGAGTTGGAAGCTCAGCTAGAAGTCTCCTTTGATTTGGTGGAAGCACTATCAGGCATGATAGGCTCTAACTATTAAGACTCTTTGCTTTCTTCTAAATGATTCATTAGAACAACTTTGCTCTCATGAGATTCATGTTTTCATGTTTGACTAGTTATTTTCTTGTTGGGTTTAGTGAATCTTTGTGTTGTTTGGATTTGAATCCATGGCAAAAATAGTGTTGTTTTGGGAAATTATCTCTCTGTGCAAGTTTTATGACAACATGCATGTGAATTTTGTATGTGAAACTTGTTTTTGTATCTCTATTTTTGCACTCTATATCTTGTATTTGAAGTTGTTGTGCTTTGAAATGACCTTCATGGAAATATAAGGATATGAACTTAGGGGAAACTTGAGTTTGTTTGATTTTTCTTTTGGGTTGCATTTTTGGATGTAAACTTTTGTTGGGGTTTCGTGTTGTTCAAAACCAATGTTTGGAAAAATTATGCATTGCTGAACTATTTCTTGGAGTTTGTATTTGGCACTGTACTCGCATTATTTTACTTGTGAAGTTATGAAATTTTGTGTGAAGCTTGGGTTCGACACTGTACTCATATTTAACACTTGAGTGTTATGAGTTTGTATTTGGGTCAATGTATTCGATTATGTTCTAGTATTTTTGTATTGGGTTATTATTTTATTAAAATATTAAGCTTATAACTCTTTATTTGAGAAACTTACTCACTAGGAAACTAGGTGAAAGCTTGTTTGAGTCGTTTGAAATCTCTTTGAGATTTGGAACTGGAAACGTCTTGCTTAAAGGAATGTAGAACTTCTGTTTTATGATTGTATCGACTTCTTTGAGATGGTATTGGCATGAGAATAGAAGGGGGTGTTCTTTCCCCTCTGTTTTGAGGGAACCCATGTTCTGGGTTGACTATATAGTTTAGAACCAAGTCACCCCTGTTGTAATTTTGTGGTTGTGAAGTTTTGTTTTGAAATTTCGTTTCTGTTGCATTGGAATTGATTGGGTTATTAACCTTGGACAATGAAATTATTCTGGGAGGATGCTTTCCCCATTCAATTATTTTTTTCTTAATTATTTTGAATCACAAACTACTTACCTTTTTTTATTAAGTGGTGAAGCAATTGTAAGTCTCCAGTATTGGGTTCGTGGTTAATTATGAACTTGATAGTTTTTTGTTTCGGGATTTTATTCTTGTCTGATTCAGTGAATGAGTCCTTGGGATTCCTTTGGAGAAAGAAAATATATATGTATTCTCTTGGGATCAGTATGTTATTTGGGACTGCAATACGTTTTCATCCTGATTTGATTTGAACTAGAAATTATTTTATTCAGTTGAATGAAACGATTTATTATTGAACCTTTCCTTATTGAGTTTCCTTTTCTCTGTCTTTCGGATAGGCTCATTGTTTGAAATTCTCTACACTCGATTCTCTTTAGAGATGGTGATTTCTTATGGCCTGTTGGTCTACTCTGTTAGAATCATTGTTGCAATAATATAGAAAGATAGTAGCTAAGTCAATTCTACTTTCAACTAAATGTATACTTGTCGGTTCGACTATTGTTGACTAGCCTTGCCTTGTTTGAATGGATAGGAGTAGGTTTGTCTCTTGTACTCTCTATCTTTTGGGATGAACTCGAGTAGAGATTAACTCCTCTATGGGGCTACCTTGTTTGTGAATGTTGGTTCTAGATCTTTGATTGATAACTTCTAACTTGCAGAATTGGAATTAGAATTACAGTTAGACTGTTCTGATTTTCTATACCTTCTTGTATTGTTATGAAATTCTATTTAGATGTATATCTTAATGTTGAATTTATAATATTGTTATCCCAGAAAGGAAGAAGTAATTCATGTTATGAACCTGGTCTATTTTTCTTGGATGTTATAAGTTTGGGTATGGTATGCATTGGTTCTTTTTATTCTTTGCTTATGATTTAGATGAATCATCCTAGAATGAACCATGCTGTTTACACTTATTTTGTCTCATAGAAAAGATAAATGTGGTATTCTATTAGGATAGAATTATGAAATAATGGGATGGAAAGATCTATTTTTTGTTTACAAGCCATTGATAGGATCAATAGAACTTTAAGTTTGTACTCAAATATTGGTTATTATATTCTCCTCTTCTATTAAAAGTTGGTCTAGATTTATTAATGTACTTCTTTTCTATTTGGTATCACTTATGCTTATTGTATGATGTATTAATTATCTCATTAAAGCAGTGTTGCTTTAATGAAACAATTAGTGGAATGCACTTCATTTTAATTCTTAGTGCTTATCATGCTCAGTTCATTGAACTGACCCGTGCTAGCAATTTTTGCAGATGGACATCGTAAGTGATAAAAGAAGGAAAAAACTTATATGATGCATTGGCTGATATAAGTCTGATTCTTTGTAAAGAATTTTGATTCATTCCTTAGTTGTATTGAAAAATAAAAGTTGTATACTTTATAGAATGAAGGTTATTGTTATGTAGTACGCCTAAAGTGCATAGTCTTGTAAATTTATAAATTGTAATGATGAATTGTGAGTTGTGATTTATTTGCATTGGTTGTGTAAATTATCTCGTACTTTTATAAAGAAGATGAAAGTTCTATCTTGTTTATATTCTTCATATTATACTATGCTTATCTTGTTATCTTTGATAAGATGGATAAAGGGAATTGGTTCAATTTCCCTTATAATGATGCAACTTGTTGAGTTGCATAATATGATGTGTTTTATCTAAACAATTTAACATAGTAATGTGATGCGTAATGAACATGTAGTAAGAACTATGGATATTGTGAATGATATACCCTAACACTTAATCATGTAGAGGAAGAATCTTTCTCTCTCAATTGAATGTAAACCAAAAAGGTTTGGAGATATGATTATTAATCATTAGACTTCATTTTGTATGAAGTCTACTTTAGTTGGACATATGCGGTTGTTAAACCTTCCTGAATGTTAAAGTACATTTTAATGAAACTTATGATATCATTGTCCTGTTTTGGTTAACTGCTAGTTAAACTGAGAAAACAAACATTAAAAAGAAATCATAAGTTAAGGAAGTTCTTCATTGACTAAATGAAACAAAATTAGGAAAGAACTTATGGAGTGTTGGATTAGGGTTTAGCAGGGGTTGCTTTAATCAAGAATTAATGCAAATTAATAATGCATTAATGATCTCCTTGGGGTATGTACATCTCGGTGAGGCAGTTTCTGTAGGATGTTGGCACATGCCAACTGCAAGGATGTACTTTTAAGAAGACTTGGGTCTTCTCAAGAATACAATGTTGTAGTTGACATGTGGCAACACCCTTTCGTATTGATCATCCATATCTACAAAAATAAGGTCTTGAACTTAGTTTCTCTCTACGCTAGTTTAGTAGCATATTAGGATAGAAGTAGCTTCTAATGGCTTAGGGTACCTTTGCACACCTGGTTGACTTAGGTCAACCGAGTATGCCCATTTACCTTGAGTCATTGTGAGCACCTTCCTATAATAATTTATGTTTCTAACCAGGGCTAGGGTTAAACCTGGGACAAGTGGATTGACGGTAGTCAATAAAGACCAATCATGATAATAGAGGAGTGAGGTGAAGGACGTATTCCAAAATGACGAGTATGTCATCTAGGAATAGTGACATACACAATATGTTATAAAAATTTGGCCAAAGTATCGCAAGTTTTTGGTTACGTTGTCCTATGTCACCAAGTTTAAAGCAACGTGATATCCGATGAATATTAGTAACAAATATTTAGATATGTTCTTTAAATAGATCACTTAGTACCTAGTGTAGGGTAGGAAAAACCAAGTATATGAAGTATACGATAAGTATTCAATACTTGAAGTTAACATAAATAGATCGGTAGATTACCGAGTTATGAAATGAATAGATCGGTGGATCACCGAGTCATTTACAACTGCATATGGTTATCTATTTGAAATTGATTGGCATGAAATGTTTGTTCTAAATAATGCTTTATTTAGAACATAGAACATTATATATATGAAAAACAAAATTCCCTTGTTTCTAAAGTCTTACAATGGGAATGTTACAATGCATCGAGAATATATACTCTTGACTATCCTTGTTCGAGAAAAATGATAAAGGTTTAGAAGCACCCTTTGCTTTCATGAGTTGTCCTTTGAAAAATCATGAGCTAAAGTAAAACCAATTACAAAAACATGCCTATGTAGTGGTCAAATCTGTTAAAAGTTTCAAATTCTACATTCTCAATTCCCATAAAGTGGTGATGGTCCCTAGAAGTGCAATCAAGTCCATTTTGACACAACAAGATCCTGGGGCTAAGAGAGGAAGTTGGATTACAAAGACCCAAGAGTATGACTTGGAGATTAGACTCTCTAATCTGGTAATAGGAAATGGTTTGTGCCAATTGATTGTTGAAGATCAAGATCTCAGGGCTTAGCAGGAGAAAAAGATGGTGCTTGCTCAACTTATTCAGAGACAGTCCACATGCACTCTTTGTCAAGCACTACCTTGATGAGTGGTATGTTGAAATTTCTTACTATCTCACTTATGGAGAATGCCCTCCTCATCTTGATTACAAAAAATAAGGAAAATCAAGCTAAAGGAAGCCAAGTTTGTGATCTGGAATCATACACTTTATAAGAGAGGCCTAGATGGTTGTTTCCTTAGGTGTGTAGATAAGGAGCAACAAGAAAAGTTTCTCAGAGCATATCACGATCAGGCTTTTGGTGGAAATTTCTTAGCAATGGTCACCACACATAAGATCCTCAGAGAGAGATATTATTGGCCCTCCATATTTACAGACACTTAGGATTGGGTTTCCAAATGTAAATCATGCAAACAATTTTTTAGAAAGCCACAACTAGTCTGTATTGCCACTCAGGCCTGTGGTGATTGAAGAATCATATCATTAATGGGGGCTAGATTTTATTGGTGTTCTAAATCCTCATTCTAGTGCAAGGCATACTTATGTACTCACTACAACTGATTAATTCACTAAATGGGTGGAATCCATCCCAACAAAACAAGCCAACTTTGAAATGATCTACAACTTCATCAAGGAAAATATCATTGTTCATTTTGGGATACCACGTAAATTTTTGTAGACAATGCCACCTATTTATCTTCAAGGAGCTCATAGATTTTTGTTATGGATTTGGAATCTCCCTATCCCACTCTTATGACTACTACTTAAAGAGAAATGGGCAAGATGAGTCAAGCAATAAGAACATTGTGACCATTGTTCACAAGCTGGTAGATGAGAATCAAAGGAAATGACACAAGAAGTTATATGATGCATTGTGGGATGATAGGATCACTCCTAAGAAGGAAATAGGTATGTCACATTTCTAAATTTTGTATGGATTTGAGGTAGATATTCCCTAATAATTGAGATGCCAGCTCTCAAGTTTCTACAAGAAATAGAAGATGGTCAATACAAAGACTCCATTGACAAGAGGATCCCTCTTCTGGAGAAGTTGGAAGAAAACAAATGCCAAGTGGTGGATAGAATTAAATAACACCAATTGAAAGTGAAGAAGATATTTCACAAGAGGGAAAAGGAAAGGGAATTCAAGGCTAGAGAATTTTTCTTGCTATGGGACAAGATAAGAGAACTAAAAGGCATCCATGAAAAGTTTGATTCATTATGGCTCGACCCATTCCAAATTCATGGAGCTTGTGGTGAGAATATTTTCTCCTCTCATACTTGGATGGAATGCCATTAGGATTTCCTTGAAGTGGGAATTACCTGAAACTATATCATCAGTGAAAGTGGGTTATCCCCACCTTGTACCATAGGTGATTTCATAGGTTTTTTTACCCTTTTACATTTGTGTGGTTTTGGTTTAGTTTGGTTTGGTTTTTTTGTTGTGTGTGGTTTGGTTTGTGTGTTTCCTCCTTCTTCCATTCTTTCTCAAAATTGTACATGACTCTGCAAGGCCCAATGGATAAGGCACTGGTCAATGTAATATGTTTTGAAACTTGAGATTTTGGATCCTCAGGTTGTGCCCTAACCATGCCCAATTCACGCTATGTCCCCAAGCTAGAGCCAACTGTTGTCTCCTAAAAACTACTCTACATTTTCATGGCCAAATTCAATTTTTTTGAGATCATGCCCTTCATTGGTGTTTAATCCAAGTTATAGATTCATGAAATTAGCAAAAGGCATGCCCTAGAGCTATTTAAACCTCTATTTTACTCATTTTTAGAAATCCTCCATTTCTCGGTCTGTGCACGTAATATCCTCTTTGTAACCTCCATTTTGATCAAAATTGTTCACTTTTTCTATGGCCTGGGTTGTAAAATCATTTTTTTCCTCCATGCCTCTGGTTCATGAAGGAAATTCAAAAATTAGATTAAAAATGATGAAGTTGTCTTCCACCGTGTGTATTTTTCCCATAGTCAAGAGCGATGGGCATTTCTTTCCCATCAAATTTTTCCTCAGGATCCCCGAGTGATATGTGGGTCTCTCTGATTGGATGCGGTTTGGTCATACGTTAAAATCCAACAAAAGCATTTGCGTGTTACAACGATGCAATGCCGGGGTAGGGTCAAAGGGACAACCTTTAATTAAGCGCATGCTTTCCACGTGCCCCAAGTACAAAATAAAGGTAAAATCGGTTAAGTATGGAATGCTCAATGGATGGCTCCACATGTTACAATGGTGTAATTATGAAGGTGGGGTAGAAAAGGCCAATGACCCAATCGGTGGCGAGATGGCCATGTGGTCAGAGTCATTGGAGAGACAAATCCCACCATTGAAAAGTCAAAGTGGACAAGCGGGCCATCGGGGTGATATGGGATTTTGAGCCTCTTTGTAAAAAAGGTGAAAATTTAAAAAGTAACCCATAGCCCTAATTAGGCTATCAGTGAAAAATTCAAATCGAGCCCATATGGAAAAATTCAAAGGTGAAGCCCACCATTGAAAAGTCAAAGTGGACAAGCGGGCCATCGGGTAATTTTGGAAAATTAAACAAATTTCCAAAAGCAAAGTAAAAGTTATAGAATTCTCTGTGGCTCTGCCAAGGTCTCGGGCTCTTCATTGAAAATTCAAAGCAAAAGAAGAGGCCAGTAGAAGAAATTGAGTTTTGATCCTTTTTCTAAAAAAGTTTAAAATTTTGAGATAAGATCCACGACCCGTCTCCAACTGAACATGCCACGTGTCGTAGTGAAATCGAGCAAAGCGTGGGTCAGTGGAGAAAATTGAGTTTTTGAGCCTTTTTCCAAAAAATGCTAAAATGTTAAGAAAAGGGTCATGATCCCATTTCCAATAAGAATGTGCCACATGTCTAAGTTAAAAAGTCAAAGTGGGGCTACGGGCCAATTTGTTCCAAATTTCCAAATCTCACAAAAAATTAAAAAATTCAAAGGGATTCCCCCGTAACCGCTCTAATCCCTTCCTACCATGTGGATGGCCCAATTTCAAAGTTAGAGGAGCAAATCAAATGTAATAGTTTCTTTGCAAGATCTAGTTTTTAACCTGCCATGAGTGTTTTCTTCACAATAGAGGAATTTGAAATGACATTGAGGATTTGTGAAGTTGTAATGGTTTCTTGTGAAGAATATGATGGATTATCAAGCCATTCCAAAGAGCTGGTGATTGATTTTGAAAATACCAGAGTGCTCTGTACCTGGAAAAGACAAAAATGCCATTCTTCTTCTATTTTCTCTTCTTCCTTGAATTTATTCCATTCTCAAGCTATGTACAAACTCTGCTCGAGCTTCAATAATAAAAGAAGAATTTTTTTCCTCTTTGATTGAGGAATTAATTGGTACTTTGCGACCAATGAGTTTCATTCGGTCTTGTAGCTTCTCCTACGGATTTGTTTTTCTTCTGACTATAAATGCATGTAAATGAAATTTCTAATTAATGTGTGTGGGCATCTGATATTCTACTCACAACATTAGTTTCTCCTACCTCTATTCTCACTCCCTTTCCCCTTCTCAGACAAAGTTTCTTCTATAGTTAGAAATTGCTAGCTTTTCCACAGGGTTAGTGGAGTGCTCGTGTTGGATTTATGGTCAAAAGGCCACCATTGAAATCCACTTTTTCACGCATGCACATATAAAAGCTACACCATTCAAGTAGAGGGACTTAGATTCCCATAGTGTTGGATTGAAACCCACCAATTTTTCCACAAGACAAATTTTCTTGCCAACACCATGATAGTCTTGTATGATAGTGGGTGCATTGCTTTGGGAAAACCAAATAGAGAATGTGATTCTCACTTCGTGCCACTCTAAAAGGCTATCATGATGTGTTTCCCACTAATGTGTTGCGGTCCTAAGCAAGTTATAGCTGAGCATCCCTCTTCTCTCAATCTCATTTTCCACTAGGTCTCCATCTCTTGTAATAAAACATTAGAAGTAGCCCCTCCAGAGTAACTTGGCAACCTATTTCCTCCCATGTTATTGATTGAGCATGCCTTTGTCAATCCTATAATAAATTCTCTTAACTATCATCCAATTAACTCATAAGTCTCGTACGCCTAGTCTTCACATGCCACACTAGTTATATCACTCATGGAATGAGCATGTTCAAACTGAATAAATCCTTCTGTAGGGTGAATCACCTCAGGGTCCCTGATAGAGCACTCATAAATCCTATCAATAAATTCTTTTCCCAAGGGATCAGTATAGGGTGTTGACTTTCCATCGATCAAGGGGATGATAACCCATTCTTCCTTGTTGTAAAAGCTTATGTATCCCTTGTTGGACCATAGGTCAAAATTGTTCTTATATCACCAATGGCACCCAAGTAATGCTTGAAAATTGTCTGCCTCAAATAGAGCCAAGAATTTGAAATCCCCAGTGAGCGTTTCTCCTTGGATAGTGATAACAACATCCTTCAAGACACCAATGGGCATTGCCTTTATCTTGTTAGCCATATACAACACATTTAAGGATGGTTGTAATGGGGGCCTTCTCATTTGATTCCATGCGTCTAGAGTGAGGACATTGACCTCTATGCCTATGTCAATGAGAATATTGATCAAAATACACCCATCCACAACAACATTTATGGTAATATCCTTATCATAGTCAAGGTTGTGGGGAGAAAGGTTAGCATGTAGAATGTTCCTTTCATGCTCTTCTCTGGCGTGTGGCACCTTTTCCTATAATCATACCCATAGAAAAGGAATGATATTCTCTTTCCTTAACATCTTGCATACTTCCCTAACCTCATCCAGATCCTTCTGTGGAGCCTCAACACTCTTTCTTTGCTCTAAATTCCTTGATTTATCCTTTAAGCACTAAATCTCTCTTTGTAGGCTTTGAATTACATCCATGGTCTCTTAATACACCTCCTTCTGATGAGTAGGGTCTAGATACTTTCCATGTACCACATCTTCTCTAATAACCAATGGTATCTACCTTGGTACTTCCCTTGTGCACGCAACCTCAACTCACGTTGTAACTAGTATATGCTCTAGCTCTGACTCACACACCACCCTTGTCATCCATTGTGAATCAACCTTCTTTACGCTTACCATATGAATCCTTTGTCCTTTTGGTGTTGTTGGCTCATATGTTGAAATATCTTTAGGAACTCCTTATACTTGTGCTTCTTTCCACACTAAAAGCATTCTAACCAGTGGGAATTCACGCTTATAATGCTCCATAGACCCAAAATTGTAGCAGGTTTGAGATGGGAACTCACTTCTTCCTCCTCCATAGTTAGCATGACCACAAAATACTCCTAGTAAACCTCTTCCACGTGCCCCTACATCTACATGCCCTTTATAGTGATGACCATCATCCTTGGAATTGTTTGTGAGGTTGGTTTGGTGCACACAAATATTATTGACATCATGTATATTGTCAATCAACCTATAATCCTTGGTGTCATGAGTAGTTGAGGTGTAAATATTTCAATAACAAGACACATTTTTATAGATTGTTCCTTACAGTAGTGAGCACCTACTTACATCATGATCTCCTAGCAAATCTAATAGTCCACAATCATGGCGCGTACTAATCTCTATGGAAAAATTTCCTTCATATGCTCTCTACCTCACAATCTATGCACCATAGGACACTGTGAGTCTCATGCACCGAGTTTGTAGATAGCTTCTCCATCTACTTCACCATTGTAGAAATATGAGCTTTAAGAAAAGGGCTAACACCGGTATCCACACTTCCAATAGCCTCAGTGCATAAGGTATCCTCCAAGGCCTCATGTGGGTTTGTGAAAGTCTTGTGCGAAAGTGATTTCCTAAAAGGTGTTATCAACCCTCCAAAAACCACCGAGCATGTTGAGAAGGATGAATTATTTAAGACAATTTTGTATAGACAAAATTGAAATGCGCATCGTACTCCTACACACTCTCTGCCATACCTTGTTAAATCTCCTTCAGTATGCTAATGATCTTATGTTGAAACTTAGGGATATGAAATTCATCTAGGAAGGCATTCCAAAGAGTGGTGTAATCCACCAATATTTGATGGGGGTCATACTTTTGGTACCAACTATCCACCTCATGTAGCCAATAACGAGGCTTGAATTGGTCGCACATATTGTTCCCAATGTCCCACTTAACTATACACCAATGGTTTGTGATGTTTCACCGCTACCGGATGTGTGTCCCATGTTGCTTCAAGACGTGATAGCCAATATTTTTTTTGTACCCAAACTTTTCCTAAATGTCATTCTAGAATATATTCCTCCAAACATAGTAAATGATTGTACAACCATGGATGTGCCAAAATAAAAGTTATACCTCCTTGGTGTTGATCATTCACTTCCACCAATTCATCTTGGGTTAGTAATAATTATCTCTAGATTTGGAAAACTAAGCACTAGGGGTTGGTCACGGGTGGATTCAGATGCATGTGAAGGATATCCTTTCTCCAAGTGATGAAATATAATCAAAATATGAATGGGTATCTCTCCCACATTTTCCAAGATGGGGTAGCACAGACTACTCGGGCTCCACATCCTCTGTGTGAACCTCAATTCCTTCCCACAATGTCTACCTCCATAGATCCATCATTCCTACAACCTCATGTTGTCTAGCCAACTCCCTTTCCCGTGCTTCACTATACTTGAGTCATCTCTCTTCCCTCTCCTTTTCTTCCATAAGGTTTTCCATCTTCCTCCACCCTAGCTTCCTCACCCAATGCTCAGAAGAAGCTTAGCCAGCCATAGGAAATGCTTCCAAACTTAGTGTAATGATCAAGATATTTATGGCTAAGGGGATAACATGTAAAAACAATCCTCTAGGATCCCTTAGGAGCTCAAACTCTAAAACCTACGGAAAAGAATACGTAGAAATAGTGTATTCTAGGGCATAATTGGTTAGCAATCTTCTCCATCAATGATCAATAACACATGTCCAAATTAGATCAACATCCTACATCCTCTGATATTCATCTTGGGTCCACACATGAGATATATAATACTAACTTGATCTATATGTGTACGTAGAAAGATATTCATATAACTCCACTGGAAAACAACAAAAGAAGGTATCATACAACTCATGATACAGGTGCTTTTCTACCCATCTACATGCATCAAACTCAAGTATAGTACTAAATCTCTGAGAAAAATCATCCTCTGTGCTTTTAAACCATGCTTTGACACTGTCCAAGGTAAAGCACTTTTTCATCATGCATCATTCTCACAAAATTTTTGAAAAGAGGTCATGACAACAAAACCAAGATGTAGTCATTTTTATGTTTAATACAACTTTCTAACCCCATGTGTGCCATCCTATCACCCAGTGGGCACTGGGCACTCACCCATGGCATGCATGGCTACCTAGCCCCTCCTTTATGTGAGAAGGTTCTTCCATTGATGGGGATGGTTTACAGAATGAGAATACATTTACTTAGTTAAAAGAAAAGTGGAAGGGAAACTTACAGATCCACATATTAATGTATTAAATGAGCTAAGCATCTATGTAATAAGCATGATGAATCATATTTGAGTCCTGAAAGTCACACAAAAAAGGGTTTACACCCTTAAACATGATATACAGAACAAACCCTTAGATATATATTCATTTAGAGTGATTTTGGTAGCCACATTATAATAAAAAGGTCATCACAAACCATACATTTCAAAAGACTAGGACTCATCTCTTACAAATATCCCTGGTATGATATTCTAATTATGACTTCCTAGTTCATCCCTTCTTACAGACTCTAATGCCATACAAAGGCTTATCCTTCATATCCATTAACACTAAGTTCTCTAAATCCTAGCATGATTGCAACATTCAGCTACTCAACATCTTAATTTCTATACAACCTCTTTTCTTCTCCCACCTATCACTTGATGTCTTTCTTTATTTTCGAGCATCTCTCTTTATAGTTTCATCATCCATTAGCATGCCTTCTCTCTTGAAAAAATCACATGTAAGGGGTCGATGTGGTCCTCCAATGGTGTATTCTTATCCCATTGTGAACCCTAAACTCTTTGAAATGATGTCTTTCAAGAATATTCCCTATGTGGAATATCCTTTTCTTGACCTCCAAGGTTCTAGGATGGAACCTTATCCACTCAGCATGCCTAGTTAGGTCACATTTTTCCTCAAGTTCCTTAAGAATGCCAAATATGGCTAAGTTCTATAAAACCCATGTTCCAACTTCTTCACATGCTCTGGTTTCTCCAAAACCCTTCTTAAACCTTTGTCCTACGCACTTCTCCCCACATGCCCTTCCCTTTATTGGTCCCCTGTGTGCATGTGCCTTTTGGTACTTAGCCAATATACAAGGCCCAACACCACCCCAGACTAAGTTTTTTCTCCATCCTCAGAAACATACTGCTTCTTCAAAGAATAAAGAATGGTGGGACTTAGAAAAATTGAATGAAGAATAAAAGAATGGAAGAATGGAAGAATGAATAATGGAATAACTTGCTACTCTTTGTAAGAGGAGTGGGAAATCCTTCCTTATTGTCACATTAATCTTCTCCCAGGAATCCACTTCACCCTATGTATGATGAATTAGGTCACCCACTAGAGTGCTCACCTCTTTAAAGCTTAATGCGTCACCCATAACATTCACCATATCTACAATTCCTTCTAACTACTTGCTAAGGTCATCCAATGCATCCATTCGTGGGTGATCTGGGGATACAAATCTTTAAGTGGTTCTTAATTAAACCACGTAAGGCTTCAATCACTTCCATCTTCTTCTCAACCTTGTCTAGGATTATATCATGCTCTACCTTGTTTCCCTTATTATTCTCCTAGAATTATTTCAAATTTGCCTCATGTGTAGCAACTAGTATGCTTACCACTGTCTCTGTCGGTGTAGTTATCATACGTGAACTCAACCATTCATGTGGTGGTTTACATAGTGGTAAGGAGCTTGGAATATTGTGTAACTTTCTCCCTAATATTCTACTTCTCTTCCTCCTTCTAGCATGCCAATGCCTTTGTTGTTGATTCTAATGCAAGTGGTTGTCTCTTTATGGTAAGGATACAAAGTTAATTCTTCTAATAATTACAAGGTTGACTTGTATTTCTACTCAAGTGGGGCTAGGTCTTGGTGTTTCAATATTATGGAATCTATAATCATCTCTATCTTCTTGTACACCTCATGAACCTTCCCCTTCTCCCCCTTATCTCACACCTTAGTTGTGTGTTGATAAACTCTTCTTACTTTAGATTCTTTCTCTTCTCAATGATTTATTCATTCTTCTTCTCCAGTTCCTCCTCCAAAACCATTACTCTATTATTCTGCGCAAAGAGTCTCACCTCGACCTCCCCGATAGCTTGTTGAGTGCATTGTAAACTTTCTCATCTAATAGCTACCGAGAATTCACTAGAGGGTTTACTACCTTGGAATATGTTATTTTCATCAACGCCCCTTGGTTGACCTTGAATTCCATCTCATCAACATGGGACTCAAAATCCCAAGATAACATCTTTCTTGTATGTGGGTATGTTCCTTCTTCTTCAAATGAAGAGCATGCAAGGAGTTGGTTAAAGGGCACTATAATTTTGAAATGCACACGTAGTACCTTAGTAGGATCATTGATATAACTCATTCCTTGATTCGGTTCCATTACCACACCCTTTCCTCCTATGTGCGCTACCTTAGGAAAGCTTACCTTGAGGCTGGGATATCCATCCATGCTTCCATATTAATTCTCAATGCTTTTAATCTCTATTTCCTTAAGAATTTTACTATTCCTACTACCTCCCTTTCTACGACATTGTCTATTTTATCCTTGGTGAGGCTTGGGGTCCTTTGATCCTTAGTGTTTACCTCCTCACTTTCCCCCTTGCCTTGAGTGCCTTCTTCTTCCCCATCCTTCTCCTCATTCCCTTCCCCATCTAAGTCTTGTACATCATACATGGGATGGTCTTGAGCCTCTTTGCACTTGTTTTCATCCCTATCACTCCCGTAAGCTTCTAGGATATCCATTTATTTTGAGTCTACCTTTCTACTACCTTCTTCTTCTTCTTGGCCAGTGATTCTAGTCTAGGAGATTATTCTTTCTCTTCTTCTTTAGGTGACTCCTTCTTTCGCTGGCCACTCTTCTTTCATAGGGGGCACCTCTTGCTCCCTGCTCCTCCTCTTCAGTGTCTTATCCTTTTCTTCTACATGGGACTTCTTCCTCCATGCATATGTGGTTAGCCTTACATATGTGTAAACTCCATATATCACATAGACCATTTTCCCCTTCTCTTTCTCCATGCATGCATGCTAAAGCTGCACCTCTTCCGACTCTTCCTCATCAAAGTGTGGTATCCTCCACCATGACACTATCTCCCATCATAAGGTCCTTAATAACCTAAAAATACCTATCTAATGATGGTTTAGTACTCCGATATTTAAAATCTTGAAAGAGGTCAGCCATCAACTCGTCTAAATTTCCTATTGATTGGCGCATCTTAGAGTGAATATACCATGAGCACACACAACCTTGTAAATTAGATTACAACTTATGCACCCATAAGAAAGGTGAAAAGGATTTTATGCCTTCCATCTAGGATTTCTAACATGTTTGGACAAGGAATGAGGTGGGTTCCTTCCCATGATAGTCTTGTATGATAGTGGGTGCATTGCTTTGGGAAAATAGAATAGAGAACATGATTCTCACTTCTCACCACTCTTAAAATCTATTGTGATTTGTTTCCCACCAATGTGTTGTAATTCCTAGCAAGTTTAACTGAGAATCCCTCTTCTTTCGATCTCATTTTTCCATTGGGTCTCCATCTCTTGTAAGAAAACATCAGGGTTGGCCCCTCCAGAGTAACTTAGAAACTTCTTTCCTCAGGTGCTTGACTGAGCATGCCTTTTTCACTCTTGTAATAGAGCCTCTTAACTATCACCCAATTAACTCATAAGTCTTGTGTGCCCAATTTTCACATGCCACACTAGTTGTATCACTCATGGACTGAGCATCTTCAAAATGAATAAACACTTCTATAGGGTGAATAACCTCGGGATCCCCGATAGAGTGTAGATAAATCCTATCAATAAATTATTCTCCCAAGGGCTTAGTATAGGGTGTTGACTTTCCATCAATCAAGGGGATGATAAACCGTTCTTCCTTGTTCTCAAAGATTATGTATCCCTTTTTGAAATTTAGGTTAGCATTGTTATTATAGCACCGGGAGCACCTAAGTAATATTGGAAAATTTTCCACCTTGGCTAATGCCAAGAATTCAAAATCCTCAATGAAATTTTCCCCTTGGATAGTGATAACAACATATTTTAAGAAAACAATGGGAATTGTCTTTGTCTTGTTAGAAATATACAACACATTCGAGGATGGTTGTAATGGGGGCCTTCCCATTTGATGTCATACATCTAGAGTGAGAACATTGACCTTTGCACCCGTGTAAATCAGAATATTTCTCAAAATTCACCCATCCTTAACAATATTTAAGGTAATCTCCTTATCATAGTCAAGGTTGTGGGTAGGAAGGTTAGCATGTAGAAATTTCCTTTTGTGCTCTCGCTCCGACGTGTGGCACATTTTCTTATAACCATTCCCCTAACAAAGGAATGATATTATTTTGCCTTAACATCTTACATACTTCCCTGACCTCATCTAAATCCTTTTACGGAGCCTCAACACTCTTCCTTTTCTCTAACTTCCTTGATTTCTCCTTTAGGCACTAAATCTCTCCTTGTAGGCTTTGAATTACATCCATGGTCTCTTGATACACATCCTTCTTTTGAGTAGGGTCCATATACGTTTGATGTACCACCTCTTCTCTAATGACCAGTGGTCTCTTCCGTACTTCCTTACATGTGGAACCTCAACTCGCATCATAACTAGTACGCTTCTAGTTCTGAATCACATGCCACCCTTGGCATCCATTTTGAATCGACCTTCTTTATGCTTACCATTCCAACACCTTGTCCTTTTGGTGTTACTAGCGCATATGTTATAATTGCTCTGGGAAATCCTCATACTTGTGCTTCTTTCCACACAAATAACATTATAATGAGATCTAGGCGTTCACACCTAGAGTGCTCCATAGACCCACAATTGTAGTAGGTTACACATGGGAACTCACTTCTTCCTCCTTCGTAGTTACCATGACCACAAAATCCTCCTTGTAAACCTCTTCCATACGCCCCTCCATCTGCACGCCCTTCATAGTGACGACCATCATCCTTGGAATTGTTTTCAAGGCTAGTTTGGTACACACCAATATCAATGGCATCATGTATATTTTCAATCAAAATACAATCCTTTGTGTCATGATTAGTTGAGGTGTAAATATTGCAATAGCAAGACAAATTTTTAAGGATCACTTCATTGTAGTAGTGAGAACCTACTTGCATCATGATATCTAGAGAAAATCTCATAATCCATAGTCATGGCACATACTAATCTCTCGTGGGAAACTATCCTTTATATTCCCTCTACCTCACAATCCATGCACCATAGGGAAATGTGAGTCTCATGTGCCGAGTTCACGTAAAGGTAATTTGAGCTTCAAGAAAAGGGGTAACACTAGTATCCACACTTCCAACAACCTCAACATGCGCAGTAATCCTTTAAGGCCTCAAATAGGTCTATAAAAATATTCTCGTGAAAGTGTTATCCTAAAAGGTGTTATCAACCATCCAAAAAACCACTGAGCATGCTGAGAAGGATGAATATCATAAGACAATTTATGAAGTGGTCACGCCTAGTGTCCCCAACATCCCACTGAACTACACACCAATGGTTTGTGATGTTGCACCACTACCTGATGTGTGTGCCACACCACTTATAGATGTGATACCCAAGCTTTGTGTACCCATATTTTTCCTCAATGTCATTCTAGACAATATTCCTCCAAACAAAAGAAATGATTGTGTAGTCATGGATGCGTCGAATAAAAATTTATACGTCCTTGGTGTTGATCGGTCACTTCCACTAATTCCAATTGGGTTAGTAATACTTCTCTCTAGATTTGGAAAACTAAACACTAGGGGTTTGTATCTAGGATTATTTAGATGTGAGCCGACGACTCTCCTTTCTCTAAACAACGAAATATCATCAGAAGATGAAGGGGTCTCTCTCCCATGTTTTCCAATATGGGGTAGCATAGATTTCTTAGGTTCTATGTCCTCTGTTTTAAACTCAATTCCTTCCCAAAAATTCTTCCTCCATAGATCCATCACTTCTACAATCTGCGTTGTCTAACCAAATCCTTTTCCCATGCTTCACTATACTTGAGTCATCTCTCTTCCCTCTCTTTTTCTACCACAAGTTCCTCCATCTTCCTCCACCCTAGCTTCCTTTTCTAGCACTCAAAATAATCTTAGCTAGCCATATGAAATACTTCTAAATTAGGATCTTTATGGCTAAGGGGATAAAACGTAAAATGATCCTCTAGGCTCCCTTAGGAACTCAAACTCAACAACCTCTAGACAAGAATACATATAAATAGTGTATTCCATGGTATAATTGGTTAGTACTCTGATGATAAACAACATTTGTCCAAGTCAAATCAACATATTGCAACCTCTCGATATTCATCTTGAGTCCACACGCAAGATCTATAATACCAACTTGATCTAGATGTGTACATGGAAATCCATTCATACAACTCCACTAGAAAGAAACAAAATAAGGTCTCATACAACTCATGATATAGGTTCTCTTCTACCCATCTACGAGCATCAAAATTAGGTCCAGTACTAAATATTTGAGAAAACTCATCTTCCATGCTTTTAAAACTTTCTTCAACACTGTTCAAGGTCAAGTGATTTGTCATCACATATCATTCTCACAACATCTTCGAAAAGTGGTCCAAATAGCAGAACCAATATGTAGTCATTTTTATGTACCCTTAGTACAACTTTATAACCCCATGTGTGCGCAAAACCTATCAGCTAGTAGGAATTGGGAACTCACCCAAGGCATGCATGGACGCAGAGCCCTCCTTTATGTGAGCATTGTGAGAAGGTTCTGCCATTGATGGGGGATGGTTTGTAGAATGAGAATACATTTACTTAGTTAAAATAAAAGTGGAAGGGAAGCTTACAGATCCACATATTAACATATTAAATGAGCTAAGAATATATGTAATAAGCATAATGAATCAGACTTGATTCATGAAAGTCATACAACAAAAGGGTTTACACCCTTAAAAATGATATAAAGAACAAACCCTTAGATATATATTCATTTAGAGTGATTTTGATAGCCTCATTACAATAAAAAAAGGTCATCATAGAACATAATTATCAAAAGACTAGGACTCTGTTGATTATTTTATCATTGATGTCAAAGGTACAACACTAGTGTTGATATAAATATTGAGGTTTGAATATTATCTTAATATTCAATTTTACAACATTAGTGTTCGTAAAATATTTATCCATGTCAAAATTAGTGTGATGTCAAAATTTGAATATTTTAATATTCAACATCACAAAGCAATCCTATGACACATGGTGGGATGTGTAATGGATAATTTTTTAATGAGGTACATTTAAAATTAATGTTACTTAATGCATGATAAATTTTTGAATTAAAAATGGGAGTTACATTTGCATTAGTGATGAGTTATGACATGGAGGAGTTACAAATTGATTCTAAAATCATGGAGGAGTTAAAAATTGAAGTCAAAAAGAGAATATATCCTTATGGGGTGGATTTTTTCATTTATGGAACATTAAGTACGTGTAATGGAAGTTGGTCATGTGTATTTATTGAAAAATATGAGTTACACTTGACCATGAAAAAGAATATTGCTATTTAGAGAAAATATTCATTTTTTTGTAACCGCCAAGTGATGTGGCTTCCTCATTCCAAATATGGCACATTTTTAAAGTAAATTTGACCATGGTATGGGCACATGGTTTTAGGAAACCACAAGTGGTTTTTCCTCTCCTTCTTCCTATATAAACAAGTGTTGTGTGCACATTTTCTGTGTGTGAAAAGAAAGAGCATTTTTTTAGAGTGATATGTATGTGAAGTTATTATTGTAAATCTCTTAAGTGAGTATGATTATGTGAGAGAGAAAATAAAGAAGGAGAAATATTATTGATTTGTATTGCATATTTTCTGAAGTGGGTGCTTTGGATTGGGGATTGGTGTCTCCAGAAGTTGGTGCTTTGAATAAGAGATTGCAAAGTAAATGGTGTTTGCATTCAAGGGCTGAATTGATGTTTGGATTGGAGATTGGTGTCTTACGTGAGTGGGTTCTCATACTTTGTAAGCACTATTTTATTTCAGCTGGATTTGGATAGTATATCCAAGTAGTCTCCTTTTGTAGGATGTAGCCCATACTTAGGTCAACCATTGTATATACGGTGTTATGTGTATTTGATTTATGCGTGTGCTCTCATTTATTTTAAGATTTGAATATCTTATTTAGTGTAAAAAATAATTTATTAAGTTGGAGAAAATTTTAAATTATGGAATACTGATTCACCCCCCTCTCAGTATTCCCATGCTTCTAACAATTGGTATCAGAGCAGGTTCCTTCTGTGTAGCTTAACAACTAGAAGGTAGATTAGAAAGCACAATGGAAACTTAGGAAGGATTCTCCACAAACAAAGCTCCGCTATTTGATGGATCAAACTATGCCTTTTGGAGCATAAGGATGTGGACCTACTTGAATTCTCTTAGACATGATATTTGGTAGTCAATTGAGAATGGCTATATGATACCAACAACTCCACCTACAGATCAGGCTGGTAAGAGACAATGTGAAAATAATGCTAAAGCTATGAATGCTATTTTGTGTGGTGTAGCAGATTCAGAGTTTGTAAAGATTATGCTTTGCAAAACTTCCAAGGAGATGTGGGATAAGCTCAATAGTTTATATGAAGGAGATTCAAAGGTAAAGATGGAAAAGCTTCAGACACACAGAAGAAATTTTGAGAGTCTAAAGATGAAGGAGGAAGAGAACATTACAACATATTTACTCCATGTGGATGAGACCGTAAACATGATAAAAGGCTTGGGTGAAGAGATGGAAGACCCAATAATAGTACAAAAGGTATTAAGATCTCTACTTCCTATATTTGATGCTAAAGTTTCACCTATTGAAGAACTTAAGGATCTAGATAAAATGAAAATGGATGAGTTATATGGAATACTCACATCTTATGAGATGAGAATAGATCCAGATATGCAAAGAATTTGCAGAGGAGATGCGAAGGAGTTTGAGATGTATATGCTTGGTGAGTTGTATTACTTTCTTGGTTTGTAAATTCAATAGTCTAGTCGAGGAATTTGTATTTCACAAACCGGGCATATAAAGGAGATGTTGAAAAAATTTAGAATGGAATATTGCAATCCGGTTAGTAAACCCATGATTACAAGTTGCAAGTTAAGTAAGAATGATGAGTCTTCGATGTTAATTAAACCTTGTATAGGTCCATGATAGGAAGCTTGTTATATACCACAACATCTAGACCAAATATTATGCAGTGTTGTCATTGGATTAGTTACATGGTTTCAGGCTGCACCAAAGGAAACTCATGTAGCAACAGTGAAAAGAATTTTTAAATATTTGAAAGGTACGTTAGATTATGGTTTATGGTATCAAAAGAGTGGTGATTTCACTCTTACAACATTCACAGATGTAGATTGGGTAGGAAGTATTGATGATAGGAAAAGTACAAGTGGGGAAGCTTTTTATCTTGGTGATAGATTAGTGTCATGGTTCAGTAAGAAACAGACCTTAGTTTCATTATCTACAGTAGAAGCAGAATATATTGCAGTAGTGACATGTTGTACACATGTGCTTTGGATGAAACAAACATTGAAGAACATAAAGGTAGATTATGAGCATCCTATTTCCATTTTTTGTGACAATACAAGTGTTATTAACATCTTGAAAAATATAGTCATGCATTCTAGGACAAAGTGCATTCCCATTAAGTATCACTTCTTGAGAGAGAAAGTTACAGATCAGCAGGTGAAATTGGAATATGTTGGAACTAAGGATCAGATTGCTGATATATTTACAAAACCCCTACCAAAGGAATATTTTGAGTCACTCAGACAAAATTTAGGAGTGATTCCTATCACTCTTGCTCATTGACTATCTCATGGGGAGTATGGACATAGGGGGAGCTCCACATTGCATTATCTTCAGCTCCAGTACAGCTTCAAGAAATTGGTTTAGTTATCCATTTTCCATTGATGTCAAAGGGTGAGAATTTTCACATGGGGAGAGTTGCATAGAATAAGTACAGTGCATGGTACAAAAAGAGCTCAGAGGTAGAAAATTGGATTTCATAGCAAACAGGTTCTCACAAATAATTTTAGCAGAGGTTTTCCATCAATGACAAAGGGGGAGTTTGTTGAGTATTTTTCATTGATGTCAAATGTACAAAATTAGTGTTCATATAAATATTGAGGTTTGAATATTATCTTAATATTCAATTTTACAACATTAGTGTTCGTAAAATATTTATCCATGTCAAAAATTAGTCAAAATTGTGATGTCAAAATTTGAATATTTTAATATTCAACATCACAAAGGAATCCTATAAAACATGGTTGGATGTGTAATGGATAATTTTTAATGAGGTAAATTTAAAATAAAGGTTACTTAATGCATGATAAATGTTTGAATTAAAACGGGAGTTACATTTGCATTAGTGATGAGTTATGACATGGAGGAGTGACAAATTGATTCTAAAATCATGGAGGAGTTAAAAATTGAAGTCAAAAAGAGAATATATCCTTATGGGGTGGATTTTTTCATTTATGAAACATTAAGGACGTGTCGGGAAGTTGGTCATGTGTATTTATTGAAAAATATGAGTTACACTTGACCATGAAAAAGAAAATTGCTATTTAGAGCAAATATTCATTATTTTTGTAACCGCCAAGTGATGTGGCTTCCTCATTCCAAATATGGCACATTTTTAAAAGTAAATTTTCCCATGGTATGGGAACATGGTTTTAGGGAAACCACAAGTGGTTTTTCCTCTCCTTCTTCCTATATAAACAAGTGTTGTGTGCACATTTTCTGTGTGTGAAAAAGAGAGAGAATTTTTTTAGAGTGATATGTATGTGAAGTTATTATTGTAAATCTCTTAAGTGAGTATGATTATGTGAGAGAGAAAATAAATAAGGAGAAATATTATTGATTTTTATTGTAAATTTTATAAAGTGGGTGCTTTGGATTGGGGATTGGTGTCTCCAGGAAGTTGGTGCTTCAATTAGAGATTGCAAAGTCAACGGTGTTTGCATTCAAGGGTTGAATTGGTGTTTGGATTGGAGATTGGTGTCTTTTGTGAGTGGGTGCTCATACTTTGTAAACACTATTTTATTTCAGCTCGATTTGGATAGTATATCCAAGTAGTCTCCTTTCGGTGGATGTAGCCCATCTTGGGTGAACCATGGTATATCTAGTGTTGTGTATTTTATTTACGTGTGTGCTCTCATTTATTTTAAGATTTGAATATCTTATTTAGTGTAAAAAAATAATTTATTAAGTTGGAGAAAATTTTAAATTATGGAATACTTGATTCACCACCCCCATCTCGGTATTCCCGTGCTTCATGAGACTCATCTCTTATAGATATCCCTAGTATGATATTATAACTATGCCTTCTCGTTCATCCCTTCTTATAGACTATAATTCCATACGAGAGGCTTATTACATCCTTTAGAATCCTTAACACTAAGTGCTCTAAATCCTAGCACTATTGTAACATTTGTCTACTCAACATCTTACTTTCTATGCATCCTCTATTATATTCCCACCTATCACTTGATGTCTTTCTTTACATCTAAGCATCTCTCTTTATAGGTTAATCATCCATCGCCATGTCTTCTCTCCTAAAATGATTGAATTCCAAGTTTAATGTGGTCCTCCAATGGTGAATGCTTATCCCATTATGAGCCCTCTACTCTCTGTAATGATGTCTTTTGGGAATATCCTCTTTATGGAATGTCCTTTTATTGAACTCCAAGGTTCCAGGAGGCACCTTATCCACTCAACATGCCTAGTCGGGTTACTTTTTTCCTCAAGTGCCTTAAGAATTCCAAATATGTCTAATTCCTATAAACCCCATGTTCTTCCTTCCACGCGTGCTTGAATTTCTCCAAAACCCTTCTTAAACCTCTTTCCTATGCACTTCTCCTTGTGCACACTTCCCTTTATTGGTCCCACACATGTACCATCCTTTCGATACTTAGCCAATATTCAAGGCTAAACAAAATCAAAGGAGAAGGGCCTCTTCAAGCAACACAAGGAGTTCCAACATATTGAAATACATCTAACAGTCATGAAACAACTATAACACAAGCTCCAATTCATGAATTTGCAACGAAACATTGGAAATAGGTGTTTACCAATCATGTGTAGGAATATGCATGACCACCTCAACAATGAGAAAACTTATTCACACTTAAACATGGTCTCCAAATGTTGTTAAACTATATACAACATTATACAAAGAAATCCTTGATTGAATTTTCAAGAAGAATGATAAACATAATGTGAAACCCCGTTTGACAATTCAAAACATGTCTCATGCACAATTTTCAGACTTTATATTAAGGAGATCTCCCACGACACTTAGCAAAATCTAAAAATTTATTTTGGAAACAATGTCTTTTAACCTTATAGAAAATGATATGAAGTTATACGAATTTCAATCGGTCCATTTGAAATATTCGATAAGAAATGTGCCTTGGAAACCCTAAATCGGGGTAATGGGTTATGTAAAGATTTAGAGCCTATAAAGTTGAATTTGTCTCAAAAATTTGACTTGAATCCAAATATTCAATCACCTATAGAGTCATAAAAGTGTACTTCATCTCTTCAATATTTTGATAATTTGAATTTCTTCATATTTAAGCTCTAAGATTGTTGGGCTCCAAAATATCAGCTAAGTCCAAAAATGCGCGTGGGCACGTTGGTGCATGGGACATAATTGAAGAAGGGCACATGGGTTGAAGGCATGCAGGGAAAGGGTTATGGAAATATTTTTCATAACACATGGTGCATACACATAGGACAAAACAAGTTTTGTACTTAGCCACATTCGGCATCCCAGGCAACACATGAGAAAAGCATGAACCTTGTGGATAAGGTGTCAACTTGGCAACTATGGATCAAAAAGGGAATATTCCAAGAATATGATGGAATTTTCAGAAGAAATAATTTCAAAGAATGGAGATCTTGGATCTGGAAAAACATGCTTCTATGGAGGACCACTTCGACACTTGGCAACCAATTTATAACTTCTGGAAGGCATGGCGGTGGGTGCTAAGGCTATATATACAAGCTCCGATAAAATAAAAGGATATAGTTGAAGAGAGGCAAAGCCCTGTAGAAAATAGAATGGAGGGTGTTATGGCTAGGGATTAGGAGAGATTTGTGAGAAATGACACACTTAGAGGGATGGGTCTACATTTTCCTTGTAATATGATGAACATGGTATAGTTCTAATGCATGACTTAGCTCGCATAATTATATGAGGATCTGTTATGACCTCAAGGGATGTAATGTGGGTTATTAACTTTGATAGTATGAATATAATTCTCTGTTATAAATCATCTATGTTCAATAATTATGCATTTTCTTTCGCATGAATCATTTCCATGTGCTACTTGTTATTTCTCTCACCTGCATACAATGAGATGATAACTCCTAAGTTCATTAGAATGTGGTTTAGATATTTTTGTCTTGAATTTGATTATCTGTTCTAAGATGGTGCATTATAATAAAATCACATAAAGGAGAAACTCGGTTCTGCACATGACTTGGGTGAGTGCCCAACACCTATTGGGTGATAGGCCGATGCACATGGGATCTTCTTGTTATATGAAGGGTATAAAAATGACTACATCTTGGTTCCATTGCGATACTTCTTTTTGAAGTTTTTGTGATAAATGACATGCATCTCGTGTTCTGTGATGTGTGATGACAGAGTGCTTGACTTTAGAAAGTGTTAAAATATGGTTCAAGAGCATGAAGGATGAGTTTTCTCAAATATTCAGCACTGGACCTGAGTTCGATGCATGTAGATGGGTAGAAGAGAACCTATACCATGATCTATATGATACATTCTTTTGTTGCTTCCCAGTAGAACTATATGAATGGATTTCAACATATGCATCCAAATCAAGATGGTACTATAGATCGCACATGTGGACCCAAGATGACTATCAGAGGCTACAAGACATAGATCTAACTTAGACACATGCTATTAATCACTGGTGGAAGGGAGTCTTTGGCTAGTTACACTTTAAAATACACCATTTTGATGTATTTTTACCTAGAAGTTATTGAGTTAGATTTTCCGAGGGAGCTACACGGGATCATTTTTACATGCTATTCATTTGGATATGAAGATCTTGGTCATTACTTTGAGATTAGAAGCATTTCCCATGGCCGGATAAAGCTTCTCTGAGCACTGGGAGAGGAATATAGGGTGGAGAAAGATGGAAAAAATTTGCAGTTGAAAAGGAAAGGGAGGATATACGACTCAAGTAAACCAAAGCTCATGAAAGGGAGATGACTAGACAACATGAGGTTGTAAGTGTGATGGATATATGGAGGTAGATGTTGCGGCAAGGAGTTGAGGTTCACATGGATGACATCGAGCACGAGCAAGTATGTGCTACATCAACTTGGAAAGTGTAGGAGAGAGGCCCCTTTAGCTTCGATGAGAGTTCATTGTATGGGGAAAGAAGAGCCATTGGTGAGCATCTCGAACCCACCTAGTGACCAACCCTAGTGCTTGGTTTTCCAAATCAAGGGATAAGTATTGTTAACCTAGTTAGTATTGGTGGGAGTGACCGATCGACACCCAGGAGATATAAATTTTTTTTGAAACATCCATGGCTGCATGTTGGGTTTTAGATTTGCACTTGGAATGAAACCACAGTTAGGGGACAAGAAAGTCCTCCTCTTTAATGGGAAAGGTTCCCTTATTGAAAGTAGGGGAAAAAACTATGTACAAATACACAATATTTCATTCAATGGTGGTCTCTTGAAATGTGTTTTACGCATGGGAAGTTATTAATATGTGAGGATACAAGACTTGAAGAGAGGAGGGAGGCTGAAGAAGACAATACTTTACGGGAAAAGAGATGGAAGAGAAAACACTTATATGTATTGAGAAAATGAGATATAAAATAGAACCATTCACGTTTATAATAGGCACAATCCGTAGACTCAAAGTTCTTAAGATTGTATAAATTAGAACAAAAAGTTTATAAGCATGAAAGGATTGAATGATTCACATATCGAGCAAGAAGGAAATAGAAAATAGAGGAAAAAAGGAAAACATTTGTATTGATTTCTTCTAGTTTGAAGTTACAGTTTGAGAATATCAAAATTTCAACTTGTACAATGACTTCCAAAGCTCATGATATAACTCGTAAGATATGGTTATAACTTCCTTGATTAAACAATAAAAGTTAAAAATTCCTTGAGTAAACAAGAAATAGTTACAAATTATTCCAACCACTCATGCCCTTTCGAATTCTTGACTCGCAAAGAAACGTTAATGGTGGAAAAACCAGGTTTAAATTTACGACCATTACATTATTTTTCTAGTTAAAATATGGGCCACTCAATTTTCTTTTACAAATTTAAATATGGGCCATCCACATGGAAGGAATTGATTGGAGTGGGCCTACGAGCACCTTTTTCATTTGGTGGCTTTGAATCCATGCTATACTAACACGTGGAGAGCTCTACCGGTTCCTTTATACTTAGCCGAGTCGGGCTTATTTCTGCTTAACCCATGTCAACCCCTAGACATGTGGAGGGCTGGTGTTCATTTGAGTATCCATTTTAGAAATGCATCTTAAAAGTCTGTGCTAGGCTAATGTGTGTCTCCTTCCATCGGTCTTGGAATTTTCAATGGCTAACTTTGTCTCACCATTGACTTTAACCACATGGCAAGCTGGTGCTACTTGGAGACTGACCCTTTGATTTCACTTCTAAAATGGTATCATACGATGCATGTCTCCTTCCACCATTCCCGACATGGTGAGTTGGTGCTCATTTGAATATTGGCCCTTTGATTTCACTTCGAAATTCACTTTGTTGAGGCATGTGGAGGCTCCCACCAACCTTCTCATACTTAGTTAATTTCAATGATTGGCTCTCTCATTTTGGACCTAGGACACATGGAGGATTGGCACAAGTTTGAGAACTACCCCCATCTTTGACTCTTCTAGCTACACCGATGAGGCACGTGGTGTCATCCGTCGAGCCTTCCATACTTAGCGATTTTAGCTTATTCTACCTTTATTTTTTTTACGGTACATGCAAAAAGCCTGCGCTTATTTGAGGACTATCTCTTGGACCCTTCCCCTAGAGTTGTGATGTTTGGATGCATGGAGGCCTCTGCTATCACTTGAAACATGACCAAACTACATCCAATTAGATATGCCCATGTACTACCCATGGATGCTGAGGCAAAAATTGACAGGGGAAGATACACCCATCATTCTCGAATGTGGGAAGAAAATAAAAATAAGGGGAAAGAATCCACTATTATGCCTAACTTTTAAACTGTTCTCCATGAATGGGAAAACTACAAACAATTCCAGGCCCGATGTGATCCAATACTCCAAGGAACAGACTCAAAATTTTTGAAACTTGACTCCAAAAGAGGGGAATTTTGAGGGTGACAACAACTGGCTCTTTCTGGGGATGACTTGGCTTGGAACAAAGACACAAGGCAAGATCAAGAATTATAGATAACTCTGGGAAAGAGGACTAGTGCCTTATCCATTGGGAAATAGAGTCGAAAGAAAAACCAATACAAGGAAACACACACAAGATGAGAAAAATAAACAAAACAAAACAAACCAAAAGGGAAGAATAGAAACGAAACGCAAAGGAATGACCCAAAACCAAAACACTGTACAAAATATACAAAAGGATTGCCTAATCACTTAGGAATTGAACAACTTTAGATACTACCCACTATAAGGAAGTGGGAGAGGAGAACCATCCATGTAATTTAGATAAAAATAATTCTCTCTAGTAAAATGTCTGATTCTAAAAGGAAAATCCAAAGAGAATCAAACTTACCATGACTTCCTCATGGCTCATGTCTTTTGTCCCAAAGAAGCACAATGTCTCCCACTTGGAAAACTTTGGGTTTGGATTTCTTGTCAAATAAATCCTTCACTTTCAATTGATGAGATGTTATCCTATCAACCACTTGCAATCTTTCCTCATCAAGCTTCTGAAGGTACAAAATTCTCTTGTCCAAAGAGCTACTAAAACTCGAATCCTCAATGGTTTTCATCAGATGCAAGGCTAGAAATTCCATTGTGACTATTAGCTGAGCTTCCACAAAATACACCACTTGGAAGGGAGACATTCCAATTGCTCCCTTAGGTGTAATTATATCAACCCAAAGTGCATCATATAGCTTCTTATGCCAATTCTTCTTAGAATCATTCACAAGATTTCTAACTATGTTTACCAAGTTCTTGTTCATTGATTCTGCATGTCCATTCCCTTAGGGTTAGTAATCTAAAGAATGAGCAAGTGAGATACCATACCCATAGTAGAAGTCCATCATCACAACAAAAGAAAAGATGGAAGAATTGTCAATCATAATTTTTTTTGTGGTCCCAAATCTGATTAATATGTTCTCCTTAATGAAGTTGCAAACTACTTCAGAAGTAGTGCTCTTAACTGGGATGGCTTCCACCCACTTGGTGAAGTAATCTATGGTAGTCAACACATGGGTATGTCCAACACTAGAAGGTGGGTTAAGAGTTCCAATGAAATCTAATCCCCATTATTGAAATGGCTCTTCAATCACTACATGCTTGAGAGGCAAAGCAACCAACTTAGGTCTTCGAACAAACATTTGGCATGCTTCACATTTACCAACCCATTTTGATGCATCTCTAAACAAAGTGGGCTAATAATAACCAACACAAACTATTTTATGAGCTGTTATAGTAGAGGAGAAATGACCTTCACAATACTGGTCATGAAAAGTAGAGAACTTCTTTTTTGCTCCTTGTCTACACACTTCAATTACCTTCCATCTATGCCTCGTTTGAAAAAGAATTCTCCCATAGCACATATTGTGTAGACCTTAGTTTGATGGCTCTCTTATCTTTAGAACTCAAGTGAGATGGACACTCTCTATAGGTCAGAAAGTGAGCAATGTTAGCATACCATACATCTGTCAAACTGAGGAACAAAACAACAGGGACATCAACTTCATCTTTGGACAACTCCTTGACATCTCCCTCAACAATGAGTTCACATAGGCCCTTACCTTAAACTAGCTTTGTTGGCCTAATGTCAAGATCATACTCTTGTACCTTTTCTACCCAATTACCTCTCTTGGTTCCAAATTATTGCTGAGTAAGAAAGGATTTGATCATTGTATTAGGCACCAGTACCACAGAATGAGAATTAAGAATGTAAAACCTAAACTACTTGATAAATTTTACAACTACAAAATCATGTTTCTCCATCATGGTGTACTTAAAATCATGAGTTTTCAAGACATAACTCATGAATGTAATTGGGAGCTCATGATCTTTAACATTCTTCTGGAATAACACAACAGCTAGGGTATTTTCAGTGGCATAACAATGATAATGAAATATTTGCTAAAGTTAGGCACGCCAAGGCTAGAGTCTTTACAATAGCCTGTTTAATGTCCTCAAATAATTTCTTCCCTTCAAAGGACCAACCAAGAGTTTTCTTCCCTTGCATCATGTGAGAAATGATCATAGTAAGTTCTATAAATTTGGGGATGAATCTCCTTAGGAAATTGATCTTACCAAAGAAAGAATGGACACCTTTCTTACTTGATGGAAGAGGAATTTGTTGGATGGCCTGAACTCTCTCGGATCAATCTTGATCCCTTCCTTTGAAACAATGTGTCCCAATAGATTTCCTTCTATGACCAAAACATAGATTTCTTAGGTTTTAAAGAAATTTCATGCTCTCTACACTTCTACAATATTGTTTCAAGGTGTTGGAAGTGATATTTTATTTCTTTAGAAAACACTTGTCAAGTCATCCAAATACACAACAATACATTTCCCTTTCAAACTGCCAAAATCCAAGTCCATGGCCCTCTGGAAAGTAGCACCAACATTGATGAGACCAAATGGCATCCTCTTATATGAAAAGGTGCCCCAAGGAGTAGTAAAGGTAGTCTTATGTTGATCTACAGTATTCACCTCTACTTGATTGTACCCGAGAATCCATCTAACATAGATAACATCTCTCGAGCCCGTGACAACTTGTAATACTTGGTCCATCATTGGAAGAGGGTAGTTGTCCATCAAAGAACCCTGATTTAGATTTTTGAAGTCCACACAGATCCAGATCTCTGTTCTTCTTCCTGAAAGGCATTATATTAGCAATCCACATTGAATGGTGGATACGGAAGATGATCCTAGCCTTTAAAAGGTTTTGTATTTCTTGGAAAATTGTATCAGCTATCTTTGGATTATATTTCCTTTTCTTTTGTTTGAAGGGTTTGATCCTAGGCTTAAGAGGAATGAAATGTTGCATTTCTTTAGGCTAAAAATCCTTAAGATCATCATAAGAGTAAGCCAGAACATCAACATACCTTTTCAACAGATTCACCACCTTCTTTTTCTCTTACTGAGTACAGCATTTTCCAATATTGACCATTTTGGGATCATCAAGACTCCCAATATTGACTTTCTCAGTCTCATAGATTATTGGGCTCCTTGGGAAACTTTAAAATTCATATATCTATCATGTTTATCAAAAAGATCCTCCAAACTCACCAGCCCTTTAGGAATTTTGTTGCCTTTCAGTTTGATGCATCCATCTTGATCCATCTCTTCTTTGACACCCTCTTCATTTGATGAAACACACTATTTAAGAAGATTGTCATTTCCTTCAAAGTAAAATTGATCAAAGTTGTCTCTGAGCTCCAAGAAAGAAATCAAATGCTAGTCATCATTGAAAACTTGCCAATTATTTACATTTTCAGGCACACTGGGTCTATGGATCATCTCAATGGTGAATTTATCTTGAGGGAAATTGGGATGAGGAATCAACAAGGACCCTGAAACAACTAGAGAGTCATCCTAGTGTTCCTTTCCCATGTCACAACTTTAATGGAAAAATCATCAAGGAATTGAATGGAATCCCAAACCAGATTCCTATAGTGCTTCAACCTTCTATTATTTACCTGATAAAGGTCTCTAAATTTTTTTACCTATATCTCTGCATCTCCATGAGCAAGAAGGTTCTTCACTCCCATCTCCTTCACCATGCTCCACTTAAGAATGAGGGCCTCATACTCAGCAGTATTATTAGTATTTTCAAGCTGAAATTTGAAGGAGAAAGGATGAACCTTACCCCCAGGAGAAATGAGCACTATACCAACTCTAGAACCAGCTGAAGATTAACTTCCATCAAAATCCAAAGTCCACACATCATTAGGATCAAGAAAAATCCCTTTAGTAGACGTGTCTCCTCTTGCGACATGATCATGTAGTTCCCATGCCCAATGCCTGCATAAATTATTTGAGCTTTAGGATAATCTATCTTTTGCAAAATATACTCTACTTGTTTCTTAGGTAGAAACTTCTTCATCTTCCCATTGATAGGGATCAAGGCATGTGACCAATCCATTTGGATTTCCCCTTCTACCTCCTTACAAAAATTTATACTTAGTGACATCCCATAAGAAGGAGGAATATCAGCTACCAAAATGGTGGCTAAGACCCTTTTCTCTGGGAAAGTAGCAAAATCTACTTGTGCATCTTTAATTTTGCCAACCAAAGGTACTTTCTTACTCTCCATGGAATAACAGGAACCAAAGGTATGTGTTAGGGTTAGACCCAAAGCATGGGCTACCTTTGCAGGAATTACATTATCTGATGCTCCTGAATCTATGACACAATTATTGAGTTTATGGCCAGCTATGAGAAGGGTCACATAGAATGGTTCAATTTTCTCATTAGGGGAAGTGACTGTAGCCATAAGGCTTGATTGAGGTGAGGAAGAGGGAGTGGGAAAAAGGCCTTTAGAAGAATGGGATGGGGTTTTAGATTTAGAATTTACAAAGTTAACCATTTTGGAAAAGGATTTAGGATGGGTTTGATAGAACTCTACCTCAAAAATCTGAATCTTGGTCTTTTTAAGATGGTCTATAATGTCAAAAGATCCAGATGTGGATGGGGAATCATTACTAGGGGTAGGAGAAGCTTTTACTCTATTAGATTTATCCTTTATTAGACAAGAATTCCTAGAAGCAAAAGTAGAGGGAGAAGGACTAGTAGAGCTTACCTTTTGGATGGAAGTAGTAGGAATAGGAGCTCCTCTTCTTGCAATCACCGGGATGGTGGTGGGATAATCCTTGGATGTTTTTATAGGTTGCACCACTTTTTCCTTTTGTTGGTCTACTCCCGGGTCATAACAACATATGACCCACTGTTCATCTCAGCCACTACATCATCATAGTAATCTTCATCATCCACACCTTCAGTGTTGAGGAAATGAACTCGAGAACCACCAGGCTCCTCCACATATTCATCAACTTCTTCTTCTTGTTCATCATAGAGCCCATTTTCCTCCTCATCATTAGGATCAATAAATTCACAAGTAGTATTGAAAGGCACCTTGAGGGGTGGAATCTCAATGGCCAACTGGTTTGAGAAGAGTGTAAGTGGTTCCTAGGATGAAATTTCTTCCTTGGAACCTCTTGATATGGAGCATGATGAGCCAATGAGGTCATTAGCCAACTTCTACACCAATTGATTTGCATTACCTCTAGGAGGAAAGGAAGAAGAAGATACTTCGGATTTGAAAGAATCCCTTTTCAGCTTTGCCAAACATGATCAATTCATCTTCCACACTAATAGCCAATCTCTGATCAACATCCAAAGTTGCAAGATTTTCTCTCCTCAGGGCATAGCTTACTTCAGCAATTGAGCATTCAAGAAGAAACACTTCTAAATCTGATCAATAGGCCTAGTATTTACTAGAATCTTGTTAATCAACTTGTTGAACTTGGACACAAATTCTCTCATAGGATCATGTGACTCCTTGATTTGAGAAATATAAGCTAACAAAGCATGCACATCTTCAGCAGGTTTGAAACGCTGCTCAAATTCAATCCTCATAGTAGTCCAATCGATGATGGTCCCAACAGGAAGATGGTAAAACCAATCTGTAGCATTGTCTTGCAAGGTCTCCATAAACAGACCTAATAGAGACATCCTCATGTTCAAATCTAAGGACCCCACATGAAACAATGAAGGCTGCAATGTGTTCATCGGGTGCACTTTTCCATCACATCTAAATTTGGGAAAATTCTTCCTATTACCCCTAGGTAACTCCCTATGATGGTTGAGAAAGAGCTAGAGGTCTAAATATTTGACCCCAAAGCTGAGGTGGTGCCATCAATGGAAATATTTCTTGAAATGGAACTAAAAACCTAGCAATAATTAGGGCACGAAGACTAGGGCTAAGTTGTACTTGAGGAATGCTACTACAGAAACTCTGTCTTCAACGGGAGGTGTGCTTGTGGAGCGAGCTCTTCTATTTCTTCTTATGGGAAAAAGTTGAAAACCTTGTTGATCCAGGAGTATAGATTGGGGATCTTTAATTCCAAGAGCCCTTCTACCACGAGTGTATCTTAGAGTCGCCATATCAAAGAAATGATCAAATTAGTTGTTCTTTTAAGAAAGGAAATTTGTTAAATAAATTCCCAACGGATTTTCCAAAAGCTGTTGTGTTTCATATTTTCACTTGGAATGAAAATCACGGTCAAGAGATAAGAAAGTCCCTCCTCTTTAATGGGAGAGGTTCCCTTATTGAAAGTAGGGGAAAAACCTATGTACAAATACACAATCTTTCATTCAATGGTGGTCTTTTGATATCTTGAAATGTGTTTTATGCATGGGAATTTATCAATACATGAGGATAGAAGACTTGAAGAGAGGAGGGAGGAAGAAGAATACAATACTTTGGGGAAAAGAGATTCCAGAGAAAAACCTTATATATATTGAGAAAATGAGATGTATAATAGAACCATTGACGTTTATAATGAGCACAATCCACAAAATCAAAGTTCTTGAGATTGTATAAAATAGAACACAAAGTTTCTAAGCATGCAAGGATTGAATGATTCACAAATCATAGTAAGAAGAAAAGAGAAAATAAAGGAAAAAAGGGGGAAACATTTGTATTGATTTCTTCCAATTCAAAGTTACTGATTTGAGAATATCAAAATTCCAACCTATACAATGGCTTTCAAAGCTATGATATAACTAAGAAAAGCGATTACAACTTCCTTGAGAAAACAAGAAATAGTTACAAATTATTCCAACCACTCGCACCCTTTTAAATTCTTGATTCATAAAGAAACATTAATGGCAGAAAAACCAGGTTCAAATTTATGGTTGTTACATTATTTTGCTAGTTAAAATATGGGCCACTCGATTTGATTTTACAACTTTAAATATGGGCTGCCCATGTGGAAGGAATTGATTAGAGTGGGCCTACGGGTGCCTTTTGCATTTTGTGCCTTTGAAGCTATGCCAGGCTGACACATGGAGAGCTCTACCAGTTCCTTTATACTTAGCCGAGTCGGGCCTATTTCTTACTTGACCCATGTTGACCCCTAGACACGTGGAGGGCTAGCATTCATTTGAGTTTCCATTTTGGAAATGCCTCTTAAAACTACGTCAAGATGACGCATGTCTCCTTCCACCGGTCTTGGACTTTTCAATGGCCAACTCTGTCTCCCCATTGAATTTAACCACGTGGTGAGTTGGCGCTACTTAGAGACTGACCCTTTGATTTCACTTCTAAAATGGCATCATGCTGATGTGTGTCTCCTTCCACTGGTCTTGATGTGGTAAGTTGGCACTCATTTGAAGATTGGCCCTTTGGTTTCACTTCTGAAATGCGCCATTGAGGCACATGGAGGCTCCCACCGACCTGCTCATACTTAGTCAATTTCAATGATCGGCTCTCTCTTTTTGGACCTAGGACACATGGAGGATTGGTACAAGTTTGAGAACTGCCCCATCTTTGACTCTTGAAGCTGCACCGATGAGGCACATGGCATCATCCACTTTGAGCCTTCCATACTTATCCAATTTTAGCTTGTTTTGCCTTCATTTTGTACCTGGGACACGTGGAAAGCTTGCACTTATTTGAGGATTGTCTCTTGGACCCTACCCCTAGATTTGTGTTGTTTAGACATGTGGAGGCCTCTCTTTGTCACTTTAAACATGACCAAACTGCATCTAATCAAAGATGCTCATGCATTACCCGTGGATGGTGAGGAAAAAATTAATGGGGAAGATATGCCCATCATTCTCGACCATGGGAAGAAAAATAAAAATAAGGGAAAAGACTCCACTATTATGCCTGACTTTTAAACTATTCTCCATGAATGGGAAAAATGCAAACAATACCAGGCCCGACGTTATCTAATACTCCAAGGTATAGACTCAAAATTTTGAAACTTGGCTCCAAAAGAGGGGAATTTTGAGGGAGACAATAGTGTGCAAGCCATTCTTATATTTAGAGGAATATTCAGACAAGGTGCATGTACGCAAGGTTTTGGTATCGCATCGGGAGTGGCACACAATATACAATTGGTAATGGGACAATATCACAAACCATCGGTGCACAGTTCAGTGGGACACTGGGAACATTAGGCACAACTACTTTTGGTCCTTTGCCGACTATAGGAGGTGGATTTGGTGGGTCAGGAGGAATAGGACCTAGTGCATCTAGTGGATCTGGTGGGTTAGGAGGAAACACCAGAGGGAACCAAGGCTTTGGATTAGAAGGAAAAGGACCCCAACCACCTCCCTAAGTGTTTTTGAGATGTCTTTACACTTACTAGACTATAGGGGTATTGAAGATGTTGCTAGAGCATGTGCACAAATGTGAGTTATTATGGCGCGTGAAGGGGATCAATACCCTAGAGTGGAAGGCAAGTTAGTGTAACAACATTGCAAGGGCATGCACATAGTTGGTATATGAAGTATGACCCCCATCAAACAGTAGTATACTACACCACATTGAAGAATACTTTCCTCGTAGAGTTCCATATCCCAGAGTTTGAGTAGAAGAGCATCAACACTGAAAGACATCCAACAGGGAATGGAAGAGAGTGTGTAGGAGTATGATGCACATTTCAAGACTCTCTTGTCAAATTTATCCTATGAAATTCATCCTTCTCAACATGCTCAATGGTTTTTTAGAGGATTGATAACACTATTTAGAAGGGCTTTATCGCACAAGACTTTCACCGACCCGCATGAGGCATTGGAAGCTTCCCTGTGCACTGAAATTGTTGGGAGAGTTGACACTAGTGTTAGCCCTTTTCTAGAGGATCAAATTGTTGTAATGGACAAATATTTAGAGAAGCTATCTACAAATTAAGCGCATCAGGTTCATAGTTATCTTTGGTTTACAGAATACGAAGTGGAGGGACATGCAAAGGATATTTCCCTCGAGAATTGGTGCATTCACGATGGTAGACCATGATATTTTCCATGGGGATCATGATGTAAGTAGATTCCCTCTACTCCAACACGTAATCCATAAGAATGTTTCTTGTTATTGCAAGATATGTACCTCTATGACCCATGATACCAATGGATACATATTAATTGATCATATCCATGATCTTTATTGATCGGGTGTGCACTGAGACATAGCCTAGAAATAATTTCAAAGGATGATGATCATCATTATGAAGGGCGCGTAGATGGAAGGGTATGTGGAAGGGTTTTTGTAGAGGATTTTGTGGTTGCAGTAACCATGGAGGAGGGTGAAGTTAGTCCCCATGAGGAACGTGTTATAATTGTGGATCCATAGAACATTATAAATGTGAGTGTCCTGACCTATTACAATGCTCATGGTGTGGAAAGAAACATAAGTATGAAGAGTTTCCAGAATGTTATGAGCATATGAACTAATAAAAAAAGAAGGAAAAAGGTGTTGGGATGGTAAGAATCAAGAAGGTCGATTCAAAGTAAATGCCATGAGTGGCACGTGAGTTAGGGATAGAACCTGTATTGGTGACGATGCAGAGTAGAGGCCACACATGCTGGGAGATGCTAAGACCAAGGACACTAGTTTCAAGGAGGAATTTGTACATGGAAAGTATCCAAACCCTTCTCACTAGAAATAAGTATATCAGGAGACTATGGATGTCATTCAAAGTTTACAAGGAGAGATCCAGTGTCTAAAGGAGTAGTCTATGCAGGAAAGGAGAAAAGAAGGAATGTTGAGGCTCCAAGAAGGACTTGGATGAAGTCAAAGAAGTGTGAAAAATGTTAAGGCAAGAGAATATTATCCCTTTCTAGGAGAATGGTTGAGAGAGAAGGTACCATGTATGCCAGAGTAGAGTGCAAAAGATAGGTCTTGCACGTAAACCTTCCTCCTCACAACCTTGACTATGACAAGGATATTAATTTGAATGCGGTTGTTGATGGATGGATTTTGAGTAATATCCTCATCAACACAGGAGTAGAGGTGAATGTTCTTACCTTATATTCTTGACATCAAATGGGGAGGCCTACATTACAACCATCTTTGAATGCATTTTATATGGAAAACAAGACTAAGGTAATTCCCATTGGATTCTTCAAGGATACAGTTATCACCATTCAAGGATCCAAGTTCACTGGAGACTTCGAAGTCTTGACACTTGTCAAGGTAGGAAAATTTCAGCATTGCTTGGGTGCCCATGGTGTTACAAGAACAATGTTGACCTATGGTTTAACAAAGGGTATATCAGTTTTGAGAACAAGGAGGAAAGGGTGGTCATTCCTTTGACAGATGGGAAGTCAGCACCCTATACTAAGCCCTTAGGAGAATAATTCCTTGATAGAATCTATGTGTGCTCCATTAGAGATCCTAAATAATTCACCCCATGGAGGGAGTTATCCAATTTGAAGATGCTCATTCCATGAGTGATACCACTAGTGTGGCATGTGCAACAATTGGATGCATGGGACTTATGAGTTAATTGGGTGAAAATTAAGAGGATCTATAACAAGGTTGACAAAGGCACACTCAATTAAGTGCCTAGGAGGAAAAAGTTACCAGGTTACTCTGGAGGGGCACACCCTGAAATTTTCTTGCGGGAAATGGAAGCTCAGTGGAAAAATGAGGAAGAAAGAAGAGGTATGCTAAATTATAACTTACTCGGGACTACAACGCACTAGTGGGCTACACATTGGGAGAACCTCCTGGAGTGGCATGAGGTGAGGATCACATTTTTTTGTAAGGTTATCAAAGAGTAATGCACCCCCACCATCATACAAGACTACCATGGTAAAGAGCCGCTTCATTTCATATCCAAGCATGTGAGGAGGCCTGGATGGGAAGCAGAAGCATTACCACCTTTGTATGGGTACATAAGTTGTATTCCACCTTATAAGGATATGCATGCACTTGGTACATTCATTCGGAGATGTGTCATCAGATGGGTAATTGGTAAGAGTTGGCGGCTGATCTCATTCAAGCTTTTGAATATAGGAGTACCAAACCATTAGTGGATAAGGCGTTTGCAAATGATCAAGCGCCTTATGATGGGAGATAGTGCTATGGTAGAGGATAGGCTACTAGAATTTCTAGGTGAGCCTTATTTGGAGATGTGCCTCAATGAAGAAGAATAAGAGGAAGTACATTTTGAGTGCACGTGTATGGAAAAAGAAAAAGGAAAAATGGTCTATGTAATAGATGGAGAAGAGATGGAGACTTTGGATGTTAACCATTCGGAGGGTATGCGTGAGGTCATAGACATGCTTGATGAGTGAGCATGTGCCTACCATGAGCCCTTGAAAAAAAGAAGGTTAACATTGGGATGGAGGCAAAACCTAAGGAAGCTATCATTGGTGACTATTGGTCAGAAAAGAAGTTTCAAAGATCATTGATCTTTTTACATGAGTTCCAAGATTTTTTCCCTTGTGGGTACCATGAACTCAAAGGTGTTCACCATTCCTTGGGGGAGATGAAGATCAATTTGAAGGAAGGTGTGTGCCTCGATTTCGGAAGAGGCCTTATCGGATGAATCCAAATTTACGCGTACGGGTTAAGGAAGAAATAGACAAAATGATAGCATCTGGTATCATTGAGGCAGTGGAAGAGTCAAAATGGATAAGCCCAATGGTTATTAGTATTAAGAAGGATGGAAGGATAAGAATTTGTGTTGACTATAGGGATCTGAATGTAGTGTGTGTCATCGATCCTTTCCCAACCCCCTTTACTGAAGAAATTTTGGAAGGAGTAGCTAGGCACAAAGTCTACTCTTTCATGGATGGGTTCTTAGGGTACCACCAAGTTAGGATTGCAAAGGAAGACCAGAGAAAGAAAATTTCACCATTGAATGGGGAAGTTTTTCCTACATGGTTATGCCTTTTGGATTAAAGAATGTGCTATTGTGTTCTCACGCATTGTGGTACAAGCATTTCAGGACTTCATCCATAAGTTTCTTCAAGTTTACTGGATGACTGGACTGTGTATGGATTGGTGAAAGACCATTGTGACAACTTAAGATGATGTTTGAGAGATGTTAGCAATTGAGGATATCCCTCAACATTAAGAAATGTGTCTTTGCTACTCCATTTGGAACCTGTTAGGACACATTATATGTAAAGAAGGCTTGCTAGTAGATCCGATAAAGTTGTAGTTATTGTAGGATTAGGGGAGCCTACTAGTCAAAGTACGTAGTACAGTGGATTTCTTGGGCATATGGGGTATTACATGAAGTTCATCAAAGGATATGCCAAGATTTCCATGCCCTTAGAAGAATTATTAAAACACAAGAGTTCCTTTCATTGGGGAGAGGTGCAATAGAAGGCATTTGACACTTTGAAGGATAGGCTTGTCACTGACACCCATATTACATTTTCCTTCTTGGGATAAGCCTTTCCATGTGCATGTTGATGCCTTAGGGACAACTATGGGAGAAGTACTAGCACAACCTGGAGAGGGAATTTTTGATCATCCCTTGTGCTTTACAAGTAGAAAGTTGACACCAGTAGAGAAAAATTACACAACTACTGAGTGTGAAGCATTGTTTATGATCTATGCGTGCTACATAATTTTAGGTAGTATCTATTGGCAACACCATTTATATTCTACATGAGACCATATGGCATTGAAATACTTAGTCAACAAACCCATTTGTAAGGGCACATATGTCATTGGGTCCTACTATTTCAAGAATTTGAGTTCACAGTGGTCGTGAAACTAGGAAAAAGCAATTCAGGACCTGACCACTTATCAAGGATTAATTAGGAGGAGGACATGTAAAGCATTGAGGATACCATGCCAGATGCACAACTATTTAGGTTGTGGTGCGTGCCCTAGACTTGGAAGATATCACAGTGTTCTTAAAAATAGGTGTGGCACTAGAAGGGATGAAGGCCTTGGAGAGAAAGTAGTTAGCAATACGTGTCACACCCTACATGTTGATTAGTGGAGATTTGTATAAGTTAGGTCATGATGAGGTTTTATGCCGATGCGTATTGGAACATGAGTGTGTAGCCATTATGGAAGAAGCACATGGTGGGATTGCGTAGGAGGACACTATGTAGGAAATGCTACCGCGTGTGGAAGATTTTATTAGCTGGGATTTGGTGGGAAACCATCTACAAGGATTGTATTGAGTTTTGTAAGGCTGTGACCATTTCAACACCTTGGAAACCTAGAAAGAGAGATGAAATGCCTTTATGACCAATAGCTAGTTTGAACCATTTGAGAAATGGGCAAATCAATTTGTAGGACCAATTGTGCCGTGTGAAGGACTGGTTCATGGTATATCATCACTTGCACTGATTACTTGACACGGTGGGTAGAGGAAGCACCTACAAAGGATTACACTATGAAAACAAGCTGCTATATTTTTATGGGAGAACATAATCAATAGGTATGGTTTTCCTTTAAGTTTAACAAGTGATAGGGGTACACACTTTCTCAATGAAATAGTCAGGATTTTGTTAGCAGAATTTATGGTGGCCCATCATAAGACTACCCCATATCACCCTCAAGAAAATGGAACTGTTGAGGCATTTAACAAAATACTAAGTCACACGTTAACTAAGATCTGTGATGTTGGAAGATAGGATTGGGATGATAAGGTATCATACCATTCTATGGGCATACATGACAACCTATAAAAGGTTGAACAAGGCCACACCATTTCAATTGGTGTTTGGCATGAGGTTGTTTTACCAATGGAATTCATGTTACCTTGTTGTGTATAACACACATGTAGGAGGGTTAGCTGATGAGCAAGCACTGGAAGAAATAATTGATAAGTTGATGCAGTTAGATGAAAGGTGATCACTTGCTAGATGGAGTCAGAAGACATAAAAAATCAAGACAAAAGGCATGGCATGATCATCATATCAAGAACAAGAAGTTTGAGGTTGGGTAGTTGGTGTTGTTATATGATTCCAAGTATTTGTGCCATCCTAGGAAGTTGAAATTCCATTGGTTGGGACCTTACATCATCTCATACATTCTTGATTTGGTGCTTTCCGATTCAAGCGTTGGATGGGATGAGGTTACTAGGTCACTTCAATGGGAGTAGGCTGAAGCCCTACTATAAATAAGTCTTCTTGGTGTTTGTAATAAGGTAATATTTCTAATTAGTCTTAGAATTTCCCTTTATTTTTTTCTTTTCTTGTGTTTCCCTTTCTGTTTGCTTTTTTTTTTTTTTTTTTTGCACCTTGTGCACCTTGTGCAGTAACCACATTATTTCTCTAAAGTTGTGTATGTGTAGAGGACCACACATCTATTTTAGTGTGGGGTGGAGTGATACAAAGTATAGGCCTTTAATACAAAGTTTGAAATGCTAGTAGTAGAAGTTGCGGTGAATGGCCCGGTTGAAGGATGAAAAGCATGTAAGGGTAAGAAGTGCGTAGAAGAGAAGGTGGATGAGAATGGTTGGTGTCAAAAAGGCTTTGTGGAAACCATGTATAAAAAGGATGAAGAGCATAGGAACAACATGAGGTAGGCGAGGGAAAAATTGGGTAAAGGACAGAAGAAAGTGCCTTTGGCATTGTGGACGCGCGTAAGAGTCTTGGTCGGGTTGATTTTTTGCACTAGAAGGTTGTAAAAAGGTTTTTTGTGTAGGATGTGGCATGGATAAAAGCACTTAAAAATTGGCTTAGTGGAAAATCCACATTTAATGTTAAAGTACGTTGGTAGGTGGTATAACATTTAATGTTGGAAAGAAGAAAAAACTATAAATACAAGGTCGGGTAAATCATTTGTTACCTTGTGTTTATGAAAAGAAGAAAAAGCTCTTGTGAACTAGGGAAAATCCAGAGAGATTTTTGTGAAGAAAGGAGAATCCAAGAAATCTAAAGTGTGTGACTAGGGTAGATCCACAAACTAGTGTGGAAGGAGTACATGGGCATGGGAAAATTTGTTGAGGAAGTGTCGTCTTGTGGAAGGATTTTTCTAGTTAGGGTTTGGTGGCTAGGGCATGGAGTTAGAAGGATTTCTTTGCAAGGTTGAGCTTTGGGATTGGACAGAGTGATAGAGTAGAGAAAGGGGAAGAGGATTTAAGTGTTAGCACCAACCAGAAGAATGGCACCAAGGAAACCAACCATTTCACCAAAGAAAACAAAGGGTAAGGAAAAGGAAAGAAGATCATTGTTGTCACAAGCACCAACGAAGAATGGTATGTGGAAATGTAGTACCTAGATGGGGTATTTCTAGGAAAAGAATGGGATTCACACTACATGAAAGATGGCCATAAGTGATTATAATCATCACATGAGCACAACGGAGAAGGAATGGCTTTGGAGTTGGTTTGACCAACAACAATAGGACATCGAAGGAATGCCCATTTATAATGATGAGTAAAGGTCAAATTGGAGAAGGTAGGGTTGTTAGATTTATGAGTTACCCTACTTTGGAAAAGCTTGAGCACCTTTATCAATGGCTGATGTCATGCATACATGAAGATCACTTTTACTTCATGGGGTGCAAGATGCGCATCACACCACAACTGATATCTAAGTTCACAGGCCTTAATTGTGAAGGAGATAACATTGATGATGATCTAAGTGACAAGGAGGCTATCAAGAGACTGTAGCGCATATGACTACAAGAAGGGTTGAGATACTTTGACATCTTAGAAATACATACCTAGTGATGAGGATGGCCATGTGTGCTTAGTAACCAAGCTCAATGATCAAGAAATATGGACACAAGTAAACAAGGCATGGCTGAATGTATGCCGGAAGATATCAGAAGGAACCATCTACAACTTGTCCACTTTCATCATGGATGAAATTATAAGTAATGTAGGAGGGAGAGAAGATACTCTTTAGTAATGTACTCCTCCTCACCATTGTGTTCTAGAGATTGGAGTGCTGATGGGCCAAAAAAATTATTTGGGAATATCCAGAAGAGGATCCCTCGCCACAAAGAGGTTTGTAAAATATACTTGTGAAACCATGATGACCACTCACAAGGCGCACCTAGAGAAATGGTATAAGTGAATGTGTGACATTTGGGGATTGAGTGGAGGATCTTAGAGTAGTTTCCCACACTCGTAAGTGGAGAGGTAGAATTTTAGTATACCAACACTTTTACATTGGCAGATTTATGATGACAGATGAGAACATGAGTCCGTGGTGTAAACTACCCTTCTCCTTCACCATGTTATACTTCCAAGCTGGAGTTAATTGGTTCAAGGAGGCCAAGAGACTAAGGTTTGACCTTAGTGAGGTAGATGCAAACCACCGATGAGCTGCATCTAGAAGAAATAGTCTACCCAAAGAAGTGCATGTACGTGGAGAGATATGTCTCCCATGAGATACAAATGATGAAGCCTTTAACACTCTTAATGCCAATTCACTAGGAAGGACCGCAACAAGGATATACCTACGCATAAGGCCTAAATTTGAAAAAGGCACTTACTTGGAGAATGATGTCTCCATCCTGAAGACCCTATAGGAAGGAAGAAGGCCACACCTAGAAAGAGAGAGAGAGAAGAGGTGTCAGAAGGCACCAAGTGTTCAAACTACACATAGGTGGTAAGCATGCGGAGATAAGTGCTAAGCCTAGTACTTACGCATGGAGGAAGAAGTCTCCCTAGTGAAAGAAAAGAATCTAGAAGAAGAGTGGAGAAGCAAAGATCCCCTCACTCAGGAGGAATTTCCAAGGAAGACATCACTATGAAGAAAAATAAAGAGAAGAATCCCTATCTGGAATCCCTAAGTAAGGAAGAAGCAAAAGGTGATGGATGAGGTTGATTCAGAAGAAATAAAAGACCTAGATGCCTACATCGGTGATAGGAGATGATGATGAAGATGAACCAGGAGGTGAAGACCATCCCATCTATGAGATACATGATTCTGAAGAAGAAGGGGATGAGGAGTATAATGAAGGAGATGAGGAGAAGGAGGATGAAGAAGAGGTGAGACCCAAGGCAAGGGGGTAGGTGGGGAAGAATTTACAAAAGAAAAAGGACCCCAAGCCTCATGAAGGAATAGGTAGATGAGGCCAGAGAAATAAGTGGAAAAAATCATCAAGGACCTGGTGGACAAGAAGTGGGAACAACGTGGATGTGGTGATGAAGGAAGCTGAGGAGGAGAGTAGAAAAGAATATGGCAGCATGGGAGGAGATCCCAGTTTGGTTGTAAGCTTTCCAAAGGCCACACACACGGGGAGGAAGAGCACGAAGCATCAAAAGTTCAAGGAATGGGCTACATTGATGATCAAATAAGGTGTTGTGCATGCACTTCTAGAGCATCGTTCAATGAAACAACTTTTAGCTATGACTTCATTTGATGAGGAAGGTGCATACCCTGGACAAGGAAAATGTTGTCATGGGCATTTGAGTCCCACATTGATGAGCCAGAATTTGAAGTAAGCCAAGGGGAATTGATGCAAGTAAAAAAAAAAGGGATAAACCCCTTGGTGAATGCTTAGAGGTTATCAGATGAGAAAATCTACAATGTGACTCAACAAATTCTTAGTTGAGGTTGAAGCTAGCTCTTTGGGAGAAATGACAGGTAAAGTTCCTAGAGGTAGAGCTGGAGAAAAAGGAAGAAGAGCTCATTGAAAAGACTAAGGACTTGAAGTAGGAAGAGCTAATCAAAGTGCTCAGTTAAGGCGTGAGTTAAAAGATGAAAAGGAAAGAGTGCACATGAGGCATACAAGAAAATAGAGATGATCATGGATGCCATTTTCCTAAAGCATCTAGACTTAACACCACCCGTGCAAAAGTATGGATCATCCTTGCAATCCTAGAGGACTTGACCCACATACTCACCATGGAGAGGTGACCACTTACCCTAGAATCAAGTGAGAAGAGTGTTGGCATGCCAAGAGAAAGAAAATAAATGAAGGTGTGGAGATTGTTTCTCAGTACAACAAGATCCTCGCCGATGTAAAAGCCACCGTAAGTAAAGTTGTTGAGGCTTCCTATGATAATTGCATAGATAGAGATAGAGTGGAAAGTATCCTAGTTTCCACCCATGAGTGGAACTCAAGGAGTTCTAGGAAAAGAACAAAGGGAATAGGGTAGAGTGAGACAAGATCCTAGCTGAGGTAGAAAAGAAATCAGAGGCCATTGAGACCTTGTGGGGCTCAATCAAGAACTAGCTAAAGGAATTGTACCCTCAAATCACTCAAAGGATGGATGTGCTCAAGGATTTGGGAAAGAAGCTGGAGGATATTGTGGAGACAATGAGCACTAAGGGAGAGGAGCTTAGTTTTGAAGAAGTGAGTACCCTGGTGGGTGACCTCTTTTCAAGACAAGCGTAGAATGAGGTCGACACTGGGGGAAATTAGAAGTTGATTTAAGGAAGGATTTCCCTCTCCTCCTCCAGAAGTAAATAAAGTTCCCCATTCTTTCATTATTTTCCCCATTTCTTCATTCCTTCATTCTTCCATTCCAACCATTTGTAAGGATCCACCATTCTTTAATTCTTTATTGAAGAGTGTTTAGGGATGGAGAACAGGCGTAGTGTGGGGTGATGTTGGGCCCCAAAATATCAGCTAAGTACAAGAAGGCACGTGGGCATGGGACCTAGTTGAAGAAGGGTGCATGGGTTCAAAGGCATGTAGAGAAAGGGTTATGGTAGGGTTTTGTAGAACACATGATGTGCGTAAGGAAAAATAGGTTTTGTACTTAGCCGCATTCGGCATCCTAGGAAACACACATGAGAAAAGCATGACCCTTATGGATAAGGTGTCATCTTAGTGACTATGGATCAAAAAGGGAATATTCCAGGCATGCGATGGAAGTTTCTAGAAGACATCATTGTAAAGAATGGAGAGCTTGGATCTGGAAAGGCATGCTTCCATGGAGGACCACTTCGACACTTGGCAACCGATCTGTAACTTCTGGAAGGCATGGCGGTGGGTGCTAAGGCTATATATACAAGCACTGATAGAAGAAAAGGATATAGTTGAAGAGAGGAAAAGCCCTATAGCAAAAAATAGAATGGAGGATGTTATGGGTTAGGGATTAGGAGAGCTCTATGAGCAATGACACACATAGAAGGGATGGGTTCTCATTTTTCTTTGTAATATGATGAACATGGTATAGTTCGATGCATGACTTGGCTCTACATAATTATATGAGGATCTATTATGACCTTAAGGATGTAATGTGGGTTATTAACTTTGATAGTATGAATATAATGCTCTGTTATAAATCATTTGTGTTCAATACTTATGCATTTTCTTTTTGTATGAATCATCTCCATGTGTTGCTTGTTATTTCTCTCACCTGCATACAATGAGATGATAACTCCTAAGTTCATAAGAATGTGGTTTAGTTATTTTATGTCCTGCATTTGATTATCTATTCTAAGATGATGCATTCTCACAAAAATTTATGTAATGAGTCTAAGAGAAAACATGAATAGAGAAATATTATACTATAGTTTGTTAATGTTGAGCCTTATCCACAAAAATTTAGCTTTCGGAGAAGAGAACCACATGCTTTTCAAGATCAACAGTTTACTCGAAGCGATTCAGGACTCTACCATCATGTGTCTTAACTGTGTTCACTTAGCTATGCTTATTCGAGAGCTTTGGATTTGAACTCTCCATCTTGAAGATCATTGACACCTAAAGAGGCATGAAAAACATCACTAGTAGATCATAATAGGAATAAAAGCTACTCATCCATATGGTTTGAGGTTAAATTTAACAATTTGATTTTATTTACTTAGAGGTTTGCTTGGACACTAGAGAAACTTGATCAAAATAATGTTCATAACTCTTCCAAAACAAGTCCAATTGATCTAAATATTTTTGTGTTATCTCAAGCTCATAGTATACTACAAATATATATTCTATGATTTATTGAAAGGATCACTCATATTTTTCTTGAGACCTATGAAGCCAAGCAACTAAAAAAGCATTTTTCAAGAAGGTAGTTTTACAAAAACTTGAGTAACTTGGTCAAATGACCTCTTGAAGACCTGAAATTTTGCATGAAACACAAATACACATTTATTCATCATCTCCCATGATTTTTTTGAAAATAATATCTCTTAAATTGTCTAGCACATCCCATTTTCATGCAAGAACATTGTTAGTTCTCAAATCCACTTTCTATGCATTCTTGAATTTTGACTCCAGGAGCTAAACTATACCTTGTTTTAGCTTACACATTATATAGAAAATATTCCTAAGATTCTCCCATGATTAAATGATAATTCCATAACCTTTCCCAACATGTCACATCTCATTAGGCACTTGACACTATCCGAAAGGGCACTACCAATCAACCTTTATCTCCCTGACTTCTCCACTTCACCAATCAATCCATTTTTCCATCAATTCCATTTGAAATAAATTACAACTACATTGATAATTTCTGGGGTCCAACATCACTCGATCCCCTAAAATCATCAATCCACTCAACTGGTGGTTCCCATTCATCTAATATTCCTTACATCAAAATTGCCACCTCTTCTTCCATTCCCATCACTTCCTCATCCACCGTCGTCATTAACACCCCTACCTAAACTTTGAGGGAATCCCAAATTCTCCTTCCATTACCCAAAAAAACATGACCAAATTTATGTTCTTGTCTCTACATCCCAAATCCACAAAAATGTCAACACCTCGCAAACCCATCCTTTAGAATCAACCCAAACCCATTAACCTACTCTCTAGAACTTCTTCCACCACATACTTCCTAAACGAGTCCAGCCAAGTATCTCAACCACCTCATACATACATCCCCACTTAGCCCATGAAAAAACAATATAAAATATTGAATTCTTAATAAACACAACCAAATCCATCTCATTATATCCCCATCCCTCAACAAACCGTAATAACCTTGATTGTTGTTTTTTTCCCCTTTGCATTCAAGTGTCGATATGTGATTTTCCTTATAAGGATATGTTCTTCTGATTATTGGAAATCATGCTTGATATGGATAAGTCTTTTTGCTCTTAAGATCCTTTGACTGAACTGGAATGACTTCTCTAAATCCATTTTTCACTTATGGTAGGTGATTTGCAATCTGGTTTAAGAGTTGTAAACTTGTCTTTTTATCGACTCATCCTTGGATCAATTTCAGTGATCCAAGGGATGTTTTGAATCTACTCCATTGAACGAATGGTAAAATTGACATTCCATGAGTTAAGATACACATTGGACTGAAATTTGTTGTTACAAGTTCTTTAATTTCTATGTGAACGTACTTCCATTCAGTAGGTTGTTTGGCTTGGGTCTTTGAAGATCGACCATGATAGGTCATTGCTGATAAAAATGGGCATGCAGCCTATTCATAGCATAAGAGAGATCCAGGGTCCTATATAGGATTAACCTATGGGATCCTAAGCTAGGTAAAATATATAAGTATTTCTATCTAAGCTACGATACTTATCTGATCCTAACCTAAAACTCCTTATTCTATTTTGATTGGTTGAATTGTTGATTTGCAACCTAACCTAGTGTTTTAAACCATGGTACTTTAAATTATTTACCTATGTGGGAATTATCTAACCTAATTGCTAAGGCCATGGTGGGGGTTAGTTGTTAGTGTTATATCTAAGGTATAAATTTAAATTCTACCTAAGATCTAACCTAAGAAATCTAATCTATCCTAAACTAATGGATACAAATTGGGATTTAAGTGGTCGCATACATATTGGTGATGGTTCCTAAGGAATTTATGATGTTGATAAGGTTTATTAATGCATACAGACTGCTATCTTTGGTAGGGGTTAGTTGGTTTGGTGGAGGCTTAGGTGGCAGTATCACTAAAAATGGAAACTTATGTTAACTTGGACTTGGCACTCGCTAGACTTGGCAAGGCGGTGGTAAGGAGGATTGAGTGGGAGATTTGGAATTAATGAGATTAATTGTTTTTGGTTATTGAGCCCGAACCACCTTGGTAGGCATGCCAACGGATTTTTGTTGGGTTGTTTCATTTTGCATGTTCTTCAATTTTCTTTCTACATTCACTCTGGTTTTTACCAAAGTGATTAAGCGCACTTCATGGCTATTTTTGAGGTTTCAAATCTATTTTTGTTTCATGGATTGTATAACAAGCATTGTGGAAGAAGTGTCTGGTTGTTTGATATTTTATGGAGAAGAGGAGAAGAAGTGAGATCGGCTAGAGGTCTTCTTCAATTTCACAAATGACACTACCGGGTATGATAGGCTCTAACTGTTAAAATCTCTTGCTTTCCTCTAAGTGTTTTCATTAAAGAAACTTTTCTCTGATGAGTTTTTGCATTTCATGCTTTATCAAAGTTAATTGATGGCCGGGTTTTGTAAAACTTTCATTACGGGTTTGAATCTGGTGATATATGTGATTCGTTGGAATCTTATGTTGTATTGTCTATTGCACAAAAGGAACTATGCATAAGAGAACAAAGTCAATAACTCTGTTAACTTTTTAATTTTTGGACATTTTTTTTTGGTTTCGACCACTTTTGTTGAAAATGAATTACTAGCTGAGTTTTAAAAAGATCTCTCGAGTTCTACCTGTATTGTTGAGATTATTGTTTTGTGAACTCGTTGCGTTTTGAGATCTCGAGCTGGTAAGAAACTCCAGTCTTATTAATCTTGTATGCAAGTTCAAGCTTCTATTGGAAACTTGTTTTGGTAAGGAGAATTGTAGCAGAGATTCTCGGTTCTATGATGCTTGCGTTTTATTTCATAGTTAAATGGGACTATGGATAAATCCGTATATGGACTGGTTTTTGTATCTCACCTTGTGAAAACTTTGACTGTTGTTGAAATTCGCATGCACTAGATAAACCCGTATATGGCTTGGTTTTGGTATTTCTTCTTGCAAAAACTTGACTATTTTGGAACTCGCATGCACTTAGAACCTATGTTTGTTATCTTAGATAAATTGGACTGTTGATTAAAGCCGCTTAAGGCATGGTGCTTGTGAACTATTGTCCTTATGACTATTTAACTGTTATTGTAGGTTCGTTATGAACCTAGCTTTCATGTCTTGTTTTCATCGGGTCTAAACTCTATTAAGAATCTTACATTCCGTATGAAATAGGGTTTGATAGGATGTTAACTGGGAAGGGAAGCTCTTTTCTTATTTTAAACTGTATATAAGCAATTTCATTGTACTCGGTCTAGCATTATGGTGTTGGTGTATTTATGAATTCATGATTGTGATATTGTGATGTAACAGTATACAATCAATTTGTTACTTGGTGTTTTTAATTGAAATGGTAACAAGAATGATGTGTTGGTTAAGATATTATAGTCTTTTGATTATTTTAATAAACTAAAGAGGGAACATGTTGTTACGAACTTGGTTATAAGCCTTTGAATGATCTTGATCCTTTGAGGGATTTTATGCTTTACATTGTGCTTGTAATTGTAGTTTGAGTCTTGGAAAGTACGTATTATATATGACGTTTTATATTGTAATTTGTTTGGAAAACCAATCTATAGTTCTTGTAGTGATGCGTTGACATACTGTTGAAATAGTTCTGCCTTTCTGAACTATTGGAAAGTTTTGAGTGTTAGCATCTACTCAGATTTCTTACCTCTTGTTGGGTCCAATAAATGAATGTTAAGTCTTGAAGGATAAATTTTGATTCAAATTTATTGTGGACTATGTATGAACTTCGTTGTTTTATTATAAAGTTTAAAAATAGAAACTTAATGGTAGCTGATTGATAGAACTTCACTGTTTGATGGTAAAGTGTTCTAAGAAGGAAAAATGTTAGTATGTTTTCTTTAGGCTGTTCTCGGTCAATAAAATATTGTTAAGTTTTGATAGATACACTGTGAAACTTTGCTACCCTTGGACTATGTAAGAGCTTCATTTTACAATGTTCCTAATGGAAAGTAGAATTCATGCATTATAATGGGAAGATTTAGAAGGAAGGTAGCATTTAGTTTTCTTTTTCCTTGAAGTTGATCTTGTTCTCTTTCTCTGGAACTCTTGCATGAACTTAAACTATATGTATGAGAGGAGGTAAAACTATTTAATTAAGTTGTAAGAAATGATTATAGATTGGGATCATATTCTGTTAGGACTCCTTTTCGAACACAGTTTGGTTAAGTTCATTGGTTGGAACCTCCTGGTTTTTATTCTTATTGGAAAAGAGAATTTAGTGTTTATTAGTCTTTTTATACTTATCATTTGACTAAAATAAAGTAGAAAGAGATTGAAGATAGGTTGGAAAAAGAAATTGCAAACTTGTTGTTGATTGTTAATCCATCATTCCTTCTTGGATTTCTTTCATTTGGATCTGTTTTGATGAATACCTTAAAATGTTGAATTTTAAAGTAGAGAACCCTTAAAGGAAAACTTTAAACCATGATATGCACCTATTCCTACCTTACTGATGTTATGTGCTTGGCATAATGGGCATGGTTGCTCTCCTTCTTTACTTGAAAGTTAGATGAAACATCCAAGAGGGAATATGTTGGAAAAACTCACTGTATCTTATAGTAAAGATAAGTGTTGTATTATATTTGGTAGGATTGGAAACAATGATATGTTATGAATTATGGTTTGGTAAAGATAATTGATGGGATCAATTATACTTTAATTTGTAAGACAGATTTCATAGATTATATTATGTTCTTCTAGTTGTTAATCCTAGTTTAGTATTGCTCTTCTTTTTATTGATATTACTTATGCTTAGTGAGTATGAAATACTAGTTGCTCATTAAAGCAGGGTTGTTTTTATTGGAACAATTAGTGGAATGCACTTCTTTTTAAGGCTTAGTGCTTATCATGCTTAGTTTATTGAATGACATGTGCTAGCAATTTTGCAGATGGACTTCATAAGTGATAAAAAAGAATAAAATTTTTATGATGCATTGGCTGATATAAGTTGATTCTTGTGAAAAATTATGATTTGTTCCTATTTTGTATTGAAAAAGAAAAGTTATTCTCTTTTGAATGAAGGTTATTGTCATGTAGTATGCCTAAAATGCATAAGTTGTAAATGTATAAGTTTTGAAAATGAATTGAAGAATGAGAAATTACTTGCATAGGTTATGTAAATTATCTTGTACCTTTGTAAAATAAATGGGATCCTATCTTGTTGATATTCATCATGTTATTTATATGATTCAATGAGTATTTTTGGATAAGTAGGAAAAAGGGAATTAGAGTATTTCCCTAAACGTGATGCAACTAAATAAGTTGTAGAAATTCTATGTTCTTATCTAAACAATTCATATTATTAAGGTAACGTGTAGTGAACTTACAATGAATTCTATAGAATTTGTAAAGGACATAAAGGGTATGTTAAACCCTAGAACTTAACCACGAAGAGGAAGACTCTTCCTCTCTTATTAAAAAGTAAGCAAAAGGAAGATATGAATATAATCATTAGACTTCATTTAATATAGTCTACTAAGTTACAACCTCGGTGGTTGTTACACTTCCTTGAATAGTTAAGTCACATTAAATGGAACTTAAGAGGTTGTTGTCCTTTATTCTTGGTAGTTGCTTGTTGAGCCAAAGTTAACGAACATCGAAAGAAATCTTAATTTAAGGAAGTTCTATAAGGGTTAATGGAACCTGATTTGGAAAATAACTTAGGGAGAGTTGGATTAGAGTTTGGGCAGGGTTGCTGAAATCTACCTTTAAGAATCCAAATTAATTAAACTTTAATAATCTCCTAGGGGTATGTATATCTCGACGAGGCTATTCTATAGGATGTTGGCACATGCCAACTATGAAGCTGTACCTTTGAGAAGATTAGGATCTTCTCGAGGTTACAAAACTGTAGTTGACATGGGGCAACACCCTTCTGCATTGATCATCTATATCTACACACTTTTGGACTTAAACATAGTTTCTCTCTAGGACTAGGTAGTAGTGTAGTTACGATATGAAGGTGCCCTCTAGGACTCAGGTTACCTTGGCATAGGAGGTTGACTTAGGTTGACCTAGTATGCCAATATATCCTAAGTCTTTGTGAGCTCCTTCCTATCATAACCTACGTTGTTAACCAGAACTAGGGTTAAACCTTGGGCAAGAGGACTGACGGAAGTCAGTAAAGGACATTCTAGATAACAATAGAGTGGGGGTGAAGGATGTATTCCAGATTGATGAGTATGTCGTCAAGGAATAAGTAATATAAACAATATGTTAGAATCTTTGGCCAAAGTATCGCAAGCTGCTGATTACGTTGTCCTATGTCGCCTAGTCTAAGGATCATGATGTAGATGAATATTTGTAACAACTATTTAGTTAGGTTCCTTAGAAAAATCAATCAATACCCATATTGGGGTAAGAGAACCAAGTATATGAAGTATACAGAAAAGTATTCAATACTTAGCGTTAAACAAGAATAGATCGGTAACTCACAGAGTCATGAAATGAATAGATCGGTAATTTACCGAGTCATTACAGTTGCATATGGTTATCTATTATAAGAATGGTTGTGTTGGGATGTGTGTTCTAAATCACTTTGTATTTAGAACATAGAACATTACTAAAAATAAAATAAAAATTTCCCTTGTTTCTAAAGTCTTAAAATAGGAATTTTATATCTTGGTATCAGAGCTGAAGGTTGCAGCTCTTGGACCTATTGTGTCCATAATCTAATAAAAACTTGAATTTTCTTGTAACAAAAATGGTTAGGACAAGAGGAAACATTGTGAACAATGCTCCACCTGAGGAAGGAGTGCAACATCCCAAAAACTTGATGAGATCCTTGCTGTCCCTGTTGGACATAAGAGATCATTTGATTATGCTCAAGCAACAAGTAATGGGTAATGAGGAGGAAGAAGAAGCTAGTAATAATAATCAGCCACCTCTTGAGGACAACCCCAATATGGGTGTTGATAATAACAATGTTAATGTGCCCCAGAAAATAAAAAGGCTAGGTTGGCTGCTGAACTCACTAATGATATAAAAAGGATAAGTCCACCTAAGTTTGATGGAACCACATTAGGTGATGGAGATGAGAATTAGCTCAATGAGATGGAGAAGTACTTTGCAATAAGGAACTTCTCAGAAGAAACCAAAGCTATTTGGGGAGCATATCAAATTTCCCATGAAGCATCTTCATGGTGGGACAACCGTAAGGCTGAGCTAAACATTGATGAAACTAACATCACTTGGGATCAATTTAAAGGTTATTTTAGGCAACGATGGTTGCCACAACTTTATTATGATCAGAAAATGACTGAATTTCAGAACTTAGCTCAAGGGAAGTTAACTGTAACTAAGTATTGGGAATGATTTACGAAACTACTCAAGTATGTACCTCAGTATCAAACTGATGAGAAGTTTAGGATATGGAAATTCATCATGGGATTGAATCCCATTATTGGGGGAGAGGTTTATGTTCATAGCCCAACCACTATGGAAGGGGTTGTTGAAAAATCCATAAGGCAGGAACAAAAATTAAAGGCTATTTCTACTCACAAGGAAGAAGTACGGAAGAAAGTTCCAAACTCTTCTTCAGCTTCTCTTGTACCTAAGAAAGGACCATGGAAGAAGTTTGATAATAAAAGTAAGTTTCCAACCAATATTAATAAGAAAACAGCAATGAATAAGACTGCTGGAAATACACAGAACAATTTTTCCAAGAATAATAAAAGATGGCAAAAACCCTATGGAGGTTAAAATGATAACTCTAAGGCTAGAAATAATTCGAGTCCAAAAAGGGACCAATATGAGGCTGTTATAAGCGTGTGGCATAGATCATTACGTGAATCAATGCCCTTTCAAGAAGGATGATTGTAATTAGCAAAGCACAAGATACATGCTACAGTAGCTAACAAGCAAGCTGAAAAGTAAGTTACACCTATTCCTAGTAAGTTATTACATATTGTAACTATTCTTTTTATACAGAGCTACTTGAATGTTTTATTTCTAGTAAACTTTCTTCAAAACTTAAAAGAAAAGCTAGAAAATGGATAAATCATGGACTATAAATTATGGTAATAATTCTATTCATCTTAGTATGTGTCTTTTCGGAGCAGTCCTTGACTTACCTAGATTTTCCATAGAAGTTGATCTCTATGTAGCACCTTTGGGATCTTATGATATATTCATAGGTGTAAATTGGTTAGCAGAGCATAAAACAAAGGTAGACTATTTCAAAAAACATATTAGTTGTTTAGATTATCTAAAAAAATAGCAAAGATTTAGGGCATAAAATGAGAAATTTCTATTAGGAAATTGTCAGCTATGTAACTTTAAAAGGCCAAAAATAAGGGTTGTACCTTATATGCAGTAAAAATTTCTGAATCTATGGAAGAAAACAACAATTTCATGGAACATTATCCACTATTACAGAACTACGGTGATGTGTTTCGGAAGAATTACCAGGATTACCACCCAAAAGGGAGTTTGACTTCACAATTGAAATCAAACTAGGTACTGAACCTATTTCTAAAGCACCTTATCAAATGACTACCATAGAGTTAGTAGAGCTTAAGGCTCAGTTACAAGAAATTTTGTCTAAGGGTTTGATTAGACCAAGTGTTTCACCTTGGGGAGCACCAGTGATCTTTGTGAAAAAGAAAGATGGAACACTTAGATTGTGCATTGATTACAGGATGTTAAACAAAGCAAAAATCAAAAATAGATACCCACTTCCTAGAATTGATGACCTATTTGATCAGATGCATGGAGCATTGGTATATTCTAAGATAGATCTTCGATCTAGATATCATCAATTATGAATTAAGGATGAGGACATTCATAAAATGACTTTTAGGAAAAGGTATGGACATTATGAATTCATGGTTTTACCCTTTGGATTAATAAATGCACCTGCGGCTTTTATGAACTTAATGAATACTATCTTTCAAGAATACTTGGACAAGTTTGTGCTTATATTCTTGGATGACATTCTCATATATTCTAAAAGTGTTGAGGAGCATCATGAACACTTGAAAATAGTTTTGGAAATTTTGAGAAAGAGACGGTTGTATGGTAAGTTGTCCAAATGTTCTTTCTATGACACTGAAGTTCACTATTTGGGTCATGTTATAAGTAAAGATGGGATTGCTGTAGATCCTTCTAAAATTGTAGCTATAACCAAGTGGCCTGCACTAAAGAATGTACATGAAGTTAGAAGCTTCATGGGCCTTGCTTTGGTTATTATAGAAACTTTTTAAAGGAATTTTATAAGGTGGTCATGTACAATAACTTCATTACAAAAAAGGATAAGATTTTTATTGGAATGATAAATGTAAATATACTTTTAAATTTTTGAAAATTCAGTTGACTTCAGCACCTATTTTAGCTATACCTGATCCTAATGGAGACTTTACTATTGTAACGAATGCATCTAGGGAAGGCCTTGGAAGTATTATGTTATAAAATGATCATGTCATAGCTTATGAAAATAGAAAAATTAAGTTACTTGAGATGAATTATGCTCCACATGATTTAGATCTTGCTATCATAGTTCATGCACTTCAAGTTTGGAGGCATTATCTACTTGGTAAACCATTTGAGTTAAAAAATAATCATCTTGGGCTGAAGTACATTTTCACTCAACCAAATCTGAATGCAAGACAACGAAGGTGGTTAGATTTTTTGTCTCAATATGATTTTGACATAAGTTACATTAAAGGAAAAGAGAATAGAGTGGCTGATGCTATAAGTCGTAGGAAGTATATTTCTACTCTTATAACACTAAGAAATCAGTTTAAGGATGAAGCAAAAAGTGTTATCTAATCGATTCTTACTTTCGGTAGGTAAAAATAGTGCTTGCCGTGGATCCAAAAGATGAAAGTTATAAAGGATTTCACTTTGATAATGAAGGAATCTTACGATATGAAAATAGAGTATACATACCCTTACCTAATGATTTGAGAAAGAAAATTTTGACAAAGTTTCACAATTCACCTTTTTATGGACACCCTGGCATTACAAAAATGCTTACTGATATAAAACAACAATACTTCTGGAAGGGAATGAAAAAGGATGTTATAGATTTTGTGACTCATTGTCTGGAATTTCAATGGGTAAAAGCAAAACATATGCATCCAATTGGTTTATCGTATCCTCGTAGCATACCATAGTACAAATGGCAGGTAACAAGCATGTATTTTGTACAAGGATTTCCTATGTCAAGAAATAAACATGATGTTATTTTGGTAGTAGTTGAAAAACTAATGAAAGTAGCTCATTTTACTATTGGAAATCTAAAGGATGATTCTCCTGTTTTTGCTAAAAGATTTGTACATGAAATTATCAAATTACATGGAGTACCTGAATTAATCATATCTGATAGAGACCCTAGAATGACGTCAAGGTTTTGGAAAACACTCAATGCAGCTCTTGGAACTAAATTGAATTTTAGTTCTACGTATCATCCGAAAACAAATGGATAGACTGAAAGAGTAAATTAGGTTTTGGAGGATATGTTACAGATGTATTATATGGATCAGCAAGTAAAATTGGAAAGAGTACCTTCCCTTAGTTGAATTTGTATACAATAACACATATCATGCTTCTCTTAACATGGAACCTTTCGAGGTGCTTTATGGAAGGAAATGCAGAACCCCTATTAGTTGGGATAACATTGAGGATAGAGAGGTAATTGGACTTGAAATCCTTACGGAAATGGAACAAAAAGTTAAAATGATTCATGAACGCTTGAAAGAAGCAATAGATAGGAAAAAGAGTTATGTTGACTTAAAGCGGGTTGATAGGAAATTTGAACTTGGAGAAAAGATTTTTTTTGGGTTAAACCAAAAAAGAGTTCCATAACTTTTGACAAGGCTGCCAAGTTATCACCTCGTTATGTGGGACCTTTTGAAATAGTTGAAGTAATCAACCCTGTAGCTTATCGTTTAGCACTACCACCTGATTTGTCACGAATGCATGATGTTTTCCATATTTTCTTGCTTAAGAAATATGTTTTAGATCTATCACATGTGTTAAATTGGAATTCCTTGCAGGTCCAAGACCCAGGAATAATCATGGTTAAACCCATTCGAGTCATTGGAAACTTGCCAGTTGCATTTAAGAAATAGAGAAATAAGACAATGTAAGGTCTAGTGGGACCAGTTTAACAAGGAGAGTGCAACTTGGGAGAATCTAAAGGATATGAAAATTAATTTTCCATATCTATTTGATCATAATTGAATCTATTGACTAATAAATTTTTATGAATTTATCCTTTATGACATTAAGAAAGACAATTTTCAAAGTAGATAATTACTTGATTTGAATAAAAATTATTTAATACTGATTTCTGGAACTATGAGGTTTTGAAATATTTGGCTTAGGAGTAGAGAAGTGAATGAATTGACTATCCTTGATGTAAATTGTTAAAGGATATAATCATCGGGATGATGATTCTTCTAGGAGGGAAGCATGTAACACCCTTGACTGTTGTTATTTTTCTCCTTTGCATTCAAGTGTTGATATGTGATTTTCCTTATAAGGATATGTTCTTCTGATTATTGGAAATCATGCTTGATATGGATAAGTCTTTTCTGCTCTTAAGATCCTTTGAGTGAACTGGAATGACTTCTCTCTCTATTTTTCACTTACACGGTAGGTGATTTGTAATCTGGTTTAAGAGTTGTGAACTTGTCTTTTTATCTGACTCATCCTTGGATCAATTTCAGTGATCCAAGGGATGTTTTAAATCTTCTCCATTAAACAAATGGTAAAATTGACATTCCATGAGTTAAGATACACGTTGGACTGAACTTTTTTGTTGTAATTTCTTTAATTTTTGTGTGAATGTACTTCTGTTCAGTAGGTTGTTTGGCTTGGGTCTTTGAAGATCGACCATGATAGGTCATTGCTGATAAAAATGGGCATGCAGCCTGTTCATAGCATAAGAGAGATATAGGGTCCTATATAGGATTAACCTACATAATCCTAAGCTAGGTAAAATATATAAGTATTTCTATCTAAGCTACGATACTTATCTGAGCGTAACCTAAAACTCATTATTCTGTTTTTATTGGTTGAATTGTTGATTTGCAACCTAACCTATTATTTTAAACTATGGTACTTTGAATTATTTACCTATGTGGAAATTATCTAACCTAATTGCTAAGGCCATGGTGGGGGTTAGTTGTTAGTGTTATATCCTAAGGTATAAATTTAAATTCTACCTAAGATCTAACCTAAGCAATCTAATCTATCCTAAACTAATGGATACAAATTGGGACTTAAGTGGTCACATACATATTGGTGATGGTTCCTAAGGCATTTATGATGTTGATAAGGTTTATTAATGCATACGGACTGCCAGCTTTGGCAGGGGTTAGTTGGTTTGGTGGAGGCTTAGGTGGCAGTATCACTAAAAATGGAAACTTATGTTAACTTGGACTTGGCACTCGCTAGACTTGGTAGCAGTGTGGCAAGGAAGATTGAGTGGGAGATTTGGAATTAATGAGATTATGTGTTTCTAGTTATTGAGTCTAAACTACCTTGGTAGGCATGCCAATGGATTTTTTGGTTGTTTCATTTTGCATGTTCTTTGATTTTCTTTCTACATGCACTCTAGTTTTTCGAACCAGTAGATTAAACTGCACTTCATGGCTATTTTTGAGGTTTCAAATCTATTTTCGTTTCATGGAATGTATAAGAAGCATTGTGGAAGAAGTATCTGGTTGTTTGATCTTTTGTGGAGAAGAGGAGAAGAAGCGAGTTTGGCTAGAGGTCTTCTTCAATTTCACAGCGACACTATCAGGCATGATAGGCTCTAACTGTTAAAATCTCTTGCTTTCCTCTAAGTGTTTTCATTAAAGCAACTTTTCTCTAATGAGTTTTTGCATTTCATGCTTTATCTAGTTAATTGATTGATGGGTTTTGTAAAACTTGCATTCTGGGTTTCGAATCTGTGATATACGTGATTCTGTTGGAAGCTTATGTTGTATTGTCTTTTGCACAAAGGAACTATGCATAAGAGAACAAAGTTGGTAACTCTGTTAAATTTTTCGGTTGTTGGAAATTGTCATTTGGTTTTGACCACTTTTGTTGACAATGAATTACTAGCTGAGTTTTAAAAAGATCTCTGAGTTCTGCCTGTATTGTTGAGATTATTGTTTGGTGAACTCGTTACGTTTTGAGATCTCAAGCTGGTAAGAAACTCCAGTCTTATTAATCTGTATGCAAGTTTGAGCTTCTGTTGGAAACTTGTTTTGGTAAGGAGAACTATAGCTAGAGATTCTCGGTTCTATGATGCTTGCATTTTATTTCATAGTTAAATGGGACTGTGGATAAATCTGTATATGGACTAGTTTTTCTATCTCACCTTGCAAAAACTTTGACTGTTGTTGAAATTCACATGCACTGGATAAACTCGTATATGGCTTGGTTTTGGTATTTCTTCTTGCAAAAACTTGACTATTTTTGGAACTCGCATGCACTTGGAACTGTGTTTGTTATCTTAGATAAACTGGACTGTTGATTAAAGTTGCTTAAGGCATGGTGTTTGAGAACTATTGTCCTTATGACTATGTAATTGTTATTGTAGGTTCGTTATGAACCCGAATTTCATGTCTTGTTTTCATTAGGTCTGAAATCTATTAAGAATCTTACATTCCATATGAAACAGGGTTTGATAGGATGTTAACTAGGAAGGGAAGCTCTTTTCTTATTCTGAACTATATATAAGCAATTTCATTGTACTCGGTCTAACATTACGGTGCTGGTGTATTTATGAATTTGTGATTGTGATATTGTGATGCAACACTATACAATCAATTTGTTACTTGGTGTTTTTAATTGAAATGGTAACCTGAATGATGTGTTGGTTCAGATATTATAGTCTTTTGATTATTTTATAAACTAAAGAGGGAACATGTTGTTACCCGAACTTGGTTATAAGCATTTGAATGATCTTGATCCTTTGAGGGAGTTTATGCTTTACATTGTGCTCAGAATTGTAATTTGAGTCTTGGACAAGTACATATTATATATGATGTTTTGATCTTGTCATTTGTTTGGAAACCCAATCTGTAGTTCTTGTAGTGATGCGTTGACATACTGTTGAGATAGTTCTGCCTTGCCTGAACTATTGGAAAGTTTTGAGTGTTAGCATCTACTCAGATTTCTTACCTCTTGTTGGGTCCAATAAATGAATGTTAAGTCTTGAAAGATAAATTGTGATTCAAATTGATTGTGGACTATGTTTGAACTTCACTATTTTATTATTGAGTTTAAAAAGAGAAAATTAATGGTAAGGATTGATAGAACTTCACTATTTGATGGTAAAGTGTTCTAAGAAGGAAAAATGTTAGTATGTTTTCTTCAGGCTGTTCTGGTCCAATAAAAGATTGTTAAGTCTTTAACAGATACACTGTGAAACTTTACTGTCCTTGGACTATGTATGAGCTTCATTGTTACAATGTTCCTAATGGAAAGTAGAATTCATGCATTATAATGTGAAGATTTAGAAGGGAAGGTAGCATTTAGTTTTCTCTTTCCTTGAAGTTGATCTTGTTCTCTTTCTTTGGAACTCTTGCATGAACTTAAACTGTATGTATGAGAGGAGGTAAAACTGTTTAATTAAGTTGTAAGAAATGATTATAGATTGGGATCATATTCTGTTAGGACTCCTTTTCTAATGCAGTTGGGTTAAGTTCATTGGTTGGAACCTCCTGATTTTTATTCTTATTGGAAAAGAGAATCAGTGTTTATTAGTCTTTTTATACTTGTCATTTGACTGAAATGAAGTAGAAAGAGATTGAAGATAGGTTGGAAAAAGAAATTGCAAACTTGTTGTTGACTGTTAATCCATCATTCCTTCTTGGATTTCTTTCATTTGGATCTGTTTTGATGAATACCTTAAAATGTTGAATTTTAAAGTAGAGGACCTTTAAAGGAATAGTTTAAATCATGATATACACCTATTTCTACCTTGTTGATGTTATGTACTTTGGCATAATGGGAATGGTTTCTCTCCTTCTTTACTTGAAAGTTAGATGAAACATCCAAGAGGGAATATGTTGTAAACACTCTTGTATCTTATAGTAAAGATAAGTGTTGTATTATATTTGGTAGGATTGGAAACAATGATATGTTATGAATTGTGGTTTGGTAAAGATAATTGATGGGATCAATTATACTTTAATTTGTAAGACAGATTTTATAGATTATATTCTGTTCTTCTTTTTGTTAATCTTGGTTTAGTATTGTTCTTCTTTTATTGATATTACTTATGCTTAGTGAGTATGAAATACTAGTTGCTCATTACAACAGGGTTGTTTTTATTGGAAAAATTAGTGGAATGCACTTATTTTTAAGGCTTAGTGCTTATCATGCTTAGTTCATTGAACTAACCCATGCTAGCAATTTTTGCAGATGGACTTCGTAAGTGATAAAAGAAGGCAAAAACTTATATGATGCATTGGCTGATCTAAGTTGATTCTTGTGAAGAATTATGATTTGTTCCTAAGTTGTATTGAAAATGAAAAGTTATTCTCTTTTGAACGAAGGTCATGTCATGCAAAGATGCCCGAAATGCATAAGTTGTAAATGTATAAGTTTTGAAAATGAATTCAAGAACGAGAAATTACTTGCATAGGTTATGTAAATTATCTTGTACCTTTATAATATAAATGGGATCATATCTTGTTGATGTTCATCATGTTATTTATATGATTCAATGAGTATTTTTGTATAAGTAGCAAAAAGGGAATTAGAGTAACTCCTTAAATGTGAGGCAACTAAATAAGTTGTAGAAATTCTAAGTTCTTATCTAAACAATTCATATTATTAAGGTAACGTGTAGTGAACTTACAATGAATTCTATAGAATTTATAAAGGACATAAAGGGTATGTTAAACCCTAGAACTTAACCACAAAGAGGAAGAATCCTCCTCTCTTATTAAAAATTAAGAAAAAAGAAAGATACGAATATAATCATTAGACTTCATTTAATATATTCTACTAAGTTAAAACCTCGGTGGTTGTTACACTTCCTTGAATAATTAAGTCACATTAAATGGAACTTAAGAGGTTGCTATATTTTATTCTTAGTAGTTTATTGTTGAGCCAATGTTAACAAACATCGAAAGAAATCTTAATTTAAGGAAGTTCTGCAAGGGTTAATGGAACCTGATTTGGAAAATAACTTAGGGAGAGTTGGATTAGAGTTTGGGAAGGGTTATTGAAATCTGCCTTTAAAAATCCAAATTAATTAAAATTTAATAATATACTAGGGGTATGTATATCTCAACGAGGCTATTCCATAGGATGCTAGCACACACCGACCGCAAGGTCTGAACTTCAAGAAGATTAGGATCTTTTCGAGGATATAGATCGTAGTTGACATGGGGCAACACCCTTCGCATTGATTGTCTAGATCTACACACTTTTGACTTGAACTTATTTTCTCTCATGTTAGGAATTGATAGAATCTAATGTGGAATAATTCCTCAGAATCACAATAATAAGAATTATGAATAGAAATTACAGAAATGAAAAATGTAAAACACGAAGACAATATTTAACGTGGTTCACCCAATCTGGGCTACATCCACCAAGAACACTTGCTCATATTTTATTACAAGCCAATAGTCTTCATAATTACAATAACCAGATCTTGTTTGGAATTGTGCTCAACAAACCATCCCGAATTCACACTTGAATTCACACACACTATTCCCCTTCACAAAACACTCAGATCAATCCTATGTATGTCCATCTATATATAAGTACATCAATAGGTAGCCAAAGAGGTAGTTTTACAAAAAATGTGTACCGAAAAGCCATGGGCCCAAAACCAACCCATAAAGGTTACCCATTACCCATGGGTTAATAAACCACCCATGAAAATTTGCTTTGGGAGCTTCACCCCCGAACACCCTTGGCCCGCTCACCGGTGAGCGGGACACCGTAAAATATCCAAGTGTAACACATGGAAGGTGTACTAAACGCTAACATCAAAATAGGCTCCACAAACATACCATCTCAAGGACTGGGTAGTAGCGTAGTTACGATACAAAGTAGCCCTCTAGGACTCAGGGTACCTTAGCACACGGGGTTGACTTAGGTTGACCCAGTATACCAATCTATCCTAAGTCTTTGTGAGCTCCTTCCTATCATAACCTATGTTGTTAACCAGAACTAGGGTTAAACCTTGGGTAAGAAGACTAATGGAAGTTAGTAAAGGACATTCTAGATAACAATAGAGTGGGGGTGAAGGACGTATTTTGGATTGACAAGTATGCCATCAAGGAATAAGTAATATGAATAGTATGTTAGAATATTTGGCCAAAGTATCGCAAGTTGTTGATTGCATTGTCCTATGTTGCCTAGTCTAAGGATCGTGATGCAGATGAATATTGGTAACAAATATTCAATTAGGTTCCTTAGACATATCACTCAATACCCATATCAGGGTAAGAGAACCAAGTATACAAAGTATACATGAAAGTATTCAATACTTAGTGTTAAATATGAATAGATCAGTAGCTCACCGAGTCATGAAATGAATAGATCGATAACTTATCGAGTCATTACAGCTGCATATGGTTATCTGTTATAAGAATGGTTGTTTTGGAATGTGTGTTCTAAATTACGTATTTAGAATAGAGAACATTACTAAAAAAATTCCCTTGTTTCTAAAGTCTTAAATCCATCTCATTATATCCCCATCCCTCAACAAAACCCTATCTCTCATCCTATTTAATCATAACCCTTCAACCTGTCTTCCCCTTACCAACCACCTCCGCAAACACCTACATACTCTCAACACTATCGATCTAATCCTCAACCCAATCCTTCCTCTTCCTATAATCCACAATATCATGAGTCAATCCCCCATCCCCACACCTCTAATGACCATATGTAGGATTTTTTAAATAGGATGACAAGCCTCGAAGCCACCACCTTGGGTCCCAAAATCTCATTCACGTATGAATAAATTTTTAATGAGCCCATCTACCCATGAATTCCCATGAAAGATTTTCCTCCACACTGGGAACTACCTAATTTTAAAAAATTAATAGTAAGGAGGACCCTCAACAACATCTTAGTGCCTTTAGGCACTTATGCTAACTCATCACACACGATCAAGACCTCATGCTCTATAATTACCCCATATCATTGGTTGACCCCACCTTGGATTGGTATAATAGAATTCCAAAACACTCCCTCTTTTCATTCACCTAACTTGAAAAATTGTTTTTAGAATAGTTCTCGCATTACTATTGTGTGTAAAATCACCATCACAAACCTCTATGCCATTAAAAATTTTGATGACAAATCCATCACATATTTTTTTGTTAGGTGGTGGTGTTGCATCAAACAATCATCTTTATCCCTTCCTCAAATTAAGCACATTAAGCTCTTCTCCCAATCCTATGTAAAAATATCTCATCAACCCTTTAGATCCAATATTTTCAAACCTTTGAAGAGGAAGTCACCATGGCTTGTAAAATGGAAATCCACACTTTTGAGTAAGGCCACGTAAAACTTAGATCCAACAAACCAAAATTCCAAATTCACCAAGAAATCTTATAATAATGATAAATCTAAAAACACCGTCAATGAAATCATTGCTAAATATTTTGTCACATCTACATCCCATACTAAGACCCCATAAAGGGATTTTCAACCCACTCCTAATTATACCCCCTCGGGGTATCATATAGTTTAATATTCAATAAAGCATCATTTCTACCCGCCTCATCCAACTTCCTTCTATTTTCCCGTTGATGACAAGTATCCTAATCCTATGTGGTACAGTGAGGACCACTATTGAAAACACCATCAAGTCCCCGATCATGAAATTAAAAAGTATCACACATTCAAAAACTTGTCTAATGCCTTATCAACTATGGAGACCTTCATATGGATAATCATAATGCCCATCCCAACCAACCTTTGAACATTTGAAAAACCATTCCCTAACCACTCTCCAAATAAACAAATATATCCTACCACATCCCAAGAGCCCAATTCCTCACACAATCAATACCCTAAATCAAGAATCAACATCATCATCCATTCCCATTATCCCTCCATCTACCTTACCCACCTCTATTCCTTTGACACATATAACTACACCAATATCCACGCCCATGGCCACATCTAACAAATCTACATATACCCTATCTCGCATCTATTACAACCAAATATCTCGACTCTACATCCAGACCCACCACATCTATATCTTCTACACCCACATCTTCCTTATCTGTATCTATCCCTACATTGACACCTAATTCTACACTCATGGTTTCAACCGCTTTTACACTTTCACCTTTCATTGAATCCATGTATACACCTTCACCGAATCTACCCCCATATTTACATTACCCCTTCAAACCTCTACTATGTAGTCAACTTCCCCTAACACGACCTCAATAGTTAACTCACTCCCATCCTCATCTCCCATAACTACTACCACTACTATACCAACATCTTCAAAACCATCTATAACTCCTTCCGATCTCATCAAACACATTATCCAAAACCTCTTCCATCATCTATCCCCACATCTTTAATGAAACCTATGTCCACATCACCTAGTTCCATATTTAAAGATCCCTATGTTGAAATCATTGTGATCCCTACCAAGGGTAAAAAATAACATAAGAAATATAATAACTTTGGCATCCCCACTCAGAAGTCACTCACCCATCCACATAAGAAGTTAGAACTTCCTCCCTCAAACCCCATCAATCCAAGCCATCCAACATCTAAACATCTATCTTAGGGCCTCAACCTTATATTTTGGGGCCACGTTATTCATCCAAAACACATATCATTACCCATTATTTATCTAAAATGTCTATACATACCCCCAAATCCACATCCAAATAATCTATTTCCCTTATAAATCCACATATAAATCATCCATCCCTCCTCCTCAATCTGAATCACAAGTACCTAAAGTAAAATATGAACCTAAGGATCTTATGAAGCCTCATAAGAGAAACACTCCTCTCTTACCTTCATTATCTTCCCCAAGGAAATTCCTCTTAAAGTAAGAAATACTTCACCTTCAAAAACCATCATTAGGTCCTACACCGAAATATTTCAACGTCTCCTCCAAAAATCCATAATCACCCTTCCGCCTATCAAGCCTTTTAATCCACGAGGGCCAAAACCCATGTGGTTTTACCCCAACACCACATGTTCCTATCATTGTGTCCCCAAACATGACATAAAACACTATACATACCTTCATATCCTCATCAAAAAATTTATAGAGAATACACTCTTCTCATCGATGAAGATCACCCCATCCCATCTACCAGGCAATCCACATCTAATCCCCATCCTCCAATCAAGTCCATAACCTCTAAAGCTTCTTTTCGATTCACATCTTTCATTGGTATCCCTCTTCAAACCTTTAACTCTCCTAACGTTGATCCTCCCCTTTATATAAACACAATCCATATCACAACCTATTATCATCCTTACGAGTCACATACATCTATGCAATCCAAATCAAAGGTTGTCATCTCTCGGTACCTCCGATGAGCCCACACTAACCCCTTCTTCATCCAAGGATAAGTTATCCATCTTAGTCATGCCATCAACCTAGAAACTAGTACCATCGAGAAGAGTGTTGTAAGGAAACCTGTACTCAAACCCTATTAATATGTCTCTTTACGAGATTATCCAAATCTTTCCCAATCACCAACAAGACCTCATTGAGGCCTTACAATGTATCATCAAAATAATCTCACCCCTTTATAGCCCTTTTTGGGGCTTTCACCACTTCCGCCACTATTTCCTTTAATGATTTAGATATTTTGAGCATCTTACCTAAGGATCATGATCTCCCTCTTTTTATCATTGTCTACATCAACGACACATTTATCCATCACTCTATGATGGACAAAGAGACCAATATCAACCTCATATTATCCCATATCTTCGATTAGCTCAAACTTCTAAAATCTATCATTACACAATAACACACAATTATTCACGTCTTTAATGATGTTTTTGCCTCGATTTGGGAAAAATTATCCTCCCCATCCACATAAGTGGAAAACTCCTCCATGAAGTCTTCTATATCTTCAAAGAGGATATTCAATACAAAATCTTACTTGGATCCTTATGGATTCATGCTATGCATTGTGTCCTATCCACCCTCCACCATTGCATCAAATATGAACATGAGGGGAATATCCATACTCTCCCCACCAACCTTCCTACCTTAAAGGATGGAACATGACCTATTGTCCAAACAACATGCTCCTCCCTAAACAAGACTCATCCTCCGAAGCATCCGCCAGTTCTTATGTACCTATATCTAAACTACCTAATGAAGAATCTCTGGATAATGTGATGCAACATCTATCTCTAAGGGAGTATTGGCTCCTTATCGTCAATTCTCTTCCTCCCTTAATCACCTTCATAGACTCGATAAAGTACCCATGTATCAATCAAATGCTAGGGGTGTCATTTCCTTTATCCCACCTTATCTCAAAACATACCTCACCTATGGTGGCATTGATGACCCTTCATCCCATGTTGACAACCATCCTCATACCAAACCATATACTAATGTATTTGATTTCCTCTATAATAAAGCCTTCACTTACACCTACCTCCACCGTTGCATGTGGAAAGGATTTGGTCTAGGATGTTATGAACAAGGTATGCACAATCTTATCATTAACCAATCCCACAAGCCTCATGAAAATTTTGGATTAGATTTCAAGAAATAACCCACCAACACCATCATACATCCTTCTTCTATATCTCCCACACACATTGATTCATCATCTAATCCTTCTCCATCTAATGACATCATGGGTATGGATGACACAATATCTCTCCCTTTTTAATTTTTTAAGTCTTCACCATTACCCTTTGACCTATCACTTACCAAAATGGGGATGAAACTAGTTACCTACCCCTTATATTCCCTAATATAGTAGATGAGGATTCCCCTACCATTGAAATTCACCAGTGTAGCGATGAAGACTCCATCCTTTCATACATGGGGGAAGAAGATTCCTATCTTCATAATACCTTACCTCCTAACACATCCAACCTTCTCAATGAATCCACTATTAACATCAATGTAGGGACTCCATAAGATCCCAATATCCATAAGGTTAGAAAATCCCTCAATCTAAAATAACTTGAGGCCTTTACCTCCTTCCTATCCAAACATAGCTAAGTTTTCACATGGTCATATCTCGACATACCAACCTTGATCCTAGCCTCATTGTAAAAATTATTGTCACCATTCCCAACACTAAACCGGTTAAAAATAAGCTTTGTCACATGCACCGTCACATTAACCTCCTTGTCAAAGAGGAGTTGTAATGCCTTCTTTCCACTAATTTCTTCTAATATATTGACTATTCACAATGTGTTTCCAATATTGTACCCATTTCTAAAGCCTCACGAAAAGTGACACATCTTTACCGATTTGTGAGATTTAAATCTTTCTTGCCTTAAGGATGACTTTCCCCTTCCCAAAATCGATCAACTAGCTGACTTAATAGCCAACCATAGATGATCTATCTTGTGGATGGCTTTTGTGGTTACAATCATATTCTCATCGCACTAGAAGACCAAAATAATACTTATTTCATCACCCTTGGGGAACCTTCTTCTATCGTGTCATGCCCTTTGGTTTGAAAAATGTGAGGACCACTTATCAATGCACTATGACCTACATATTCCATGATATTATCCATAAAACCATATAGGATTACATCGATGACCTCTTAAGAAAATCTAAACATCAACAAGACCATCTTTCTATCCTTAAAACCCTCTTCACATGTCTTATCTAGTTCTTCCTTCATCTTAATCCCACCAAGTGTGTGTTCGGAGTGCTAAATGGAAAAATTCTTGGCTTCATCATTTCCATCAGAGGAATTGAAGTTGACCTCACCAAAATAAAATCCATTCTCGAGATTCTTTCTCCTTATAATCTAAAGCAACTTTGTAGTCTCCAAGGAATACTCCAATCCATCCGCCACTTCATCTTGCAACTTTTTGATCGCTACCAACCTTTCCATCATCTCCTTCACAAAGACACCCATTTTGATTGGGATACTAATTATCGAAGGCAATTTTGTGATCTCAAGTAATATATTCTATAACCACCGTGCTCATGCCTCCACACAAGGGGAGCCTTTCTACCTCTACATATCTACACTCAATCATGCTCTAGGTGCCATTTTGGCACATCGTGAAAATAAATATAGGGAGAAATATGTCTATTATATTATTCACACTCTCCTTGATTATGAAACCCACTACACCAAATATAAAAATATTTGTTGTGCTCTCTTATTTTCCAATTCTAAAATTCAACACTATCTTCTTAATCACAAAACCTTTGTCATCACTAGCTTCAACCTCCTCAAAACCATGGATTCCAAGTGTTATTATAATGATTACATCACACAATTTCTCATGCTCATGACTTAGTTTGACCTAGATTTTTTCTCTTAGAAATCTATTAAGGGTCAAGCCATCACGATCGATCAACTCGCTAAAGCCCCTCTTCTTGAAAACCATCTTCCTCACTAACAATTCCCTGATGAATCTACAATACCATTGATCATGAATTTTCTCCCAAAAGTGGAACTTTTCTTTGATGGATCCAAGTGTTGGTAAGGGGGAGGCATCGATGTTATCATCATTCCTCCTTGGGATACACGTATCCCCATCACTTTTAAGCTTAAATTCAAATGTACTAAAAACATGGTTGAGTATGAAGCCTTATCATGGGTCTTGAAACTACTGTCATGCTCAACATCCAAATCTTCGACATCTGTGGCAAATCTCAACTTATCATTAATCAAGTCAAGGGAACCTATCAATGAAAAAATGAGGTCCTTCAGAAATAGAAGAAAATTTTAGATTTTATTCTTGAGGAATTTGATTTGTATACCATCCAATCCCTCCTCGCTCATCTAAATTCTTTGTGGATACTATGACATCCCTTGCATCTCTCATCCCATGGGTAACTGAAGAATCCAAAATATCTTTCATTTTTATCATCTTGACCAGTCATCTCATGTCCATGAGCTTCCTCATGTCAATATTATTGACACTAATCAATTAGATATCTAGTACTCTCATACCTTTGAATACCTGTCTATATCTAAAATTCCCTCCAACCTATCCAAAAATAGTAGGAGGTCATTTATTTAGTGCGCTAACCATTATGTCATCCTTAAGCATCCTTTACAAATGTGGATTTGATGACATCTTAATACGTTGCCTTAAGTCCCATGAATCTATCCATGTTATCCAAGAAGTCCATGATGATATCTATGGTGGAAACTTTAGTGGTTTGGCCATTTCCAAGAACATCCTTTTCCTAGGCTATCTTTGGCCCACTCTTAATAAATATCTGCTATGAATATGTTAAAAATGTGCTAAATGTTAGCAACATTCCAACCTCATCTATATTCCTAGCCAGGCATTAAAGTTGGCTCAAGATCTATAACATTTCTCACAATGGGGCCTCAACCTTATTGGTCTCATCAATCTACTCTTTTCTCAACATCATCATTATATCATCACCGCTACTAAGTACTTCACTAAGTGGGTAAAATTTGTTCCAATCACATTCACCAAAGCTAACAAAATTGTCAACTTCATCTACCAGCATCATTTTCCATTTCGATGTTCCCCATAAAATGATCACAAACAAAAAAGTACTTAAAAAAGATATTAAGAAGCTTTGTGAATATTTCAACATTAAGCTTAGATTCTCTTCTCCTTATTATCCTAAAAAAAATGGCCAAGCCTAAAAACACTAACAAAAATATTCATAATATTCTTGCTAAAATAATCAATAAATCAAGATGTAATTGGAATATTCACATCCCTTTCACCATTTGGGCCTATCGGACTAGCATCCAAACCTCTATGGGTGCTACTCCTTTCTCTCTTATTTACATCTCTAAAGCCATCCTTCCCCTCAAAGTCTAAATACTATCCTTACATGTTTATCTCGTGACTTTATCTATGACAAGGATTATCATTAAGAGCACCTAGCCCAACTTGAATTGATAGAAAAACATCGCTTAATCAGTCTTCTATTAGAATTCGATGATTCAAAAATTTACAAATTAATTCAACATTAATACATTATGTAATGTTACCATAAATATTTAAATAAACATTACATCATCACATAAGTAAATAAATAAATACTTATAGGAAATAAATAACACAGGGGACAAAATATTTATAGTGGAAAACCTTAATAGGGTAAAACCACTTTGAAAATAACCTTTACTTTAGAGAACTTATTTTACATCTAGTAAGATCACATCCTCTTTTAAAAACCTAATTACCAAGGGGTAAAACCAAATCACTTGATTTACACACATCTTTGATATATTTACGAATATATCAAATGAGGACCTAAATTCTTTTTATATAAGGTGATCAACTATGTCTCCCGACCCACCTTTTCAACCTAAATTAGTTGACACATGTACCTAGGTTCATGTATTTAATAAATAGAAACATAAATGATTCACATCATTAAATACTTACCTAATGTATACTACCTAGGTATGAATATTTAATAATAGAAAATTATTTCATATTATTAAATATTTAACCTATATAATAGTGATAGACCCATATTAATTAAGTGGTGGCCAGCCCACTTGATCATTATGTTCTAACACTCCCCTTAATGTTAAGTTGGATAACATATGTCAATATATTACCCGCACTGTGGTACACTATATAATTTACAATCCTTAAGCCATAAAGGTTTTAGGCCAACATATATGTTGAAGGAATTATAGCACCTTCATCATACTCAAGTTACCTTTTGGTAAAAAGGATTTGGAATCCCAAAGATCCTCCCATGATCAGTGGCTGATTATAATTTGTGAGTTTTACATGTTCTTATAATTTCTCATAAAAGGTTACTGAACCCAAGAATATAAGATCCTTTTATAACTAAGGACCTCCTTTACAATATTCTTGCACTAGATGTTTACCAATAAACTCAATAGCACTAAAGAGTTTATTGAAGACCACCTTTAAGGTCTTTCTACACTTATTTCTAAAAAATAATCCGAGGAGGTATACACATGCTCGAAGGTATTTTTACACTTTCCCGAAGGTATTTATACATTTTCCCAAAGGTATTTTACATTTGCATTTTTATTTTACAAATACCAAGTTCCATTAGAGGTGACATTTTCATGCACACTCCCCTCAATGGAAACTCCAAAATCCAAGTTTTTCATGAAAGTGACAAAACTCGTAGCACTCGGGGCCTTTTTGAAGATGTTAGCAACCTTCTCTTTAGTTGTCATGAACTTGAGATCTATCTCACCACTTAACACCTTCTCATAAATGAAGTGTATATGTATCTCAATGTTCTTCGTCCTTTGATGTTGTACTAGATTATGTGTAAGATATATGGTGCTCTAGTTGTCACAGAACAAAGGAACACTACCTAGATCCTCCATATTTATCTCATCGAACAACCTCTTCAGCCATAGAGCCTCTTTTATAGATTCCATTGCACTTCTATACTCATCTTTAGTTTAAGAGATAGAAACAATTGGCTACTTTTTACTGCACCAAGTAATGACACCTGCACCAAATTTAAACACATAACTAGAAGTAGATTTTCTATCCAATACATCACCAACATGATCAGAATCACAAAATCCATACAAGTTAGCATTTTCATTCTTAGTATAATACAACCCATAATTGATTGTTCCCTTAATATATCTAATAATTATTTTTGCAAGATTTCAATAATCTCTATAAATTTCCTGCATAAACCTTGAATCAATTCCTACTGCATAGGAAATATATGGTATAATTATAGTTAGATAAATCAAACTACCAACTAACTTCCTATATAAAGTAGGATCAACTTTTTCACATGCAAGTTTAGGATCAAGTTTAAGTCCAACTTCCATAGGGGTATAAATTGGTTTACAATCAATTGTGTTAAACTTTTTTAGTACATTGGTTACATATTGTACTTGAGAAACAATAATATAATGATTATCTTGAAATAAAACCATACCAAGAAAATGATGTAAGAGACCTAAATCAATCATTTCAAAGTATTGTTTCAATTTTTCTCGTAATTCAATTTTATTTCTTTTCTTTTTAGGAATATATAAATAAGCAGGACTACCAAACAATTTTAAATGAGAGACATCGGTTTTTATTAGACCACTTCTTTAATGGGGTCAAAAGGTGAATAGATTTTTAGGGACCTTATTTAGGATGTAGATTGTTGTGTTCATTACTTTTTCCCATAGAAATTTGGGAAGACCAGCAGAATGAAGCATAGTGTGAGCCATATCTAAAATAGTCCTATTTTTCTTTCTGCAACACCATTAGATTGGGGAGAATGAGGAGAAGTTAATTCCATTTTAATACCACAATCAATATATAATTTTTCAAATGTCTTGCTAACATATTCACCCCCATTATCTGTTCTAAGTCTCTTAATTTTATAATTTGATGAGTTTTCAATAGATGCTTTAAATTCCTTAAATTTTCTAAATACATCAGATTTATTTTTAAGAAAATATGTCCAAATCATCTTAGTGAAATCATCAATAAAATTCACAAGCATATAAAGAACCATTTAACGAAGCTACTTCAAGAGGTCCTCTAACATCACTATGAATAAGTTCTAGAGGAGAAGAGGAACTCTCCTCAGGATGTGAGTGAAAGGGTTTAACACTTTGTTTCGAGCGTAAACACCCTTCACACGCATCATGAGAAGAAGACAACACAGGAAAACCTTTTACTAGATTATATCTAGAAATTTCATATAAGCTTTGATAATTAACATGTCCTAACCTTTCATGCCAAAGTTTTGAATTATTCAAACTTTGAGATACAAAACATGATGCAGAAGAGAAATCATAAAAAATATATAGACCATTTCTTTGAATTCCTTCAACAATTATATTATCATCACTATCCTTGATGTACCAAGTATCCTTCAAAATTTGAATAGATAAACCATCATGAGTTAGTTGCGAACATGATAACAAATTATTTTTAAGCTTAGGAACAAATAAAACATTATTCAAAACACCATTTGCAAATTTTACTTTTCCTTTTTCTATTGCTTCTAAGGATGAGTTATCACCAAGATATACACGTTCATTGATTTTCATAACATCAAATAGAGAATTAGAAATACCAGTCATATGATTTGAAACTGAATCTAGAATCCATTCATAATTAGAGGAAGAGTATAAAGTAAAATATAATGCAACAATTTTAGAGCATCATTAGAACTACCCTTTTACTTAAATTATATTTAGAAGAGATAGTTTGTTTCTAGTTTTTATGGATAGGTTTATTAGATTTGCAATCTTCCTTTTTATGTCCAAATTTACCACATTTGTGACATTTACCATTAAATATTACACGTAATTGTTCAGAAGAAAACTTTTCTTATCAACAAATGAAGATTTAGTTCTACACTTCTGATCAGGGAAGGACTTGTGAGACTTGAACTTCAAATTTTGAGTGAGAAGTTCCTAAGAGAAATTCTCCTTAGAGTTGAAGTTTTTCATCACTTGCTCTTCCTGTATCAGAAGAGCACTCAAAGTATTTAAATCTGGAAATTCATCTTCATTCTGATATTTAGAATTTAAGATAGAAATAAAATTCCTAAACTTTTCATGAATATTTAACTGAATAATAAAGTAGATTAGTTTTTCACCAATTAAGTCACAATTACATCCATCTAATTATGCTTTAATATTTATGGAGGAAGCAAGCGATGGAGGAACAGTTAGCACTGTTTCGCTTGCATCAAGCTATAGAATGTTTACTTTTCAACTCGAGATATGACTGTGAAGGGGTTGCACACTAACTCGAATAGACGGTTGAAAAGATGTAAGCTTATTCCACTTACTACTGGGATCCACACCTTTAGCTTGGAAAATGATACTGCTACAACAAAACCCTCCGATCAAGAATGTGGGTCCGCAATCTCTAGCTAAGGTGTAGTTCATGTGGGAGAAGGATAAAGAAGGTGTGACCTACCTGAAGGTGCCAGATGGGTGTCTTCATCGGGATTTGGACAAAGTGAATCTTTCCCTTGTTGGTAAGTTTCTCGATCTAGACCTAATATTGATGTCATTAGAAAATGGGCCTGTAGAAAGTGGCAACCAAAAGGGGATCTGAGCATCACCACTATGTCTAGGGTTTTTCTTGGCCAAATTCAATCAGCAGGCTGATTTGGAATCGGTGCTTCTGGGAGGCCCATGGTGGTTGGGCAATATGGGTCTCTTTTTGAAATGGTGGTATCCTGGGTTTGATCCTAATACTAAGAATATACATACCATTCCAATATGGTGTAGGCTTCCAGGACTACCCCTGTAATTTTGGGATGATGAGATTCTATTAAATGTTGCTAAATCTCTTGGCTCTCCGATTGGGCTGGATGGGCCTACGAGGAACAGATCCAAACTAGATTTTGCTAGATTCTGTATCTCTTCTGAAATGGAGCAGGAGTTACCAAATCTTATCATTTTGCATTCTAAGTATGGCATTTGGCATCAAAATATTGAATATGAAACTTTTCATCTGAGATGTAAAAATGTCATAAAATAGGACATTTTACTAGTAGATGTCCTAACAAAGAGATCTCTCAAGAGGAAAAAAGGAAAACTTGATAAGCCTATTGAAGAGACTATTAAGATACAAGAAGCTAGGTTGGAAAACAAGGATGGTAGAAAAATAAAGACCAAGGGCAGGGGGAAGGGTTACCCCTTCACCAACTAGAGCTGAAATACAAGAAAGGTAAAAAGGGTTTTAGAACTCTAATCAGGAAACCGCTGATTTGTAGGAAGCTTTGGCATCCTAAAACCCCAATGACGGGTGCATTTTAGGTATCCCAACCTCCACAGAAGATTTATTTTCATAGATTCTAGTGAAGGTGCTTCTAGAGGTAGATGAAAAAATGAAACATTGTTGTAAATCTTCTTTCTAAGGAGGTTGATCAGAATGGACTTTGGGATAAGAATAAGGACACTAGAGCTATGCTAGGGGTATTAGCTATTGAAAAGACCTATTCTAATCCATTAAGTATGATTAAGGAATTTATAAATGAGGAAAAATAAATTGTTGTATACAAAACCTCACTGAAAAGAGACTCTTCGTTGTTTAAGAGTTTTTCTCCTAAAAGTGGGAACCCCCTTTTCCTTTCCAACTCAACATCTTTACAACTCTTTGACAGTGAGAAGGGAGAGAAAGAGGAGGGGGAAGTTACACCACTCAAAGAAAATAGGATGTTTGATGAAGATCCATATCCCAATGGTTTTCTAGAGGTTAAATCTAGAAAAAGAAAAGATTGAAGGGATTTGAGAAGATCCCAGATTCACTTTATAATGAGAAGAAAAAGAAAATTGATAACTGGGGAGCTTCAACATCTAGAACTACAAGATCTTCTACTAGAAGAGTAGTGGATTTTGGAAGCAGCTCTAAAAGAGGTAGACCTTCTAAGAAGACTCTAAGAACCAAAAGAACAGAGGAAGATATTGCAGATGGTACTCAAAGCCAATTGAGACATCAAGAAATTACATCACCTATATCTTTTAGATGAAGATCATCTCCTAGAATATTCGGGGTTTGAATGGAAATTCTAAACAAAGAATAATCAAAGAGTTAAGAGTTTCTAGTAGACCGAGAATTCTACTTCTGCGCAGAAATACATATGAATTCTAAGGTATTTGTCAATTGTAAAAACAATTTTTGGGAAAATTTGGACATGGATGCGGTGGATTCTTAGGGAGCTTCAGGTGGCATGGCTACTTTTGGGATAAGAAGCATTTTACTAGTATGATTCTCTCTAAAACTAGTAATCATCTTGCTGTTAAATTCCATGTTATTGAAAATAATAATACTTGGATCCTCTCCAATATCTATGCGCCCAATACGGTTAGTGGAAGAAGGAAACTATGGAGAGATCTAAAGGTTTTTATAATTCAGCATAGTGATGACAACTAGATCATTATGGGGGACTTCAATTCCCCATTAAATCTAGGAGAAAAACAAGGGGGTAACTCTTGTTTCTCTACTGGTATGGATGATTTTGCTGATTTCGTGGTTGATCTAAATCTCATGGATGTGGACCTTCATGGAAATCAATATACCTGGACAAACAAGAGGTTGGGAAGGGATATGATTCAAGTCAGACTGGATAGAGCTCTTATCTCTACAAGTTGGATTCTTCACCAAGACTTTCATCTCACATCTTTGCCCAGAATCGGATCTGATCACAATCCGATAGTTTTAAATTTTGTTAATTGGGTTAAGCCCACCGAAGCTCCTTCAAATTTGAAAAGATGTGGATGGAGCATGATGAAATCTTTGATAGGATCAAGGAATGGTGGAATTGGGGGGGAGGAACTACTCAATTTAGGCTTATTCAAAAGCTTAAAAATGACAAATAAATAGCAAAAAAATGGAATAAAGAAGTCTTTGGGAATGTTTTTGTGAAAAAAGGAATTAAAATAGAGACTCCAAGATCTGGAAAACAAAATAAAATTACAGGGGAGATCTGTGGAGGATCATTTAATGGAAAAAATATCCTTTCAGAGTTGCACACGGTTTGCAGTAGGGAAGAATCCCTATGGAGACTTAAATCAAGGGCTATATGGCTGAAAGAGGGTGACAAAAATACAAAATTCTTCCATATGACCACATTGAAGCATAGATCATGTAATAGGATTACGGAAGTCTCTAAAGGAAATGACATCATCATAAAATATCTACGGATCATCAAGGAAGAAGCTCTCGATTTTATGAAAAATTGCTCAATGAGAAGAGTGTTACTAATGATATGGCTGACTCTTTTATGTTAGAAGCTATCCCACATGATAAAATAGAGGAGTAGAGATTTAAAGATATTACCAAAGTTGTTACTTTGGAGGAGCTTCAGAAAGCTGTTTTTTCTCTTGAAGGAGATAAGGCTCTGGGACCTGATGACTTCTCTGTCAATTTTTTTCAATTTTTTGGGAAATTTTCTCGAACGATCTCCTAAGGGCTGTAAATGAATTTTTAGAACTGGAGATTTATTAAAAGAGCTTAATAATACCCACATCGTGTTGGATCCAAAAAAAATGGATGCTAAATATTTCAAAGATTTCAGACCCATTAGCTTGGTTAATGTTGTCTATAGAATTTTTACTAAGATTATTGCCACCAGACTACAGTTCATTTTGAATGATTTAATCTCAAAACAACAAAGTGGGTTCATCAGAGGAAGGATAATTCAAGATGGTGTGATCATGGTGCATGAGATTATTCACTCTATGGATAATAATAAAAGGAAAGCATGGTCCTTAAACTTGACATGAATAAATCCTTTGATAAAGTCTCTTGGTCTTTTCTTGACAAAGTTTTGGCCAAATTTGGATTTCTCAACAAATTCAGAAGAGTTATCAAGGCTTGCATTTCAACTACTAGATTCTCTGTGGTGGTTAATGGTGAACCAGTGGGGTACTTTACCAGCAGTAGGGGATTAAGATAGGGGATCCTATATCCCCTCTGCTCTTCATTATTATGGTGGATAGCCTCACAGAAACAATTACCAAAGTGTTAAAGATGGTCTTCTAAAAGGCACTAAACCTACCTCTATGAATCAAACAACTTCTCATCAGCAATTTACAGATGACACTATCCTGATATTAGTGGCATCTATACTGGAAGCTAAGGCGATCAAGTCCATTCTAAAATTTTATGAGGCTACTTCTGGACAAGAGATCAACTTTGACAAAAGCTCTATTTTCTTTTTCAATACTCCTTTGGAAAGACAAAATAGAATTTCTAAAGTATTGGGTTGTAAAATCAATTTACTTCCCACTACTTATTTGGGGCTCCCCCTTGGTACTAAAAAAGTCTCAAACAAAGTCTGGAATGACTTATTGGAAATATTCCAAAATAAAATGGTTAGATGGAAAGGAGCCATTCTTTCCAGTGCGTTGGTAAATGTCTACTTATCAAAAGCACTCTTCAAAATTTGCCTATCTACATTATGTCTCTATACAACATTCCTTCTACCTTCAAAGAAAAAAATTGAAAGGATTCGGAAAAAAAATTTATGGCAGGGAATGGAGGAAAAATTCAAATATCACTTGGTTTCCTGGGATCAAGTGTGCACTCCTAAAAGGATTGGGGGATTGGGCATAAAAGATATTAGAAAAATGAATATGGCCTTAATTGCAAAAAATGGGTTGGAGAATGCTATCGGAGGAACAACCATGGATTGAACTCATCAAGGCTAAATATCTTGAGCAACAAACAACTTTCTCCTTCCTCCATGTAGAACAACTTCCCCATGGTTCCATTTTCTAGAACAACTTGATTCTTACAGGAATTTTATCAAGCAAGGGTGTAGATGGAAAGTGGGAAATGGTAGAGACATCAATTTTTGGGGTGATAATTGGTCTAATCTTAGCCTTAATGATAGATTTGGTGTAGCTAAGGAGAGTCTTGAACAGAAATATGGTACTAAGGTCATTGATTACATGGAAATTGATGGAAATAAAAAGAGATGGAAATAACTCTCAGTGGATGGATTTGATTTGAACTCTATGTTGTCCTCTCTTCAGGAGAAACTAGACCTCATCCCCTTGAATTAGTTGGAAGTCAAAGATGAAATTGTCTGGCACAAATCTAGAGATGGGGACTATACGGTTAAATCTAGATATAATTCTTACTTTGAGAATATCCAGAGTGAATTTAATTGGAGAAAGATTTGGATGACTGAGTTAACCCCTAAAATCAAATTTTTATTTTGGCTTGTGCTCAGAGGAAGAATTATTACTAATGATAACCTGATAAAGAAAGGATTCATAATGCCTAATAGGTGCCACCTTTGCAAAAATATTCGAAGATATTAAGCACCTTTTTATCCACTGTGAGTATGCTACCATGATTTGGAGTTATGCCTTTTCCAAGTTCAATGTTTTCTGGACGGTGCCCAAGGACTTCATTCAATTTTGGATCCAATGGAATCCTCCTTTTAAGCATTGTGTTGTGAGAAGACTTTGGAAACTGGTCATGCCCCATATTATCTGGAGAATATGGAAAGATAGGAATGATATCATTTTCAGAAACAACAAATAGCATTACAAGCTCAACTTTGTTAAGATTGGGCATGCTATTAAAGATAATATTGGGAGATTCAAACCTCCCAAAAATAAGAAATATCCTAAAGATGAAGAATATATTCTTTCCAATTGGAAGATAGGAACTGCTAGTTTGTAGATTAGGAATACCTCAAACATTGATAGGTCTTTGATTCATTGGATTCCTCCTGAGAGAAACTGGCATAAACTAAACTTTGATGGTGCCTCCAAGGGTAATCCTAGTTTTGCTGTTGGGGAGGTGTAATTAGGGATCATAAAGGCTGTTTAGTTGCTGCTTATGTTGGTAAAATGGGGATTCAGATGAATCATTATGTTGAAGCCCTAGCTGCTCTATGGGGGCTAAGGATTGCCAAATATTATGATATACAGAACTTAATTTTGGAAGGGGATTCTCTTAACATCATCAACCACCTAAATCAAACTTCTCCTCCTAGCTGGACTATCAAGGACTTTATTTTGGAAGCTAGAAATATTTGTCAAAATTTCAAGAATATCATCATTAGACATACTTATAGGGAGGGGAATAAGGTTGTGGACACCTTGGCCAATGTTGGCATCAATAATAATCTTACCATATGGGATAATGAAAATTACATCCCTAAGGAGGTACAAATTAGCATTAATGTGGATAAATATGGGAATCCATACGTGGAGTAAAAATAATAATGACATGGAGTGGGCCTTAGTGGAGGTGAAAGATCACACATGTGTGAATTATCCTCCTTATTACGGCCACATTAATGCCATTGAACCTCACATAGGTGGAAGGAATTTCAAAAAAATGGGATAGACATAAGGAAGAAACAGATTCAAATGAGGGTTTTGAGTAGAAAATTTACAGGATTAGCAGGGAGAAGAAGAAAATGGGAGGGGCACCGTGTCAATTGGAGCCATGCTGTGATCCAGCCTAGAAGAACAATGAGGAACTTTGGAACCTCTTGCACAAGGGAGGAATTTCCAATTTCATTGAACACATTCAGGGTCATGATCAAAACATTTCGGTTCATTTTGCTATGGACTGGAAGGATAGAAGGGTCAAATATGGTGGCCACCGTGTTACTATCAATGAAGAGCTGATTGTTGAGGCTACATGCCTCGAATTGGAGGGTTATCAATTTTTCAATAAAATGATTGACATGGTTTCGAGGCTAAGAAATTCTCCGATGAGGGTGAGGAGCTTGACTTTGTTTCTACGGGCATAAGGGTAAGTTCTATTCCCAAGTCGTATGATGAAGTGACAAATATGATGGTTAGATATATTTCTCTAGAAGGGCATTACAAAATGGTCCTTGTTAAACACCTTGTCTTTTTAAATCATTTTATAAGGCATTTTTGGTTTAATTCCTAAGTACCTACTCAATTCCCTTCGCTCTATTTTGGAATTTCAAAAGCACTCTCATGCTATCCCTCTCAACTAGGGCCTTATCTTCTTGTTGTAAAAGCTTTGTGTCTCAAATTCCCTGGCTTCCCAAATGCTCCCAGTGATCCACACGTTACCACCTCCTCTACTCCTACTCCCATTCTAGACACCCCTTCCAAATCCAAAACCAAGAACCCCAAGCTTTCAAAACTGACACCCCTCACACTACCCGGATTCTCGAAACACCAAAGAGTTGGAGGTTGCACAAAACTTGTTGCATATTAGAAATGTTGGTATAGATATGGCCCTGCATCAGGAGGGGAATCATGTGCCTCATAGATTGGAGTCTCTAGAGAAAGAGATGAAGCAACTGAAGAAGGACCTTCAACATATGGAAAAGTAGAAAGGAAAAAGAAAAATTGATGAAGATAATGACATTGGAAAGGATCAGATTGTTGATATTTATAAGAAGCTGAACTCTTTAGATAGTAGACTGGGGAGAGCTAAAGATAGACATGATCACAACATGGCTATCTTCAAAGCCATAAGTGACTTTTTAGAGCAGCAAGTTTGAAGCATTTCCATGCTCAGTGGGATCCCTGCCACTATTTGGGGGAATGATAAAGAGAGGAGTCTAACCATCTCATAGTTGAATGCTTCGGACCCAACGCACATCACCACATTGGCATTGTTCACCTCACTACAAATGATCTAGTCTAGAATTGAAAGAGCATCCAAGAAGTAAACTCACTTGGGCTAGAGGGAGTTGTTTTAGATGTTGATCTTTTGTGGTCTTTTTGTTGTGACTTTGCTGATTTTTTTTTTTGTTGCTAGTCTATGTCCTATTTTGTTTCTTGTTTGTAACTATCTCTTGGTTAATAACGAACATATTTTTCTACCTGGATTTTGATCCTTTTTTATCACATCTATATAGTTATATGTGGTTGTTGAGCCGTTTTTGTAACAAGGTATAGTCCCTTTAAAATTATTTACCAATAATAATAATAATAATTGTGCTTTAATATTTTTAATCTTGGCTAAGAAATTAACTACTTTTTCATCTCCTTTCATAGGAGTCATAAGTAATTCTAAAACAAGCTTAATAATCTTAGATAAGTGCATACCTTCATGCATGGATTCTAATTGTGCCCATACCTCTTGTTAGTGCAAAAAAAATAGCACCCTAGGATTTGTGCATTACAAAACCCTAATTTTGACTAGCATGGGATTGTATCAAGGTGTGGGACCCACACGACTGAGATAAGCCTCCAAAGAAGGTTTGTTCCTCTACATATCCCTAATGCTAACACTACTCCTGCTAACCTAGACTTCCAAGTGACCAAGGAAGAGAGAGAAATGCATGGAAAGTGAATCCTAAACTAGTGAGGGTGATAATACCAAGAAAAGGGGTGGAGAAATTTCCTAGTGAGTGAAAACAAGGATGAAATGAGGTGAGAGAGGGTAAACAGATGTGCCACAGTCCAAAACCACATTTAAATATCCATTTCCTTGGAGCACAATAGATCTGGGCCCTACAAGGAATAAGACATGCAAAAGATACCTATAAATGTAATGGAAAAGATAAATAATACAATATAACTAGATTAAGGGTGAAAAAGACCACAAAACATCAATTTTATTGATTAAAATGATGCAAAATCCATTACAATATAAGAAGGAGGAAATAATCCTTCACAAAATGCCCAGATTTGAGGGCTTACAGCTCACAGAAAAAATTATGGAAAAAATTTGGCAAGGTTCCTTTGTAAATTCTTAGAAAATATCTCGAAAAATGAGTGGGTCGAGTGCAATTTATAGCCATTTTTCCCTAATTTCTACATTAAATTCTTGACAGGTAGTTGACCAACCTTAATTACCACCATTAATGCTTTGCTCATGACCTTAGTTTTTGAGCTGTATTTTCATGCTTAAATACCCGACAAGAAGCATTAAATATTTTGACAGGTCACATTAAATATTATGATAGGTAGCTGAATTGTATTTTCAAACCTATCACCGCCTATGATCCGTGAGCCATATAACCTAGTGGGGTTGGAAATCCATCTATCTACACCAGGCCGTACAACCTTAGAATTGGTCCACCGGTGACTATCTAATTTTCTACACGTATAACCAAGGGGGATTGGATGATCGCTCATCTTGTATCCATATGCTTACATCACGAGATGCCCCATCTAATCACATGACCCATATAACCTTGCTACCTACCTCATGCATAATGCACCATCCTATTAGGGTTGGACGACCATCTATCCATGCTTTGTACAACTCAATCATTTAGTGGGCCATCCATCATGTCCTATCTATGCTATCCAACCAGTGGTTGGATGTCCCTCAAACCATCACCGTACATCTCGCGACCCATCTAAATCATGGATATGGATGAATCATCTAACTAGGTTGGATGATCATTTATCTTTCATGACTATATGTAAATAAATGGGAAGATTCTCCGAGCCATCCAACCAAGGGGGTTGGATAGCCATCAATATCATTTCATACCGAGGGTTGGATGACCATCCAACTCATGGCCCCGTCTAACCAAAGGGGTTGGATAATCATCTCTCTTTCATCCAACCCAATCATCCTCACTCTTTTCCACCTTGAACACCCAGTGCCCGCAAGCCACCTCATTGCTCCTTATATTTTCCTCTACCACAAACCCAACCTGGCCCAACCAGGGGTTGAATGACCATCTAACCTCTTCACTATCCAACCTCTAGGGTTGGATGATCGCCTAACCCATGCCATCTAAATTTTTTTTCTTGACCCTTGTATGCCTACTACCGACTTTCTAACCATCCAACTATAGGTTGCCCAACCTAGTGGGTTGGATGACTATCTATCTGCGACTTGTCCAACCCATGGAGGTGGATGATCATCTATTTGGGAGCCATCCAACCTTGGAGGGGGTTGGATGAGCATCTGACCTTATTCCCATCTAATCCTCATAAAATCTATATCAAACTCGGCTAATCCCATGATGGGCTCGAATGCCAACTCGACATTCACCACGGCTCGCCACCACCGTGAGTTAAGACCAACTCGATCGAGCTAAATGACACACTGTCTTTCTCTTCTAACTGGGGTTGAATTTGACAATCATACACACATTACAAACCTATAATTCAAATGTTGAATAGGTTATCCAAATTTATAGGGGTGAAAATTTTGGATAACACCTATTTCAGATGTTTGATATTACCAATGTGTAGAATATATTCATCATTCACATTGCACATAATCATGGAAAGGGCCTCGTGCATACACTATGAGAATGCATTCATATTATCCATGGTCTCTTGATGACCGGTGGGTGTAAGATTAGTCCCTCAAACAATCATCCAATGTTTCCTCACCATAAGTTCTGATTTAACCTTGATCTTCCAAATGTTATAGTTGGCTCCATTTAGGATCTGGGATTTATCGAAGGAAAAGTAACTAGACGCCATTATTTTCTTGAACATGTAAAACACACCCCATTATAATATACAATGCACCATAGAGTTAGATACATATTTATAAAAAAACCAACAATTTCAATAGAATCGTATCTAAATTTTATAGATCTAAAGAAACTATTTGATCATAACTATTTTTTTCATCAAAATATATACTAATTAACCTCCCATGATCAAAATAATAACCCACAATATGAAGGGCTCTGCATTATACCCCAAACTTATACAAATTGTTTTTCGACCATATAAAAGTGAAGAAGAAACCCCTAAGAATGCATAACAACTTCAAATTTTTGAAAAAATTAATGTAGTCAAAGATATGACCAACTTAAATTTGACGTCTAAATGACTGTCATCTTGCCTTATTTTTGGTCTTCCTTGACGATCATTTGACCTTCAATTTTAATGCAGTAAAAATCTATTGAATCTTACTAACTTAAATTTGAAGTCTAAATTACTATCATTCTACCTTATTTTTGGTCTACCGTGATGGTCATTTGACCATCAAATTTAATACATTAAAACTTGTGTATTTCCAGAATGTAAAATTTCAGAATTTCTTCTTTTGTACAATATTAGAGAGGTTATATTTTAATACATTATAATAACCTATTATAATTTATAATGTAAAAATATATATAAAAATAGTTTATATATATATATATATATATATATATATATATATATATATATATATACATATACTTTATAAACCTTATAACTATAGTATATATTTTTTTAAAAAAAAACACATATAACCCTTATTACGGGGCCCTCATGAAAAAGATTTAAAACATTTACCAAGAAAGGGAATTTAAATTCTACATTAACCTTAGAATTTACAGAGGAGACAACATTTTTCACGCTTCCAATGGAAAAAATTCAAATCCTATTTTGATGGAGCTTTTTCTCCTCCTTCATTTACCATTGAAAAATTCAACTTGCACATATTAAAACTATAGAGAAAAAATATTTCAAATATTTTACCCTTACCTATACACAAGTTTTCATAGGAGGTAAGAAGTTTCTAAATTTTCCACCGTGAATTCACCTTGATTCTTCACAAAGAAAAACTTTTAGGTTACACAAAAAAATGGAAATAAGGGGCCCGATTATTTTAAATACCCTTTCGGGTTGGTTGAAAAAACACGTAATAATTAAATAGAATAAATACAACATTATTAGATCTAAACTATTTAATTCAAACCATGCTCTGGTACCATGTTAGAATTCAAGGATTCAACAATTTATAGATTAATTCAACATTAATGCTAAACATTAATACATTATGTAATGTTACTATAAAAATTTAAATAAACATTACATCATCACATAAGTAAATAGAGAAACAATTACAAGAAATAAATAACACATGTGACATAATATTTATAGTGGAAAGCCTCAATAGGGTAAAAATGCTTTGAAAATAACCTTTACTTTAGATAACTTATTTTACATCCAATAAGATCACCTCCTCCTTTGAAACCCTAATTACCAAAGGTAAAACCAAATCACTTGATTTGCACACTTTTTATATATTTCCAAAATATATCAAATGAGGACCTAAATTTCTTTTTATATAAGGTGATCCGGTATGTCTCCGACCCACCTTTTCAACCTAAAATGGTTGACAAATATACCTAGGTTAGTGTATTTAATAAATAGAAACATAAATGATTCACATTATTAAATAATTACCTAATGTATATTACCTAGGTATGAATATTTAATAATAGAAAAGTATTTCATATTATTAAATATTTAACCTATATAATAGTGATGGACCCATATTAATTAAGGGGTGGCCAACCCACTTAATCATTATGTTCCAACATTTTCAACATCATCATGTCTATCAAGAGTGTGTCAAACGTGTCTATAACAAACATCTCAAGGAACACAACTTTAACATTAGTGACCTCATCTTAAAATAAAATCAGAATTTCATTACTCTAGAGAGGAGCCAATGTGGAAATTTTTCTCCCAACTAGATTGGACCATATATTATCATGCATAAGTAGGGGTCTAGATTCTATAATTTAACCTCCCTTAATGGTAAAATAGAAACAGAACTCATCAACACCTTGCACTTACCACGTTTTTACTATTAACATACTTGCCAACATAATCTTAGTCACATCTTAATGACCTTACATCCATCATCTACCCTTCCATCTCTCATTGTAATGATTTGGAATTGTATTCTCTACCATCACCTTTCTACATATGACCTTAAATATGAGCACCATGGCTTTTCTCATAGCATAATTCTCATGTAAAAGTTCTCCTTCTAGGTGGGAACCCCATGATCATTACATCCATCACCATCTTATATAACTACTAGAACCATGATAAGGGTCCATAGGTGTATCTTTTACATCTTATCTTACCTTCCCTAGGTGGTTTACTTGGCTATCCCCAACTCTATCCTAAAGTCACAATTCTAGATGTTCATCAAAAGCTATCTTATCTAAAAACAAACTACTCCTTCGAAGGATAACTATTCATGTAACAAAAAAATTATCAAAAGTATAGATTGATCCCTTGAAATAAAGCTATCATACATACCTTATAATACCATCTAAAAGTCAAAAATACAAAATCCAAAGCAAAATCATAATCGTAGACCACTCCCTCAAAGGATGCATACTATTTAATATCATGGAAGCGAAGGTTTCTTGCATTGATTAACCATCTTAAAATCTCAAAATAAAAAGTAAAAGTGTCAAAAGAAAGCATTCCATGAAATCTTCCCCATTGATCAACTTTCCCATCCTCTCAGACTTCGTATTGATCAATTTGCACTATATTTCTTATATATGGGGCATATAAATAGGACTACCACCTAAGGAGAACCTATTTCCCATGTACAAGCTCCATCTTAAATCCTTTGTCGGGTCTACAATAGGCCTATAAGAACACATTCTAATTTTCTCTTATGATGTTTAAGGTGACTAACTACCATTAGTTATCTTTTAATATTTTTAAGGGTCGCAAGTGATATGATTTACATAGTAACATCTCATGCTTTACTCCTAATCCATTTCAAAATCATCTTTTCCACATACACTCCTCTCTATGACAAAGTGTACTTTTTCATGCTTAGGTCATCCTAAAAAAGTTACACCCTTTCTAACCGCACTATCCTAGCTTTTGCATCCATATCTAATCCTTCATATAATTTCGATCATATCCAATCTACATCTATCACATCATTTAAAACAAACATCTAAGCTCATCCAATCAATGTATAAATCACTATCTATCAAATCAATATCCATCACATAAACTAACATATGCATATAAACTCATCATATCTATCCTAATGCAATTCATCTCATATATTCCATCTATTACATCATTTCCTAATCAAAATATATCATATAATTGCATCAAATCAAGTAATAAAAACATAAAATCATCAATATTCATCACATCACATCCAACATCTAAGTCAACATCCTTAATATAATAAAATATCCACATCCATTACATAAATCATCACACAAAACATATAAGACACAAAAAAATCATATGTATATATATATCCTAATCAAAATGTGTTCATACATCCATAATAAGCCTCCATTGGGCTCTATCTCAAAATATATACATCAAAATCCATAACAAAATCAATAAACAATGTTCATCCACTAAGTGGTGAGCTTCAAATTATATGCTCGAGCTTCGATCACTTTGTCCTCTAAGATCCGGGGCCTGTCCACCTCCATATCTCCCCCTTCCCATTATCGGACCCAAATCCCACCTCTATTGTGCTACACTAGGTGTGCTCCTGATGGAACCAACCATGTTGATCTCCTTAGTTTCCTCCATCCTACTAGATACACTGCACACCGTGATACATTAGGAAGTATAAATGTAATAATGCACTTCTAGTATCACACCTTCACACCCAAGGCCCTTTACTACTCTAGTAATATAAAGACTAGGTGGAGCCATCTAGCTAGATCCTATGAAGCCTCTAGCACCTCACTCCTTGACACTAGATATATCTATATAAGATCTCCATATATGGCCCTATAGGCCTCCCCCTACCTATGATGTCTATCCCACTACTCTATAATCAGGTCTCTCTCCTAGTGTAACCCCGTGACCTCTATTGTGCACGTTCCTCCCGATGCATAACATCTAACTCCATCCTGTAAGTGGGTTATCTCAACAACCACTCCCCGCCTCTAACCTCTCCTCCTATTCCTACCTCTTCCTCTCCTACAGAACCATCACCTCCTCTCTACTACCCGCCCAATCTCCTTATTAGCTTTAGCCACCCACTACTATGTCCACCAATCTACGTATCCCTTACCTAATGTTACATCATCAATATCATCCCATGGATCCCCTCCTCTATTAGTGGGTCTTCCGAGAAAAGGGATAGGAATTTTCCTCTTTATATCATCATGCCTATATAAGATAAGCACTCCAACTACCCATTGTAAAACTCCAAATTGTCTCATCACCCTAGTAAAATATATCACCTCAATCATCTCGAGCCTCGTAACTTAACCCACCTCACCCGCCTCATGTCCGCTAGTTATACATCTTCCCTTGGCCATATAGGAAAGCATTTATATGGCATCCATCTAACATTTCAACATCCAATCTCTCTAATCCATCCTCACACCACTCCTCCCCCGCTCCCTTGTCTCCATGAGCCTTGTCACTCACCATCTCAAAAATCCCACCACTATCTCTATACAATCCCTCCTAACCCATGGAAACCCTAGTGGCCTCACCAAAAATATATGCTCATATGCCCACACGGTGAATTAATAATCCCACATCCATGCATATCTTTCGCCCATATGTGTACATTCATAACTCATAATAGACTTATACAAGTAGCACAACACCAAAAGAAAACATTTTTGATGCTCTACTATATATGTTAGTACCCTTGCTAGTGTCCATGGAAAATGGGCCCCACCTAAGTTTGATAAAGCATAACATGAAATGACCATCATAATCAGTATATAAATCTATTCCCGACGTCACCTTTGGATGGTATCGAGCATCTAAATGAAAATCCCCTAAAAAAACAATATATGTGCAACATCTGCTCCAAAAACTAAGTCGGTGCACCCATCCTCCCCTCTATTATGATCAGAACCATAGGTGCCCCACTGGATCATTACTATCAAAATACGATACACATCCTCTAGTGTGACCTTCATCTTTCCCATACTAAGCTAGAATGTGCTCATTCATGGGTCCCACCTATAAATCGGTGCAATCACAAGTCTTGTATCTGTCAACACCCTTTGGTAGTGGTGGAATTTTCCCACTGCCACTACCAAAGAGTTGATCCCATTATGTGTTTATCACCTCTCCTCTAATCCTATCAAACAATACCAAGACTTGGTATCTCAAATATAAAGTGTTTAGGCCTATAAAAACCATTCAAACAATCACCCATCAACATTTCATCATCAAAAATTACCATTTCAGTAAAATTAACCTAATCTCTACCCGGTTGACAATGACCCCTTTGAGTCAATGCCAATTTTCCTCCGGTCGATGATGACTCTCCTAGTCTCCACCGATTGGCCCAATCACCGCTGACCGGCCCTTCTATTCTATCAATTTTCCAAAAAAATTTAAAAAAAATCAAACAAAAAATTAAAAACTAAGTTAGGATTTAGATTCTTACCACTCACCGGGTCCTTTGGCAATTCCTCACTCCACCGCCGACATCCATATTACTCAAATCACATAACTAGTTCTCTCTCGATCTCTCAATTTACAATATCGTATAGTACAAATGATCCCCTTCAATCTCCTAGTCACTTATATAGGCACGCCGACCCTAGTCGCTATCAACTCATCTTATTCGCCAAGAACCCAAGCCAAGTCAATGGTGACTCACATAGTCACCATGAACCAAAACCCTAATTTTTATTACTTTCCCTCATCTTGACAAATCTTCATTAAAGTTTCCTTTCCCCACCTTAAACTTATGTGTTACCCATAATGAGACTTTAGTTTATCATGTGTATCTCTCTTGCATTTTATAACCCACTTCATGGCCATCATTGTGCCCTTATTGGGCACCATCATTCATCTTAAATCCTTCCCTCATGGCCATATTTTCTCTTCATCCAACCCATGATGCATATTTTTACTTCCTCATGCTCGAGAAGATACCACATAATCTATTTCCCTGCTTTGTTTCTCGACCATTTGTCAAACCATCATTTTGAACATTCTCACATTTATTTGCACATAATTTTTATGTATACCTTTGACCCGTGAGGTCCCATGGCTTGCACATATATTAGAGTGGATTCCCATTGGATACCCTCCATCTGATAGTGACTTTTTTGACTCACATGGTTTGTAGGTAATTAGTGTTGCCTCCATCATAGGCTGCGCCATATCCCTACCGATGTGTTTCTAAGGTCACCACCAAATTTTTTTTTTTGTTTTTTTCCTATAAATGGTCACCCCCTTCACTTGGGGCATCTTTATATCTCATTGTTTTCTGGTGAAATATTTCCTAAGTATTAAAAGTGCATATGATGGTGGCATGAAAGAATGAGGCATGCGGATAGGCATGGAAGATTGATAGATTTGTGCCCTGAGGATTCACGCTTGGTAAGACAAAGTTTGAGACTTAGTCATTTTGCATGGCACGGGCTAAGAATAGGAAAAATGGAGTACAAACCAAGAAAGGTAAGGACATGAAGACTTTAAGGATAAACGAGGGCTATTTTTGGGAACAAGTGGAAGACCAAGAGTCATGCAATGTTAGAGCTAATAATAGGATTAGATCTGGAGTTAATTATAGATAATCTATTATTAGGTGAAGCTTGCATACTTCTTTAGTTATCTTTGTAGTGGCGCATGGCTATGCAACCTATTTTGAGAGTGCATGGGTGGTGAAGGGAAAGTCCCATATATATATATATATATATATATATATATATATATATATATATAAGGACATGAAGACTTTAGGGATACACGAGGGATATTTTTGGGAACAAGTGGAAGATCAAGAGTCATACAACATTAGAGCTAATAATAGGATTATTTTGGAGTTAATTATAGATAATCTATTATTAGGTGAAGCTTGCATGCTTCTTTAGTTATCTTTGTAGTGGCGCATGGCTATGCAACATATTTTAAGAGTGCATGGGTGGTGAAGGGAAATTCCCCACCCATATATATACACACACACATATTAGAGAGATTTGGATTGTAACAAAGTTATGCAATTGGTATGTTTGTGTGCATGAATTTGTGATGATACTTAAGGTGTATTTATATTTTGTGCTTTGTGATGAATTAATGTGATGGATTTTTGTGAATGGATATTGGTAATTGATGTCTTTACTCATGGTTATTGTATGGTAAATTTGATCTTGATCCTTGTTTAGTTTATTATGCATCATGGTTGTGATCTGAATCATTTATGCTTGCACTTGTTTACTTATTATGGTTATGGAATATATGTTCATGCATGATAATATCTTGGCAAGTCAGTAAAAAATAGGGGCTTTGTAGGATTCGTGTGCTTCGGGTGAGTGCTCATTTTTTCCAAGTTGAGTGTCGGTGTGCCTAGGCATTTGAGTATAAAAATAAATACTACATTATGGTTCCGTTGTTAGGACCTCTTCTCAACTTATTTCCAGGATGTTACATGTTGATGGTGTATCGATTGACTCTTACGACTATTGAAGATTAGGTATGCAAAAAACAAGATCATTTTGTGCTAAGATATGGTTCTAGACCTAATTTCAATGTGCACAAATGGGTGGAAGATAATCTATATCATGAACTCTATGAGAATTTATTTTACTTATTTCCAATAGATCTATATGAGTGGTTTCAGCCTATGCATCAAAGAAAGGATAGAGTTATAGATCAAGGGTTTGGACAGAGGAAGAATACCAAGCTTTTTTTTTTTTTTGATGTAGATAAATTTTGGATGAGTGCTATAGATCATTAGTAGGATGGTGTTATGCATAGTTATATTTTGGATTACGTTTGTGTCTACATATTCTTATCTAGAAGTTACTAAGTTTGAATTTTTGTGTGAGCCTAGAGGATCTTACATCCATGTTATTCTTTTGACAATTAAGATCTTTATGGTGGTTTTAATTTTAGATCTCTTAGCTATGGTTAGCTAAACATACCACCACACACATGGGTAGTAGTAGGTGTGGTGAAAGTTAGAGGACCTTGTGGAATAAAGGTAGAGAGAAGAAAGGTGGATTGAGTAAAATGAAGCGTCGGAGAGGGAGTTGACAAAGCAATGTGATATTGAGGAGTCTATAGAGTTAAGGAGGATAATGTATATAGAAGTATTTGAGGCTCATGTGGAAGATGTGGAGTTGTATCATTAGGATCTTCCCCACTTAGGAAATCACATTAGAGAATCCCCTTTAGCTTTTTATGAGAGCACATTAGAGGAGGAAATAGTAAGGACCATAGGTACACATATGATTCCACCTAGCAACCTAGCCCTTGCACATGGTGTTCTAGTTCCAGAAGTAATCTTTAATCAAAAAGAGAGTGTAGGTAATTTAGTAGCTTCAAGTAGTTATTATTTTCCTTTGAATATAGAAGTATATTAGACAACACATTCATATATGGTAGCACAGACATCATATTTGTTATTTGGAGGCTTGATTGGAGGAATATTTTTGGTGCATCATCAAGACAAAGTGTGGGTGTGTAGAACATTGGGAACATGTCTGGAAGTACTACAACTTCATAGAATATGGGATTTTAGTTTAGTACTATTGTTGGGACGTAATGAAGTACATCCATTGGTCTAGTGCCCGTTGATGAAGGATCAAGAGGATAAGGTGGGTCGGGATCAAGTAGATCAGGTGGTTCTGGTAGTGGAGGAAATACTAGTGGTAGTTCTAGTTTTGGATCTAGAGGATAGGGCACAAATCCCAGTAACCCCATATCAACCTCAACAAGTTTATTATGAGATGTCCCTCCACTTACTAGAATATAGAGGTATTGAAGATGTTGCAGAGCATGTGCACAAGTGTGAGATGCTATGGCATGCTAAGGGAATCACTGCTTTAGATAGGAAGGTGAGTCAGTTTGATACTAATCTTTAAGGGCACGTGTATAGCTGGTATAGAAAGTATGACCCACATCAGACTACGGTGGATTATGATGCTTTACACTCTATATTTCTGGCTGAGTTCCATATTTTAGAGTTTGAATAGTAAAGTGTTAGCGTGCTTAAGGACATAAAATAGGGCCTATCAAAAATTTTTTGGGAGTATGTTATGCATTTTAAAACTTTGTTGTCAAAGTTATCTTATGACATACATCCTAGTCAGCATACACAGTGGTTTTTTGGTAGGTTGTTGACTCCATTGAGAATGGTTCTATATCATAAGAAATTTCAAGATATGTGTGACACTTTGGAGGTATCTTTGCACACTTTGAGATGGCTAAGAGTGTAGACACTAGAGTATTTTTAAAGGTACATGATCGTAGCTATGGTGAAATAGTTAGAAAAGTTCTTTGTGAATTCAGCTCATAAGATGCATAGTGGAATATGGTGTATAGATTGCAAGGTTGAAAGGCATACGAAGGATAGCTATCCTTGCAAGTTAGTGTGCACAATTTTGTTGGATTTCAATATTTTTCATTTGGACCATGATGTGAGTAGATGTCCCCTCTTACAACGTGTGATCCAAAAAAATGTATCTATGTATTGTAAAATTTACAAAACTCATACTCATGATACTATTAACTGTAGAGTGATTGATCATATTCGTGAGGCTATTGATATAAGTTTGAGGTAGAACAGTGTAGCAAGTGGATCCAAGGAACAAGGTGAACATCATACTTAAGGGCATAATAATAGGGATAACCAACATACGAGAATTTCACTGAGAGGATATAAAGGTTGATGTCGTGGAAGTGGAAGAGGAGGATTTCCTAGAGAAACTTGTTTTACTTGTGGATCTCCTGATCATTATCGGTGTGAATGTATTAATAATATGGTTTTATCATGGTGTGGAAAGAAAGAAAAATTTGAAGAATGTCCAAACATTTATGAGCATATGAGAAAGCCACATAAGTAGGACAAAGGAGAAAGTATGATTAAGATACAATGTGCAGATGGAGAATAATGGATGTCAAAGGTTAGAATTACCTCAAAATTACAACCTATTTTTGTCACTAGATGTCTTTGAAGCTATGTGCACTTGTGAACCTATGAAGTATAAGTTGAATATAAAAAATAAAGAAATGATAAATGTAAAATACCTTGATGCTTCACATCAAAAAGAGTATACCAGAGACTGTGGACATTATAAGGGATCTACAAGGAAATATTTTGAGTTTTAAGGATTAGGCTGGGTGATGGAGTGAGAAAATAAGGTTGGAATACCACAAAAGGATGTAGATTACTTGAAGGAGGTATATCAAATGTTTTTCCAAGAGAACATAATCCCCTTGTTAAGAGAGTGCTTGGGAGAAAAAGTACTATGTACAGGTAATGAGTGTAAAGGAAGATACTCCATGTAAATCGCCTCCCCATAATCATGAGTATGATAAGGAGATTACATTGAATACAGATTATTGATGGATGGATTCTAAGAAAAATTCTGATAGATACAGGTGTAGAAGTTAATGTACTCATGTTGGATGCTTGTAATTAGATGGCAGACCAACATTGCAACCTTCTTGAATGCTATATATGGCAAACTGTAACTAGGGATAATCCTATTGGGGTATTAAAATATGTGACTATTATGATTCAAGGATCCAATTTTACTAGGGAATTTGAAGTATTGGATCTCATGGAAGAAGATAGTTTCCCAACATTACTTGGGTGCCCTTGGTGTTATGTGAATAATGCAGATTTGCACTTCAACAAGGGGTACATTAGCTTTGAGAATAAAGAAGAGCACATAATTATACCATTGATGGATGCAAAGGTTGCTCCGTATGTTGATCCTTTGAGTGAAGAAGACTTAAATAGGATATATGTGCACACAATTAGAGACCCTGAGGTAACTGAGCCATCTAAGGAAGGAGTGATACAGTGGGATGATTCTCATTCAGTTAGTGATACTACAAGTATTGCTTATGACAACTAGGCACATGGAACATATGAAGTAGTTGGGTGAGAGATCAAGAATATTATTACTCACATGATTAGGTTGTGTGTCATTTGACACTTGAGTTATAACTAGGGTCCTTGGTATAATGGTGAAGGGAACCTTGATGTGTTTTTTGCACGCTATGGAAGCCCAGTGGAAGGATGAGGGTGATAGAAGAAATATACTAGTTTATGTTTTGTACAAGATAATGACACATTGGTAGAATTCATAGAGAGACAACTTATTGGAATGATGAGAGGTGAGAATCACCTTTTCTACTAGGTTTATAAGGAGAAATATACCCCTATTAGATATGTGAGTTCCATGGGAAGTCACATGCTTTGCACCATTTCTAGGAATGTGAGATACTTTATATGGAGGGGAAAGAGGCCTTACCACCATCACTTTGGGTACATAAGTTCTATGCCACCCTAAGTGGCTACACACACGCATGGTATGTCCATGTAGAATTGACATGGGAAATAGTTAATTGGTAGGAGATGACCTCAAGTATGATCCATAATTTTGATTATTTTTCTACTAAACCTTCAGCTAATAAAGCACTACATATTCTAAATCACCTTACTTTAGGAGATAGTGCAAAGGTTGAGGAACTTTTGTTAGATATGTTTAGAGATATAGATTTAGAGGTACACCTTGACCTTGAAGAGATTGAAGAAGAATAAATGGTCCATGCTTGGGAAGAAAAGGAACATGGTAAACTGGTATGTATGATAAATGATGATGATGATGAGGACAACAACCTAGATGTTAAACACACTAAAGGTACATGCAAGGTGATGGACACAATAGACAAGAAGCAATGTGTGTATTATGAGCCTATGAAAAAATAAGGTTAACATTGGAATGACTACATAGCCTAAAGAGGCCATTATTGGTGACTACTAGTTCAAGTAGGAAGTGGCTAAGATTAAAGAACTCCTTTGAAACTTTCAAGATTTTTCTACGAGGGATATCATGAATTGAAAGGAGTACACCCTTATTTAGGTGAGATGAGAATAAATCTTAAATAAATAACACACCCGATTAGGAAGAGACCATACAGGATGAATCCTAATCTACACGTTAAGGTAAAGGAAGAAATTGATAAAATGCTCAAGTCTGGTATAATTGATCCCATTGAGGAATCTGAGTGGGTAAGTCCCATGGTCATCAATATTAAGAAGGATGGGAGGATAAGGATCTGTGTGGAATATAGAGAATTAAATGCTTCATGTGTTATTGATCCTTTTCCCACCCCATTTATAGAGGATATCCTTGAAGGAGTTACAGGGCATGAGATCTATTCTTTTACTAGATAGATTTTCAAGTTATCATAAAGTGCATATAGTGAAGGAATATTGGGAAAAGAAAATTTCACCACCAAGTGGGGAAGTCTTGCATACACCATGATGCCTTTTAGATGAAGGATGCACTATTTGTATTCTCATGCATTGTTGTGTAGGATTTTGGGACTTCATTCATAATTTTTATAGGTGTATCTCAATGATTGGACAGTGTATGGTTTGGTTAAGGATCATTGTGAAAATTTAAGGATTATGTTTGAGAGGTATAGGTAGTTGAGAATCTCTAAATATTAAGAAATGTATCTTTGCAACACCTTTTGGCACTTTTCGGGGAATATTATTTGTAAGGAAGGGTTTCTTGGTAGATCCAGCCAAGGTCATTGTGATCTTGGGATTGGAAGAACCTAACAATCAAAGTGAAGTGTGTGGATTTATTGGACATACATGCTATTATAGGAAATTCATTAAAGGATATGCAAATATTTCTGTTCCCTAGAGGAATTATTAAAATCAAAAGGAAAATTCTATTGGTATGACATGCAACAACATACGTTTGAAACACTGAAGGAAAGGCTGACTACCACACCTATTTTATGCTTTCCTTCATGGGAAAAATCCTTTTATGTTCATCTTGATTCTTTTGGGATGGAAATTGGTGCAGTGTTGGTGTAATTAGGGGAAGGAATTATAGACCACCCCATTTGTTTTGTAGAATTTAACACTAGCTGAACAAAATTATACAACTACTAAGCATGAAGCTTTGTCCATGATCTACGCATTGCAAAATTTTAGACAATACTTATTGGATACACCATTTATTTTGTTCATAGAATATATGGCACTTAAGTATTTGGTCAACAAACATGTTTTACAAGGGCACATTTGTAGGTGGATACTACTATTTCAGGAGTTTGAATTTACTATTATTGTAAAAATAGGAAAAAACAACTTAGGTCTTGATCATTTGTCGAGAATCAATTCTGGAAAGGATGTGCAGAGAATTAAGGACACAATTCCAGATGAAAAATTCTTTATATTGAAGCTGCGTGCCCACCGAACTAGAAGAAATTTTTGTCTTCTTACTCGTTGAGAAGACAAAGTATGATACTAAGGAGAAGGCACACATAAGATTCAAGTGTAGGAGTAAAGAACATTCAAAGGTTTGGAAGGGTAGGGAAGGACACACACGTAAAAGAAAAGGGAAGATTTGGGACTTAGCTATTTTCACATGTACAAAGCTATTTTTAGAGATAGCGTGTAGAGAACACAAACTAGATAAAGACTTGCATGACACACATAGGCTATTTTGGGAAGAGCATATACTAAGTGATTTACGGGTTAGGTTAATAATAAAATTACTACTACTAGTTAACTAGAAGAGATATATTATTAGCACACTTACATGCGTGTCTATTATTGTAAAGGTGCATAGCTCTTTTCAACATAGTATAGGAGGACCTGGATATAAGATATTGTGAAGTTATGATTCCAGATATGATGTAATAATCTTCGTGTATTTACTATGTTTAATATAATGGAGTGTATAGGCTGAATCAAGGTGTTAATCATGAGTATAACTAGTTCTTGCATGGTTAAATTTATTATGGTTATTATTTAAATCTGTTACCCCTAGATCTAGATCTAGAATATGCTCTATAGAATGTTATTTTATTTAAGGATATGAACACATTAACTCTTCATCACGCTAACATCCTACATAAGAAAACCTAAAGAGGGGATTGGTACCTTTGCGTGCTTTGGGTGAGCACTCAGTCTAGGTTGAGGGATGTGCCAATGTGCCAGGTTATTACTAGTAAATTCTAGGCTGCATCATTGGTTCTATTTCTGAGAACTCTTTTTCAGTTTTTTTCAAGATGGTTCATGATGAAGACATACTGGTTGACCCTAGAAAGTGTTGTGGAGTGGATACATGATCTAGAAGAAGAATACGCATGGAGGTTCAACACCAGATCTAAGTTTAACACACACACACATGGGTAGAACAAAATCTATATAATAGTTTGAATGAGTGATTCTTCACTATTTTCTGGTAGAAGCTGTACAAGTGGATCATTTCTTATGTGTCTAAAAGGGATTGGAAGTATCATGCACTTGTATAGATGAAGGAAGAATTTCAGGCCCTATATGATGCTGATCTAATTTGGACACATGTTATGGATACTTGGTTTCATGGTGCTCGAGTAACTATATTACGGAGTACTCAATTTCCACTTATTCTTACTCAAAGGAGCATAATTCAAAATTTTATCGTATCCTAGGGGAAATTACTTGCAAGGAATTCCACTGGTGATCAAAACCTTGATGGTGACCCTAAACTTGGAAAGCAAACCAATGAATAACTAAACCCCACCATGCATGGGGGAAGGAATAGGTTTGGTGAAAGATGGAAGACCTAGTGGCAGAAAGGTAGAGAGAAGAAATGTGGCTTAAGTATAATGAGGCATGCGAGAGGAAAATAAAGAAGTAATGGGATGTTGTAGAGTGAATGATATTGAGGAGAGATATGGGTCACGAAGGATTTGGAGCTCACAGAAGGCATGGTGCCGAGCATCAAAAATCCCCATTTGGGAAAGCATCATAGGAAACCCCTCATCCTCGCATGGAAGCATGCTAACAAGAACAACCTAGGCCATGGGCATGCATCTGAATCTACCTAGAAACCTTTCCCTTGTGCTTGGTTTTCTAGTATCTAGTATGAAAAATAGTCAACAAGATAATTTAGGCAATGGGAGAGATGGAGTAAGCCATATAGAAAGTACATCAATGGAAAGGTAGACGTCTTCATTATTGTTTGGAGGTACCTTTTTAGGTGCATCATCCACACATAATTTGAGCATATATAATTTTGGACTCACTCTTGGGAGTTATAAGACTTCTGAATGTAGAGGTTTAATTTAGTACTACTATTGGGACACAGGAAGTACATCCAATGGTTCTCTCTCCGGCTATAGGTAGAGGATCGGGAGGTATATGTGGTTCTATTTATTATGTATCTAGTGGTTCGGAGGTAGAGGAAACACATGAGGTTCGGATCGGGTAGGCAAGGTCTCCGCACCAACCCAAAATATTTACATGGAGATGTCTCTTTGTCTTCTAGAATATAGAGGCATAGAAGGTGTGCTATTGAACTTGGGCACATGTGTGAAATATTGTGGCACATAAAAGGAATCACAAATTCTGAGTGTAGGGCAAGTCAATTTTCCACTACATTACAAGGACATGCATATAGATGGTACAAAGAGTTTGACCCTGATCAGACTTGCATAGACTATGTAGCATTAAAAGATGCTTTCCTTAAAGAGTTTCACATCCTTGAGTTTGAGCAGAAGAGTATAAGCACACTCAAGGATATTAAGCAAGGCACTATTGAGGGTGTTAGAGAGTATGATGCCCATTTCAAAATGATTTTATCTAAGATTTCTTATGATATTCACGAAATCCAACATGCACAATGGTTCATTGGAGGTCTGATTACACCTTTTAGAAGGGCGCTATAACATAATACATAAACTATTCCATGCAAAGCATTTGAAGCATATTTACAAGCTAAAGGCGATCGGAAGTATAGACAATGGGGTGAGCCCATTTTGGAAGAACGGATTGCAACTATGGAAAATTAGTTAGAGAAGCTATCAAAAAATTTAGCACATGAGATGCGCATGGGGATTTGGTGTACAAATTATGAAGTTGAAGGTCACACCATGGATAGTTTCCCCGTAAATGAGTATGTTCATTACTACTAGACTGTGAGATATGTCATTTAAACCATGATCTTAGCCACTTCCAATTATTACAACTCATAATAAGTAAGAATGTCTCTTGCTACTATAAAATATACCGGTCCATGACTCACGATATAGAGGACTGTAGACTAATTAGTTAGATCCATGATGCTATAGATATTGGTGTGTGAAAAACAGGAGTATCAGATAACTCTAAAAGAAAGAATGAGTATCAGGATCGAGATCACAATCAAGTGCACTATGATTAGAATGAAGGGTGTTTTAAAGGAGGTCATTGTAGAGGTCGAGGATACCATGGTGGTGGATGAGGTGAGTTTTCTCATGGAACATGTTATACCTTCGGATCTCGACCACCGAAGGCACGAATGTCCTCAAAATATTACATGTTATTTCTATGGAAAGAATCATATTTATAAAGAATTCCCAGACTTATATGAGCATCTTAGTAAGAATCATAAAAAATAAAACAAAGGTGTAGGGATGGTTAGGAAATACCGTACTATGGAAAATAAGTGGATGCCCAAGTTGGAACTAGAATCTGAGGCATTTCCTAAAAATATCACTACGTGCTTTGAAGCGACGTGTTCCAAATAAGTGTTACAATGAATCCTACCATCACTAAGGAGGAGGTTCTACATGCACGGTACCTAGATCATTTCCATTAGAAGGAGGTTTATTAGGAAACCATGGAGGTACTCAGAAATATTTAGGGTGAAATACAATGTTTAAAGGAGAAATCACGGAAGATGGAGAAAAAGAAAGTAGAAGAGATGGTCCAAACTGATATTAATAACTTAAATGAGGTGTGAAAAATGGTGCGTCAAGAGAATATCATCTCATTATTAGTGAATTGGCTAAAGGGAAACACTCCACGCGTAAGTATTGAGACTGGATGGAAAATCCTACATGCAAATCTTCCTCCCCCATAGCTTAGACTATGATAAGGAAATCACTTTGAATGTTGTTGTGGATGGATGGATTTTGAGTAATATATTGATTGATACAAGAGTTAAAGTCAATGTTATTACTTTAGGATGTCCATTGCAATCATCTTCGAATATCGTTTATGGCTAACCAAACTAAGGCCACTCCCATCAGAGTTTTAAAATATGCATCCATTACTATACATGGAGCCAAGTTCACTAGGGATTTTGAGGTTTTAGCACTTGCAGAGGCAGATAGCTTCCCAAATCTAGTTGGGTGCCCTTGGTGCTAAGAAAATAATGTTGATCTTTGGTTCAACAAGGGTTATATAAATTTTGAAAAAAAGGAGGAAAGAGTTATTATCTCTTTAATAGATGGAAAATATTCTCCCTATGTTAAGCCTTTGAGTGAGGAAGATCGAATAGGATTTATGTACACGCCAATCGGGACCCAAAAGTGCTCAAGCCATCTAAAGTAGGAATCCTTTAGTAGGAAGTTGTATAGTCTGTTAGTGATACCACAATCATTGCTTGTGATAATTGGGCTCATGGTACTTATCAATTGGTAGGGCATACAAAGTAAGAAGAAAATTTGTGAGGAATAGTAGACCCCATTATATCGAGAAGAATAAGTAATAACTCGGTACCTCGATAGAATAGAGAAGGAGATCCTATGGTATTTCTATGTGGCATGGGGAATAGTGGATAGACCAATTGGAGAGATAGAGTATGCTAGTATATACCCTACATGGGATAGTAGCACGTTGATGGGTGGTTCAAAAGGATAATCATATAGGATGGAGTGAAATCGGGATTGCTCTTTCTACTCATTTTTCTAGGAGCAATGCATCTACTTGAATATGTAATTATCATGGTAATCAACCTATTCATCACCACGTTCAACAAAGTGTGAGAGACTCGGATAGAGGGGTAGAAAGCTTTACCACCTTCACTATAGCTGCACAAATTTTATTCCACTGTACATGGATACACGCGTGCTTGGTATGTATATGTAGAACTCCATAGAGAGACTAGAAATTTGTAGGATTTGATTACAAGAATGATCTATATGTTTGACTATTTCTCTACTAAACCTCTAGTAGAAGAGGCATTAAGGGTTATAAAGTGCTTAACTATAGGAGATAGTGCAAAGGTGGAAGAACTCATTCAATATTTATTTGATGGAAATGACTCAGAAGCGTGTTTTGTTAAAGAAATAAAGATAGATGCCACACTACTTAACCGTGCTTGCTTTGAGAAAGAAAAAGAAAAGATGGTTTACTTAGTGGATGATGATGAAGTGGAAAATCTAGATGTATACCATTCAACAGGTAGGCGTGAGGTTTTGGACAAGTGTAGATAAGACCATGTGGGCCTATCATGAACCTATGAAAACAAAGAAAGTGAATATTGGATCAGATGTTGAACCTAAGGAGGGCATAATTGGGGATTATTAGTCTAACTCGAAGTGGCCAAATTCATTGAGTTACTCCATGATTATCAAGACTTATTTCCTAGGGAATACCATGAACTAAAATGTGTGCATGAATCATTAGGAAAAATGGAGATATAGCTTAAGGAAGGTGCACGCCCAATTAAGAAGAGACCCTACAAGATGAACCCCAACTTGCGTGAAAAGGTCAAGGAAGAAATTTAGAAAATGTTGAAGTCTAGAATCATCAAGCCCCTAGATGAATCAAAATGAGTTAGCCCAATGGTAATCAATATCAAGAAATATGGTCGGATTAGGATCTGTATGGACTATAGGGAGCTAAATGTTGCATGTGTGACTAATCCCTTTTCTACGCCATTCATCAAGGAAATATTAGAAGGTGTTGCAGGGCACGAGATCTATTCCTTTATAGATGGATTCTCTGGGTATCATTAGGTTAGGATTGTAAAGAGGATCAGGAGAAGACTGATTTTACTACTGAATGGGGAAGTGTTTCCTATACTGTGATGCCTTTTGGTCTAAAAAATGTGCCTTCTTGTCAATTAGAAATGCTTGATGGAATATGGTTACTGGTTCCTTCAATGGGAATAGGTTGCAACCGTACTATAAATAAGTATTCTTGGTGTTTGTAATAAGCCAATGTTGTCATTTAGATTAGGTTTTCAATTATGTATTCCCTTAATGTATTTCCTTCGTCATCATTATGGTTTGTTAATTTAGTTGGTGTTTTGTGAAATAAGCATGTTTGCATGTTAGAAGATAATTCTTATTTACAATATTACTATTCACAGAGGAATACACATACCATTTGTGTGGGGTGGCTATTGGAAAATGGGTACACATAAAGGAAAAAACTACTATAGGTGTTATTACAGTTTGGAGAGTTGGTGGAAAGAAGATTGCTTCCAAATAAGGACCATAGATGGAGATAAACAAAGGAAAAATATAATTCAAGGTAAGAAGTGGCCATAGAGACTACCAAGAGAAGGAACAATGCCGAGGCACTCATTGCATGGAAGCATCTTTGAAGATAATTCTATAGCCAAAAGGTAGGAAAGCGGGCTAAAAGGCTATAGCTCAAGCATGAAGATGTGCCGCACATAAATTATGAAAATGGTCAATTAATGAGAGGATTGTTCATAGGTGAAGTAGCAATAAATGCACTAAAGTTTTGAAAATCTATATAAGGATGGGATTGGAGTTCATTTTTCTGTTGTAATCATAAAAAATTGAATGAATTAAGTGTAAAATGAGTTGAGCGAATCATGTTGAGGTGCGAGAGAGTGTGAAACCGGACCGCGAGAGATAATTTGTGCACGGGAGAAGCTTACATCCCCATTGGTGAAGGGTTTTGAGTGAAGCAGACCATTACAAAATAGTAATGGTACCGATTTCAACTAGGGCATGTAGATTCAAGGTAGGGTTTAGACTTTCTCATTACGAGAAGATAAAAGGCAAGTATTTATGCACTACAGAGGACATAAAGTTGTAATTTAGATACAGACAAATAAAGCACCTACGTAAGAGCCAAAGGAAAGAATAAAGTGGAAGAAGATGTTGAAATTACTCCTCTGAGATTACTTTATCGAGATGCAATACCTGAAGGCATGATAGTGGGACAAGAATGGGATTCTCACGTCTAGTAAGTGCAAGATAAGTGATTACAACCACCACACATTAGATAATAAAAAGGAATTGGACACACTATTGAGTACAAAGACAAACAAGTGCACAACAGAGGACATACCAAAGTGTATGATGACATTGGAAGGAAGTTGTTAAAGTAGATCGAGTCTACCACAGTTGTACAAGCTCTTGTATTTTAGAAAATATGAACCTTAGACTTGGTGGTTGATGAGAAAAGTACATGAATATTTTTCTATTTCTTCGCAGACGAAGGGTAAGGATTATAACCACATTGATTTCAAAATAATAGGATTAAAGGGCATAGGAGTGGATTTGGATAGTGACTTGACAGATAAAACATTAATCCTGGAGACCCGAAATGAGTTTGGGTATACCAAGGGTCCACACGGAATGGATATCAAAAAATGAAGAAGTACCTAGTGGTATAGGAAGCTGCACATCTAGTGACCAAATTAAATGATCAAGAGAGATGGTCATAGGTGAATATAATGTGGCTACACATTGCAAGGAGAATGTCATAGGGAGTAATTTACAACATATCAAGCTACATTACATATACTATCATCAAGGAAGCACACACAGGTGATAAAATTAGTTTTGGTGCTATCATATTGTCCCTGGTATTTATGGAGATCGGAGTGCCCGATGGGCCAAAGAACAAGATCTGGGAGTATCCCATGTAAAACAAGTCCCTTGTGGAAATATTTGACAAGTACTTTTGTGAAGGATCAATGAGTGGACCATTCAAGAAGAGGGCATAGATGTGGTATGATCAGCTCCGCATGGCATTTGAAAAGGATTGATGCATCCCAAGGAATTACCTTCGTGGGGGAAAGGCAGTGTAGTTTTTGGTGTACCAGGACTTCTACATTGCACAATTTACAATAAAGGATGAGACTTAGAGCCCCTGGTGCAAAATTTTGTATGCCTTCACAACGAACTACTTCCGTGCATCATTCCACCATTTTACTGATGCACGCCACCTAAATTTTAATGTAGCCAAGGTATACTATGACCACCACACTACTGCAGAAGATGTATGTATATCCAAGTTAGAATACCTACATTGAGATGATAATTTAAGAGATGATAAACATGAAGCCTATGAGTTTGTTGATTGGAGATAGTGGAGCGGAGCTAGTATACCTTAAACTTAAGCCTAAGTTGGAAGATAACAAGTATGTGGAGAATGTACCAGCTCGAAGCCCACCAAACCTATAGTGGTAGATGATAAGGAGGAAGAACATGAAGATAATGGTGTCTTGGATCACAAGGGATATAGGAAACCCTCAGATAGGGTAGAAGCTGAGTGTGTAAGTACTCCACCCTAGGCACAAGAAGAAGGAGATGAAGAATTATAAGTAGGAGTAGTCCCTAAAGAACATCACTTTAAGAGGGTGTTCAGAAAAACAAGAAATCAAGGCATTACTCCACAATCACTATGAATATCACCACGAATCTCTCCACAGAAGGAGACAAATGAGAAGAGAAGGAGAAAATTAAAAGCGTATGAGGAGGTGGAGGAGTTTAAAGAGAGCATGGTTAGATGTACTATACAACTAGAGGATTTGGAAGATCCTAAAGATGAAGAAATGAAGGTTGAAGGAGTAAAGAATCCAGGAGAAATAGAGCAAGATACTACTTAGGACATAGAGGATCCAACTCCAAACCTTGGCGCTCAAGTTCTTAAGGGGCCAAGATCAAGGAGGGCAAGTGGGGAGTATACTGCACCGGTCATGGGCTATGAAGAGGACACAAGTAAAATTTTCCACGCATAATTCCATAATACATTGGGCCTTAAGGACTTGTATGGATGGTAGTTGATGGACCCTAACATGGAAACCACGCATGCGAGTAAATAGTTATCATGGTCCATGAAAACTCACATGGATGAGCCTGATTTTGATGTGTGTGAAGAGTCATGTGTTTCAAGGAGAATGAAAATGGCACCACATAATAGACATATAACCATCAAACCCATAGTTATGTCTAATGATGAACAGGTTAGTAATGCCTTATTAAAGGTATCTACAGAGGTGGCACATAGGAATGTGGGTAAATATGTCACCATTAAAGCACTAAGAGAAGACATCAAATCCAAAGATGTAGAGATCACACATTTGAAGGGAGAGAAGGAATTAGAAAGAATAATAATGAAGCATTTAGTAGTATGGAGGAGGAGATCGAGATCATGTCCTGTAAGAAAGACCACACTTGGAGCCCAAGGTACCAAAAAAGTTCCCTTTGGCTATGCACTATGTGTGTACATTAGTTGATTTGGTGCTTGAGGATGGAATAATTCACATGCTAGCACCATGAGTAGGAGGAAGAGAGATAAAAGGCCTCGTATTTTGAAATATTTCATCATACAAGGCATTGCTTCAAACCTTACAGGAGGAGCTGAAGAAAGCAGACCATGCATTGAATATTTGTGCAGCTCCAGAGGTAGTAATAAGAATCAAGACAATAGTAGAAGACAATGAAGTCCTGAAGGAAATGAAAGATGAGACATTGGGACGTGCAAAAATATTGGTGCTAGTCAAGAAAAAGCGCAAGGCCCTTGCAGCAACATAGGACCCCATAAGGAAAAATTGGATGAGATTGGAAAATGTATAGCGCAGAAGATGGATCTATTAGAAGGAAGAATGTCTGCTATGTCCAACATTATTCTGGTGTTATAAAATGAGAAGGGAGAAATTTCCCAGATGAGTTGGAATCTATTGCAGTGGACATTCTAGAGAAGACAAAATCCACACTAACCGAATGAAATAATTTATAAGTGAGATAAAATAAGAGTATCCGTAATTAATTCTTCGGTTGAGATAGAGGAGGTTACAGGTGAAGTTTATTATTTGTACATAAATTCTTTCATTTCTTTCCATTCCTTATTCTTTATTATTTGAAGAGTAGCCATTACCGGGGAGACAATGTATTTTAGTGTGGGGTAATGTTGAGAAGAAAAATTATAATACTAAGGAGAAGGCACACATAATATTCACACACGGGAGTAAAGCATAGTCAAAGGCGTAGAAGGATAGGGACAAACACACATGCAAAATACAAGGGTGGGTTTGGGACTCAGCCATTTTCACATGTACATGTTATTTTTGGAGATAGCATGCAGAGAACACAAACTAGATAAAGACTTACGCAACACACATAGGCTATTTTGGGAAGAGCATCTACTAAGTGATTTGCATGGGTTTGGGATAATAATAGAATTACTACTACCAGTTAACCAAAAGAGATCTATTGTTAGCAAACTTACATGTGTGTATATTATTGTAAAGGTGCATAGCTATTTTCAGCATGTGACCTATTTTGGGAATTATGCAAGCGGTGAAGGGAAAGTCCCCACCGTTATAAATATGTAGTGATCTACATAGTATAGGAGGACTGGATATAAGTTATTATGAACTTATGCTCCTAGATTTGATGTGCACATGAGCTTATGGTATTACTTATTGTAACAAGTTTATGTGTATCTACCGTGTTTAATATAATGGAGTGTATTGGCTGAATTAAGGTATTAATCATGAGTATAATTTGTTCTTGCATGGTTGAATTCATTATGGTTATTATTTAAATTGTTACCCCTAGATCTAGATCTAGAATATGATCTGTAGAATATTATATTATTTATAGATCTAAATGCATTAAGTATTCATCATGCTAACATCCTATACAAGAAACCCTAAAGAATATCCTGGTACCTTTGACGCTTCAGGTGAGCACTCAGTCTAGGCTGAGTAATGTGCTAGCTCACCTCGGTTATTATTGGTAAATTCTAGGCTGCATCATTATGCACTAGACATATGCCCGAGGGAATGTAGACCTTAGAGAAGAAATAACTTACAATATGTGTGACACATTCTCATTTAATAGGAGGATATTTATACAAGATAGGCCATGATGAATTTTTGTGTCGGTGCATACTAGAGCATGAGTGGGAGGAAATAATGGAAGAAGCTCATAGTGGAATTGTAGGAGGTCATTATGTAAGAGATGCCATCGCACATAATATTTTGATGACTGGCCTCTGGTGGGATACTATATACAAGGATACTAAAGAGTATGTCAAGGTGTGTGATCATTTCCAGCACCTTGGGAAGCCATACACCAGAGATGAGATTCCTTTGAGGCCTATTGCAAGTGCTAAACCTTTTGAGAAATGGGTGATTAAATTTATAGGTCCTATTTCCCCACCTGCTTGTATAAACTATCGAAAAGGTGTGTAGAAGCAATGGCTTCAAAGGATTACATGACAACCATAACAATAAGGTTCTTATGGGAGAACATTATTGGTCAGTATGGATGTCCTTTGAGTCTAACAAGTGATAGAGGCACACATTTTTTGAATGAGACTATCCAAATATTATTGGTAGATTTTATGGTGGCACACCATAAGACAACACCCTATCATCTATAGGCCAATGGAACTGCTAAATCTTTCAACAAGATTATATGGAATAAACATTGAAAAAAATTGTGATGTTGGAAGGAAAGGCTAGGATGATAAAGTTTCTGCAGTAATTTAGGCATACATGACTACTTATAAGAGGTTGAATAAGGCCACACCATTTCAATTGGTATTTGGCATAGAGGGTTTATTGTTTGTGGAATTTATGTTTCCATCCTTGTGTATTGTGCACATAGGAGGACTTGATGATGATTAATCCATTGAGGAGCGCATAGACAAATTGATGCAATAAGATGAAAAATTTGTTATTTCTTGATGAAACCGAGAAGAAAAAAAAGGCCAAAAAGAAAGCATGGCATGATAGGCATATTAGGAATAAATCATTTGAGGTGGGCAAGATGGTTCTTCTGTATGATTCAAAGTTTGCATGCCACCCTGAGAAGTTGAAAATTCATTGGTTGGGACCCTTTGTAGTAACAAATATACTTGATTCGGGCACTTGTTAGCTACAAGTGCTGGATGACACTCTATTTCTTGGTTACTTCAATGGGAGTAGGTTGAATCCCTACTATAAATAAGTCTTCTTGGTGTTTGTAATAAGGTAGTATTGCCACTTAGATTATATTTTTCTTTCATGCATTTTTAATCACATGTTTCCTTCCATCATTGTTACGCTTTGTCAATTTAGTTTAGCGTTTTGTTGTAATAAGCGTGCTTATGTGCTAAGAGTTGATTACTATCTATTGGATTCATGTGTAGAGGACCACATATACTTTAAGTGTGCGGTGGAGATGATACACGTGGTATGTAGGTACATATATGGGTTGAAACTTGAATATCCTTTGAAATATTGGTGCGCATAGAAGAAAAATATTACAGGTGCTCGAGTTAAGGTACTTAAAGAAAATTGCTTAGATTAAAAACCACACATAGATGGATGGAAATGTATCATGGTGAACTAATTAGTATAAGAGCAATGTTTTTTTACTTGCGCATGAAGTCACACATAAGGAGGTTTGTGGTCGAGAAGTAGTGGGCGCACCAAGGTTATGATGGGAGGCGCGGAAGAATATGGTGTGACGTGTGGAAGAGTGAAAGGGAAAAATTAATGCCACGTATGGTGGTGGTTAAGGAGAAATTAATGTAGAGGATTTTATGGATCTATAAAAGAAGAATCTTGCAATGTTATTTTTACCTTGCATCCTTTTTGTTTTCAACCTAAGAAGTGTGACGAAGTGTGAAGTGCAAAGAAAAAATATTTAAATGGTGAACCATATGATTTCAGGACATGACATTACTAGAGCTCCGTATGGAAGTATGTTTAGATGAGATGTGATGGGTGTCGTTATTCCCTTCATTTAATAAAATCTTGGTTTATGTCATATTCAAACCAGGGGTGTGTCTGAAGCTATATGCAACAAGAAGAATCTTAGTGATCTAGTAATTGATTGTAGGTATTTATTATTTTTATTTTTGGGGTGTTTTAAAGTGTATTTAAGATTTCTGGCCAAATCCTTATTAAAGCTAAACTATAAGAAACTTGTTGAAATAAACACACATTGCTGAAATAAATAAATCTTTTAGAATTGAACGTACTGCTAGAAATAAACACTCTTTGCAGAATGAAACAAATTGCTGGAAATAAATATACATTGTAGAATTAAACACACTACTTGGAAGTAAACACATTTTTAGAATGAAACACACTGCTTGAAATAAATACACGTTTGAAAATGTTGTTAAAAATTCTTGTAAATAAATAAGAGTTTAATCTACAACACCTGTAGGAACAATTACGTAACAGATTTCAACTAAAGAACCAAAAGTACTTACAGAACTGCTAGAGAATAGATTTATACAAATTGCTTAAAGATATAAATACCAATAAAATAAAGGATCTTGTTTCTTGGAGGAGTGGGCCCTTGCTCCACCTTGAATAAGGAGTTGAAAAATTATGATACTCTCAAAATGAAATGGCTATCTTATTACTAAATTTTTCTATCTTACAAAACTTGTATATGTCTATATATCTATATATTATCATCCCTTATTTTCTATCATCAAGTATTTATATATATTTCATCATTTGAAGATGCATTTACAATCATAAGTGTTTGATAGTTGTCTATCCACCTATAGGTTCTAGTGAAACAAAATAGTGCTCAAAGTAGATATGAAATTTAGAAACCTACCTGGAAATACAACCGGTCTGGTTGGTATTATATAAGTATTTCGGAGTGTGAAGAATAATTTTTTTTATCTGTTCCTAATTGTAGGGCCCATTACTTTCTATATCACCATATTTTGTCAAAATAAATAGATTCCCCATTCGTTTGAACTTTGGAGAAGTTTTTAACCAAAGGGAAACATTTCAGTAACTAACTATGAAAGTTGTGGAGCTAAGCACATGAGTTCCAAAACTAAGTGTTGGAGTTTCAAAACTCGTAGTCATTTTTACCCTTAACACAAAAGAAAGGAACCCCATGTGCACATCGACCTATCACACAACAAAATATGGGCACCCACCCAAGGCACATGCGGGTTCCGAGTCTCTCTTTTATGTGAGTTTAGTGGGAAACATTATCTATGATTTGTGTTTAAAAGACCTTCAAATGGGTTTAGGACATACAAGAACCATAGGGCTTAGAATGGCCTCTAGATCCTTACAGTCATTTTAGATAGAGTACTTAATAGAATCTATAACGTGTATCATTTCAAAAATAAGCATACAAGCATCCATACTTAGCATAAAAGGAAAGAGAACTCATGAGAGAGAAGTATGCATTAGAATCATTGATATTCATGTATACATATAATAGGTAACCTCATTACATCCATGGAGCCATTACAAGATGTTCATAGAGAAGTAGACCACAATCATGCATTACAATTGGACTTATGTAACTAAGATACTAAAAGAAAATTACAATCCCCATGCCTAATACATCCTCTCCCAAATGTAAGTATCTATTGAAAGAGTTCTTGTAGTATTTCTACTGAGAGCTCCACCTACACTCTCAATCCCTCTATTTAATCTACAGGTGCTTGTATTTATAGCTTTTCTTGGACTGCCAACTCATCCTCTAGTGCCATCAAATCTGATGCCAAGTTTTTGAATGTGGTCCTCCATGCGAGCATGCTCCTCTAGGCCTAATCTTCCCACTTTATCCCATGATGTTCTTCTTGAAGATTCTACCGTAGGCATGCTCCTTCCTGGGCCAATCTGTCATTAGGCTGGCATCTTATCCACACGTAGTTGGGTCATGATTTTCACGTGTTCTTCCCGAATGTCAAATTTGTCTAAGTCTTGAACCCTTGGTTATGTCCACATGCATCACGTGCGCCACGAGCTTCCTTAAACCTTTTTCTAAAACCATACCTTGTGTGCTTTGTCCTGCACAACTTTATTTAATTGGGACCTTGTGCACCTACAACGCATTTTGTACCTGGTCAATATTCTAGGGGCCCAACATCATCGCACACTAAATCTATTCTCTGTCTGCGGGAACACTTCCCTTAGTGAGAGAAAGAATACAAATAGGCTTACACCTAAAAAATAATAAGAGGATGAAAGAATGGGAAAGAAGAAAGAATGGGAGAGTGAAAGAATCACTACAATAGACTGGGAAAATCCTTTTGCAAGTCGGCCTCCAATTTATTCCACTCATTGAATTCATCCTATGCTCTTTGATAGAGGTTTCCAACTAGGCGCTTACCTCCTCAAAATTCAGTCCATCTCCTTGCGTGCTCATAGTATCCATGATTTTCTCCAACTCTTTGCATATATCCTCAACGTATCCATTCTTGGTGTGAAATGCAGATATAGATCCTTCAACTTAATTTTTATTGAAACTCGTAAGGTTTCAATGGCCTCTGATTTCTTCTCAACCTCGGAAAGGATTTTGTCTCTTTCCACCCTATTCCCCTTATTTTTCTCCTGGAACTCCTTGAGTTCTACCTCATGAGTGGCAACCAGGTGCTTGCCACTTTGTCTCTATCCACACAATTTTTGTACGTGGCCTCAGTAGTCCGGGAAGCGGCCCTTACATCAGCAAGAACTTTGCTATACTCTGCGATGAGCGCTATGATTTTCAACTTATCTTCCCTCTCTAAGCGCGTGACCACTTCCTCTATAGATTCCAAGGTTGGTGGTTGTCTTTCCATGGTGAGCACTCTTGTCAAATCCTCTAGGCATCCCAAGGTAGATCCATACTTCTGTGCGGGTGATGTCAGGTCCTGGATGCTTTAATAGTATGGCCCCATTGATGGATTCTACCTTCTTGTACATAACACTCACCTTGGCCTTTTCATCCTTCAATTCTTGCTACCACTAGGCACTGATTAACTTTTCCTAGCTCAACTCCTTGGTTAATGTAGCTAGCTCTCCTTCCTTCTCCTTTAGTTCCCCTTCTAGATCCCTGATCCTATCATTTTTCCTAAAGATTCTAGCTTCTATCTCAACGGAGACTTTGTTAAGTGCATTGCTCAGTTGTTCATCCGAGAGCTGTTGGGTATCCACCACTGGGTTATCTTCTCCTAGTCCTGGAAATGTTACTATTTCCCCTTGGCTTACCTCAAACTCTAGTTCATCAAGGTGGGACTCAATTGCCCAAGAGATCATCTTCCTTGTCTGCAGGTAGGCAACCTCCTTGTCGAAAGATGACATGCATACAAGATCCTCCACCAGAAGTGTACTCTAGAACCACGCATGAAACACCTTCTTGGGGTCATCAATATAACCCATCTCTAGCCTTCCCCCCTCTGCGTGCCTTCCTCCCATGCGCATACCCTTGGGTATACTTAAATTAAAAACAAGGCCTCTAGTGCTGCCGCATTCCTCTTTCGCGCACTCCTTCTCCTTGTTTAGAACTGGCTCCACGCTGCACTCCACCTTGTCCCCCACCAGGTTCTCAATGTCCCTTATCTCTTTTTCTTCTACCACCTTGGCCATTTGTTCTTGTGCCAAGCTTGGAACCTCTTGTTTCTACGTGCTAGCCTCTTCATCTTTTCCCATGTCCTGGGTGCTTCCTCCTACCTGGCTATCCTTATGCCACACAAAAATAAACCCTTGTTCTTCTTCTCTACCTTCCTCCTCTGAATCATGTATATTGAAAATAGGTGGCCCTTGATCTTTCCCAGGTTCCTCTTCCCCACTTACTTCTTCCTCACTACCATCCTTCTCTCCCATGTGCTTGCCCATACTTCCAAACTTCTTCCCGAGGTGGTCCCCTCTTCTACCTTTTACTTTTTCCTAACCAGAGATTCTGGTATAGGTGACTCTATTTCTTCTTTTGATGACTCCTTATCTGATGGTTCCTCTGGTTCTTGAGTATTTTCTCTAATTACGGTCATTTTTCTTATGTGTGTATGTGATGGTTCTAGCACTTGCCCTGGGGAACCTATTTCTATGTCTCCACCACACTTGGGATTTTCTTTTCTGGTTCTTTTACCTCCCATTTAGGTGCTAGAATTTTCCTCCCAGTTGGATCCTGAGGTATAGATACCTCATTCTTTAGGTATGTGCCAATCTACTACTTAGGCCTTATGTGAATGTAAATACACACCGCAGATCCTCTCTGCAATGGGTAGATTCATGATCCTTTTCATTTGCACTTTATGTGACACGTACCACTCTATGTATGCATGCTTGCCAAGGTAGACCAACCCTTTGTGCAATTCCCTATGGTATTTGTCCAAACTACCAAAGTCTAATTTAAAATTTTGGGACTCCTTGAATCTGTTTACTCCTGGTTAGAAGTACTAAGCTATGAAGGCAAAGAGGATCTTGCACCATGGGCTCTATGAGTCATCTATCAACTTGAATCTACCTAGGTAGTAATTTTGGTACACAAAATTTTTGACTCTCCCTGGTGGCCATTGGCGATTGTTCAGAATTCTCCATTCTCGCCCCAAATGCATTCCTTAGGTGTGTGTACCACTTCTCCAAGTGCACTGTGCACTGTTGTTATAGTGTCACAAGCATACTTCTCAAATATTTTGGTGGGTGAGGGGTTTTCATCAGGGTACTCCCATATGAATTTATCTGATGCATCGGTACCTCAATTTTTAAAACATGATGGTCAAAGCAACACATTTCCAAAAAGGATCTTGTCACCTTCCTTCGCGCAGTTGATAATTTCATCCGTGATGAAAGTGGACAAATTATAGATGGTGCCCTCTGAAATTTTTCTGCAAACATTTAACCATGGCTTACTGACTTGAGTCTATTAGTACCCAAATTTATTATTCTTTTCAATCTGAGCATCATCGAGCTATGACATGAAGCTTGAAGTTATATAGATCATGATGTGTGTCATTTTGTAACCAGCGATGTGATCTAACTAGCACTCAGATTTGTGGAGAGATGGATAGCACTCAAATAGGACTTGATCTTGTCCTAACTATTTTAGGTTGTGCCTTTTAACCAAGGTAAGAGAACCTACTTTGTAACCCTCAAATGGTGAAGGAGATGAAGATATCCCTCAATTTATGCAAATAGTATGGAAAGGGCCTTGGGAAAATATGATAAACAATCCAAATATGACTTTCACAAGTTGTCACTCCCAGATTATGGAGATATTTTCAAAGCAAGGCAAGGGTTACTGAAGACATTGCATGATCCTGATTTGCTTTGTGCATTTTTGTAGATGGATTATATTCTTTTGTTGACACACAATGCAATGCAGGGGTAGTATGGGGTAGGATTAGTTATTTTGAATAAATTTTGGTGGAAGATTGTTAGACACGATTAACTAGAATTTGCCAAATTCTTTGATGACCTTTGCAAGAAATTTGTAAGACCTAAACAACAGAATACTTCAAAGGGGTTAAGGTACTCCTTCAACTAGGATATGTGCAATAAATGGAGGCCCAAATTTTCACTCTTCCACACAATATTTGACAACCTACCACCAAATCTTGAAGTAGATAAACCAACAAAGCATCCAAATACCTCTATTTTATCATGGCCCAAGGTGCACCCAAAGGTTTACAAACAATCTCTAAATTTAGGGAAGGTAAAGTGATTTTAAATTTATTTATCTCTTTATCAGATGAAAGCTCTTCTGAGTGTGAGATTGCAAATTCCACTAAACTATCAACAAGAATTGAGACCATGTATGATCAAGAGAGATTTCAGACACAAGATCAGCAACAAGAGCAAGCAACATAAATTGAAAACATTCTGAAACATAAGTGCATGCAAATTTTGCTAAGAAACAACAAAAAATAATCTTGAATGACCAAATTTATCAGTAGGGGATGTTATAAGAACAATCTCATAGCTTGTTGATGTCTTTACAACTAAAACCAACTCAACATGATACAAATTTGATGCAGTAAAGGTATTAGAAATGGTTCTTAGGTAGTTTCTTAGAGAATGGGCTTCTTCCCATAATTTCCCGTGAAATTCTAAGTTTCTCCAACCTTTTGCATGTCAAAAACATGCATTATATAACATTCTATTAAATTTGATCCTTCTTTCCCAAGAAAAGAATATGCCCAACATCAAGTTTGTTACAAAATTCCAACATGATTTGCAGATAGGGATGTTTAACATATTTACAACAAAAGTGTCAGTGTGTCAAAAATGTGAATCATTACAAATCCTTCATCATTATCCATTATGGAGGAACATTTTTCATTCTCCAAGCATGTAGACTCCTTTCATTTCATTATTTCATCCTTATCATTTCAAAATTTTATCATGCAACTTCCTGATTTGATATTTCACGTTTTGCATGGGCTGGAGAAAAAATAATTTTAAAAACACCTCAAATCTGCAAATTGATTCCCAAAACTACTTGCATTGGTCCTTGCAGGCACAAATGACATGAATTTTCCAAAAATTCAATCAAAATTGATGCAAAATTCACAATTCCACACTTCCTAGAGCAAAAATGGTGGCCAAATTGAAGAATGTATAGTTACCATTGATTTTCTCTTTTTCCTTCAATTTGGGCCCTCCACATGTCAAAATACGATTGGGAATGGATTTGGGATCACTTTTTGACTTTTTAACATTTTTGGAAAAATGTAAAATTTTGACTTTTTCCTGTAGGCCCACACCTCCACCTCTATCCTTGACACGTGTCCACCTCTCTATCACTAAGAATCCGTAGGCTTATTTCATGTTTTAACCCCTTTTTCACCGAGGGAAAATTCTCCATTTTTCTTCCACGGGCCCGTGCCTCGATTTCTTCCCTACCACATGTCTCCTTTTGATTTGTCGTGGAGCCATGCCTCAAATTTTCATTCTAAGTCTTTTTACAAAAAGGGAAAAATTCCCTTTTGCCTCCGCCAACGAACCGACCTACTTTTCCCGCCATGTGTCTCCCTATGGTTCGTTTGGTAGACCCACACTTCAAACTTCCATTTTAACTCCTTTTGCAAAGAGGGAACAATTTCACTTTTTCCCCACCAGCCCACTGACCTGCACTCTCCTCTGCACCTACCATGTGTCCACCCCTTGCTCCATTATAGACCCACAACCCTTTCCTCACCCTTTTTCCCTTTCGCCAAAAAGGAAAAACTTTCCTAAGTCCTCTATCGTCACCTCTCATTCTACCTTTGCATGAGAAAGTGACACGTGTCCTCTTGCGGAGTTGCGGGGCAATTTTGAATTTTTACCAAAACACCAAAAATGTTAAGTTTTCAAAGAAACCCGCTGATCCTTGTCCAACCAGAAGTGGCCATGTATGAGGGGAGGCTTGAGCTTAAATTTGATGGGAAAAGGACACCCGTATGACCATCAAAAACATAGAATTTGCCAAGGATGCCTGAATTTGATTTTTTCTTCATGGGTGAAGGATTTTTTGGTCAAAAAACAAAGGGAAATTGATTTTATGCAAGTTTTGACCATGGGGATAGATATTTTGAGGGAAAAATCATAAAACGAACAACCATGAGCTCCAAAGACCGGAAAAAATGGAAAATGACAGAGGCCCATGGATTTGGAAATTTAGGGCACAAAGTAAGGCATACATGTATTTTTCCTTCAAAATGGGGCAAAATAATAAGTTTGTGAGATTTTCAAAGTATCCAAACTAGAAAATAAAGTTTGCAAACCACCAAATTCAAAATAAAAATGTTTTAGAGCATATAAAACAAAGGGGAAAATGGAAAATAGAACAAAGGATTAAAATGGGCACCAATAGAGTCCATCTCTCCGACCATTTAGCTTTAACACCAAGTGTGTGGCCATATTCATTATTGGATCCTTGATGTCTACGACATCATAATATCTTGACCCATTTTTGCAAGCAAGAGTGGCGATAGTTTCCTTAATCACTTCTTTATCTATCAAATCATCTTCCAACCCATCTCCTTCACAAATGAGGCTTGTGAATTGTGAAATGAGCTGAGGAGTTATGCACATCTTGTGCCCCACAAAGTGGAAATAGTCCTCATGCACGTGTGACATCAGCCACTGATATAGTCGCTCAGGTTTCCTAAAGTAGGGCAACTCAAAGAGTTGTAGTAACCCTACCTTCTCTAACTTGACCTTCACGTCATCATTATATATGGGAAAACCTTTTGGCATCCTCTTATTTGTTGGGTGCACTAACTCTAGTGCCAACTCCTTTTCAATTGTGCTTGTCCGATGATTATAATCATTTACAAACATATCCCTAAGATGGGACTCCCACTCCTTCCCCAAAAACACTCCATCTGGGTACTACATTTCTACATACCATTCCTCATTTGTGCTTGCTTCAATTTCTTGTTGTTTGCCCTTGCCCTTTCCTTTTCCCTTTTTGGGTGTACTAGCTGATTTCTTGGGTACCATTTCCTAGGTCTTCTACCCACTTCAATTACTTCTCCTACTTTTTTCTTCCGCTCTCTCTAACCCTAGATCTCGAACTTATGAAGAAAATTACTTAACCCCATGCCCTAGTTCTTCAAACCCTAACTGGGATACTCACTTCACAAGATGGATTCTTCTCACACTTTCTCCCATGCTTGTGAAAAACCTTCCTCCTAGTTCACAAATCTGAACTAGGTACTCATGCTTCATTTTCTCCAATTTTTCTTCACATGGATTAGTTTTTTGGAAGCCCTAGTTTGCAAAGGTGCAAAAAGAACTTCGTTCTCTTATACACAAAGTGAAAAATGAAGTGTCATGACCCCCTTATTTATAGTTTTTCCCTTTTTGAGCATTAGGTGCTACTTCACCTACCACTATAATTTCTTCATTTATTGTGGCTTTTAAAAACAAAGATTGACTTAAGTGCTTTCCCTCACGTGCCTAACTCCGTGCATAAAACTCCTCCAACCTTCTAGTGCACAATCAATCCAACCTGATAGGAGACTCTTACACATGCAAAACCAATGCCAAAGGCACTTCTTCTGTCCTGATTTTTGCTCTCACCTACCTCATGTTGCTTAATGCACTTTCTCCTCCTTTGTACGTGGGATCTAAAAGTAGCTTTATCTTGGCACCAACCATCCTTTTTCTATATTTTCTCTCCATACACCTCTTTCAACTAGGCCATTCAACTGGGATTTTTAACACAAACTTCCTTGGCACTTTAACCATGTGCTCCTTCACATTACTCCACCCCACACTTAAAATGATGCACGGTCCTCTGCGCACTCACAAATTATCCAAAAGTAGTAAACAAGGTTACTCGCGCCCAAGGTGCAAAAGAAAACAACGTGAAAGGGAAACACAAGAAAAGAAATGCGTAAAGGAAATTTCTTAACTAACTAGAAAAACTACCTTATTTACAAACACCAAGAAGACTTATTTATAGTAGGGCTTCAGCTTACTCTCATTGAATTTTCCATGTAACTTCGTCTCATCCAAGGCTTCAGAATCGCATGCACCTGAATCAAGGATGTACGAGATTGTGTAAGGACCCAACCAATGGAATTTCAACTTCCCAGGATGGTGCAGAAACTTAGAATCATATAGTAAAACCATCTGCCCAACCTCAAACTTCTTGTTTCTAATGTGGCGATCATGCCAAGCTTTCTACTTTGCTTTCTCTGTTGTTTGGCTCCACCTGGTGAGTGATCATCTTTCATCCAATTTCATTAACTCCTCAATTCTTTCTTCCAGCGCTTGCTCATCAGCCAACCCTCCTGTGCACACTATTCACAAAGAAGGTAACATGAATTCAACTGGTAGAATAGCTTCCATGCCAAACACCAACTGAAATGGTGTGGCTTTGTTTAGCCTTTTATACGTTGTCCTATAAGCCCACAATACTGCCGATACTTTGTCATCCCAATCTTGTCTTCCGACATCACAAATTTTGGTCAAGGTATGACTTAGTATTTTTGAATGCTTCCATGGTTCCATTTGCTTGTGGGTGATAGGGCGTAGTCTTGTGATGAGCTACCATGAACTCTACTGACATTATCCTCATAGTCTTATTTAAGAAATACATATCCCTATCACTGGTACAACTCAATAGACATCCATACCTCATGATAATGTTCTCCCACAAGAACCTTTCCATTGTTGCTACTATGCAATCTTTAGTTGGGGCTGCCTCTGCCCACCTGGTCAAATAATCCGTGCAAGTGATGACATAACATGAGCAAGCCCTATGTGCCGCCGCTGGTGCAATAGGGCCTACAAAGTCTATTGCCCACTTTTCAAAAGGCTCCATGCTAGGGATAGGGTGCAAAGGAATTTCATCTCTCCTTCTTGGTTTTCTAATGCATTGACAATGGTCACACACTTTACAATAGTCTTTACAATCCTTGTACAAGGTTTCCCACCACAAACCTACCATTAATATCTTACGCGTGGTGGCATCGCTTACATAATTCCCACCCGTACTTCCTCCATGTGCTTCCTCCATGATGGCCATGCTCTTATGCTCTAATACACACCTGTGTAAAACTTCATCATGTCCCAACTTGTATAAGTCTCCACTGATTAACATGTAGGGCGCGATGGGTATGGCCAACTGATTTTTCTCTAATGTCTTCATTCCTTCTAGAACTACACCTTCCTTTTAAAATACTACAATCTCTTCCAAATATGAGGGCACGTGCCGTAACCTAAATAGTTTCACGTCTGGAATTTTCTCCTCAATACTCTATGTGTCCTCCCCTGAATGAATTCTCGACAGATGATCAGGTCTATAATTGCTTTTCCCAGGGTTCACTACAACGGTGAATTCAAAATCTTGAAACAACAACACCCACTGAAATATGTGCCCTTGTAGAACAAGCTTGTTCACCAAATACTTTAATGCCATGTGGTCAGTGTAAAACACAAAGGGTGTTGCCAATAGATATTGTTTAAACTTGAAAAGCACTTAGATAATTGTCAATGCCTTGTGCTCATTATGTAGTTCCGCCTCACTGGTGTTAGCTTCCTACTTACAAAACATAGAGGATGATCAAAAATCCCTTCACCTGGTTGTGTAAGCACTACTCCAATAGCAGTCCCTGAGGAATCTACATGGACATGAAAGGGCTTATCCCAAGAGGGAAAATGTAATATAAGTGCGGTGACAAGCCTATCCTTTAATGTATCAAATTCCCTCTGTTGCACCTCTCCCTAATGGAAGGAACTTTTATGTCTGAGTAGTTCCTCTAAAGGCATGCCAATGTTGACATACCCCTTGATGAATTTCTTGTAATAACCCAGTATGCCCAAGGAATCCCTGACCGCACTCTAGCTAGTAGGCTACCCCGACCCCACAATAACTACAAATTTAGTGAGATCTACCCAAGAAGCCCTCCTTACATATGATATGCCCCAAGAAAGTCCCAAAGGGTGTATCAAACACACACTTCTTAATGTTGAGGGATATCCTCAACTGCCTACATCTCTCAAACATTAACCTTAAATTGTCACAATGGTATTTAACTAGGCCATATACTATCCAATCATCCAAATATACCTGAAGAAACTTATGGATGAAGTCCTAAAACAATTGCACCACTATGCATGAAAAAATAGCAGGTGCATTCTTCAACCCAAAGGGCATGACCGTGTATGCAAAACTATAGGAGGAATACCTATTTTAATGTTGGTTGATGGGTTGTTATGCGCGTATGAATTTTGAATCCACAACTGATTGTGAGAGATTCCTTTTGGCTAGGAGGAACTACCTGTAATATAAAGCAAGACCACTAGAAAAAGTTAAACAATATATGCAAAGTGAACTACCTAGCGTATGCTAGATCCGGGAAGTGTGATACTTCCTAGATGGCTGTCAGTCCATTGTTTTAAACAATTTAATGCGGTAAATAAGGTAAATCCTATTGTAATTTGAAATGATTTAGGTATCTCACTTAAAACACAATAAGAAATAGATCTAATCTAATAGGCTAGGTTAGAATAGGATCCGAAGGTCAAGTAACTGGTTCTAGGTCTCTGCAGTCGACAGAGGTCTCAGGTAGATCACAAGTGAATGAGGGTGAGAGGGAATTAGGTGGATAGGTCACTATTCTGAGGTTGTATGGGAAAATACAGTAACCGATGTCGGTTAAGGGTGACCGGTGGTGGTTGGGTGTAACCGGTGTGCGATTATTGTGGAGTTCTGGGAATGCCACAAAATGAGATTTAGGTCTCCTTTGTGATTGCACAATGGACTTTGGTTGGTCGGGATGAGGTATTGGGTGATTTAGGTAGGATTTGGTGGGGTTTTAATGGGTATATGGAGGGGTGAGTGTTGGGGAGGTCAATGGGTGGCTAGGTAAACAAAATATGATAATATAATGATGAAATGGAATAAACCAGAGAAGTATAACATCTACTTACTTGGATTCTTGGTCTGGATGCCTGTGAGTGAGGGCTAGAGGTGTTGATGAGAGGTTTTGAAGGCTGCAGGTGATCACCAACTGAAGGAAAGCTTCTGCATGGGCTGCATGTACATTCCTCTTTGCTTGGTTAGATCAGATCATTGTTGGGATGGTTATGTAGGAAAAGATGCTTGATCTCCTTCCTTGCATGCATGTTCTCGCTGGAATTCACTCTCAGAAGATGTGATATCTCTGGAATGTGCTAATGTTCACCAACTTTTCCAATATTTTCCAACCTTCTACCAACCTTGAGAATAAGGTTGTTTTGGGGTTAAAAGGGTAACCGATGGTGGTTTCAGCTTAAACCGGTGACGGTTAGGGGTAACCGAGCATCGGTCAAGGTGGGATTTCCTAGGTTTACTAAACTAGGGAGATCCTCTTGATTTCCTCAGATCTCATGCCATTAACCCATGGATTAGACTGGGAGCTTCTTGTAAGCATGTGGGAATGTGGTTAGAGGGAATGTAGGCATTGATTTTTAGGGTTTAGGTAAGTCTTAGTTAGTTATGGCAACTTACTAAGAATAGGTTTTAGGGTGAGTTAGCTTGGTGAGGTGTCTAAGTGAAGTGTATGTGTGGATATTATTTAAATTAAGATATTTAAATAATAAATATGGTGAGGATAATGAATTAATTTAATTTAATTAATATTAGTGGGGTGAAGGGGGCCATGGCTAGGTGAATGTGATGAAGGGTGCTTATTTGTCGAGGGATCAAAGGGGAGTGTGACCTAATTTTAGTGTCTACATTTTTCCCCTTTTTGTTGCGTAGCTTGTATTGGTAAGTGACGCTAACAAAAATAAGATGTGGTTGCCCCATGTGTGGGTAAAGGTGATCCCCCTCAAACTAGGAACTGACGAGGCCAAAGGAAGAATCGGTGAGTGGTTTGATAAAAGGTGAATGTGAGAAAAGGAAGGTGGGGAATGGGGAAAAATGTTTAAAGGTCTACTCGGGTAATCTAGGTAATGGGTTAGGGTCAAAGGTAGTAACAGTAAAATGCACACACATGTATAAACTACAGCACATGCTACCGGGTTGAAGAGCAGGGAAAACTCTACATCGTCTAAGGTCGATAGGTTTATCCAAACAAGGTTGAAGTGATTCCGGTATCAAGGTATAGGATATGGTTAGGAAACATGATGTAGGTTAGGTGCAGGAATGTTTAGGTATGTTTCAGTACACCAAAGGTAGGGTCAGGATAAATGGTCACGGTAATAGGCTAGGTAAGGTCATTAGGTCAACAACACAGTAATCAGTGCCACAAGGTATAGTGAACACATGAGGTCAAAGGTCACTAGCGATGGTCAGGTCCAAATATCTAGATCATGGCATGGGTAAGGCCAAGGTAGGGGTAAAATAATGAGTCCCAGAGGAGGAAAAAGGGAGGTAGTAAATGATTTGGTTAGGAAAGGTGAGGTAAATGGGTAGGGTAAAGGTGGGGTGGGGTAAATGATCAGGGTGAAGGTTGGGTGGGAAAAAAGGGAGGTAGGGGTAGGGTAAAGGTTAAAATGTAGGGCAATGTGTAGTTGATGGTGACCGATGCGGTCATGGATAACCGATGTCGGTAGAGGGAAACCGATGATGGTTAGGTAGGGCACGCGACCGATGTCGGTCAAGGGTAACCGACGTTCGGTTAGGTTGGGTTTGTTATAAAAAAAAAAATCCACATTTTTTGTTATTCATTTGTTATTGTTTGAAGTGAGAAAACAAAAAAAAGAAAAAGAGAAAAAGTGTAAGAAGAAACAAATAGTGAGCTGGTAGTGTGATTGATGAGTGATTGGTTGGTGAGCAGCGGGTCCATAGGATCATTGTGAGGGATTTGATTGGTGAGAGGTTGTGAGTAGGTATTCGGTGATGGTAGAGGCCAGAGAGGGAGAGGGATCAAGTGGGCCACTAGTATAGTGGCCAAATGTGCCACCGAGATGGACGGAATGCATGATGAGGTAAGCACTTCTACTCTACGTTGTGGATTTGATAGATTAGAGGAGTTTTTATTTTTTTTTTGTTTAGGTTGTGTTTTTTTGTTTTTGTGGGTGGGCACAAATTAAATTTGGGAATGGGGGTATATTGGGTAAAAGGAGGGATGGGGAGGGTAATAAATGGGATAGGGGTGGTGGGTGGAGGTCCAAGGGTAGTTTAGGTCATTGTAGGTGGGTAAAAGGGGTAGGGGGGAGGTTTTTTAGAAAGGGGGTTTTGGAAAATGTGGGTTTTTTGTGATGGCCATGCGTCGTCAAGGTTGGCTCGGCATCGTTAGTTAGGTGGAACAGTATCGGTCACCAAACAGGTGACTGATGCCGGTTAAGGGGTAACTAGGGTCGGTAAGGGTGAACCGGTATCATCGGTCACCAAACAGGTGACCGATGCCGGTTAAAGGGTGACCGGGGTCGGTTAGGATGAACCGGTACTGGTCGGATTAGGGGGCAAAAGGTCCAAAAGTGGTGTGGGCTAGGTAGGTGAGATGGGTAGGGTGAAAATAAGGTATAGGGAAATGATAATGGTTGAATATGGATTGATATATGTAAATTAATGGTGTGCTTGTATTGGATGCAGGGGAGAGCGCAATTACATATGCGGGATAGGGTTCACCTCTATTGGTGACAGTGCGTGGTGCAATGACCCGGAGGAGCTGCAACATGTGGAGGTAGTGGGCTTGAGTGGGGTTCATCACTATAGACATGTAGTTTGGTAGCCTAGTTTGATGGTCACGCTCATCGATAGATGGGACTCCGTGACCAACATGTTCCACCTGCCGATGGGTGAGATGACTATCACTAGAGGACGTGTTCAGATTCTTGGTTACCCATATTGGGTGCCCTAGGTTTATTCTATCTCCTCGAGGCCTCGAGGAGCTGATTGTGACTATTTTTGGAGAGGGGATGGCGATCTGAGATTCCATAGCACCAGTTTGAGCTATGGAGAGATGTACCTAGCCCATCCGGAGGAGACGAGGCTAGTGGTTTTGTTGATGGAGGTAGTGTGCTGCTATGCACTGCCAGATGTAGAGGGTGGATGCTTTCCCCGATCACTGATGGGGGTACTCCATGACATGATGGTGCATGAGACCCACTTTTCCTAGGCACCAACATTCTTGGTGTAGTTGTACAGGGAGTTGTGGGCATATGGGCGGTTGTGTAGGTTCAGCTTGTGTTGTACATTTATATTGCACTATTGGGCATATGAGCACATAGTTTTGTGTGCATCCTATAGGGATGCCCGAGAAGATGCATTCCCAGCATGATTTGTGTGAGTGGGATACAGGAGATGGGTGTGCCGGTGATAGGAGAGTGGAGATCTGATAGGCCGACACATGATGTGGCCCATTTCTGGCAGTTACTGGAGGGGTTATCTGGAGTGGACATTATATGGAGGCCATATGTGGGATTCCCCTCATATAGGCATATGCATGAGGAGCTAGCTGAGCTCTAGCTAGAGAGATGGATACAGGGTCGCCGTGTCGGGGAGGATGAGATGATCCCTAGTAGATAGAGTCCGATGGTAGTTTGGGCTAGTACAGGACATTCCTCCACCCTTCCCATAGTATCGAGAGAGATGATGTGGAGAGGCCCTTACCTCTACCACAGCCTACAGTGCCCACAGGGTAGGAGGAGCAAGCTAGTGGACCGGTGGATAGATGATGCGGGTGTACAGATAGGTATAGAGTAGTGGTGGGTGGCTCATTTATGAGCCATACCACCCAAACCGGGGCAGCCGGATCTAGCTACCATAGTGTAGAGAGATGCACCCTACAAGGGTAGGTAGCTATGCTCATTACCTAGTTGGGTATACTGCAGACATAGCTGGAGGGCTCGGAGGTGGAGGTAGTAGAGCTACGCATATAGGTGGCTAGTCTGCTAGGCCCAGATGGCTAGTGGAGGAGATGGAGATGGAGAGGAGGGGGATGGTCAGGTGGTAGCCTTTAGGCAGGCTGGTGGTAGGTTTACAAGGCCAGTTGGCCATAGCCCAGGCACATATTGGGGTCTTACAGGCCTAGATATAGGCACAGGGGTAGGGGGGCACCACCACCACCATCACAGGCACCGGGACCGGGTCCCAGTTCACAGCAAGAGTGGGACAGGGTCCCGTAGGGTAGGTATAGGGCCGAGACCTATGGGACCACCATAGACCATGCCTATATCTAGGTTACGGATGCCCTAGGTGAGGCTAGGAGATACTATCAGGACCAGCTGATGGGTGGTGGGATAGACTTCATATCCTATGCCGAGTACAGGGCACAACAGGCATCAGTGAGAGGATGAGATCCACACTCATAGTGTGGAGAGCACAGGGGTCAAGTGAGCTCGAGGCCCGATCGAGGAAAGAGGCTACCAGTGCACGAGAGACCAGCTCTAGTTGAGGCACCAGTAGGGACCCAGGAGGCCGAGGGTACAGGTGATATAGAGATGGAGGACATCACGAGATGCCTGATTTGTGGTCACCTGATTTTTTTGATGTATGATAGTTTTTGTGTGATATATACCGGCCTACGTGCTGAGAGATATTTATAGTGTTGATCACATACCGGCTGCGTGCTGAAGATAGTGAGGATGTATGAGTGATTTTGTATATTTCGAGCATATACCGCCTGCACTGCGTGCCAAAGATATTTTGTATTGATTCATTATTTTATTGTATATATGAGACCAACCTATGTGCTGATGACATTTTGTATTATATATCGGCCTACGTGCCGATGATTTTGAGATGATGGACATGATGAGATAGCCATGTATATTTGAGATACACATTGATTTATTTATATGATGAGATACATGGTATTTTTTGATTTGTTGATGTGTTTATGAGATACATGTTTTTTTTTTGATTTGTTATTTTGATATGGATGGAAATTAGGTGAGTTAGGCATGATGGAATTAGGTTGTTTAGACATCAGAGTTGATTTATTAGGCATGGATTGAGTTAGGTTGGTTTAGGCATGGATTGAGATTGGTTAGGCATGGATGGAGGAGTTGGTGTTAGGCATGGCATGAGTTAGGTTGGTTTAGGCATGGATGGAGTAGGTTGGTTATAGGCATGGATTGAGTCAGGTTGGTTTAGGCATGGGATGGTTGAGTTAGGTGTTTAGGCATGGTTGAGTTAGGTTAGTTTAGGCATGGTTGAGTTAGGTTGGTTTAGGCATGGTTGAGTTAGGTTTGTTTAGGCATGGTTGAGTCAAAAGTAGGTGAAGTGGTGATTCATTATTTTATGCAATGAATGATAATATGGGTCATATGTGAGATGTGGTATAATCTATGCATAGTGATGATAGAGAAATGGTAGGTGTAATAAATGTATGTTGTGATAATGTTTAAAATATGAAACAACTTGTTATGTATGTGGTTTAATTTCCAATTTTGGGTATAAAAGGGAAATGAAGTTAGGTGTGATGTAATGTGAGGCACATGGAAGATGAATTGTTTAGGGTAGAGGATGGCCGAGCTAACCTCCAAGGGCCCCATGCCCTCGGAGTGTTGCCTACATAGTCCCGGTGAAAAAGGGACCTCAAGCTGATGTAGTTCTCCCATAAGCTAGGGAAGAATATGAGGAGGTATGAAAATGAGTTGGTAGGTTTTTGGGCATGTTGTGGGTTTAGGTTTGTTAGGTGTGGGTAGATTATAGGTAAAATGATGTAGGTGAGGGTGATTGTGGTGAAAGAAGAAGATTACCCCAAAAGTAAGTGTCGAGGACCAAGTCCTGTATAAGGTAATCAAAACGTAAACAAAGATGGTTAAAAAGATAAGAGGGGGCAATAAAGCCACTTGATTGGTAGGATCATACCGAGTAGATCATACCTTGGTGGAGGTGATGAACGTAAGACCCTAAAGACATTGCATGATGGACTATTCTATGGTGAAAAGTAGTCACATGATCACCAAATGTCTAAGTTCCAAGAAGTCCCTTGAGGTAGTAGGAAATGAGAGTGGGCATGGTTTGAAAGGGTGAAAAGTGGGTAATTTTATATGGTATAGGTAGCATGCACTTTGGGCAAGAGAACCTAGATCACAATGGGCAAGTCCATGAAAAAAGGTTGAGTGTTTTGACTTATAGTTGAGATAGATTGATCGATGCGGGAAGTCTATATGGGATGAAGAAAATTTAACTCCTTGAGGTCTTCGTGAAGCTGATCGATGCGGGAAGCTTGGTTGCTCTCATTTTTTTTTTTTTAAGAGCTTTACATAGCTGTCCTTTGAGGGAGTAGTCTATTTATAGCAGTAGTTGTCGAGAGGAAGATGTCCTTTTGAGGGAGTCATCTTTTTATTAGAAGTTTGACTCAAGGAGTTTGGTCCCATGTGAGGTCTTTGAAGTCATGGACAAGACCAAGGTGGAGAATAGGACTCTTGTTCAAAAGGCAAGGTGAAATGACCATGGGATCTCATCTAAAGGTAGATGAAAAGTATCCATGAGAATCATGCTATGTGCAGTGCCGTGGTACACATATTCAAGAGAAGATAACAAGTGATGGGTACTCACATGATTCTTGTTTAATCATTAAGTGAGGTGTATGGAGTGAATAGTGCTCAAGGGATGAGCATGGAAAGAGACAAAAGTGAGGTAGGACTACAAGTCAACAATAGAATGGTCGAAGATGCAAGGTGTTAAGGGGCTTAGGTTCGGGTTTACCATCGAGTGATGATAAATGATAAGCACCTGATCCATAGGTATGAGTCACGATGTATGGTCCAAGCCAATTAGGAGAAAATTTTCCCCGTTTACTTTTTTCTGCTTTGGTTACATGTTGATTTTCTTTTAGGACAAGGTCACCGACTTGGAAGGTTTGTTCATGGACACATTTTTGTCATAGGCACGTTTGATACATTTTTGGTAAACTTGAAGGTGATCCAGAGCGTTAAGATGACGTTTGTCTAATAACTCTAGCTTGTGTTAAATGGTCTGATGAAAGTCATCATCATTGAGCATGTCATGGAGAGAAATGTGGAGTGAGGGGATCTGGACTTTGAGAGGTAGGACTGCCTCTATACCATAGACTAGAGAAAAGGTGTGGCGCATAGTGGAAGTGTGAATACTAGTGTGGTATGCCCACAGGGAAAAAGGAATGTGTGTATGCCAATCCTTCCCATATATCATCAACCACTTTCATAAGAATTTTGTTTAAGGTTTTGTTAGTGGATTGGCTTGGCCATTGGTTTGTGGGTAATAAGGTGATGAGAAACTAAGTTGAATGCCGAAGGCGTCACAAAGTTTTTGCAATGTTTTGTTTTTGAATTGTTTTCCATTGTCAGTGATGAGGCGATGAGGAACACCAAAGTGAAAAATGATGTGGTGGTTAATGAACTCACATATTTTCTCAGCTTTCATGGAGATGAGTGGTATGGCTTCCACCCATTTTGTATAGTATTCGGTAGTAGTGATGATCCATTGATGATCATTGGGAAGAATGGGGATTGATTTCTCTCGACAAGATCCAAACCCCATTGAGAGAAGGGCCAAAGGTCTCGGTGACCTGTAAGGCATGACTGGGTGTATGATGAAGATTGGAATGTTGTTGGAATTTTACACAACATTTGACGTAGTCACAACAATCATGGTTAAGGGTTGGCCAGTAATAGCCCAGGTGAAGAATACGCTTAGCAACAACAAGGCCACTGAAGTGACCTCCACATATGCCATCATGAACTTCCTTAATGGTATAAGGAATTTCAGAACTTGTGAGGCATCGTAAGAGAATACCATCAAAGCCATGCTTATAGAGAGCCCCCCAGAATGATGTAATGAGAGACCTTTTTAAGGAAGGCGTGTTGTCCATTACGGGTGAGATCAGGAGGTAAGATGGAGAGAGAAAGGTAGTCAGAGTATTGTTTATACCAAAGGTCACTCGGGTCAGGGGTAGTGTTCGATCGAGTAAACATCATGAGGTAAATAAGAAGGTGATTGGAGTCATTGTATGGTGACAAATATTTAGAATCGGTGGGTGAAGCGGGTATTTGGGAAGCTAAGAAAGGCCATGGTATCTGCAAACTTGTTGGTTGAACGTGGGATGGTTTGAAGGGTGTAATGATCAAAGGTGGTCAAAAGTATGTCTACATGATGTTTATACTTTTGAAGTATCTCATTATGACATTGGTACATACCATTGACTTGGTTTATGACCAATTGAGAATCACCAAAGATGTTGATTGATTTGACATCTAGGGCATAGGTGGCTTGGAGACCTAATACGAGTGCTTCGTATTTGACAATATTGTTGGTACATTCAAAATCTAATTTGAAAGACAAAGGCATGGGTTCACCATCAAGAGGAATGAGGATAATACCAGCCCCACCCCCATGCTGACACTTGGAACCATCGAAGAAGAGTGTCATTTGGTAAGGGGTTCATCCAGGAAAGGGTAGCAATCGACTCATCTGGAAAGTCAAAATTAGAGGTTGATCCCCAGAAATAGGTGCATCGGCCAATTGGTCGAGTGATAGCTTGGCCCTTGATGGATTTTGATGAATGAATTTGAGGTCAAGATCAGCTAAAAGCATAAGCCATCATGCAACATGCTGATTTTGATAAGGTTTGGCATACATGAAGTGTAAGGGGTCGGTGTTGGTCACAACATAGGTTTTGTGGTTGAGTAGGTAATGATGGAGTTTGGTGGAAATGAAAACTAAGGCTAAGAAAAGTTTTTGGGATGGGTGTATTGGGTTTCATAGTCCAAAAGAGTATGGCTTATGTAATAAACCACCTGCTCCTGTGTTGTTCATCGCGATGAGCGAGCATGGCTCCCAAGGAGTGATTGGTAGCTGAGATGTATAGGTAAAAAGGTTGATCATCTTTAGGTGGGATGAGTATGGGTGGTTGGAGAAGGTATTGTTTTAGGGCCTCAAAAGCTTTGTGATAATCATCATCCCATTTAAAGGAGACATCCTTCTTGAGCAGATGATGAAATGGTTGACATCGATCAAGATAATTGTGAAATGAAATGGTGAATAGATTACAACTTACCTTGCAGGCTATGAGAGTTGTTTAAGGTTAGTAGGTGGAGGCATTTCAAGAATGGCCTTGACATTTAGTAGGGTCAACTTCTATACCATGGAGGGAAATGATAAATCTAGGAGCTTTCCTGAGAGAACCATGAAGATGCACTTCTTAGGCTGAAGGTGGATGCGTAATATTTAATGAGATGGTCAAAGATGGTTTTGAGGATGGTTAGGTGCTCTTGGAGTGGCATTTAGATTTGGCCAAGAGATCATCCATGTAATCTTCCAATATGCGATGCATGATGTCATGGAAGATGTAAGTCATAGCCCACTGATATGTGGCACCTAGCATTTTTAAGGCCAAAAGGCATGACTCGATAGCAAAAGGTCCCCAAGGGGTGATGAATGAGGTTTTGTGTTGATCTTCGGGGCAAAAAAGGATTTGGTTATAACCGAGAAGCCATCCATGAGTGATAGCATCTCATGGCCAGTGGTAAGGTCAACCAGTTGGTCAATACCAGGTAAGGGAAAGTCATCTTTTGGACATGCTAGGTTGAGGTCATGGAAGTCTGTGCAAATATGGAGTCCCCTATCACCTTAGTGATAGGGACAATGTTAGAAATCCAATGAGGATAATCAATGGGTAAGATGAAGGAAATGGAAAGAAGGTGCTGAAGTTCCTCTTTGATGAGAAGGGAAATGCGAGGGTGCATTTTCCTCAGCTTTTGTTTAATGGGTTTGGCATCGGGAATGGTTACGATATTGTGGACCACTATGGTGGGGTCAATACTGGGCATGTCTGCGTAAGACCAAGTGAAAGTGTGGTTATGATCTCTGAGAAAAGAAGTGATGGCTTCTTGTTCAACAACATCTAAAGATTGTCTGATCTTTAGGATGTGTGGGTCATCCTGAGTATGAATGTTGATCTCGATAGTTGATTCATTCAACATGGTTTATGTCTTAGAAGGTAATGACCGATGAATATATGAGTCTTTTACACCAAGGTAGGTGAGTATGGATTCATCATCCTGACATTGAATGACATTAATTGAAGGTGTATCATCATTGATCATTTTAGGATATAGGAAGGGAAGAGTGGAAGGGGCCTCGCCCTCACGTTGATAAGTCAGAGGCCCCAAGGAAATGGTGTTTATGAAAAAAAAAAAGTTAGGAGGGATAGATTCAGGATCCATCGACTCCGTCGGTGAAGGTGGTGATGAAGGTGGAGTGGGTGAAGAAGGTGGAGAAGGGTTAGTGTCCTTAATGAGTTCAATGCGGGCCTGTTTGGTAGGTGGTTAGGAAATTTGATACCACTACGGTCATTATGTTTGTGGGTGGTACATGGAATAATGGTATGGTAGGCCTTGCTCATAAAATCCAAAACCAAAACCCTTCCATGCACATCGGTGTAGGAAGGTGTGGGTGAAATCGGTGATTGGTAAGTGATTGGAAGTTAGCGGAAAAGGGGAGTTTGTGGTGGTGGTTCGGGTGTGTAAGTGGTAGTATCAAGTCCCCCATATGTGAGACTAGTACGAAGGTGAGGAGGACCATATAGGAGAACGTTCTCTATGTGGTGATCATAATGAGGGTGTTGGTGAAGACTTTTGTACTCTTGTGGAGTAAGGAATGTGTTGACACTATATAGGTGGTACTCCCCCAGAGTGAGGTGTTGAAAAACACCTTCCAAGGGATCGAGTGGTTGGTATGTAGGTAGCTGGAATGGATGATGTGTGGAGGTCAATGTGGAGGTGGAGTTAATAGATTGGGAAGCTGATGGGTCAGCCGTGGAGGTTATGGCAGTGGTAGGAATGGAGGAGGTATGTGTGGTAGAAGCAGTGGCTGCACTGGTAAGTGGAAGTGTAGGTGAAGAAGTAACGGTTGCGGAGGTAGTTCGGCTTAATAGGTATGAGCACATCGTTGGGTGGTAAAGCATGTTGCATGTTTTAAAAGGTGATGGGTCAGTTGGAATGGTATAGGTGTGTCCTTCATGTTCAAACTTTACACAATGATGCAAAGTGGAAGGAACACAACCCATGACATGAATCCAAGGTCTGCCAAGCAATAGGTTATATTGGAATTCCCCTTCCAAAATGTAAAATAATTTTGGAATAGTGTGGGGCCCACGTGAATGTGGAGGATGACGGTACCTAGTGTAGAGGTGATAGCATCATTGAATGAATGCAACATGACTGGATGTTTATGCATGTAATTGTTAGGTATGTGCATTTGAGTGAATGCATGGGATGAAATGATGTTAATGCTAGCGCCCCATCAATCATCACATAGCGTACCCATATGTCATCGATGTGGACAAAGATGAAGAGGGTTGGGTCTAGGTCATCATTTTGGTGTGGCGCGATCTCTTCCTCTGAGAAGCTAAGGGAGGCCACTTGGTGAATAGGGTGGGGTGAAGATGAAGGTGGTAATTTGGTGAGAGAGGCTACATGATGGGGTGTGATAATGGAGGCTACGGGTGTAGGGTCATTGGGTAAAACCTCAATAGATTGAAGAACCTCCATGAGAGCTTGATGATGGGATTTGAGGTTTGGATGAGGTCATATAGGGAAATTTTGAGGGGAGACTGGTGTAATTGTTTGAGCATGGTGCGATGTGTGATGCCATTAGAAATGGGGTACGTAGGGCCGTGGATAGTGATTTTAGGTATGGGTGTAGATGGTATGTTGGGTATAGGATTGGTTGGTGGGTCAAGTTGCCTTTTCTTTACCCTTATCCTTCGAGCATGTGTAGTGACATGTATCATGTTGATATGAGGGGAGTTGGAAAATGGAGAAGGTGTAGGGTGAGTGGTATAATGACATGATGGGAAAAAACCTACCGGAGGAGAAAAACCCTGTGAGGTGAGTTGGGCACAATGACATTTGGGTGGTGGTGGCAAGTTCTCTGATGTGAACCATGTTAATTTCAAATCTTGGGGGTGGCTCTAGGAGCTGTGAGGATGGAGTTTGTGGTTGTTGAGTGGGCAGTGTGGGAATGGGTGTTGGTGAAGCAGGATCCTCATCGAGAAGGTCATCATCATCAAAGTTGGCTTCTGGAGGACACAACTGGATAAGGACGGTTTTCAAGGCCTTGTAGTTTTCCACATCGTGCCCTGGCACACGATGGTAGGCGCAAATTTTAGTATCATCAAACCCTTTTGGCTTGGGTTTGAGGGGGTCATAAGGTTTGAGTGGAGGTAATGTGATGACAGAAGTCTCAAGGAGGTTGGTTAAAATTTTGGCATAGGACCCTGCTAGTGGATCGCAATGGGAAGTGAACATGGGTTTGGGTGTAGGTGTAGTTGATTGTTGAGGAACGGTCTTTGGAAGAGGAGGAGTGGGTCGAGCTATGGGTTTGGGTGCTAGTGTGGTTTTGGGTGTCGGTTGTGTTTTTTTAGGTAGGGGTATAGTAATGGATGGGTAGGAGGGTGTGTGGTTGTTTTGACTACCTTATTGTGGGGTAGTGGAGTTTTGTTTTTGGGTTGCACCTTCTTGGGTAAAGGTGATATGGGTGTATGAGGTCTAGAAGGAAAAGTAGATGGGGAAGAGGACAAGTTACCCATGGGGATAATGGAGGTGTTGTGAAGGTAGAGGATGCGGGTCATGCAGGAGGTGTAAGGGACAGAGATTGAAATGTAGTGGGTAGTGAAGTAATAACTGAGGGTATTGGAGGTATGGGTGGTAAAGATGCTGCAGGTGTTGGTGTAAGTCATGTTGGGCATGTGGGGAGATTAGAGGTTTGTGAGGAAGGAATGGGTTGTTGTGTTTTTGGTTTATTGGTGGGTAGAGGTTTCTTGACCATGTGGGGAAGCTGAGATCCTAAGACGGATGGGATAGGTGCAGGTGTGATTGGCAGAAGCTGGGTATGAGTTCTATGGGTGTGGTGCTTTTGTTTGGGTGTCAAAGTAGGTGTGGTGTTGTCTTTGGAGGATGTAGCTAAATCCAGTTTGATAGGTGGATGAGTAAGGTTGGTAGTCGGGGTGACCCCTAAAGTGGTAATAGGTTTAGTCGAGGATGATGTCATAGGTGTGGGTTTGGGTTTAGATATAGATTGGGCTATGGGTAAGGATGTGGTTTGAGCTATGACAAGTATCATGGAAGGATTTTTGATAGAGGTGGTTTGATTGGTTTAATTAGTCAAAATACTTTTGGGTATATAGTGGAAGTATCAGCAAGTGACCTCTACATCTGCGTTGAGACAAGAAGAAAAAGGCGTCCCCATAGTAAGGCTCTATCCACATAATCTAAGTGATTAGCCAAACATGAGAATGAAACATCTATAGGTGGAGTTGATGAGGACTAATGGAAATTCCTGTAAAATGTGTCTTAGAGATAGGAAATTGGCTAGCTTAAGCACAGTTGGGTAGGAGAGTTGAAAGTAGGTCTGCAAGATTTTGGGTAGCTGATGGAGAATGCTCACCAAGAGGCAAAGGTATCTCAACTGGGTCTATGATAGGTAGAGGAGATGATGGGAGCTCCTCTATAGGTGGAGGAGATGATGGGTGCTCCTCTCATGGGTGGAGGAGGTAATGAGAGGAATCTCCATATTAGAGGTTGGTTCCTCAAACTCCTCGATTTAGATCTATATTTGCATAACTACGAGAGGTTTAGATCCTAATTCTAAATTGCGAGACGAGGGATAGAAATGCAAAAATTGAAACTAACTAAAGATGGTGATGCACCAAAAGGAGTGGTGAATATTTTTGTCATGCAAATAGACACAAACCAAAGATTGCAACATAAAACATACAGGCTGATAAGATATAATTTAGGATCTGAAATGAAGCAAATAATACAAACAAAGGACTGAAACCCATTCACAAAGCTTGCATTATCATTTCCAATGTCAAAACCACTGCATTACAACCTCAGAGAGGTAGAAAAACTATTACAATCTTTGAAGAGGTCTGATTCTTGCAAAAATCACTTGCTGGAGGTGAAAGAAGAAGTTTTCTATGCCAAAAAGTGTTCCCCCTTGAAGAAATGAGCCAAATCTGGCTTTTACATTGCATGGGTCGAGCCCAGGAGAGAGAAAACATACAAAACGTGGGAGCCCATTCCTCATTGACTGAAAATGCATTAAAATGGCATGGGGGACCTTACAAACCCATACCCTATCATTTTTGACCGAATTGGAGGAGAATGCGACCCATCCTGCATTAAATTTGGTCGCTGAAAGGTCATTTCTGCCCATGGACACGTACCAGAGCCGTTTTTGAATTTTCTCTCTTGAAACTAAACCAAAATTCAAAATTGACCATGAAATCTGTAGATAATTTCATAAGCTTTCCAATGATATGAAGAACGTGCAAATCGAGCTCTGGATCAAAAGATATGAAGGTATGAAGTTTTAGGGCAAAACGGCCCAAAAAACGGATGTCGGGCAAAAAAATTTTAAATTTTGACCTTTTTGCATTTTGGAATTTTTTTGAAAAATTTCCGCGCTCCGCCGGTCGGATGCCATGTGTCAGGTTCTGGTTCAGCTGAGCAATTCTCTCTCCTCCACCTTTCCGTGGGCTTTCCCTTGAAATTTTGACCTTTTTAACTCTTTGGAAAATTTTCCATTTTTCCCCGTGCCCGTGCCCGCCACTTGGGACACGTGGCACGCTTTGGTTGGTTGACAGGGGTGTGGGGGCATCTTTTACCTTTTAGTTTTTTGGCCAAAACTTTTCCAAATTCTCAAGTCTCCCCCGAGCTCCACACTCCCCTTCTCCTTAGGACACGTGTCCTCTTTTTATTGGCTCGGGCCAACGCTCCAAACTTCGCCTTGGAAACTCGGCAAAAACATTAAGTAAAAATCTCACCCTTTCCTCCTGCTCCGATCCATGAAGACATGGCACATTCGATTCATCGGTGGCTCTTTCGGCTCCCCGTCCCTCGCGTACTTTTGCTCGGATGTCCCAAAGCTATTTGGGACAAATTTCTCGATCCGCCCGATTCGGGCTTCCCTGTCCCTCTTTGAGGTGAAGACACGTGGCACATTTCCATTGGCTCTCGGCTCCTTCGGCTTTTCGCGTCCCTCGCGTCCCTTTGTCCCAACTTGTCCCGGTATGTCTGGGACAAATTCTTCGAACCACGAAATGGGGATGCTACCTTTGCTCTCGGCTTCACCTTTTGCGTCCTTCGCGTCCTCACGGCCCAGATGTCGGCCTTATCATGCGACAGTTAGTCAATTTTTTCACCTTCGGCCGGTTCGCCCTTTCGCGTCCCGCGCGTCCCCACGGCCGGATGTCCCTTTGCTGCGTGGACCGCTGGAGGCTTTTCGGCCGATTCGTGCCCCGACGTCCCAACTGTCCCAAGGGCCGCCTGGACTAGGACTTAGCCAATTTTCATGATTTTTTCTGCCCCAAGCTTGTTTTTGCAACTTTTTCACCCCTTTTTAGAACTTGCTCTTTTCTTCTTGGATAGGAGAGTTAGAAAAAAGCGAGGGGACCCCAGAAACATGATTTTTTGCCTTGAATCAATCTATCTTGCTCGGGACCGAAGAATTTAATGCATGTTATCAAAATTACCCTGGGGGGTGAATTTTGGATAACAATTTGGTGACTCAGTGGGGTCATCACTGCTTAGATGAAGTTACCGGTTACTGAAGCGATCCATTGGGCATGGAGTCATCAAATATTCTATTAGAACCCCTAACTGACTTAGAATGTGTAAGGAGGAAGATGGAATATCACCTGATGGAAGCAAGGACTACAAAACATCTCCATGGATAGCAAGTTGTGCCAAAGCACTTAGGGAAAACAAAACTAACCTACAGCAAAACAATGTGCACAAGCACTTGGAGGAATGAAAATCTAATCTAATATTTACAAGGTAGTGAATTTCCCTCTAGAAGCAATGCTTGAGATAGATTCCATTGACTGGAATCTGCAGTTCTTCACCATCGATGGGCCAATTGGAAAGCATTGTTGTTCTTGCACTTCGTGACCATGTATGGGCCACTCCAAATGGCATCAAATTTTGAATGCCTTCCCGGTTTTGCTCTATCCACATCCCATTTCAACACTAGATCTCCAACCTGAAAAGATCTATCCTTGGCCTTCTATCAAAGGTCTTTTGATCAAAGCTTGATCCTTTTCCATTGCTTGGGATGCACGATTTCGATCTCTTGCAGCTCCATCAACTCTGCATACCTCACCTCCATGGGCTCAAACTCTAGCAAGCAACTCCAGTTGCTTCATGAGTTCCAATGTTGGCAACTCAAGTGACATGGGCAAGATTGCCTCTCTTCCATAGACAAGTTTGAATGGAGAGTTACCTGTGGATCTTTTGGGAGTTATCCTATCAGCCCATAAGGCTGATTTCAGTTTGGTATGCCAAGACCTTTGATTCTCGTCAAGAGTCCTCCTAATGATCCTCAACAAGTTCTTGTTTGTAGACTCGGCTTGGCCATTACCTTGAGGGTAATAGTTTGATGAAGTGCTTAGGTAGATACCGTTCTTGACAGCCCACTCAGTCACCTTAGATCTGATGAATGCCGATGCATTATCAGAGATTATTGTAGTAGGTACACCAAATCTGGTTGTTATCCCCTCATAAAGTCTAAGATCTTAGACTCATTTGCCTCTTTGAGTGCTCTTTACTTACATCCATCTGGTGAAGTAGTCCGTGGTGTCAAAATCTATTTGTGCCCTTGGCTTGAATTGGGATTAATGACTCAATGAAGTCAAACCCCATTGCATGAATGGCTGGTCAACTGAGATTGGATGTAATGGAAGGGCAGAAAGTCTCTCTTTTCCTGTGAAGAATGCACAATTCTTACACCTCTTGATCCATGCATAGCAATCACTGAAGATTTTAGGCCAATAATAACCAGCCTTCATGATTTTAGAGCTGTCACTCTTGGTGCAAAATGACCACCAGCTGGTCCACCATGAAACTCTTCCAACACCCTTTGAATCTGATTTGTGCTAATGCATCTCAGTAACACTCCATTCACATCTTTCTTGAACAAAACTCCATCAACAATGGCATACGGGACAGCCTGCAATCTGAAGTGTCTCCTTTGGGTCTTGTTCATCTCGGAGGGCATAGGCCTATGCCTAGGAAGTGTATAATACCTTGGGTCCAGCAAGGAGTGGGGGCAGCATTGTCTTCTTCTTGATTGCCACTTGGCTCATGGCTGTCCTGGACTGTCAAAACAGCCTCTTCTTCATTGCATACTTCTTTTTGCTTCCCCAAAACCAGCTGCTCACACAATCCTTTCCCTCTTACCAGCTTGGTGATCTTGATCTCAATGTCATACTCCATGACACGGGTGATCCAACCTGCCCTTTTCTCATTCAAATCCTTGTTGAGGAGGAAGTCCTTAACCCTAGCATGTGAGACCAGCAACTGGACCTTGTTGTTTGAGACTAAATGCTTGAATTTCTTCAAGCTTCTGATTACTGCAAGTACATGCTTCTCGATAAAAGAGTACCTCACCTCATAGTCATCTAGGCTCCGGCTGAAGAAGGCAATTGGCTGCTCATCATTATCCTTGTTCTGCTGTACCAAAATGGTAGAAATAGTGTCATTACCTCCAAATGCATAGAGGATGAAATCCTTGGAGAAGTCCGGGTTGATGAGAGTTGGTGCTTGAGAGATGGCTTCTTTGATTGCTTCAAAACTCTCCTTGCCTTCTGTTGTCCACTTGAAAGCCATGCTCTTCTTTAACATTTTGGTGATGGGCTTGTGAGGGCTGCAAAATGGGACAAACCTCCGAACAAAGTTTATCCTTCCCAAGAAACTCTGAAGGGCTTTCTTGTGGCTTAGCAATGGTAGTGCTCTTATGGCTTCAACCCTCTCTGGATCAATTGCTAATCCTTCTTTGGAGACAATATGGCCAAGGAGCTTTCCTTCATGTGCAAGAAAGATACACTTCTTAGGATTCAAAGACACTCCAAATCTCCTGCACCTCGTGAAGACTTGTCTCAAATGAGAGAGGTGGTCTGCTGCATTTTTGGAAAAAATAGTGATATCATCAAGGTAAATCAGCACCACATTGTTAATCAAACCTTTGAATGCCATGTCCATTGCCCTTTGGAAGGTAGCACCAGCGTTGGACAGCCCAAATGGCATTTTCCTGTATGCAAAAGTTCCCCATTTGGTTGTGAAGGCTATCTTGAACTGGTCCTCTTCCTTCACCATAATCTGATTGTAGCCTGAGTAGCCATCAAGTAGTGAAAACCTCTCGGAGCCAGCCACAACTTGCAAGATTTGCTCCATGGAAGGGAGTGGGTAATGGTCCTTGAGAGAGGCTCTATTCAAGTCTCTGAAGTCAACACACAATCTGATCTCTCCACTCTTCTTTCTGACTGGAACTAAGTTGGCAACCCAACTAGAATGCTTGATTGGGAATATGATCCTTGACTCAATCAGCTTGTCCAATTCTTTCCTCATGAGAGGCTCCATGTGTGGATTGGTGGTCTTTGTTTTACTTGTGAGGCTTAGTATTTGGATCAATTCGATGGTATCTTTGAGCTAAGTTGGGATTGAAACCTTTCAAGTCTTCATAGCTCAAGAAAACACGTCGGGGAACTCTTGACACATATTTGTATGAACTCATACCTTTCTTGTTCAGTTGTCATCCTTCCAATTTGCAATGGTTTGTTCTCTTCTACCAAGATGGATATTGAATCCTCTCTCTTGACCTGAATGTTTGCTTTCTCCTTTCTAAACTGATCATTGGGGTTAAAAATGGACTCCAAAGTGATAAGTCCCTTGGGCAGCTTGTTAGTTCTCGGTTTGTACCACTTGGTCACCATCTTTTGTTCGATTTTCTTGATTCTTAGCTGAGAACTCAGCTTCTTCTTACAAGAAATGGATGATTTGCTGGTCATTCTCAAACACTTGCCAACTAACATTGTTATCTGGCACTGAAGGCCTCACAATCACGTGGATGTTTGGCTGTACCTTGTCTTGTTGAATGCTTTCCACAATGTCAAAGGCTGCCCCTACTGCTGCAAGCCTGTCAGTAGCTTGATTCTCTTTCCTAGGAATGGATTTGATGCCAAAACCCTCAAAATCTTCCATGAGGTCCCACACCCTGTTCTTGTAGCACTTGAGTAGATCATTCTTGGCAGCATGTTGTCCCTTGACCTGATTTACAATCAATTCACTGTCACCAAAGACTTGCAAGTTCTTTATTTTCTTCTTGATTGCCCAATGCATCCCTTGCACTAAGGCTTCATATTCAGCAGTGTTATTGGAGCATGCAAACTGAAATCTAAAAGCTGAATAGTACTTTACTCCTTGAGGTGAAACAAGCATAGCTCCACCTCCTGCACCTTGTCTACTCCTTGATCCATCAAAAAATAGCTGCCATACCTCATTGTCATCTTTGTGGTTTGGCTTGGTGATGCTAGGAATAGGCTGATTTTCTTCGTGTATGCAATAGACCCCTAGCTCAGATTCTTCCACTTCTTGATAAGGATCAAATGCATGTATCTTGTTTGCCCATTCATCAAGAGTTAGATCTGGGATGCTTCCAACCTTAGTGTCAGCTTCATCAGTGCTTGGGTGATCTTCTTGATCAAATCTTTGAGCAATTGGCATTAATCGACTTGGAGTGTAAGGCTCAATATGGAAGTTTGCAATAGGTTCGAGACCTGATTGTAGCCTTAGTTCCATACCTCATTACGAGAACAGCATGTGTGACCAATCGCGAGACAAATATCCCCAATCTTGGTTTGTGAAGTCCCTTGACAAGCATAGGGAAAAGAGTGGTGGAAGGTCTATAGTGATACATCTTGTAAAACAACAACATTTGGACATGCATGCAAGGTAAGACTCAAGTTTCTAATCACTCAACTGTTTTCTTCTTTGTCCCATCCATTTGCACTACCCCTTTGGATGTTGTTTCATTTGGAGCCCTAGGCTGATCAGCTATTTGTTTAGGCATTCTTGAGCTACTTGCCCGGAGTCTATCATGCAATTGTGCACTAGCTGATTTCAATGATTAATGAAACATAGAAAGGAGGGGCTTCAACATTTTACCTTCTTTTGTCCTCCATGATTTCCCTAAATTTGGGCAGCATTTGTAAGCACTTTGTCTTGCATTTGAACTTGTTGATTCAAAGTTGGCCAGTCCTTCATGGCAGCTTGCAGCAGATCTCTTTGGCCTAGGATAGATAGGGATTCCCACATTGATATATTGACATTTGTCTTCTTCATCTGATCAATGATATTGAATGGTGATGAAGGATCTCTTTGTTGTCCCTTGGTTTGCACATTCACTCCTTGCATGTGGGCAGCAACAACTGGTATTTGAGTTGGCCTAGGGGCTGTTCTTGGCTGCCCTTGTGCATTTGAAATTGGATTTTGTTTGCCAACCATTTGTGGAACCATGGAAGGTTGTGGATTGGTTGGGGCTAATGGTTGTTCTTCACCCAAATTCCTCCTTTTTGACCTTGTGTTGGCTGCAACACCTTGAGAAAACACTGGTTCATGCCACAAAAATCCTCTGCTTGCCAATTTACCAATGTGGTGTCATTTGGGGCTGATTGTTGTTGGAATGTTTCTTGTTGTTGGTTGTTTCCTTGACTGCCCTCACCCTCCACACCAGTAGTTGTCACCATTAATGCTTGATTCAAAGCACCATTGAAGCACATGGATTGGTTATGAGGCTCATTGCATGGAAAACACCAATCATACTCCTGAGCAATGTTGTTTTGTGTTGGCACCAATGCCTTAGAGGTAGATATGGCATTTGGATTATAGGGCTGAAATGGTCTATTGGCAGGAGGCCTTGTTTGATTCATATTTGCAGCTGGATTAGGTGGCCTTTGTGGTTGGTATGGCTGCCTGTTAGGCTGAGCTTGGGGTTGATAAGAAGGTCTAAAACCTTGGGCCTATTGCCTTTTGAGAGTAACCAGCTCATTGCCTAGGTTTTGCAATTGCTTCATGACTTCTTGAAGCTCATTTGGGGCACTTGGAGATGAAGTGGAAGCTTCATTTGAACTCTGATTTCTAGGAGTGGGAGAAGGAGCCAAATTAGGTGCTTGATTGGTGTTTGGACTCTCTAAACTTGGAAACAATGGCATGGGAGGTCTAGGGGCAAGTTTGCCAGCTTGGATCAAACAATTTTCAGCCCTAATGGCAATGCTATAAGCCATAGGGATAGTTATGCCTCCCATGGACTGAATTAACATAGAAATATCAGAATTTAGAGCTTTGAGATAGTAGAGAAAAGCACCTTCTGTTGTTGGCTTGACTGCCACTGGAATTCTCTCCCAAGTCTTTTGAAATCTGAAGTTGAAATCGGTCAGCTGCTCATTGGGAGCTCTCTTGATGGTTGTCAGCTGCTCCAAAAGAGACAAGTTGTCTCCCTTTTCTCCAAATTGCTCATGAAGTGCTATACACAGCTGATTCCAATTTGTGATAGAACCAGCTCAAGGCTCTAAACCATTGCAATGCTTTACCCTTGAATGAAGATGCTAGTAACTTGACAGCCACTTGCATCTCATTGATTTCATGAATTGCACAAAGGTTAGCAATATCTTTAACATGATCACCTGGAGTAGTCTGATTTTCTCAGTGAAGTAGGGAATGTTCTTCAAGGCTGCAATAGGAATTGGATGTTGTGCATTGAGGGCAAGTGGGCTGCTTCCTGTGAAGTTGACATAGGGGTTGTTTTGTGCCATTCTAATTGGTCTTAAAACCCTTGTTGACTGAATGAAAGGCCTACCAGGTGGAGGAGTTGAGAGAGTTTTGTTTGGTGGAGATGGAGACCTTTGAATCCTTCTTCCTCTTTGCCTTCTTCTTGGAGATAATTGTAGGTATTCAAACAACACTTCTTCTTCTCCAACTCTTGACCTTGTGGTGATTCTTCTCATGAGTTTTCAGGCCTGCACTGCTGAAACCAGTTGATTCTTCCCCTTGGAGTCACCAGATATGCAAATAATAGCTCTTTTCAAGCAAGAAAATTGCAGCAGATGCACATCAACTTTGCTGCAATAAAAATGAGACCTCTAGTGTCCCACCAGGCGTGCCAAAACTGTTAGTGCAAAATCACAGCACCCCTGGATGCAAATCAAGGTTCTAAATGATGTCTTAGGCATCCAGTGTGATTGCACAACATGGAAACCTCTCTCCAAGTGTGGGACTTGTGGCGAGAGAGGAATCTCAGATTAGAGGTTGGTTCCTCAAACTCCTCTGATTTAGATCTATATTTGCACAACTACAGAGGTTCAGATCCTAATCCTACTCTAAATTGCAAGGAGACAGGGATAGAAATGCAAAAATTGAAACTAACTAAAGATGGTGATGCACCAAAAGGAGTGGTGAATATTTTTGTCATGCAAATAGACACAAACCAAAGATTGCAACATAAAACATACACAGGCTGATAAGATATAATTTAGGATCTGAAATGAAGCAAATAATACACAACAAAGAAAGAGTGAAACCCATTCACAAAGCTTGCATTATCATTTCCGATGTCAAAACCTTTGCATTACAGCCTCAGAGAGGTAGAAAAATCTATTACAATCTTTGAAGAGGTCGATTCTTGCAACAATCACTTGCTGGAGGTGAAAGAAGAAGTTTTGCTATGCCAAAAGTGTTCCCCCTTGAAGAAATGAGCCAAATCTGGCTTTTACATTGCATGGGTCGAGCCCAGGAGAGAGAAAATGTACAAAACATGGGAGCCCATTCCTCATTGATTGAAAATGCATTAAAATGGCATGGGGGACCTTACAAACCCATACCCTATCATTTTTGACCGAATTGGAGGAGAATGCGACCCATCCTGCATTAAATTTGGTCGCTGAAAGGTCATTTCTGCCCATGGACACGTACCAGAGCTGTTTTTGAATTTTCTCTCTTGAAACTAAACCAAAATTCAAAATTGACCATGAAATCCTATAGAGAATTTCATAAGCTTTCCAATGATATGAAGAATGTGCAAATCGAGCTCTGGATCAAAAGATATGAAGGTCTGAAGTTTTAGGGCAAAACGGCCCAAAAAACGGATGTCGGGCAAAAAATTTTAAATTTTGACCTTTTTGCATTTTGGAAATTTTTTGAAAAATTTCCACGCTCCGGTCGGATGCCACGTGTCAGGTGCTGGTTCACTGAGCAATTCTCTCTCCTCCACCTTTCCATGGGCTTTCCCTTGAAATTTTGACCTTTTTAACTCTTTGGAAAATTTTCCATTTTTTCCCCCGTGCCCCGCCACTTGGGACACGTGGCACGCTTTGGTTGGTTGACAGGGGTGCGGGGCATCTTTTACCTTTTAGTTTTTGGCCAAAACTTTTCCAAATTCTCAAGTCCTCCCGAGCTCCGCACTCCCCTTCTCCTTAGGACACGCGTCCTCTTTTTATTGGCTCGGGCCAACGCTCCAAACTTCGCCTTTGGAAACTCGGCAAAACATTAAGTAAAAATCTCACCCTTTCCTCCGCCGCTCCGATCCATGAAGACACGTGGCACATTCTGATTCGATTCATCGGTGGCTCTTTCGGCTCGCGTCCCTCAGCGTATACTTTGGCCGGATGTCCCCAAACTGTTTGGGACAAATTTCTCGATCCACCCGATTCGGGCTTCCCTGTCCCTCTTTGAGGTGAAGACACGTGGCACATTTCCATTGGCTCTCGGCTCCTTCGGCTTTTCACGTCCCTCGCGTCCCTTTTTGTCCCAGCTTTGTCCCGGTATCAGGACAAATTCTTCGAACCACCCGAAATGGGCTGCCTTTTGCTCTCGGCGCTTCCTTTTCGCGTCCTTCGCATCCCACTCACGGATGGCCCGGATGTCCGGCCTTGCTGCACTTGATTAGCCTGGAGGCTTTTCAATTTTTTCACCTTTACGGTCGGCCGGTTCCCCTTTTCGCGTCCGCGCAGCCCCCACGATTTTCGGATGTCCCAAGCTTTTGCGTGGACCACTGGCGGCTTTTTCACCCCTTTTTAGATTCGCGCCCGACGTCCCAAGTTAGAAAAAATCCCAGGGACCGCTGGACTAGGACTTAGCCGATTTTCATGATTTTTTCTGCCCCAAGCTTGTTTTTTTGCAACTTTTTCACCCTTTTTAGAACTTGCTCTTTTCTTCTTGGACAGGAGAGTTAGAAAAAAGCGAGAAAGGGACCCTTCAGAAACATGATTTTTGCCTTGAATCAATCTATCTTGCATGGGGCGGGACCGAAGAATTTAATGCAATGAGGGGGGGTAGCGTGATCGATGGATGAGCTAGGCTAGCCTTGAGTACCACTGTGCATTAGTGGTGCCCTTAGCCTTTGAATAATTTTTTTGTGGTTTGGAAGAAGAAGAGGTATCATTCGACTTGAATGCTGAATTCTTATTGCGTAATTGGATTTTCTTCTCTTTGATGGCCCGAATCTCTAACTTTTATGCCATAGTGAATGCTTCATCAAATTTTGAAGGTTTGGACCTACAAGGTTGGTGAGATATGTCTAGCACAAGCCCGTGTGAAGATCTCAATGAGTTTTGTTTGTGGCAGTTAGAAGGTGAGTTGGTTGATCAAGCTACACTAGTGAGTGACAAAATCTGCGATAGATTTGTCTTCATACTAACGCATGGAGTATAGGTCAATCATGGTAACCTTCTTGATGATATTGATAGAGAAATGATCCAATAAGGATTGGGCTACTGATTGAATGAGAATATAGAGTGTTTAGGTAACCCACTATACCAATCTAATGCAAGTCCAGTCAGAGACATGGGAAAAGTTCTCAAGAGCAAGGCATCATCATGAGTGATCAGATAACACCCGTGTTTGAATGACCGTAAATGCTGCTACAGGTCTTCTTTTCTATTGAAACGATTGAATTTAGGCATTTCCCATACACGAGGTATGGGAGGATAGGAATGGATAGGTGGATGGGCTCATTGTAAATTTTCATAGGTAAGAGTGTTACAGAGCGGAAACCAATGCCTCTAATGTTTGCATCTTGTCCAACATCAATTTGATTAGGTCGTTGGTAGGTTACGATGATTAGGTGCCTCCTGTAGCATGAGAGGGTTGGTTTTGGGCATATAACGAGGGTGGCACTCTAGTGTATGGTGCTACCATGTAGGATGATTGGGAAGAAGGTAGTGAAATAGGGGGTATGTACCCTGAGTGAATAATGGAGGAAACAAGAGGCTGGTGATAGTATGTATATGGAGGTGGAAGGGTCGTGGTAACCCTAGTGGTAATGGGAGTTAATGATTATGGAATGGAAAGGACCATGTTTGAAAAGGGGTAGGGGTCACCGACATGGGAGGTGGTAGTGTAGCTATGAGTATGTGCGAGACATTAGAGGCGAGATGAGGTTACATTTTGGGTAGTTATCGAGGGTATGCTGGATGTGGTGGGGGTAACAGAGGTGGCAGACATGGCATTCATAGTGGGTATAGGACCTAGCTGCAAAATGACTGGGGGTAAGGTAGATGTGGGCAACACAGAGCTAGATGGATTTGATGCAGGAGTGGGAGTGAGAGTTAGGGGGATAGATACGGGCATTCCATATATCAATTGACCCAAGGCATCTCGAGTGGATGAGTGGGAAAGGTAAAACTACAAAGTGGTAGGGTTTTGGTCAAGGATTCATGTGAACTCCTCATCTTTGGTAGCAATAGTGATAGGTTGGATGGGATCCATGGTTGGTGATAAAATGGAAGGTGGTGAAGGACTAGGTGGGAGTGGTTAACAACTGGTGTGAAATATGAGTGCACTTGCTTGTCTTTGGGTCAGCACCATGTGAACCAGTACTGATCAGGTAGGGTTGCTTCTCTGTAAATGACACAGAAAATAGCAGGAACATGTGAATTTGATGGTAAAAAGTGTATTAGGTACAAAATGGTGGTTGAAAAGTGAAACAAGCTAACCGATGCCAATTAAGGAAAACTGACACTAGTCAGGGGTAACCATTGTCAGTCACTATAAATAATGGTCAATGAGTGAAAAACTAGGTAGAAGGTCAAATCTGACAGGTATGCCAAATCTAATGGTGTTTTACAATGTCAATGGGAATGATGGTAGTGATAGGGAATGTGAAAAGTGGAAGAAAATGAATAAAATGTCCTTTTGGGTAGGTTAAGAAAAGGACCTAGAATCGACATCAGTTGGGTATAACCGACGATGGTCAGAGGGTAATCAAGATGATTACTATGAAATTGAAATAGTGATGAAAGAAAAGTGGTTGTGAATTAAAATCTGATGTAGAATCAGACCCAGAATTCTGAGAATGATGATGATATGGCCCAGGCACACTCAAGTGAAGTGGAATACACCATTTTGATGAGAATTGTTCAAGGATGATCAAGAAAAATGAATAACATGATCTCTCACCTCAAAATGCAATCCAAGTAGAAACATTAAGAAAAATGTAATCCTAGGAGTTCCATTTCTATTATGTTTGTTTATCTTATGCTATTTAAGGAATGACACATGAATTGTGAAATAGAATTTTTGGTGAGGATGGATTCCTACGAAGGAGGTCTAAAAGGTGAGGTTTCGGGTATGTTATGGTGAGGGCGGGCCTTGTTCTCAAGTATGACTCGATAAAGCAAAGAGTGCGTGACCACCGTGCCATGATCGTGTGATCACCTACAACTTCTTCCAGGTAAGATGTTGTTCAAGAATGTGTGCATTTTCAATTTTTGTGAGGTTTGGTAAGACTCAGAGAGAGAGAGAGAGAAAGAAAGTGCTTTCTATGGTTTGTTTGTCAACCATCAGCTGGTCATGACCTCCAGCATATAGGTTGCTCGCAATTAATGTGAGCTCATGTGATAATTCGAGAATGCAATGCACTTATTTTTAAGCCCAAATCAAAGTGTGAAGTTAGATGACACAATAAGATGAAGAGGAAGAGGGATGCTCTTTCACTACAATGCAAAACGTAAAGAAATAGCTCTTTTTAATTACACCAAAATAAATGTTGGGGTGTGGAGCCTATTTTTGGTCTTCTTGAATCAATGTTGAAGTGTTGGAGCTCGAATGGTTAAGTTTGGAGACTTCAGGAGAATTCTGCAGTTGTTTGCTGTGATGTTACTATGTAGTCGATGTGCTATTGTTGTAACATTCTTTATTAAGCATGTTGTTAACGTTGGGACTATTTTTTCTAGCAGTGGGAAGTTGAAAGATCATGACTTTCAAACTTCTAGGGTCACTTTAGGACTTCTTAAGAGGATTTTAATCCTATAAATAGAGGTGTTAGGGTATCTTGAAGATATCTTGAGTGTTCAAGAGGTCTTGAGTCTTAATGATCAAGAGGTGATCAAGAGTGATCAAGATTATGCAATTGGGTGTCAATTGTGGTTTAACATCTTTGGAATTTTTTTGTGAGTTCATAACTAAGAGAATACTGTGAGAGTTATTTTACTCTTGTTGATAATAAAATCTGAGCAAGTTCTTAGTGGACGTAGCCCACATTGGGTGAACCATGTTAAATCTTTTCTTGTCTTCTTTTGTGCATTATTCATTTATGTTATATTTCTGCAAGTATAATTCTGCTATATAGTTTCCTACTATTGTGGTTTGAGGAATTGTTTCCACATATTTGTTATCTAATTCCTAACAAGAAAGGTTTCCTTTAGAGAAAATAGAAAGAAAAGGTGGGTTACCAAGGAAGAAGAATAATGTGTATGATTTTGAGAAGGGAAACAAACACACAATTTTTCCTAGGAATGAATGTAATGCAAGGAACCTTAAATGGGTCTTACTAAAGCGTGCCAAAATGTTTCACCATTTTCTAGATCGTTTCTTTAAAGTATTAATGAAATAGATAGGGTAACGGGCATAGGAGGAATACCTGTTTTAATGCTAGTTGATGGGTTGTTGCATGCGTATGACTTCTAAATCCACAACTGATTGTGAGAGCTTCCTTTTGGCTAGGAGGAACTACCTGTAATACAAAGCAAGACCACCAGAAAAAGTTAAACAATATATGTAGTGAACTACCTAGTGTATGCTAGATCGGGAAGTGTGATACTTCCTAGATGGTTTTCAGTCCACTATTTTAAACAATTTAATGCTAGTAAATAAGGTAAATCCTATTGTAATTCGAAATGATTTAGGTATCTCACTTAAAACACAATAAGAAATAGATCTAATCTAATAGGATAGGTTAGAATAGGATCGGAAGGTCAAGTAACTGGTCCTGGGTCTCTGCAGTCCGATGAGGTCTCAAGTGGATCACAGGTGAATGAGGGTGAGAGGGAATTAGGTGGGTAGGTCATTGTTTTGAGTTGTATGGGTAAATACAATAACCAATGTCGAGTTAAGGGTGACTAGCGGTGGTTGGGTGTAAATGGTGCCGATTACTTATGGAGTTCTAGGAATGCCACATAACGAGATTAAGGTCTCCTTTGTGATTGCACAATGGAATTTGGCTGGTCGGGATGAGGTATTGGGTGATTTAGGTAGGATTTGATAGGGTTTTAATGGGTATATGGATGGGTGAGTGTTGGGGGAGGTCAATGCGTTGATAGGTAAACAAAATATGATAATATAATGATGAAATGGAATAAACCAGAGAAGTATAACATCTACTTACTTGGATTCTAGTCCTGGATGCCTATGAGTGAGGGCTAGAGGTGATGATGAGAGGTTTTGAAGGCTGCAGGTGATCACCAATCGAAGGAAAGCCTCTGCATGGGTTTCATGCACATTCCTCTTTTCTTGGTTAGATCAGATCATTGTTGGGATGGCTATGCAGGAAAATATGCTTGATCTCCTTCCTTGCATGCATGTTCTCACTAGAATTCACTCTCAGAAGATGTGATATCTCTCTGGAATGTGCTAACATTCACCAAATTTTCCAATCTTTTCTAACCTTCTGCCAACCTTGAGAATAAGGTTGTTTTGGGGTTAAAAGGGTAATCGACGGTGGTTCCCGCTTAACCGGTGACGGTTAGGGGTACCAACATTGGTCAAGGAAGGATTTCCTAGGTTTACTAAACTAGGGAGATCCTCTTGATTTCCTCGAGATCTCATGCCATTCACTCCTAGATTAAACCTGGAAGCTTCTTGTAAGCAAGCATGCGGGATTGTGGATAGAGAGAATGTAGGCATTGATTTTTAGGGTTTTGGTAAGTCTCAGTTAGTTATGATAACTTACTAAGAATAGGTTTTTAGGGTGAGTTAGCTTGGTGAGGTGTCTAAGTGAAGTGTATGTGTGGATATTATTTAAATTAAGATATTTAAATAATAAATATGGTGAGGATAATGAATTAATTTAATTAAATTAATATTAGTGGGGTGAAGGGGGCCATAGCTAGGTGAATGTGATGAAGGGTGCTTATTTGTCGAGGGATCAAAAGGGAGTGTGACCTAATTTTAGTGTCTACACCCCAAGGAATGGTGAACACATTTTCAGGTCATGGTACCCACGTGGCAATAAATCCTCAAATTCATGTATTAGATCAATGATCTTAGAAACTTCCTTCTCCGACAAGTAGTCTCCAATAATAGCTTCCTTAGGTTCTTTTCTTGAACTGATGTTAACCTTATTTGTCTTTAAGTTCTCATGGTAGGCACACGCACAAGTATCAACACTGTCCACTACCTCGTACATCCCTACAAAATGGCTAGCATTAAAGCTTTTTGATTCCTCTCCATCAATCACATACACCAAATTTTCTTTCTCCTTTTCTAAACATGCCCACTCAAGTTGTAACTCTTTTGTTTCCTCTACTTCTTCTTCAAAGTGCGCCTCCAATCCTAGTTCACCTAGTAATTCCAATAGCCTATCCTCCATCATGGCACTATCCCCCATGGTAAGGCACTTGCAAGTAGGGCCTTATCAACTGATGGATTGGTACTTCAATACTCAAAGGTTTGAATAAGGTCAGCCGCGAGCTCTTATCAATTCCCTGTCTAGCGATGTGTCCTCGAATGAATGTACCATGTGCACACACAACCCTATAGTGTAGAATACAACTTTTGCACCTAGAGGGATGGTGAAAAATATTTTGTGCCTTCTCTTTAGACCCGTTCACACTCCTAGATATGGAAAGAGGTGGGATCCTTCCCATGGTAGTCCTTGATGGTGGTGGGCATGTTGCTCCTAGAGAATTTGACAGAGAGAGAAATTCTTACCTCATGCCACTCCAAAAGGCTCTCCTAATGTGTAGCCCACCATCGTGCCTTTTGAGTAGGACATAACTTAACATCCCTCTCCGTTCCTTCTCATCCTTCCACTGAGCTTCCACCTCCTGCAGAAATATCTCAGGGAAGGCTCCTCCTGAATACTTGGGAAACTCTTTTCCTCCTAGGTGTCGGGATTGTGCATGTCTTTGTTACCTTGGTCACCGACCCTCTCAACTACCATCCCATCAATTCATAAGTCCCATGCACCCAATTGTCACATGCTAGATTGGTGGTATCACTTACTAACTGAGCATCCTCAAACTGGATAACTCTCGTTAAGTAGGATGTATTATCTCCTCCCTAATCGAGACACGTATATCCCATCTAGAACTTCTTCCCACAAAGGTTCAATATAGGGTGTTGAATTCCCATGCCTAGGGGTATAATGACCTACTCCTCCTTTTTTCAAATCTAATGTACCCTTTGTTGAATCAAGGTACGCATTGTTCTTGTAACACCATAGGTGCCCAAGTAGTGTTGGGAAATTATCTACCTCTGAGCGCTAACAATTCAAAGTCCCCAAGAAACTTAGCTCCCTAGATAATAATAGTTACATCCTTTAAGACGTCAATGGCATCACCTTAGTATTATTTACCATATACAACACATTTGAAGATGGCTCTAATGCAAGTCTTCCATCGATGCCACGCATCCAAAGTTAGAACATTAACCTCGCACCAATGTCAATGAGGATATTACTAAGGAGCCATCCATCTACAACTGCATTCAATGTGATCTCCTTGTCATAGTCAAGGCTGTGAGGGGGAAGGTTTACATGCAAGACCTAACTCTCACGCTCTCCTTCGGCACATGGTACCTTCTCTCTCAACCATGATCCTAGCAAGGGAATGATATTCTCTTACCCTATCATTTTACACACCTCCTTGACCTCATCCAGGTCATCCCTTAGCACCTTGACTCTCCTTCCTTATTCCTCCCTCCTAGATTACTCCTTTAGACACTAGATTTCCCCTTGTATTCTCCGAATGACATCCATAGTGTCTTGATATACCTCCTTTTGATGCGCAGGGTCTAGATACTTACCATGAACTACTTTCTTCCTTGAAACCAGGTTCTTCGCCTTGGTATCTCCCTTACATGCACGACTTATACCCTATTTGCTACTAAGACAGCTCCAAACCTACATCCCATGTTACCCGAGGCATCCATTGGGTGTCTTCCTTCTTAATACTGACCATTACAGTGCCCTTGTCTTTCTAGTGCTATTGATTCATGTGCTCAAACAATTCGAGCACTCCTCATACTTATGCTTCTTTCCACACCATGAGCACTACAACAAGTTTGGGCATTCACATTGTAATGATCTATAGATCCACAGTTGAAATAGGTTCCATGTGGGAACTCATTCCTTCCTCCTTTGTGGTTACCATGACCACAGATCTCTCCTCAAAAACCTCTTCCATGCGTGCCTCCATCTGCACGTTCCTCATAATGGTGATCATCACCCTTGGAACTACTGGCAACACATTGGTCTAGTGCACCCCATGATCAATGGCCTCATGGATTTGATCAATGAGCCTACAGTCCTTAGTATCATGGGTTGTAGAGGTGCAAATCTTGTAGTAACAAGATACATTCTTCCATATTACACACTACAGCAAGGGGAACCTACTCACATCATGGTCCCCATGACAAATTTCATAATCTACTACCATGGTGCATACTATCCTCCAAGGGAAATTATCCTTAATGTTCCCCTCTACTTCATAATATGTGCACCATAAACCACTGTGAGTCTCATGGGATGAGTTCGCAGACAAATTTTCCAACTACTTGGCCATAGTAGCAATCTGAGCCTCCAGGAATGGGCTAATGCCAGTATCAACACTACCAATAGCCTCGGCACACAGAGCAACTTCTAATGCCTCACGTGGGTCTGTAAAAGTTTTATGAGATAAGGCCCTTCTAAAAATAGTGATCAACCCTCCAACAAACCACTGAGAATGTTGTGAAGGGTGAATATCATATGATAATTTAGACAAGAGAGTTTTAAAGTACACATCATACTCCCATACACTCTCTTCCATTCCTCTTTAAAATATCCTTCAAAGCGTTGATGCTCTTCTTCTCAAACTGAGGAATGTGGAATTTTGACAAGAATGCATTCTTTAAAGCAAAGATAGTCCACTACCGTCCGACGAGGGTCATACTTCCTATACTAGCTATACACGTGCCCTTGCAATGTGGTTGTAAACTGACTAGCCTTCCATTATGGGGCTGTGATACCATTTGTGTGCCATAGTAGTTCACACTTGTGAACATGTTCTGCAACATCCTCAATACCTCTATAAATGGGCAAATGTAGAGACATTTTAAAGAAAACTTGTGGGGTGGTTAGGGCCCGAATCCTCCTGAGCCAGAGCCTTGGTTTCCACCTTTGTTTCTTCCGCCACATGATCCACCAGGCCAACCAGGTCCTGAACCACTAGATCCACTAGATCCACTAGATCCTATTCCTCCTCACCACTAGACACACTAGGTCGACTAGGTCTTGAACCACCAGATCCACCAGACCCACCAGGTCCTAAAGTGGTCATGTCAAGGGTCCCCATAGTTCCACTGAGTTGCATGCCTATGGTCTATGACAATGCCCCACTACCAATAGTATACCCCGCACCACTCCCAGATGTGAGACCAAAATCTTGTGTGTCTATACCTTGCCCAAAAAGTCCTAACACTAGGTTGGTGTTTGCAGCCATAGAAGGCCCAAATGAGAAATTATACCTCCTGGGTGTAGACCGATCACTTCCAATGTAACCAACTAGATTGGAAATATTTTCCCTTGATCTGGAAAACCAAGCACCAGGGTCCAGTCACTAGGGGGCTCAGAGGCACACCAATGGTTCTTATTTCTTCCCCGACGACAAACTCTCATCAGAAGTCGAAGGGGTCTCTCTTACGCACTTACCAAGATGGGGTCGCACTGACTACTCAAGTTCCATGTCCTCTACGTGAACCTCAAATCCTTCCCACAATGTCTTCCACCATACATCCATCACACCTACAACCTTACATTGTCTAGCAATCTCCCTTTCACGTGCTTCACCATACTTGAGTCATCTTTCCTCCCTATCCTTCTCTTGTTGCAACATCTGCCATCTTCCTCCACCCTAGCTTCCTCGCCCAACACTTAGAATGGTTTAGCTGGCCATTGGGAATTCCTCTAAACTCATGGTAATCATCAATATCTTCATAGCTAGAGGGATAACATGTAGAAACGATCCTATGGGCTCCCACAAAAACTCAAACTCAGCAACCTCTAGACAAGAATATGTGGAAATGGTGTACTCTAGAGTGTAGCTAGCTAATACTCCTTTCCACCAATGATCCACAGCACGAGTCCACATTAGATCTACATCTTGCAGCATCTAGTATTCTTCTGGGTCCACACATGTGATCCATAATGCCAACTTTATCTAGAGGCATAGTTGTGAGCCATTTATACAAGTTCCACCGAGAAGCAACAAAAAAAGTCTCATATAGATCATGGTAGAGATTATTTTCTACCCATCTACGTGCATTAAACTTAGGTCCAGTGCTAAATCTCTAAGTGAATTCATCCTCCATGCTCTTAAACCATGATTCAATATTTTCCAAAGTTAACCACTCTGTCATTACTCACTACATAGATCATGATGCATGTTATTTCCCACTACAACTTTGAAAAGAGTTCCCAGCAATGGAACCAAGATGTAGTCATTTTTACCCTTAACATAAAATAAAGGAACCCCATGCGCATTATCCTATCACCCAACGAAAGTTGGGCACTCACCCAAGGCACACGCGGGTGCCGAGTCTCTCTTTTATGTGAGTTTAGTGGGAAACATCATCTATGATTTGTGTTTAAAAGACCTTCAAATGGGTTTAGGACATACAAGAACCATAGGGCTCAGAACGGCCTCTAGATCCTTGCAGTCATTTCAGATAGAGCACTTAATAGAATCTATAACGTGTATCATTTCAAAAAGAAGAATACAAGCATCCATACTTAGCATAAAAGGAAAGAGAACTCATGAGAGAGAAGTATGCATCGAATCATTGATATTCATGTATACATATAACAGGTAACCTCATTACATCCATGGAGCCATTACAGAGTGTCATAGAGAAGCAGACCATAGTCATGCATTGCAACTAGACTTATGTAACTAATATACCAAAAGAAAATTGCAATCCCATGCCTAATACATCCTCTCCGAATGTAATTATCCATTGACAAAGTTCTTACAGTATTTCTATAGAGCTCCACCCACACTCTCATTCCCTCTATTTACTCTATAGGCACTTATATTTATAGCTTTTCTAGACTGCCAACTCATCCTCCAGTGCCTGCAAATCCTTTTCCAAGTGTCTGAATGTGGTCTTCCATGTGAGCATGCTCCTCCAAGATTGAGCTTTCCACTTTATCCCATGATGTGCTTCTAGAAGATTCTATCACAGGTATACTCCTTCCTGGGCCAACCTATCACTAGGCTAGCACCTTATCCACATGTAGTCGAGTCATGATTTTCATGTGTTCTTCCCGAACGTCCAATTTTTCTAAGTCTCAAACCCTTAGTTATTTCCACGTGCATCGTGCACACCACGAGCTTCCTTAAACCCTTTTCTAAAACCCTACCTTACGCGCTTTGTCTGCGTGACTTTATTTAACTCGGGACCTTACGTGCCTATGTGCCTTTTTTACTTGGTCAATATTATAGTGGACCAATAGGAACTAAGTTTGAAGGTTCCAAAGATAAGTCGCATTGAAGCCAATGTCCTCAAAAAGGTGCTAGTTGCTTCATACTTTGCTTATCTAACCAAATATGACATGTTTTATTCCAAAAACTAAATTTCCACACACTTTGTTAGGAATTATAGATTTTTTAGATGTTAGAAGTAAATCAAACAAAAGATAGACAATTACATCCAAATTTATACTAGATCAAACTTGAATAAAAGGAGAGTAAAATGAGATCATTTATTACACATTGATGAGGCATATTTTGGCCTTATCATCTCCCCCACACTTACTTGTTTTTAATTCCTCTTACAAACTCTATTCTTCAAAATTGGGATTGTGAATTCTACATTCCAATTGACTACTAAGGTCAAATGGTTGAAACTGAATGTCCCAGTGCTTCTGTTTAGAAGTGTTATATCCTGATCCCTCCTCTATATTTTTCTGCCACTCCTCAAAGTGAGTGGGATCCTGAGGTTCTCTATTTTTCCATGGAGACATGGGTGTGAGAAGGAGAGGAGGCATTGTTCTCATCCCCATCCACATGCCCCTGTGTTTTTCACGACTTGAGGGATGAGTGAACACAAAGATATGGCCCTTTCCAGACTCCATATTAAATTTGTGGGAGATATCACTTCTCTTCTTCTTAATGCAATAGTGAGAAATTCCCATCTCTTCAGGCATCCATCATAAATGTCTTCAAAGTTTTTCTCTTCATAAGAGGTGAAGGCATCAATACTTTTCTGTAGGCTGGCAATATAATGTGCCTTGAATTGGTTGTCAAAGGCATGGGATCTGAAATGTATAGAAAAGGCAGATGGTTTTCCATAATGAGCTCTCATGCAGAGGCCAAATGAACTAGCCTTTAATAAGTGTTCAGTATCCCTCTCTTTCCAAGCTATCTGATTTTGGAGTACATAAACAAATGCATTCAGCTGGCTTTCCCCTACATATAGATTAATCATGAAGCTTGTATTATTTTCTAACAAAAAGTTACAAAGATAAAATTTGTAGAGAATATTTTTCTGCTCTGCACTGGCTAAGGAATATGTTGTCATGAATTATGATTCATCCTTCACTTCATGTGGAAGGCCACATGAAATCCTTGATAGTTTCAGTGAATAAATTGCTCTTCCAGAAAGACACTGTATGCAGGAGAAGGTCTTCTACATGTGAGTAATCTTTCACTCATTATACAGACCATTTGTATCTTTGCAGACATTTAAATTTTTCTTCCTCCATTTTATAGAATTTTTCTTCCCACTCTTTCCTTTCCTTCTTCTCCTCTTCCACCTTGCTTCTTAGTTCTTGATTTGATATTTTGAATTCATTAATATTTCTACAGGTATCATCCCATAACTTCTTGAGTGACCAGTAAGTTGTCTCTGTTTGTAAAATTTGATCCACTGCAGATGTTTTTGTCATAGCACTCTATTCACTAGCCAATTGACATTATTTTTCTTTTTCCACCATTTGCTACTTTACTAATGTCAATTCTTCATTCTTATTTGTGAGCTGAGTTTTCAGTTGTTCAATGAGCATTTCCATATGCTCCAATTTGTTTTTGAGGAAGTTTAATTCCTCATACTTCTCCCTAATGATAAGTTCTTCTCTAGATAAGAACAGAGCCTGCCTAACTTTTTATTTTTCTTCTTTCTCTGGAAGTTCCTTAGGGAATGAGCATTGCTCTTCCACCAAAGGGGATTTCCCTTTTTTTTTCCAAGATGCCAATTAATCTTGCTCATGTGATAGTATTGCTTTGAGTCACCCATCTCCTGAAAATCCTACTCTTCAAATCTTTCATCTTCTTTCTCCAACTCCTCAGTTTGACTTGGCAGAGGAGGAGACATTGCCATGCTACCCAGAATATCAGTAAATTATTTCTCTAAACCCTCCTATACTTCAATATCCATTGGAGTTTACCTAGAATTCTTATGAATTATTTTCCTTTGAGGAGCTTCAACATTTCCTAAAGTGGGATTTCTCCTTGAACTTCTTTTGATTTTTACTTCACGGTCTAGCTTGGGTGAATTGTCACTGTCAGAGACAAGTATTATTTCTTCTGGTATTGTTACAGAGGAAGGAGTTTCTTTTGAAGAAATGGTAGGTTTTGCAACTTTGATCATCCTTTCAGATATCCTCCTCTTTGGTAATTTAACCCCACTTATTTCCTTCTTTTTCTCATTAGGGGATCAATTTCCAAGTTAATTTTAGGAGAGAAAGGGGCTGGTATTCCCCTTTTGATAATATCAAGGCTTTGTCTAAACTTATTGAGTAATTTTTTCCATGCTTGGACTTCTCCATGGTTCCTAATCATCCCAACTCCCCAAGAATATCTCTTGAGCCATTGTATGGATGGAGTTAAAGAGGAAACTAGGAAGGTTTACTATATATTCAAGTTTTTCTGCCCCATACCTAAGATATATCAGCATTTTAAGGACCTCCCTTCCAACAGTTCTATATTGACCATCACAAGTTAGGTACTTAACTACCCATAAGGCTACTCTATTGAAGGGTTTGATAAGGCTATCTTTTGACCCCCTTGATGATCTTCTTAGTATTATAAATATAATGGGGTTCAGATTCACCTTCTTGCCTTAAGGTTTCCACCAGTTCTTTTAAGCTTCCCTTTACAGAGTTTGGAACATGTAAAATTTGTACCCCAGATACATTTCTCATTGTATTAATAGTAAAGGTAATTACAATGATTTTAAACTTAGTTTTGGACTACTATAAATTTACAAAAAAATCTCTTACCAATTCGTCATTGTATTGTAAGAATTTTCTTAAAAACTCCAGCCAACCTGCTTGTTCAAAAATGGCTTCTACTTATCCATCTGCAAGAAGTTGCATATCATCTTTTAGCTCTAACTTCTTTTTGATACCCATGGCAAAGATTAATATTTAAATTATTCCTTCTTTCAAATCCTTACTCTTCCGAGAAGATACCTACGAAACTACTAGATTTGGTTGTAGAACTATTAGATTTGACTACGAAACTACTAGATTTATCTATGGAATTTCAAATATGATTCTACTATTTCTTCCTTGAATTTCTCTACAACTACTCTCAATTTTTCATTTATTCCACCTAAATGATAGTTCATTATTAATACACCACCACTTTTACTTATTTAGTCAGCATCACCTTCATGATTACTTGCTTTTAATCATAATGTGTAATAAATGACTCATTATACCGCCTACTTAAATCAAGTCTAATCACACATGCAGACTTTTAATTTAAACTTTAATAAGATCAAGACATAATTATCATCCTTGCTAACGTAATCCATCCATCTTGATGACTCATAATTCCTAAAAAAGTAAAAAAGAAAAACGGTTAGAAAAGACAACTGGAATTCCAAATAAGTTCTGTTTATTTGAATTATCCATTTATTAAGGAGACCAACCGCCATTTCTATTTTTCAATTGGTCTTTGAGAGAATAATTTTTTTTGGGAAGAGAATGCCATTTATTGGTTTTCATTCCCTTCCCTTTTGTTCTTTTATTTTTTATTTTTTATAAATTTTTTTGGGGAAGAGAATGCCATTTGCTTGTTTTCATTCCCTTCTCTTTATTTTAGATCCTTGCAGATTCGATTACTTGATCATTTTGGAAGAAATAAGTTCTTCTATATGATCAAATTCCTTCGCTTCAAGAATTCATCCTTGGTAGGAGGATTTCTATAGAGTTTCAACTTGTGTCCATTGACCAAAAGTTTCATTCTACTTTCATCAATGGGAAGTAGCTAAATAAAGCCATTTTCATATATCTTCACAACGATAAGGTCCTAACTAACCTGGTTCTCAAATTGCCTTTGAATTCTCATACTTGGAATCAAACAGTAATGCCCAATCTCCTATATTGAATTTCCTTTCCTTGCTATGCGTATCATACCACTTGCTTTCTTTAGTCTTGGCTTATCTCTATCTATTGAAGTGATTCCAATCTCAGCTCATCCAATTCATTGAGTTTTATAATTATTTCCTTTTGTGTTATATCCATTTCAATACCCAATTTTCTTGTTACCCTCAATGTTTGTAGTTTAAATTCAATAGGTAACAAGGGATTTTTCCATAGAATAAATCATATGGTGAGAACCTTGTTGTAGTATTCCAAGTTGTGTTATAAGCCTAGACAGCCTCAGGTAGCCTCTTCACCCAATCTCTTCTACCTACTTCAACTATTTTGGTGATAATGTTTTCCAATTCCCTATTTTTCACTTCTGCTTGTCCATTTGATTGTGGGTGATAGGGATATGACTTCATATGATTGATCTGATAGTACATTTTGAAGGTCTAGATCATATTGGACATGAAATGTGGACCTTTGTCTAAAACTATACTTCTTGGTTCACCAAACTTCATCATAATTTTGTGCCAAAGAAAATTAGAAATTGCATCTTCATTAGCATTTGTTAAAGCCTGCACCTCTGCCCACTTTGTTACATAATCAGTACATACAAGAATGTTCTCTTTTCCTTGTGAAGGAGGACTAAAAGGGCCAACAAAATCCATCCCCCACCTTTCAAATGGTTCAATCACTACTTGAGGTTGCAGAGGCATTTCACTAGTGAAAGTTGGTTGTCCCATCCTTTAACAGGGATCACACTGCTTGATGTATTTCTTCACATCTTTATACAGAGATGCCCAATAATAGCCAGTGCAAGTATTTTGTGGGCTGTTATTTTTACTGAAAAGTGTCCTCCACTTGGTTCATCATGACATGCCCTAAGTATGTCAAATATTTCATCTTCTCTCACACACCTACGTAAAACCAAATTAGGACCACATTTAAATAACATTCCATTTAACCATTTAAATTGTGCACTATTTTTATTAATATTTTCATTTGTTTCTTAGTAAAAGGAGGAAAATTCCCTATTACAAGATAATTTTCCATATCAAGCAAACCATGGTGTATCAGCTGAAATAACAAATAATTGTTCATCTGGAAAATTGTTCTTAACTGGATCTTTCTCCTGTAGTGGTTAATCTTGACAAGAAATTAGCTAACACATTAGATTTTTCTAGATAATCCACAATAGTAATATCAAATTCTTGTAAAATTAATATCTATCTAATTATCCTACCTCCAACCAATGGTTTGTTCATTAAGTATCTAATTGTTTAGTGATATGTATGTACAAATATTTTGTATCATGTAATATAATGTTTAAACTTATTAATTTCATAAATCATAACAAGAAATTCTTTTTAGTGGTGGTGTAATTTCTTTTAGTGGGAGTAAGATTTTTACTAAGGTAGTAAATAACATACATTTTCCCTTCTTCATCTTTCTATCCCAAAACTACACTAATTGAGTTATTCGAGGCATCTTTTAGATGTGAAAGGGTTTCTCCCAATTAGGTCCTCTTAATATTGGGGAAGTGATCAACTTTTCTTTAATCTCTTCAAAAGCATGTTCAAAATTTTCATCCCAATGAAATTCAAAATCCTTGGTAAGAAAACCAAACATGGGGGCAACAATTTTACTAATTTTTGATAAAACACTTATAGTATCCAACATGTCCTAAGAATGAATTGATATCCATGGGGGTTTGAGGAATAGGTAAGTTTGAAATAATCTTGATTTTGGTCTAGTCAACTTGAATTTCTTTTTTTGAAATGTGGTGCCCAAGCACAATTCCCTCATCAACCATCATCAAGCATTTCTCATGACTAAGATACAAATGGTGTTTCTCCCATCTTGTTAATATTCTTTCCAAAATTTTCAAGGCATCATCAAATGTTTCACCATGCACAGTAAATCATCCATGTATACTTCCACACAATCATTGGTTAGATTTACAAAAATTACTTGTACAACCCTTTAGAAGGTTGTTGGAGTATTACATAGTCAAAATGGAAATACCCTATAGGAAAAGGTACACCATGGACAATTAAAAGTAGTTTTTTCTTGATCCTCAGTAGCCACACTGATTTTATTATATCCACTAAATCCATCCAGGAAGGAAAAGTATTGTTTACCTGACAGGTTGTCTAAAAATTGATCAATGAATGGTAAGGGAAAATAATCTCTAAGTGTAGCTTTGTTCAATTCCCTATAATCAACACAAATTATCCATTTTCCATTATTTTTAGGCACAATCACAAGAGCATACACCCACTGACTATCTAAGATGGGGTAGATAAAGCCTACTTGTAATAGCTTTTCAATTTCCTGCTTGAATATGTCCCTCAAGGCTTGGTTGATCCTTTTCTAAGGTTGCCTAACTGGTTTAACATTTTTAGTATAAATGTGATGGGTTTAAATAATTGGATGTATTCCTTTCATGTCTTTATAGTCCTAAGAAAAAGATCTAGTATGACCTTTCAAGACATCAAACAATTTATCTTCTTAATAATTTTCCAACTAGCTATTAATGTTCAAAATTTTACCTGGTTGAATCTCAATTTGTTTGGTTCTAGTGTGTGATGAACTGATTTGTTGAAAATGTTCCATTAGGGTGTTTAGTGGACATGAATGTGGTAACAACATATGATATGCAACAATGTCTCTAAAGTTCCCTTGAGAAATAATACTAGACAAAGGACAATAGGCAGAGTTATGATACTTATCTTGTCGTTGGTCAAAATCCTCATCACTGTTGTTTTCCAAACATTCCTTACTATTCCCTGATATATTTGAGACTAAATATACTAATTTCCGTAGCTATTTCTTCCCCTCCCAAAGAGAAATCATGTTCCTCCAGAGTGAAATTATTTACATCTACATAGAATTGTTGTGGTTCTAGAGATAAGTATGAATGTTTCAAAACTAAGTCCAAAGGTTCTAAAACTAAGTTTAAAGGTTCTGGAACTATTCCCGATTGTTCTAAATATAATTAGTGATCATTCAATGGATGATTAATCATATTCTCTACCTCTTGTACATATTCCTGCAATGTTATCATAGCAAAGAAGATAATTTTTTTATTAGTATCAGGATCATCAACCCATAATTGTTCTTGATTATCAATCAAAGGTCATGGAAAAGGATATAGGGAAATTTTCTTAGAATTCTTACCATGTGAGATAGTCATATAACCTAATCTACAATTAATTAAGGAAACAACTATAGCTAACCATGGCCTACCCAAAATAATGGGATAACCAATTGTTTTACCTTTTGGTCATAATATAAGGAAGTCCACTGGATACTCCCATGATTCCACCATAACTGCCACATCTTCAATGATCCTTTTGGTTTTGCTACCGAATGATCTTCCATCTGCAATATGGTTCTAGTAGATTATATACCTATTAATGGTAATGTTTTCAAAGTGTCTACTGTCATCACATTTATAGCTACTCCCAAATCAACCAAAATATTATGTATATGTTTATTTCCTATAGAGATAGAAATAACAAGGATTTCAGATCTCCATATTTGGGAAGTAAGATTTTTCCTACTAATAAATCAACAAGTTTCCCATCTACCTTAATAGTCCTAGGGTACTGCTTCTTCCTTCTAGGTATTTTCAAACATAACATTTTGATTAATTTGTTTAATTCAGAATGTCCTTGATTTCTTGCAACAATGGTATTTCAATATTTAGTTTCCTTAATTCTTGCACTAGTTCAGATTCCTTGGTTTCAATAACTTCCTTAAATCTTTTTGGAAATGGAGTTTTTGTCAGAGATTTACTATCTAGTTGCTTCTCTTTTATTTTTCATCCTCCTTAGGAATAACTAAACTAGGGGTTTTAGTTTCTTCTGTCATCTCAGTAATTATAACAGGTGGACTATTAATTATTTTTCCAGATCTTGTTTGAATATCCTTACAGTCCATGGCATTAAGATCAACTAGTTTTTCTTGCTCTATTCCATAGACAAGGGTTGTTTTTTGGGGATTAGCCACTGGTTATGTTGGTATTTGTGTTTGAACCACATTTTTAGTTTGTGAACCTTGTGCTGGAGAACCCATTATGGCCTATTGATGTTGGTTGGGATATGTTTTCCTTGAGCATAGTTATTAGGGTTCCACCTAGGTTATGACCAAGTATAAGGATTACTTTGATAAGGCCATGGTTTTGGTGTCCTTGAATGTACCAAGCTTGTCCTACCTAATCCTAGGGATTCCATGTTGGTTGAGGGGTCCAAGGTGGTTGTCCCCAATTTTGTGGTACTGTTTGAGCCACCCATGGCATCATCCAGGGATTAGGAACATATCTTGGTATGAACTTCCCCTGGCTAGGTTGTCTCTGGAAAAATTTTACTTCTTCTGTAGTGGATGAAGTGTTGGTTTGTTTAAGCTAATTTTTTATGAATGGAAGAAGAGAACAAACATTAACTTCATGTTCCCTAGATTCATAGATAAGACATATTTTTGTTTTATTGAGGATAATCTATTATTACATGCTTCTTTCTCGCATCTACGACAGTACATAGCTAATGGTTCAAGTATTAGAATTTTCTTTGGCTTGCAATCCATCCATGGGGAAGTTAATTGAACTAGGATATTTGTTTTAAAGTTTGTTAGTTCATTTATAAGTTTTTTCATGTCTTAATTTGCACTTTTCATATTTTTTTCCTTTCCTAGGTACACCCCTTATTCTTTAATAACTTCTACAAATGTCTTTAATATCATTCATTCTAAATTGATTGATGTTTCGACCTCCCATTAAATTAAAGGCTTCCTAGATTCATCATCCATAGCTTTAAGAAAAATGTTTTTCTTAGCTCTTCTTGAAGTAAAAATGCACACCTTTTACTTACAAAGAGGAATCTATCTAACTAATCTTCCATATTTTCATCCTCTTCAGTTTGATCCTAAAAAATTCTTCCTTCTTGTTTCTCCCTCTACAGTAGTCCTGATATTTTTCTAGGAAGGCAGTTTCCATTTTCCCCCAAGTGGTAATAGAATTGGATGTTAATCCCATAAACCACCTCATCATCATTGCATCTTTATGAGTGGATGAGAACAACTTGATTTTTGATTTTCTATTTTGTAGTCATAGGTCTGACACAATACTTTAAATTCAAAAAAAAATTGGTCAAGGTCCTCAGATGACATCCCTCTAAATGTAGGCAAGTGTGTAGGTGAAATATTCTTCATAGGTGTATCATCATCCTCCAACTGAATTGGATAAGTAAAGGTCCTATCAGGTTCTCTTTCAGCTTCTCGTGCCATTTCTACAAAGTATCTTCTAGATATTTTTCCCAATCAATGTGGTATGTGATCCACTTTGGTGAAGGTGAGAAGTTAGGAGTAGGAGGTTGAATACTCAGTTGAGAATCAAAACTTGTTCTAAGAGGGTCTTGGGATATAATCCTCCTCCTAAAAGTTCCACTTCCTTGTGGTGATTGATCCAAAATTCCAAAGGTGGAAGTTCTTCTTCTTTTCTAACAGGGGACAATGGTCCTTCTAATTCATGCTCAACTTCCTTATTTGAACTAGAGGATGTTGATAATTTTTGTTGAAATATTTTTGGGATAAATCTACCCTTTGATCTCTTGGTCTACTCATAAATTTTATGATAACGTAGGGAAGATTTTTCAATTACTAAATGTATGATTGTTTTTCTTGTTGACACCTAATTAGACAATTATAACTAGTGGGTCCCCGGAAAAACACCAAAAATGATGGGTGTTGTGATTCCCTTCATTTAATCAACTCTTGATTGATGTCATATTCAAACCGTGGGGTGTGTCGAAGCTATATGCAATAAGAAGAATCTTAGTGATCTAGTAATTGATTTGAGGTATTTATTATTTTTATTTTATGGGGGGTTTTAAAGTGTCTTTAAGATTTACTAGCCAAAGCCTTATTAAAGCTAAACTCTACGAAACTTGCTGAAATAAAAACACCTTCTGAAGTAAATAAATTCTTCAAGATTTAACGATCGCTGAAATAAACACTCTTTGCAGAATGAAACAAATTGATGGAAATAAATATACGTTGTAAAATTAAACACACTACATTGAAGTAAACACATGTTGCAAAATGAAACACACTACTTGGAAATAAACACACGTTTGAAAATGTTGTTAAAAATACTCGCAAAGAAATAAGAGTTTAATCTACAACACCTGCAGGAACAATTACGTAAAAGATTTCAACTGAAGAACCAAAAGTACTTACAGAACTACTAGAGAATAGATTTATACAAATTGCTTAAAGATATAAATACCAATAAAATAAAGGATCATGTTTCTTGGAGGAGTGGGCCCTTGCTCCACCTTGAATCAGGAGTTGAAAAAGTATGATACTCTCAAAATGAAATGGATATCTTATTACTGAATTGTTTTGTCTTACAAAACTTACATATGTCTATATATCTATATCGTATCATCCCCTCTTTTATATCATTAGTTCTTTATATATATTTCATCATCGAAGATGTATTTACAATCATAAGTTTTCGATAGATTTTATCCACCTATAGGTTCTAGTAAAACCAAAAAGTGCTCAAACTAGATATGAAATTAAAAACTCGCTGGACATACATTGTTTGGTCTTACATAAGTATTTCTGGAGTGTGAAGAATCATAAATTTGTTGATTTGTTCTGATTGGAGGGCCCATTACTTGCTATATCACTATATTTTGTTAAAATAAATAGATTTTCATTGATTCCAAAACTTTGGAGAAGTTCCAAAACCAAAAGGAAATATTTTGGAACTAACTGCAAAATTTTGGACATAAGCACAAAATTTTTTGGACATAACTAAGTCGCATTGAAGACAATTTTTAGAACTCATACTTTGCTTATATGACCGAATGTGATGTTTTATTCAAAACTAATTTCCACACAAGAATTACAGAGTTTTTTAACGTTAGAAATAAATCAAACAAAAATGTCCTCTTAAAAGGTCAAATAAAATCCACAAAATGTAGTCAAACTTTGCTTATATGATCATTTCCGAATGTGACATGTTTTATTGAAGAAATAAAGAAATCAAAGTGTAAGGGTAAGACGTAAAAACATTTATAGTTTTTAGAGACATACCTAAAGGTATAGTAAATGACATGAGAGGGAGACCATAGAAGCACTACATGAGTGGTTTTAGAAATTCCAAAACTAATTTCCACACACTTTGTTAGGAATTACATTTAGAGTTTTTAGACGTTAGAAATAAATCAAACAAAAGATGGAAAATTACATCCTAACTTATACTAGATCAAATAAAATCCACAAAATGTAGTCAAACTTGATTGAAAAGGAGAGTAAAATGAGATCATTTCTTACATATTGAGGAGGCATATTTTGGCATTATCAAGATGGGTGTGTGTAACCAAAGCACATCAGGAAGAAGATTCAAGGTGTTAGGGATTTTGTGGAAAGAGGATGACAACATTCGCTTTAGCAAGGAGTGGAACACAAGGGCATGACAGAAATATATTGAAGAAATAAAGGAAATCAAAGAGGTGTAAGGGTGGAGGAGGAAGAAGCTCAAAAACATTTATAGTTAACTTTTAGAGAAATTTTCGCTTCATACTTGAGTATAGTAAATGATCACAGGAAGTTGGTTTGATAGGCCCAATCATTAGAAGAGAGGGAGACCATAGAAGCACTTACATGAGTGGTTTGTAGAAATGTAATACCCGTCTCACCTCTAAGAGGTTATTGAATGGAGGATGGACATTATCTGCCGAACATTAGTAGTGCGGTACCCATGCACCAATGACAACCTTCTGGAGAGATCGAGGAGTGTTAAAACCTTCATGCAAAAAGAAAACAAAGCATCAGAGGGGGAAGGAGCATTGCCTGGGATTGGAAAATGCAAAATTATGGACTTTGAAGGATGACTTAAATCATTGGACATACATTGAGGGGGAAGGATATAAATGAAGATACGGTTTTGAAGATGAAGGCAAGTGAAATATGAATGGATAGACTTAGCGATGTATAACAATAACATTTACTAGCATGTATCATGCTTGGAAAAAGTAAAGATGTTGAAGTAGGTTATATTGTTTTTTTACCCGCTCGTTGTTTGAGTGCCATTAAGTCTTCCTTTCTTTGCTTCAATCCCGATCACATGTACTCTCTGCTGGCTCATTCACGTGTACATGAAAATATACTTCTTTACTATTTACCAATTTAAAAAAACAATGGAAGGATAATGAGGTTATGCTTTGTTGTTTGATCACAACAAGGTTGATTGGGAAGGTACATGAATATTACTTCTATTTTTTGTGAAACTCAAGGGTTTGAATATTGTTGGTGAAACTCTGGTTTGAATATTGTTGGTGACCTATCGATGATGAAGGAATAGAGGGGATGACCACTGCATTTAAGTATCATAAAGGAGGTCGGGATTTCAACGTGACAAATATAGAAGACCGATAATACCCTAAAATTTTGAAATATGAATAACTAGTAAAGGCTAACACCATAATAGCCTAGATCCAAGCTTAAGCTTAAGAATAAAACATCATGATCAAATCTTTAAAGCATGCGTCGATGGAAATTAAATGAAATTAAACATCTAATCTACAAGCATCCTTACTGTAAGAGATGATTACTAATTAACATAGACCTAATTAGATCTAAGGGAAATCAAATTATGGTTGTTGCTACTCCACAAATGGTGAGAGGATCTCTCTAAAAATGGCTACAAGGCCATATTAGATATCCCTCTACTAACCAATATGAAGATTGGATGTAAAGATTGAGCAAGCTAATCTAAGAAGGAAGTAAGGCTCTTAATCATATTTGTTATATGATATACTAATAAAAGTATGGTGTAAAGTATGAAGGTAGGTGCTTAGTCCTTTTTATAGCTTTCTATTTGAAGAAATTTTGCATCTTGGTGCATGTGGGACTAAAAAGGATAAAGTAGATTAAGGCTTCTAATCATGATTAGTGAATTAACAAGTGATTAGTATGTGAGGAGCCTTAATTAACCACTTAGGGTCAATTAAGAGGCTATGATAAGATTTTGAAGCCTTTTGAGATGTCTTAGAGGGAAAAGGGGTGATTTTGAATGGTTGGAAGAGGGGTTTTAGCCAATAATAGGGTTTATTGACCAAAACAAGGGTAAATAGGCTTAATTAGCTAATAATTGCTAATTTTTTGCTCGAAAGAGGATAATAACTAATGATGTGTTGTTAATTGGCATCCAGAATGTGATAGAGGTTAGTTAATCAAAAAGTGTCGTTAATTAACCAAAATAGAGGGAAACATTAGTTAATTAGTGGAAATCACTAATTATAATGGAAATGGTAAGAATGAGGGTAATTAGTGCGTTTTAGCAATAAAACTATGTAAGTGGATTTTAGGTGTCTACATTTTCCCTTGTTTGAGGTGAAGTAAGTGACGTCACTTCAAACATAGTAGAAAAGCATAAAAAGTAAATTTTTGAAGAAAAATTAGTAGAATGAAGGATGCCCCTTGAGTGTCGATGGGGTGATAGAAGAAGTCAATCGATAATCGAAATAGGGTCGAAACGGATAGAAGAAACAAGGTGGGGACAAAAATGATTCTTTTATTTCCCAAGTATTTTGGAAGGAAAATTAATAGTGATAAGACATGATAATGAAGAATATAGGAATATCTTTTGCATCCAATATTTTAATAAGAAACTTTGTTTCATCATGTTTCCCTTATGATCTAAATCATCGGCCCTTATTAAAATAAACAAAAGTGTAAAATAACATGAAAAGATATATTACTAACATTTGTTCATTGCTAAAAATGCGTAACTCCATGTAACATACATAATGCAATGCAATACGAGAAAGTAAACCAACTAACCTAACAAAGAAACAAGTATAATCACATATACTCAAATAAACAACATTCAAGATAGTTGCACCAATGCTTTTGTTATCAAGATTCACTTCCGAATGTTCATGTTTAACGAAAAATGGTTTAAAATGTTCCCAAAGAAAGGATACATGCAAGGGGAATAACAGAGGACACAAGTAGTCCTATGAAAATAATTCATGTGTTATGACACAATCTCTTGCAACTCATTGTTGCACAAGAGTACCAACATAGTAAGAAAGCCAATTTTGTTAATGGAGGTAGATAAAAAATGATCCGTGAGTCATTTAAGACAAAAACAAGAAAGAACCTAAGAAATTTGTTTTTTTAGGACAAATTGAATGTTCTAGGACAATTAATTTGATACATGCTTCCTTGCATGCATACCGTTTACCAATTTTTGAATTTTTACAATTTTTTAGATTTTTAATGATTTTAATTTTTTTAGAATTCTTTAGTTGTTTAATTTTTGAATTTTTGAATTTTATAGAATAAAATGATGTAGAAAAATTAATAAAGTCATACGACATTGTCAAAAATCACTAGAAGGAAAAAATATGCCCCAAGTAGCAGAAAGGGTTGCCAGAAGCAAAAATATGCCCCAACGTAGCAAAAACGTGCTAAAAATGATTATTTATTAAAAATAACCATTGAAAGGAGTGCTAATAGAAATTAGAAGAACCAAAATGGCTCTAAGGTGCCTTAGGGGAGTGAAAAATGTTGTGGGAGGTCAAAATGAGTACAAATAATAAGCCATGGGGTGTAAAAACCATCAAGGTGAATTATTTACTATCTACCCTTACCATTTTTCTGCTGATTTTTCTTCGACTTGGGAGAGGAATGGAAAGGATTTAGAACCGTATACATTGTCTTTGAACAAGTTTGAGAGTACATGTGGCTTCTTGGGGATGGTCTAGAGGTACACAATGCAAAAATAATAATTTTTAGTGTATTTAAATACATTTTATTGTAGTTTAAATTTTACTTTTAAATAGCATAGGCACGACCACACTTGTGCTATGTTTTGGCTTGGACACAGTGTGGGCATGCAGCATGACAAGGGGCGTGCTCGCATGGAATTACACAAGGAGTACATGGGCACAATGGTGTGGGAAAGGGGCGATGGCGCTAGGTGTATTTTCACTAAAATAAGCGCATTGGTGTGAAAGGGACATTTTGTTTGGTATTAGAAGATTTTTTAAGGAATTTTTAGAAGAATTAGGCATGAATAGAAGTATTTAATCATGAATAGACTACCCTAAATGATGTAGTATAGAGGAAAATTAAATTAACAAGTTGGACTACCTATTTTATAGATAGACCTACCCATCTTGGGGACGCGGGAGTGACACGAGCGGTTGCGGGCCTATGAGGCCACCTTTTCAAAGTGTGACCTTGTCTTATTATAGATGACCTTAGACATTACAAGTCTATCCCATATAGCTCAGATGCCGTAGATTAGTCTAGATCACAACCTTCTTACTGTCTTGGTTGAGATGTGGAGGAGTGAGAGTCGATTGTTTGCTTCGATGGGTGAAGTGAGCATCACCTTAGAGGATGTGTGGTAAATTTTTAGAGTGTTTATCTAGGGTAAGATAGTGACCTATGATAGTGATCACGGTTGTTGGGCCTCAGAATATCAGCTAAGTATAAGAAGGCACGTGGGAACATGAGACCTATATAAATAAGGGCATGCGGGGTGAAAGGGCACAAGACAAGGGTTTTAGGAGGGTTTAGTAAAACACATGACATGTGATAGGAAAAGAAAAGGGTTCTAGGACTTAGCCATATTCAACATCCCTAGCAGCACATGAGAAAAGTTTGACCCGACTGAGCATGTAGAGTGGATAAGGTTCCAAAGATGGCAACTCGGTGGTCAAGGAAGGATCAAGAAATACATCATTGTAGAAAGTGGAGAGCTCAGATGGGAAGAAACATGCTCCATTGAAGGACCACATGGACACTTGGCAACTGATCTATTACTTCAGAAAGGCATGGTGGTGGATGTTAAAGCTATATATAGAGATGACCGGGTAGAAGGAAGGGGGTACTTTTGGAGAAGAGTGTGTGGTCGTTGGTATCATATAGAGATTGAAGAGGTGAAGCTTTGTAGAAATAATAATGGGTTCTATGGATTCTCATTAGGAGGGCTATAGGAGAGATGACATATCTATAGGGATGGGTGTGTGATCATTTTTGTAATATGGGAAGCATGGTTAGGATTTTTGATGTATGAGTCTTATTTACATTGATACATTGGTCTATTATGGCCTTAAGGAATGTAATGTGGTTACTGAACTAAGATCAATGAGGAATATATGGTTTTTTTATAAATATACATTGTTCATGGGTGTAAACCCTAGTGCATCTTCTTTATATTATGAATCAGATATGTTATCTATTTGATATTTATCTTGTTGTTTGAATGGATGCATTAATATAATGCCTCATCTTAAGTTCTCAGAATGAATGCATGTTTCTTTACCATTTTTCTAAGTTTATGTCATTGATCAATGTATTCTCACAAGAATCACATAAAGGATGGGCTCGATGCTCACACATGCCTCGGTGAGCACCCAACACTGCTAGGTGATAGGTTGGTGTGCATGGGATTAAAATGTTGTTCTAACGGCATAAAAATGACTACATCTTGGTTCCGTTGCCAAGATATAGTTTTGAAGTTGTGAGAAATAGATAAATCTACATCTTGGTTCCATTGATGTGTGATGAATGAGTGCCTGAACTTGGAGAATTTTGAAGCATTGTTTAGGAGCACAGAGGATGTGCTTTCTCAAAGGTTTAGTTGGACTGAGTTTGATGCACGTAGATGGGTAGAAGAGCACCTATACCATGAGTTATATGAAACTTTCTTCTACTACTTTCCAGTAGAATTGTATGAATGGATTTCAACATATGCATCTAGATCAAGTTGGTACTATAGATCACACGTATGGATCCAAGATGATTACTAGAAGCTATTGGATGTAGATTTGATTTGGACACGTATTGTTTCTCATTAGTGGAAAGGAGTGCTAACAAGTTATACTCTAGAATACATCATTTCTATGTATTCTTGTCCAGAGGTTGCTAAATTTAAATTCCTAAGGGAACCCAGAGGATCATTTTTACGTGTTGTCCCTTTGGATATGAAGATCTTGATCATTACCCTAAGTTTAGAGGCATTTCTTATGGCCGGTTAAGCTTATTTGAGCACTAGGTGAGGAAAGTAGGGTGGAAAAAGATGGTGGACATTGTAGCTGAAAAGGAGAGGGAAGAGAGACGACTCAAGTATAGTGAATCTCGTGAAAGGGAGATGGATAGAAAATGCAAGGTTGCAAGTGTGATGGATCTGTTTGTGCTCAAATTAGTCTCACCCCATTTTTCATTGAAATTCCTTAGTTTTTGCCTCTATCGCACATCACCAATGGTTAACCACATTAGAAGCTAAAGGTGGAAGGGCGGAGATGTGGGGAAATTTGGAAAATTTTCCTTTTTCCAAAAATGAGGTAAAATAACATAATCAAGCCATGGTTCCTTTGGGACCCACATTGGTACATGTGTCAATCCCATTTTCTAAGGGTGGAGGGGTGGAGAAAATGTCAAAATTTTACTTTTTTCCAAAAGTTATAAAATATCAAAAGGTACTCCCAGGCCCATTTCCAATCACATTTTTCCATGTGGAGGGCTCATATTAAAATTTGAAAGGCAAGATCAATGGTAGCTATGCATTTCATTTGATTTTTCTTCCATTAAAGCTATAGGATGTTTGGAGATGCATTTTTGCATCATTCTTCATCAATTATTTGGCAAATTTGTGTCGTTTTGGTCTACAAAGTTCAATGGAATTGATTTAGGAGCTCAATTTGTAAATATGAAGTACTTTTGAAGTGGATGTTGCTCGGGCTCGTGCAAAAATGCAAAATTCTAGATCTAGAAGTTGTAGAATAAAATTTCAGAGGGAAAAAGGTGAAATGATGAGGGGAAAAGATGATATAGGCACCAAGGATGAAGAATATACCTCCAGTTAGAACAATGATGCAAATATTTGCAATGATTCACCTTTTTTGAAAACACCGGCAACTTTTTGTGAATCTATGAATGTCACTTTCTGTAAATCATGATCCAATATGTGCAACAAAGGTGCTTCGAATATTCCTCTTTTGGGGGGAAAATTGGATGTAAAGGGTGTATTATAAATGCAATGAAAGTACTCTTGACAATGGTCGGAGTATGAATTCTTGAGAATTTTTTTGAGAAAGTTGTCTTCCCAAGAGACCAAAGCTGAGATTACATGTTATTTTCTTCTGTGTTAGATTTTGTGTCATGTCAAGTTGGTTGTAGATGTATAGCCATTGAAAAGCAATGAGATTTCTCTGGAAGATTTCCCCTGTTGATGAATCTAAACATTTTTGGAATTAATTTGTGTCTAATCTCTAGTAATTTTATGTCCGCTTTATTTTGGAGATAATGTCTCGTAAATAGTTTCTTTCATTCCTATTACAATCTTATACTATTTTTTTGTGAAATCACACAGATCTCGTCCTTGTGATGATCCTAATGGTATTTGCAATTTCATTTCAAGAAGAGTCTTCATCTTGGATGAGATAAACAAATTTAAAATAAATTCACTTGTCATTTGTTGATAAATATTGTATGTAAGTCTTTGGGTGTACCTTAGGCGTAATTAATTAGAAAATTTAGTGTTTATTTGAGTCTTACGATTCGATTCTTCATGTTGGAGTCTCAAAGATTATGTGAAAACGTGCGATCGTGCCTCCATTGAAGCACACCTTCTTGTTGAAGGAATGTCATGATCATTATGAAGATTTCTGTTGTGCATTTGTTCATTATTGTGAATTCCCTCCAAAGATCTGGTATAATCAACTTCATCCCGCTTCATCTCCCACTAAAATCATTTAAAACCATTGGTCCACCCTAAACTACCCTTGTTTTCCTGTGTATCAACAAAGGAACAAATACTACTTGCAAAAATATGCAGTAACAACTAGGATTTCTTAATGTCTTTAGTAACCTTTGCCTTGCTTTGAAAATATCTCCATAATCTCAAAGTGACAACTCATGAGAGTCATATTTGGTGTGTTTATCATATTTTCCCAAGGTCTTCTCTATAAAATTTGTGTAAAAGAAGGATTTACGAGCATTCTTTGATAACAAAGGCTAAAAAATAGGTTATCTTACCTTGGTTGAAAGGCACAACCTAAAATAGTTAGGATAAGATCAAATCCTTTCAAGGTGTTACACACTTATTCAAAGACCGAGTGCTAAAAGTTAGATAGATTGCTTCCCTAGCTACAAAATGACATACATAATCATTTATTTTCTTTTGAGTGTCCTGTCAAATCCATGATGTTTCTTAGTTTGTGAAGAAGAGTAAATTCGGTACCAACACCAAAATGACACCATTGCCAGGAACTATTTGAAGAATTTAAATTTTTCCAAACCCTGGTAATGTTTCTTATAGTTCTGTGTGCAAATACATTTTGTAAACATCATTCTCTGATCAGATCTGTAAGAATTGAACAAAGTTATAAGTTCTATGTGTTGTATGTCCAATTTTTCCAGCAGTTATTGTACTAAGTTTTCCTCACCATTGATAAATTTGGGTGAAGGAATTTCTAATTTGTAACGATCTACATGATTTTTAGTCTTTGATAGACATTTAGCAGATTATTTTAGTGAATTTGCAAAACTAGGGTGAAAATCCTTAGTGGCGACTCCGTGTTGATTTGTTTTTGGTAAATGCCAGTGTCTTAACCTCTATCAATGTAAATTTGTTACTAATATTTGCAAATATGGAAGGAAGAAGATCTTTCTTTTCCATGAACACTATTAGAAGGTTGTTTCCATAGTTTAGAAAGTTTAATTCAGAAGGAGGAAGAATTTGGAAGGTTGTTGGAGATCAAGAATCAAGAAAAGAGATCTCCATTGGTGAAACTAATCGACAAGATTACAATACTTTCTCAACTACTTCGAATCAGGTAGTCTCTTTGTAAATCTAAATTCTCCATCTGGAGAGGGGCCTTCTTTTGTATTTAATAGATTTACATCTCATTCTACCCCGTATTTTCTAAATCTAATAGTGTCTACCGTGAAAAGAGCAACTAGGGGATAGTCACTCTAAAAATTATATCCCCTGTACCACATAGACCCCTCACTCCTCATCACTTTGTTTCTCCTGTAAGATTACCTCCTAAGACTAACATGCCTTAGCCTCCACCCCGAACTCCATTTTTTTTTAATAATTTTGGTCCCATTAGTTTTAGAGGTATGGCTGGCTATCCAAATGTTGTGCCACAGGATGTAATAAACAAATTTCCTAAGTTTGAAGGAAATAATGCAATAACTGGTGATTAACATTTAAAACTCTTTGTCACTATGATGGAGGATTTTGAAATAGAGTTTGAATATGTATACATTAAATTATTTATTCATACTCTAGAAGAGGATGCAAGGGACTTGTATAAAGCTATTCCTGATATCTCTATTGATTTTTGGACTGAAATGAAGAATGCATTTAGATTTAAAGTATGGTGGCAAAATAGACCCTAGGTTTCTTTTGTCATAATTTTAGAATATTAAAAAGAATCCTAATGATTCAAAGGCATAATTTTAATATGAGATTCAATAAGACATTGAGAATATTTCTTGTGAATTTGAGGCCATGTGATGAATCTTGTCTTATAAAGTATGTTGATGCATTTGACAAGAAGGTTGCATACTATTTGAGGGATAAAAACAATAGCACTTTGAGGCATGCCTTTACTATGGCTCTAAAAATTAAGAACAACATCAAGGTAGTTGGAAAACCTCCTAAGAGGGAGGATGTCAAATTGATAAACCCATAAAAACCTCAAGCAAGAAAGAGTGTGGATCTTGAGGAGGTTCTTAAAACTCTGGTAGGGGCTGTCAAAGAAATCTCTTACAAACTAGCCCGAGCAGAGAAAGGAATTGGTTAGAGTTCACAAGGTCAGCAAAATGAACAAAATCATGACAGATTTAGAAATCATCCTAGGGGTGATCAGAGGTTAGATGACAGAGGTAAAGGACCCATGGGATCTACAAATAGACATCCCCAAGAAAGTTAAAGTAGAATGGTGCCTAATCCTCTAACTGCCCAGGTTGTTGTTGATGAAGCCAATGAGATTGATTGGTGTGATAGATGCTTTCTACCCCATCCTCCATGTGAAGTAGATCAAAAAGTTGAAGAAGCTGATGATGATGATAACACTGATGATGATGCATGCATGGTGGATTCTTCTACAAGTTCATAGTAGGGAGCAACCTCAATTGAGCTGATGAGTGCTAGAACTACTAAATATTTCTGGGATTGCATTCACCGGTATTACCTCTTCCTCCCACTCATACTTCTGAAATTGATATGGTGTAAGCTTTTGAACTTCCTAATAATTATTTTGAGTACCTAAGAGCTCTAATGATTGAGAAGTATGATGGAGGGATACCTTCTGAGGAGGATAGGAAATTGTTAATGAATGTTGTGGTTGGCCATGAAAAATAATACAATACCTGGGAGTAAGGTTTCCAAAGGGCATGTCCTCAGGTAAAACCAAAATTCCAATGCTTACCAATATCCAAAAAGAAAATCTAAAGAAAGATGCATCTGGAAAAGGCATTGTTGTCTTAAGTACAAATTGTGTTCCTCCCCATGCTTAGACTGTAAAAAATCCTGTACCATTAGAGGAATTTGTAAACCTTCCTCCTAACACTGCATTACCCAAGTATGTTCCTTGTGACATAGCCCAAATATTGAGTCGATCAAAATTTTTCTCCTATTGTTGAATTGCTTAGAATACGAGCATAAGAGCAGAGCATTCAAATATTTGGGGTTTAGAGAAGAAAAATTCACCCAAGGCAGAAATGTTGAGACTCCTCCTACCATTTTAGATTTGGAAAAACCCAAGTATCTTGGAGGAACCAAGTGAACCACTTGAAGTTTACTTGGGAAAATATTTGGTTAAGTCTCAATTAAATGTTGATCCATTTTTATGACACCGATTATTAAAGACATGATCGCCGCATAATTGCATGTTTGATTCTAGAGCATCATGCAATGTTATGCATCTGGAAGTCATGAATGAATTGAACATTAAAGTGATAACAACTAATGGAAAGTGTACTACAATGGATTTTAGAGAGGTCCTAGTTATAGGGTGTGTGAAGGGTTTGGTGGTACAACTTGCGGCTTATCCGGGTAAGAACCGAAACTTGATGTTGTCATTTTTGATTGCCTTGCAAAATGGGGCATGGTGCTATCAAAAGTGGGCTACAAGTTTTGGTGGAAATAATCGATGGGCATGTCTTATGCCACCATATCAAATGAGGGAAACCTTATGAAGTTACCCGGTGAAAAGAAGATGTTATATCTTATTGAGGACCCCAACAATACTTCTTATGAAGTATTGCATGTAGATATTGATATTGATAACTCTATGTATTATGTTTCTTCCAAGGAATATGAAATTGATCAATGCAGTATCATGATCAGGATAATTTTCCGAGACTTCGATGTTTGATGTAGCCTTGAAAGATGTTAGAAAAATTAACCTAGACACAAAGGATAAACCTAAAGAAATGTGGTTAGATAGTGACTTGGATGGAAAAGAGAGGAAATCATATGACCAAGCTGTTAAAAACATATTAGAACTCGCTTAGCATGGTCATATCTAGAATGACAGGAACTTGAAGTTTTTCCTTGATTATTTTCTTTGAATTAAGATGTAATACCCTTGATAGTTTGTATTTTCCTCCTTTGCATTTCAATTTTTGACATGTGATTTTCCTTATAAAGATATGTTCATTTGATTGTTCGAGATCATGCTTGAAATGGATAAGTCTTTTATGCTCTTAAGATCCTTTGACTAAATTGGAATGACTTTCTTGAATCTATTTTTCACTTCTTGTAGGTGATTTGCAATATGTTTTAAGAGTTGTAAACTTATCTATTTATCTGACTCATTCTTGGATCAATTTTAGTGATCCAAGGAATGTTTTAAACCTACTTTGTTGAACGAATGGTAAATTGACATTCCATGAATTAAGATACACATTGGAATAGAACTTTGTAGTTACAAGTTCTTTTATTTTTTTGTGAACACGTTTCTATTCGTGGTTTGTTTTGCTTTGGTCTTTGGAGATTGACCATGGCAGGTCATTCTTGACGAAAATGGAAATGCAGCTTTGTTCATGGAATAGGAAAGATCTAGGATCCTAAAAGGATTAACCTACAGAATCCTAAGCTAGGTAAAAATATTTACTACCTAATCTATGTCACTTAATAGAATTATTATTCTTATCTAAAGATTTCTATTCTACTTTGATTGGTTGATTGACATCCTAACCTAAGCTTGGTGTTGGAGGATTTTGAAAGGTTTCTAGGCTATTAAAATTAACCTAGAACCTAATACTATAAGGTTATATTAAGATCTAACCTAATGCGTAAAACTATTGTGTTTTGAATTAATCTACCTAAGGCTGTGCTAAGACCTATGGTGGTGGTTAGTTGTTAGTGTTATATCCTAGGGTATATATTTAAAATTACCTAAGGTCTAACCTAAGAAATTTAATCTATCCTAAACTAATGGATATGAATGGGGACTTAAGTGGTCACATACATTTGGGCGATGGTTAATAAGGCATTTATGTTATTGATATGGTAATGCATAAGGTTTGGCGGGGGGCTAGAATGTGGAGGCTTAGGTGGAAGTGTCACTAAAATGGAAATGAATGTTATTTTTGACTTGGAATTCACAAGATTGGAAGGCGGTGGCAAGGAAGGATAGGGGAAAATTTGGAATTAATGGAATTTATTGTTTTTAGTTTTTGTGCTCAAATTGTCTTGGAAGGCATGCAAGAGAATTTTTCTTGGGTTGTTTCACTTTACATGTTTTGTGATTTTTTCTCTGCATGCTCTCTAGTTTTTCAAACCCAGAGATTGAATCGCACTTAATGGCTATTTTTGAAGTCATGGATCTATTTTTGTTTTGTGGAGTGTATAAGAGGCATTGTGAAAAGATATTCTGTTGTTTGATCTTTCATGGAGAAGAGGAGAATTTGTGATCTCGGTTGGAGTTCTCCTTTGATTTGGCGTGAAGCACTATCGGGCATGATAGACTCTAACCGTTAAAATCTCTTTATTTCTTCTAAAAGTTTTCATAAAAACAACTCTTCTCTGTTGAGATTTGTGCATTGCATATTTTTATCTGGTTATTTGTTGCCAAGTTTTATAAATCTTGTGTTCTTGGTTTCGAATCAATGGTATATGTGATTCTCAGTTGGAAACTTACGTTATGTTTGTTTTAGCACATGAAATATGCAAAAACAAATTTGGTAACTCCGCTTGGAATTATTGGATTTGGTAATTGATGGGTTTGGTTTTGACAACTTTCGTTGCCAATAAATACTAGCTGAGTTTTATGGGAACTTTGAGTTCCGCCTGTTTTTGTTGGAGTTAGTGTTTTGTGATCTCGAGTGGTAATGAGCTCGTAGTTTTTGGAATCTTGTATTCGAGCTCAAGTTTTCTATTGGAAACTTGTTTTGGTAGGTGAGAACTGTTGTTGGGGATTCTTGGTTCTATGGTGCTTGTGTTTTATTTCATAGATAAATGGGACTATGGTTAAATCCATATATGGCTTGGTTCTTTTATTTTATCTTGTGAAAACATAAACTATTTTGAAACCCACATATAACATGGAGCATGTGTTTTATTATCTTGGATAAATTGGACTGTTAATTGAAGTCCACATATGACATGGTGCTTGTGATTTATTGTTATTGTGACCATATAAACTTTTATTGAAGGTTCATTATGAACATCGCTTTCATGTTGTGTTGTTTGTATGGTTGAACTCTATTAAGGATCTTACATTTCGTTGAGTTGGGAAATAGGGTTTGATAAATGTTAACAGAAAATGGAAGCTCTATTCTTATTTTGAAATGATTATAAGTAATTGAATTATATTCAACATAGCATTATGATGTTGGTGTATATACGAACTCATGTGATATTTTGTGATGGAAAGTTGAATAATGAAATTGTTACTCATTATTGGAAATGGTAACCTGAACGAGATGTTGGTTCTGTTCTAGTATTCTTTTTTTGGTTTTTCTTTTTTTATAAAGGCAAATTAAAAATGGAATAAGTTGTTTCCTAAACTTGTTTATATTCTCTTGAATGATCCTGATCCTTTGAAGGAGCTTATGTTTTTCTTTGTGTTCAGAATTACATATTGAGTCTTGAACTGGTTGTATATCAAACATGTTCAATCGGGTCTTGACTTTAAACTAGGTTTATTATTTGATTAATTGATTTTTTTCAAAATCAGAATTCTTTTTGGAAACAAACCACATGTGCAAGGAGAAAAGCTGGAAGCATGGTTTAGTGGGTTATTGGGAAAAATATTTGAGATCTTGACTGAAATTATCTTTTTGGTTTATCGTTCTTATTGGAATCCCAATATGTTACCTCTTATAGTAATATGTTGAAATATAGGACTGAAATCTTGGGAAGAATTTGAGTGCTAGTACCTACTCGGATTTCACACCTCTTGTTAGGTCTAATAAAAGAATGTTAAGTCTTGAAAGATAAATTGAAATTCAATATTAACTGTGGGTTGTGTTTGAACTTCACTATTTTATTATCTTGAGTTTAAAAAGGGAAATTAATGGTAAGGATTGATGGAACTTCACTGTTTGATGGTAAAGGTTTCTAAGAAAGAAAAATTGTAGTATGTTTTCTTATTACCTTGAGGTTGTTCTTGTTCACTCCTTTGGGAACTTTTGTATGAACTTAGAATGTATGTATAGAAAAGGGGATTTGATAATTATGTTGAAAGAAATTATTAAAGGGTAGGTTCATACTCTGTTAAGATTCCTTTTCTAATGTAGTTGGGTTAAGTTCATTTGTTTGGAACCTTCTATTAATTATTCTTATGGGAAAAAGAGAATCATTACTTGATTAGTCTTCTTATACTTGTCATTTGATTGAAATGAAGTAGAAAGACATTGATGATGGTTGATGAAAAGAAAATGCAAACTTGTTGTTTGACTGTTGATCCATCATTCCTTCTTGGATTTTTATGTGAATATGTTCTGATGAATACCTTAAAATGTTGAATTTTAAGGTAGTTTTCCTTTAAATGAAACAATTTAAGTCATGATATGAACCTTTTTCTGCTTTGCGGATGTTATGTATTTTGGCATAATGGAAATGGTTTCTCTTCTTCTTTACTTGAAAGTTAGATGAAACATCTTAACGAGAATATGATGTAAACACTTCTTTTGTCTTATAGTAAAGATAAGTGTTGTATTCTATTTTGGTAGAATTGGAAACAATGAGATGTTATGTTCTGTTGTTTGTTAAAGATAATTGATAGGATCAATTATACTTTAATTTGTAAGACATATATTATAGATTATATTCTGCTCTTCTTTTAGAAGTGAATTCAATTTCATCAATGCTCTTCTTTTCGATTGTTATTCCTTATGCTTAATGTATGATATACTAATTGTTCATTAAATTAGGGATGTTTTTATTGGAACAATTAGTGGAATGCACTTCATTTTAAGGCTTAGTGCTTATCATGCTTAGTTCATTGAACCGACCTGTTCCTAGCAATTTTTGTAGATGGACTTCGTAAGTGATAAAAGAAGGTAAAAACTTATATGATGCATTGGTTGATTTAAGTGTGATTCTTGTGAAGAATTCTGATTCATTCTTGAGTTGTATTGAAAAAGAAAAGTTATATTATTTTTGAATGAAGGATGTTGTTATGCAGTATGCCTAAAATGCATAAGTTTGTAAATGTATAAGTTTTGAAAATGAATTGAAAGTTGAGAATTTACTTGCATTGGTTGTGTAAATTATCTTGTACTTTTGTAAAAGAAATGGAATCTTATCTTTTGATATTCTTCATATTATTTATATGTTTAAATGAGTATTCTTAGATAAGTAGGATAAAGGGAATTAGAGTAATTTCCCTAAATAAGATGCAACTAGATAAGTTGCAAAATTTAATGTTCTTATCTAAACAATTCAATATAGTAAGGTGATGTGTAATGAACATACAATGAAAAATATAAAATTTGTAAAGGAGATAAAGGGTGTGTTAAAACCTAGAACTTAACCATGAAGAGGAAGACTCTTCCTCTATCATGAAAATGTAAAAAAAAAGGGAGATATGATTTCTAATCATTAGACTTCATTTAATAAAGTCTACTAAGTTACAACCTAGGTGGTTATTACACTTCCTTGAATGGTTAAGTCACATTAAATGGAACTTATGATGTTTTTGTCTTTTTTTTGGGTAACTACTTGTTAAGCCAAAATTAATGAACATTGAAAGCAATATTAAGTTAAGGAAGTTCTTCAAGGATTAATGGAATCTGATATGGAAAAGAACTTAGGGAGAGTTGGATTAGGGTTTGGGAAAGGTTGCTGAAATCTGCTTTTAATTATCCAAATTAATTAAATATTAATAATCTCCTAGGGGTATGTACATCTCGATGAGGTTGTTACGTAGGATCTTTGGACACATGCCAATATAGTAGGGCTATACCTTTGAGAATATTAGGATCTTCTCGAGGATACGGTGATGTAATTGACATGTGTCAACATTCTTCTATATTGATTGTCTAGATCTACACGCTTATGGACTTGAACTTAGTTTTTCTCTAGGACTTGAGAAGTAGCATAGTTAGGATAAGGAGTAGCCCTCTAAGACTCAGGGTACCTTGGCACATGGGGTTGACTTAGGTTGACCCAGTATGCCAATATACCCTAAGTCTTCATGAGCCTCTTCCTATCATAACCTATGTTGTTAACTTGAACTAGGATTAAACCTTGGGTAAGTGGTGTGAAGTCGAGTAAAGGACATTCTAGATAACAATAGAGTGGGGTGAAGGAAGTATTCGGATTGATGAGTATGCTATCAAGGAATAAGTAATACGAACAGTATGTTAGAAATATTTGGCCAAAGTATCAGAAGTTGTTGATTACATTGTCTTATGTCACCTAGTCTAAGGTTCAAGACACAGATGAATATTGGTAGAAAATATTCATATAGGTTCCTTAGATAGATCACTCAATACCAAGAACACCATAGATCACTCAAGAACAAATTAAGAGAACCAAGTATACGTAGTATATAGAAAAGTATTCAATACTTAATGTTAAACATGAATAGATCGGTAGTTCACCAAGTCATGAAATGAATAGATCGGTAGCTCACCGAGTCATTACAGTTGCATATGGTTATCTGTTATAAGAATGGTTGTTATGGAATGTGTGTTCTAAATTATGTATTTAGAACAAGAGAACATTACTCATGCAAAAAAATTCCCTTGTTTCTAAAGTCTTAAAATGGGAATGTTACATCTTGGTATCAGAGCTAAAGGTTACAGCTCTTGGACCTATTGTGTCCATAATCTGATAAAAACTTGAATTTTCTTGTAATAGAAAATGGTTAGGACAAGAGAAAACATTGTGAATAACTCTCCACCTGATGAAGGAAAAAAGTAACATAAAAAAACTTGATGAAATCCTTGTTTCCTATTGGACACAAGAGATCATTTGGTTGTACTTGAACAACAAGTAATGGGTAATGAGGAGGAAGAAGAAGCTGGTAATAACAATCAGCCACCTCTTGAGGACAACCCCAATTTGGGTGTTGATGATAACAATGTTAATGTGTCCTGTCCAGCCAGAAAACAAAAAGGCAAGGTTGGCAGTTGAACTCACTAATGATATAAAAAGGATAAGTCCACCTAAGTTTGATGGCACCACATTAGGAGATGGAGCTGAGAATTGGCTCAGTGAAATGGAGAAGTACTTTGCAATAAGGAACTTCTTAGAGGAAACCAAAGCTATTTGGGGAGCATATCAACTTTCCCATGAAGCATCTTCATGGTGGGACAACCGTAAGGCTGAGTTAAATATTGATGAAACTAACGTCACTTGGGATCAATTTAAAAGTTACTTTAGGCAACGTTGGCTGCCACAACTTTATTATGATCAGAAAATGACTGAATTTCAGAACTTAGCTCAAGGGAAGTTAACTATAACTGAGTATTGGGAACGGTTTACAAAACTCCTCAAGTATGTACCTCAGTATCAAACTGATGAGAAGTTTAGGATACATAAATTCATTATGGGATTGAATCCCATTATTGGGGAAGGTTGATGTTCATAGCCCAACCACTATGGAAGGGGTTGTTGAAAAATCCATAAGGAAAGAACAGAAATTAAAGGCTATTTCTGCTCATAAGGAGGAAGAATGGAAGAAAGTTCCAAACTCTTCTTCAGCTTCTCTTACACCTAAGAAGGGACCATGGAAGAAGTTTGGAAATAAAAGTAAGTTTTCATCTGGTAATAATAAGAAAACAAAAATGAATAAGACTATTAGAAATGCACAAAACAACTTTTCCAAGAATAATAATAACAGACAGAAGTCCTATGTAGGTCAAAATGATAACTTTCAGGATGGAAATAATTCTGAGTCTAAGAAGGGACCGATAGGAGGTTGTTATAATTATGGAAAATATCATTACATGAATCAATATCCTTTGAAGAAGGATGATCATAATCAGCGGCACAAGATACATGATGCAGTAGCTGAGAAGCAAGTTGAAAATCAAGCTACACCCATAGAAGTTCTTAGTAAGTTATTCGACATGCCTGTAACTATTCTTTTTGATACGGGGGCTACTGAATGTTTTATTTCTAGTAAACTTGCTTTGAAACTTAAAAGAAAAGCTAGAAAAATGGATAAATCATGGATTGTACATTATGGTAATAATTCTGTTCATATTGTTAGTATGTGTCTTTTTGGGGCAGTCCTTGACTTACCTAGCTTTTCCACTGAAGTTGATCTTTATGTTACACCTTTGGGATCTTATGATATAGTCATAGGCGTAAGTTGGTTAGCTGAGCATAAAGAAAAAGTGGACTATTTTGAAAAACATATTAGTTGTTTAGATGATCTATAGAAAACAGTAGAGATTCAGGTGTAAAACGAGAAATTTTAGTTAGGAAATTGTCAGCTATGTAACTTAAAAAGGCAAAAAATAAGGGTTGTACCTTATATGCAGTAAAAATTTTAGAATCTAAAGAAGAAAACAACGATTTCATGGAACGTTATCCACTGTTATGGAACTACAGTGATGTGTTTCAGAGGAATTACCGGGCTTACCACCCAAAAGGGAGTTTGACTTCATGATTGAAATCAAACCAGGTACTAAACCTATTTCCAAGGCACCTTATGAATGACTACTACAGAATTAGTAGAGCTTAAGGCTCAGTTGCAAGAAATTTTCTAAGGATTTGATTAGACCAAGTGTTTCACCTTGGGGAGCACCAATGATCTTTGTGAAAAGAAAGATGGAACACTTAGATTGTGCATTGATTACAGGATGTTAAACAAAGCAACAATCAAGAATAGATACCCACTTCCTAGAATTGATGACCTATTTGATCAGATGCATGGAGCATCAGTCTATTCTAAGATAGATCTTCAGTCTAGATATCATCAATTACGAATTAAGGATGAGGACATTCATAAAACACTTCAGACAAGGTATGGACATTATGAATTCATGGTTTTACCCTTTGGATTAACGAATGCACCTGCAGCTTTTATGAACTTAATGAATAATATATTTCAAGAATACTTGGACAAGTTTGTGCTTGTATTCTTGGATGACATTCTCATATATTCTAAAAGTATTGAGGAGCATCATGAACACTTGAAAATAGTTTTGGAAATTCTGAGAAAGAGACGGTTATATGGTAAGTTGTCTAAATGTTCTTTCTATGACACGAAGTTCACTATTTGGGTCATGTTATAAGTAAAGATGGGATTGTTGTAGATCCTTCTAAAATTGTAGCTATAACCAAGTGGCCTACACCAAAGAATGTACATGAAGTTAGAAGCTTCATGGGCCTTGCTGGTTATTATAGAAAATTTGTTAAGGACTTTTCTAAGGTGGTTGCACCAATAACTTCATTGTAGAAAAAGGATAAGAAATTTGTTTGGAATGATAAATGTGAATATGCTTTTAAAATTTTGAAAATTTAGTTGACTTCAACACCTATTTTAGTTGTACTTGATCCTAATGGAGACTTTACTATTGTAACGGATGCATTCGGGGAAGGCCTTGGAGGTATTTTGTTACAAAATGATCATGTCATAGCTTATGAAAGTAGAAAAATTAAGTTACATGAGTTGAATTATGCTCCACATGATTTAGAGCTTGTTGCCATAGTTCATGCACTTCAAGTTTGGAGGCATTATCTGCTTGGTAAACCATTTGAGTTGAAAATTGATCATCTTGGGCTGAAGTACATTTTCACTCAGCTAAATTTGAATGTAAGACAATGAAGGTGGTTAGAGTTTTTGTCTCAATATGATTTTGACATAAGTTACATTAAAGGAAAAGAGAATAGAGTGGTTGATGCTCTAAGTCGTAGGAAGCACATTTATGCTCTTATAACACTAAGAACTCAGTTTAAGGATGAAGTAAAAAGTGTTATGGAATCTGATTCTTACTTTCAGCAAGTAAAAATAGTGCTTGCTGCAGATCCAAAAGATGAAAGGTATAAAGGTTTTCACTTTGATAATGAAGGAATCTTATGATATGAAAACAGAGTATACATACCTTTGCTTAATGATTTGAGAAAGAAATTGTTAGCTGAATTTCACGATTCACCTTTTTCTGGACACCCTAGCATTACAAAAATGCTTGTTGATATAAAACAACAATATTTCTAGAAAGGAATGAAAAAGGATGTTATTGATTTTGTGACTCATTGTCTTGAATGTCAACATGTAAAAGTGGAACATATGCACCCAACCGGTTTATTGTATCCTCATAGCATACCACAGTACAAGTGGCAAGTAATAAGCATGGATTTTTTACAAGGGTTGCCTATGTCAAGAAATAAACATGATGTTATTTTAGTAGTTGTTGATAAACTAACGAAAGTAGCTCATTTTATTGCTGGAAATCTAAAAGATGATTCTCCTGTTTTGGCTAAAAGATTTATACACAAAATTTTCAGATTACATGGAGTACCTGAATTAATCATATCTGATAGAGATCCTAGAATGACGTCAAGGTTTTGGTAAACACTTAATGTAGCTCTAGGAACTAAGCTGAATTTTAGTTCTGCGTATCATCCAGAAATGGATGGACAGACTGAAAGAGTAAATCAAGTTTTAGAAGATATGTTACGGATGTATTGTATGGATCATCAAGTATAAGTGGGAAGAGTATCTTCCATTAGTTGAATTTGCATACAATAATACATATCATGCTTCTCTTAAGATGGCACCTTTTGAGGCACTTTATGGAAGGAAATTGCAGAACCTCTATTAGTTGGGATAGCATTGAGGATAGAGAGGTAATTGGACCTAAAATCCTTACGAAAATGGAACAAGTTAAAATGATTCGTGAATGCTTGAAAGAAGCAATAGATAGGAAAAAGAGTTATGCTGACTTAAAGTGGGTTGACAGGAAATTTGAACTTGGTGAGAAGGTTTTTCTTGAGTTAAACCGAAAAGAGTTCTATAACTTTTGGTAAGGCTGCCAAGTTATCACCTCGTTATGTGGGACCTTTTGAAATAGTTGAAGTAATCAACCCTATAGCTTATCGTTTAGCACTACCACCTGCTTTGTCACGAATGCATGATGTTTTCCATATTTCTTTGCTTAAGAAATACATTTCAGATTTATCACATGTGTTAAATTGGAATTCCTTACAGGTCCAAGACCTAGGAATAATTGTGGTTAAACCCATTCGAGTACTAGAAACTCACCAGTTGCATTTAAGAAATCAAGAAATAAGTCAATGTAAGGTCCAGTGGGACCAATTTAACAAAGAGAGTGCAACTTGGGAAAATCTAGAGGATATGAAAACTACTTTTCCATATCTATTTGAATAGAATTGATTCTGTTGATTGATAAAAAAAATTTATGATTTTATCTTTATATGACAATAAGTATGCCAATTTTGGGTAGATATTTATTTGATTTGAATAAAAAGTTATTTAATGCTGATTTTTAGAACTAAAAGGTTTTGATATATTTGACTTAGGATAAGAGAAGTGAATGAATTGATTGTCCTTGATGTAAATTGTTAAAAGAGGTAATCATCGGGATGATGATTATTTTTAGGAGGGAAGCATGTAACACCCTTGATAGTTGTTATTTTCCTCCTTTGCATTTCAAGTGTTGACATGTGATTTTCCTTATAAAGATATGTTCTTTTGATTGTTGGAGATCATGCTTGAAATGGATAAGTCTTTTCTACTCTTAAGATCCTTTGATTGAATTGGAATGGCTTTCCTGAATCCATTTTTCACTTCTTGTAGGTGATTTGCAATCTGGTTTAAGAGTTGTAAACTTATCTATTTATCTGACTCATCCTTGGATCAATTTTAGTGATCCAAGGAATGTTTTAAATCTGCTCTATTGAATGAATGGTAAATTGACATTCCATGAATTAAGATACATATTGGACTGAACTTTGTAGTTACAAGTTCTTTGATTTTTGTGTGAATGTGTTTCCATTCAGTGGTTTGTTTTTCTTGGGTCTTGGAGATCGACCATGGCAGGTCATTGCTGATGAAAATGGAAATGCAGCCTGTTCATGGCATAGGAAAGATCCGGGATCCTAAAAAGGACTATCCTACGGAATCCTAAGCTAGGTACAAATATTTACTACCTAAGCTATGTCACTTAATAGAATTATTATTCTTATCTAAAGCTTCCTATTCTACTTTGATTGGTTGATTGGCATCCTAACCTAAGCTCGGTGTTGAAGGATTTGGAAAGGTTTCTAGGCTATTAAAATTAACCTAGAACCTAATACTATAAGGTTATATTAAGATCTAACCTAATGCCTAAAACTATTGTGTTTTGAATTAATCTACCTAAGGCTGTGCTAAGACCTATGGTGGTGGTTAGTTGTTAGTGTTATATCCTAAGGTATATATTTTAAATTACCTAAGGTCTAACCTAAGAAATTTAATCTATCCTAAACTAATGGATATGAATGGGGACTTAAGTGGTCACATGCATTTGGGTGATGGTTCCTAAGGCATTTATGTTATTGATAAGGTTGGTAAATGCATATGGACTGCCAGTTTTGGTAGGGGCTAGATGACTTGGCATGAGGCTTAGGTGGAAGTGTCACTAAAATGGAAATGCATGTTATTTTTGACTTGGCATTCGCTAGACTTGGAAGGTGGTGGCAAGGAAGGATAGGGGGAAATTTGGAATTAATGGAATTTATTGTTTTGGTTTTTGTGCTCAAACCATCTTGGAAGGCATGCAAGCAGATTTTTCTTGGGTTGTTTCACTTTGCATGTTTCATGATTTTTCTCTGCATGCTCTCTAGTTTTTGAACCAGCAGATTGAACTGCAATTAATGGCTATTTTTGAAGTCATGGATCTATTTTCATTTCGTGGAATGTATAAGAGGCATTGTGGAAAAGGTATTTGGTTGTTTGATCTTTCATGGAGAAGAGGAGAAGTTGTGAGCTCGGTTGGAGGTCTCCTTCGATTTGGTAGAAGCACTATCAGGCATGATAGGCTCTAACCATTAAAATCTCTTGATTTCTTCTAAAAGTTTTCATAAAAACAACTCTGCTCTATTGAGATTTGCATTGCATATTTTTATCTGGTTATTTGTTGTTGGGTTTTATAAATCTTGTGTTCTTGGTTTGAATCCATGGTATATGTGATTTTTTTGGAAACTTACATTATGTTTGTTTTAGCACATGAAATATGCATGCAAAAATGAATGTGGTAACTCTACTTGGCATTTTGGATTTGGTAATTGATGGGTTCTGATTTTGATGACTTTCCTGTTGCCAATAAATACTAGCTAAGTTTTATGGGAACTTTGAGTTCCACCTATTTTTTTGTTGGAGTTAGTGTTTTGTGATCTTGAGCTGGTAATGAGCTCGTAGTTTTTTGGAAGCTTGTATTCGAGCTCGAGTTTTCTGTTGGAAACTTGTTTTGGTAGGTGAGAACTATTGTTGGGGATTCTCGGTTCTATGGTGCTTGTGTTTTATTTCATAGATAAATGGGACTGTGGTTAAATCCGTATATGGCTTGGTTCTTGTATTTTATCTTGCGAAAACTTAGACTATTGTTGAAACCCACATATAACTTGGAGCCTGTGTTTTATTATCTTGGATAAATTGGACTGTTGATTGAAGTCCACATATGGCATGGTGCTTGTGATTTATTGTTCTTGTGACCTTATAAACTGTTATTGAAGGTTCATTATGAACATGACTTTCATGTTTTGTTGTTTGTATGGTCTGAGCTCATTAAGGATCTTACATTTCATTGAGTTGGGAAACAGGGTTTGATAAGATGTTAACAGAAAATGGAAGCTCTATTCTTATTTTGAAATGTTTATAAGTAATTACATTATATTTGGCATAGCATTACGATGCGTTGGTGTATATACGAACTCATGTGAGATTTTGTGATGCAAAGTTGTATCAATGAAATTATTACTTATTGTTGGAAATGGTAATCTGAATGAGATGTTGGTTCTATTCTGGTATTCTTTTTTTGGTTTTTCTTTGTTTAAAAAGGTAAACTAAAAAGGGAACAAGTTGTTTCCCGAACTTGTTTATATTCTCTTGAATGATCTGATCCTTTGAAGGAGCTTATGTTTTTCTTTGTGTTGGAATTACATATTGAGTCTTGAACTGGTTGTATTTCAAACATGTTCAATCGGGTCTTGACTTTAAACTAGGTTTATTATTTGATTAATTGGTTTTCGAACTCATAACTCTTTTTGGAAACAAACCACATGCACAAGGAGAAAACTGGAAGCATGGTTTAGTGGGTTGTTGGGTAAACTCTTGAGATCTTGACTGAAATTATCTTGTTGGTTTATCATTCTTATTGGAATCCCAATTTGTTACCTCTTATAGTAATATGTTGAAATATAGGACTGAACTCTTGGGAAAATTTGAGTGTTAGTACCTACTCGGATTTCACACTTCTTGTTGGGTCCAATAAAAGAATGTTAAGTCTTGAAAGATAAATTATGATTCAATATTGATTATGGGTTGTGTTTGAACTCCACTATTTTATTATCCCATGTTTGAAAAGGGAAATTAATGGTAAAGGTTTGATGGAACTTCACTGTTTGATGGTAAAGGTTTCTAAGAAAAAAATTGTAGTATGTTTTCTTATTACCTTGAGGTTGCTCTTGTTCTCTCCTTTGGGAAACTTTTGTATGAACTTAGAATGTATGTATAGAAAAGGGGATTTGATAATTAAGTTGAAAGAAATGATTAAAGGGTAGATTCATACTCTGTTAAGATTCCTTTTCTAATGCAGTTGGGTTAAGTTCATTTGTTTGGAACCTTCTGTTAATTATTCTTATGGGAAAAAGAGAATCATTACTTGATTAGTCTTCTTATACTTGTCATTTGACTGAAATGAAGTAGAAAGAGATTGATGATTGGTTGATGAAAAGAAAATGCAAACTTGTTGTTTGACTGTTGATCCATCATTCCTTCTTGGTTTTTTATGTGAATCTATTCTGATGAATACCTTAAAATGTTGAATTTTAAGGTAGTTGTCCTTTAAATGAAACAATTTAAGTCATGATATGAACTGTTTCTACTTTGTGGATGTTATGTATTTTGGCATAATGGAAATGGTTTCTCTTCTTCTTTACTTGAAAGTTAGATGAAACATCTTAATGAGAATATGTTGTAAACACTTCTTTTGTCTTATAGTAAAGATAAGTGTTGTATTCTATTTTGGTAGAATTGGAAACAATGAGATGTTATGTTCTGTTGTTTGTTAAAGATAATTGATAGGATCAATTATACTTTAATTTGTAAGACAAATATTATAGATTATATTCTGCTCTTCTTTTAGAAGTGAATTCAGATTCATTAATGCTCTTCTTTTCTGATTGTTATTACTTATGCTTAATGTATGATATACTAATTGTTCATTAAAGCAAGGTTGTTTTTATTGGAACAATTAGTGGAATGCACTTCATTTTAAGGCTTAGTGCTTATCATGCTCAGTTCATTGAACTGACCCATGCTAGCAATTTTTGTAGATGGACTTCGTAAGTGATAAAAGAAGGAAAAAACTTATATGATGCATTGGCTGATTTAAGTCTGATTCTTGTGAAGAATTCTGATTCGTTCTTGAGTTGTATTGAAAAAGAAAAGTTATATTCTTTTTGAATGAAGGTTGTTGTTATGTAGTATGCCTAAAATGCATAATTTTGTAAATGTATAAGTTTTGAAAATGAATTGAAAGTTGAGAATTTACTTGCATTGGTTGTGTAAATTATCTTGTACTTTTGTAAAAGAAATGGAATCTTATCTTGTTGATATTCTTCATATTATTTATATGTTTAAATGAGTATTCTTGGATAAGTAGGATAAAGGGAATTAGAGTAATTTCCCTAAATAAGATGCAGCTAGATAAGTTGTAGAATTTAATGTTCTTATCTAAACAATTCAATATAGTAAGGTGATGTGTAATGAACATACAATGAAAACTATAGAATTGGTAAAGGACATAAAGGGTGTGTTAAACCCTAGAACTTAACCATGAAGAGGAAGACTCTTCCTCTCTCAAGAAAATGTAAACAAAAAGGAGATATGATTTCTAATCATTAGAATTCATTTAATAAAGTCTACTAAGTTACAACCTAGGTGGTTGTTACACTTCCTTGAATGGTTAAGTCACATTAAATGGAACTTATGATGTTGTTGTCCTTTTTTTTGGGTAACTACTTGTTAAGCCAAAATTAATGAACATTGAAAGCAATCTTAAGTTAAGGAAGTTCTTCAAGGATTAATGGAATCTGATATGAAAAGAACTTAGGGAGAGTTGGATTAGGGTTTGGGCAAGGTTGCTGAAATCTACTTTTAATTATCCAAATTAATTAAATATTAATAATCTCCTAGGGGTATGTACATCTCGATGAGGTTTTTTATAGGATGTTGGCACATGCCAACTATAGGGTTGTACCTTGAGAAGATTAGGATCTTCTCGAGGATACAATGATGTAGTTGACATGTGGCAACACCCTTCTGCATTGATCATCTAGATCTACACGCTTATGGACTTGAACTTAGTTTTTCTCTAGGACTGGGTAGTAGCATAGTTAGGATAAGGAGTAGCCCTCTAAGACTCAGGGTACCTTAGCACATGGGTTGACTTAGGTTGACCCAGTATGCCAATATACCCTAAGTCTTCGTGAGCCTCTTCCTATCATAACCTATGTTGTTAACTTGAACTAGGATTAAACCTTGGGCAAGTGGACTGATGAAGTCAAGTAAAGGACATTCTAGATAACAATAGAGTGGGGTGAAGGATGTATTCTAGATTGATGAGTATGCCATCAAGGAATAAGTAATATGAAACAAGTATGTTAGAAATCTTTGGCCAAAGTATCACAAGCTGTTGATTGCATTGTCCTATGTCACCTAGTCTAAGGTTCGAGATGCAGATGAATATTGGTAGAAAATATTCAAATAGGTTCCTTAGATAGATCACTCAATACCCAGAACAGGGTAAGAGAACCAAGTATACGTAGTATACAAAAATTATTCAATACTTAATGTTAAACATGAATAGATCGGTAGTTCACCGAGTCATGAAATGAATAGATCGGTAGCTCACTGAGTCATTACATCTGCATATGGTTATCTATTATAAGAATGGTTGTTATGGAATATGTATTCTAAATTATGTATTTAGAATAGAGAACATTACTCATGCAAAAAAAAAAATTTCCCTTATTTCTAAATTCTTAAAATGGGAATGTTAGATCTTGGTATCAGAGCTGAAGGTTGTAGCTCTTGGACCTATTGTGTCCATAATTTGATAAAAATTGAATTTTCTTGTAACAAAAAATGGTTAGGACAAGAGGAAACATTGTGAATAACGCTCCACTTGATGAAGGAGCAGCAACAACCCAAAAAATTGATGAAATCCTTACTTCCTGTTGGATACAAGAGATCATTTGGTTGTACTTGAACAACAAGTAATGGGTAATGAGGAGGAAGAAGAAGCTGGTAATAACAATCAGCCACCTCTTGAGGACAACCCCAATTTAGGTGTTGATGATAACAATGTTAATGTGCTTGTCCAACCAGAAAACAAAAAGGCAAGGTTGGCAGCTGAACTCACTAATGATATAAAAAGGATAATCCACCTAAGTTTGATGGCACCACATTAGGAGATGGAGCTGAGAATTACCTCAGTGAAATGGAGAAGTAATTTGCAATAAGGAACTTCTTAGAGGAAACCAAAGCTATTTGGGAGCATATTAGCTTTCCCATGAAGCATCTTCATGGTGGGACAGCCGTAAGGCTGAGTTAAATATTGATGAAACTAACATCACTTGGGATCAATTTAAAAGTTACTTTAGGCAACATTGGCTGCCACAACTTTATTATGATAAAAAAATCACTGAATTTCAAAACTTAGCTCAAGGTAAGTTAAATGTAACTGAGTATTGGGAACGGTTTACGAAACTCCTCAAGTATGTACCTCAGTATCAAAATGATGAGAAGTTCAGGATACGGAAATTCATTATGGGATTGAATCCCATTATTGGGGAGAGGTTGATGTTCACAGCCCAACCACTATGGAAGGGGTTATTGAAAAATCCATAAGGCAAGAACATAAATTAAAGGCTATTTTTGCTCATAAGGAGGAAGTATGGAAGAAAGTTCCAAACTCTTCTTCAGCTTCTCTTGCACCCAAGAAGGGACCCTGGAAGAAGTTTGGCAATAAAAGTAAGTTTTCAGCTGGTAATAATAAGAAAACAACAACGAATAAGACTATTGGAAATGCATGAAACAACTTTACCAAGAATAATAATAATGGACAGAAGTCCTATGGAGGTCAAAATGATAACTTTAAGGCTGGAAATAATTCTGAGTCTAAAAAGGGACCAGTAGGAGGCTGTTATAATTGTGGCAAATATCATTACGTGAATCAATTTCCTTTGAAGAAGGATGATCGTAATCAGTAGCACAAGATACATGTTGTAGCTGACAAGCAAGCTACACCCATAGAAGTTCCTGGTAAGTTATTCGACATGCCTGTAATTGTTATTTTTTGATACGGGGGCTCTTTGAATGTTTGATTTCTAGTAAACTTGCTTTGAAAATTAAAAGAAAATCTAGAAAAATGGATAAATCATGCACTATACATTATGGTAATAATTATGTTCATACTGTTAGTATGTGTCTTTTTGGTGTAGTCTTTGACTTACCTAGATTTTCCACTGAAGTTGATCTTTATGTTGCACCTTTGGGATCTTATGATATATTCATAGCCGTAAGTTGGTTAGCTGAGCATAAAGCAAAAGTGGAATATTTTGAAAAACATATTAGTTGTTTAGATGATCTCGCATCAAACATCAAAGATTCAGGGTGTAAAACAAGAAATTTTAGTTAGGAAATTGTCAGCTATGTAACTTAAAAAGGGCAAAAATAAGGGTTGTACCTTATATGTAGTAAAAATTTAAGAATCTTAAAAGAAAACATTGATTTCATGGAACATTATCCATTGTTACTGAGCCACGTTGATGTGTTTCGAAGGAATTATCGGGCTTACCACCTAAAAGGGAGTTTGACTTCATGATTGAAATCAAACCAGTCTCGAACCTATTTCTAAGGCACCTTATCGAATGACTACCACGAGAATTAGTAGAGCTTAAGGCTCGATTACAAGAAATTTTTCTAAGGGTTTGATTAGACCAAGTGTTTCACCTTAGGGAGCACCGGTGATCTTTGCAAAAATAAATATGGAACACTTAGATTGTGCATTGATAACAAGATGTTAAACAAAGCAACAATCAAGAATAGATACCCACTTCCTAGAAGTGATGACCTATTTGATCAGATGCGTGGAGCATCGTTCTATTCTAAGATAGATCTTCAACTGGATATCATCAATTATGAATTAAGGATGAGGACATTCATAAAACAACTTTCAGGACAAGGTATGGACATTATGAATTCACGGTTTTACCCTTTGGATTAACGAATGCACCTACAAATTTTATGAACTTAATGAATAATATCTTTCAAGAATACTTGGAAAATTTTGTGCTTGTATTCTTGGATGACATTCTCATATATTCTAAAAGTATTGAGGAGTATCATGAACACTTGAAAATAGTTTTGGAAATTCTAAGAAAGAGACAGTTGTATGGTAAGTTGTCCAAATGTTCTTTCTATGACACCGAAGTTCACTATTTGGGTCATGTTATAAGTAAAGATGGGATTGTTGTAGATCCTTATAAATTTGTAGTTATAACCAAATGTCCTGCACCAAAGAATTTACATGAAGTTAGAAGCTTCATGGGCCTTGCTGGTTATTATAGAAACTTTGTTAAGTACTTTTCTAAGGTGGCTACACCAATAACTTCATTACAGAAAAAGGATAAGAAATTTTTTTGGAATGATAAATGTGAATCTACTTTTAAAATTTTGAAAAGTCAGTTGACTTCAGCACCTATTTTAGTTATACCTGATCCTAATGGAGACTTTACTATTGTAACAGATGCATCGGGAAGGCCTTGAAGGTATTTTGTTACAAAATGATCATGTCATAGCTTATAAAAGTAGAAAACTTAAGTTACATGAGTTGAATTATTCTCCACATGATTTAGAGCTTTCTATCATAGTTCATGAAATTCAAGTTTGGATGCATTATCTTCTTGGTAAACCATTTGAGTTGAAAATTGATCATCTTGGGCTGAAGTACATTTTCACTCAGCCAAATCTGAATGCAAGACAATGAAGGTGGTTAGAGTTTTTGTCTCAATATGATTTTGACATAAGTTACATTAAAGGAAAAGAAGAATAGAGTGGTTGATGCTCTGTAGGAAGCATATTTCTACTCTTATAACACTAAGAACTCAGTTTAAGGATGAAGTAAAAATTTTTTTATGGAATCGATTCTTACTTTCAGCAAGTAAAAACAGGCTTGTTGCAGATCCAAAAGATGAAAGTTACAAAGGATATCACTTTGATAATGAAGGAATCTTACGATATGAAAACAGAGTATACATACCTTTGCTTAATGATTTGAGAAAGAAATTGTTAGCTGAATTTCATGGTTCACCTTTTTCTTGACACCTGGCATTACAAAAATGCTTGCTGATATAAAACAACAATATTTTTGGAAAGGAATGAAAAAGGATGTCATTGATTTTGTGACTCATTGTCTTGAATGTCAATGCGTAATAGTGGAAACATATGAACCCAAATGACTAGTTAATTGTATCCTCATAGCATAGCGCATTACAAGTGGCAAGTAATAAGCATGGATTTTTTACAAGGGTTATCTATGTCAAGAAATAAACATGATGTTATTTTGGTAGTTGTTGATAAACTAACGAAAGTAGCTCATTTTATTGCTGGAAATCTAAAAGATGATTCTCCTTTTTTGGCTAAAAGATTTGTACATGAAATTTTAGATTACATGGAGTACCTAAATTAATTATATCCGATAGAGATCCTAGAATGACATCAACGTTTTGGAAAATGCTTAATGCAGCTCTAAGAACTAAGTTAAATTTAAGTTCTGCGTATCATCCAGGAAACGGATGGATAGAATGAAAGAGTAAATTAGGTCTTAGAAGATATGTTACGAGATGTATTGTATGGATCAACAAAAGTATAAGTAAGAAGAGTATCTTCCATTAGTTGAATTTACATACAATAATACATATCACGCTTCTCTTAAGATGACACCTTCGAGGGACTTTACGGAAGGAAATGCATAACCCCTATTAGTTGGGATAGCATTGAGGATAGAGAGGTAATTGGACCTGAAATCCTTACGGAAATGGAACAACAAGTTAAAATAATTCATGAACGCTTGAAAGAAGAAAAAGATACGTAAAAGAGTTATGCTGAATTAAAGTGGGTTGACAGGAAATTTGAACTTGGTGAGAAGGTTTTTCTTTGGGTTAAATTGAAAAAGAGTTCTATAACTTTTGGCAAGGCTGCCAAGTTATCACCTCGTTATGTGGGACCTTTTGAAATAGTTGAAGTAATCAACCCTATAGCTTATCGTTTAGCACTACCACCTACTTTATCACGAATGCATGATGTTTTCCATATTTCTTTGCTTAAGAAATACATTTTAGATTTATCACATGTGTTAAATTAGAATTCCTTGCAAGTCCAAGACCCAGGAATAATCGTGGTTAAACCCATTCGAGTGTTGGAAACTCACTAGTTACATTTAAGAAATCATGAAATAAGTCAATGTAAGTTCCATTGGGACCAATTTAACAAAGAGAGTTCACTTGGGAAAATCTAGAGGATATGAAATCATCTTTTCCATATCTATTTGAACAGAATTGATTTTGTTGGTGATAAAAACTTATGATTTTATTTTCATATGACAATAAGTATTCCAGTTTTGAGTAGATATTTATTTAATTGGAATAAACAATTATTTAATGCTGAATTTTGGAATTAAAAGGTTTTGATATATTTGACTTAGGATAAGAGAAGTAAATGAATTGATTGTCCTTGATGTAAATTGTTAAAAGATGCAATCATTGGGATGATGATTATTTTTAAAAGGGAAGCATGTAACACCCTTGATGAGTTGTTATTTTCCTCCTTTGCATTTCAAGTGTTGACATGTGATTTTCCTTATAAAGATATGTTCTTTTGATTCTTGGAGATCATGCTTGAAATTGATAAGTCTTTTCTCCTCTTAAGATCCTTTGACCGAATTGGAATGGCTTTCCTGAATCTATTTTTCATTTTTTGTAGGTCATTTACAATCTATTTTAAGAGTTGTAAACTTATCTATTTATCGACTCATCCTTGGATAAATTTAAATGATCCAAGGAATGTTTTAAATATACTCTATTGAAAAAATGGTAAATTGACATTCCATGAATTAAGATACACATTGGACTAAACTTTTTAGTTACAAGTCCTTTGATTTTTTTTTGTGAATGTGTTTCCATTCGGTGGTTTGTTTTGCTTATGTCTTTGGAGATCGACCACGGCAGTCATTGTTGACGAAAATGGATATTCAGCCTATTCACACAAAGCATAAGAAAGACCCGAGATCCTAAAAGGATTAACCTACGGAACCCTAAGCTAGGTACAAATATTTACTACCTAAGCTATGTCACCTAATAGAATTATTATTCTTATCTAAAGCTTCCTATTCTACTTTGATTGGTTTATTGGCATCCTAACCTGAGCTTGGAGTTGAAGGATTTGGAAAGGTTTCTAGGTTATTAAAATTAACCTAGAACCTAATACTATAAGGTTATATTAAGATCTAACTTAATGCCTAAAACTGGTGTGTTTTGAATTAATCTACCTAAGGTTGTACTAAGACCTATTGTGGTGGTTAGTTGTTAGTGTTATATCCTAAGGTATATATTTTAAATTACCTAAGGTCTAACCTAAGCAATTTAATATATCCTAAACTAATGGATATAATTGGGGACTTAAGTGGTCACATGCATTTTCCGACGGTTCCTAAGGCATTGATGTTATTGATAAGGTTGGTAAATGTATACGAATTGCCAGTTTTGGCGGGGCTAGATGACTTGGTGGAGGCTTAGGTTGAAGTGTCACTAAAATGGAAATTTGTGTTATTTTTGACTTGGCATTTGCCAAACTTGGAAGGTGGTGGAAAGGAAGGATAGGTGGGAAATTTAGAATTAATGGAATTTATTGTTTTCGGTTTTTGTGCTCAAACCGTCTTGGAAGGCATGCAAACAAATTTTTCTTGGGTCATTTCACTTTGCATGTTTCGTGATTTTTGCTCTGCATGCTCTCTAGTTTTTCAAACCAGCAGATTGAATTGCACTTAATGGCTATTTTTGAAGTCATGGATATATTTTCGTTTCATGGAATGTATAAGAGGCATCGTGGAAAAGGTATTTGGTTGTTTTATCTTTCTTGGAGAAGAGTAGAAGTTGTGAGCTTGGTTGGAGGTCTCCTTTGATTTGGCAGAAGCACTATCAGACATGATAGGCTCTAACCATTAAAATCTCTTGCTTTCTTTTAAGATTTTGCATAGAAACAACTCTGCTCTATTGAGATTTGTGCATTACATATTTTTATCTAGTTATTTGTTGCTGGGTTTTATAAATCTTGTGTTCTTGGTTTCAAATCCATGGTATATGTGATTCTGTTGGAAACTTACGTTATGTTTGTTTTAGCACATGAAATATGCATGAAAAAATGAATTTGGTAACTCTACTTGGCATTCTTGGATTTGGTAATTGATGGGTTCGGTTTTGACGACTTTCATTTCCAATAAATACTAGCTGAGTTTTATGGGAACTTTGAGTTCCACCTATTTTTGTTGGAGTTAGTGTTTTGTGGTCTCAAGCTGGTAATGAGCTCATAGTTTTCTAGAAGCCGAGCTCGAGTTTTATATTGGGAACTTGTTTTGGTAGGTGAGAAGCTGTTGTTAGGGATTCTTGATTATATGGTGATTGTATTTTATTTCATAGATAAATGGGACTGTGGTTCAATACGTATATGGCTTGGTTCTTGTTTTTATATTTCAAAAACTTAGACTATTGTTGAAACCTGCATATAACTTGGATCCCTGTGTTTTATTATCTTGGATAATTTGGGTTGTTGATTGAAGTCCGCATATGGCATGGTGCTTGTGATTTATTGTTATTTTGAACATATAAACTATTATTGAAGGTTCATTATGAACACGACTTTCATGTTTTGTTATTTGTATGGTCTTAAATCTGTTAAGGATCTTACATTTTGTTGAGTTGGGAAATAGGTTTGATAAGATGTTAATAGAAAATGGAAGCTCTATTCTTATTTTGAAATGATTATAAGTAATTGCATTATATTTGGCATAGCATTACAATGCTGGTGTATATATGAACTCATGTGAGATTCTATGATGTAAATATGAACAATGAAATTATTACTTATTGTTGGAAATGGTAACTGAACGAGATGTCGATTATGTTTTGGTATTCTTTTTTTGGTTTTTATTTTTTTAAAAGGTAAACTAAAAAGGGAACAAGTTGTTTCCCAAACTTGTTTATATTCTCTTGAATGATCCTGATAATTTGAAGGAGCTTATGTTTTCTTGTGTTCAAAATTACATATTGAGTCTTGAAGCGGTTATATTTCAAACATGTTCAATTGGGTCTTGACTTTAAACCGGGTTTATTATTTGATTAATTTTTTTCGAACTCGAGAACCTTTTTTGAAACAAACCACATGCGCAAGGAGAAAAATTGAAGCATAGCTTAGTGGGTTGTTGGGTAAACTCTTCGAGATCTTGACTAAAATTATCTTGTTGGTTTATTGTTCTTATTGGAATCCCAATCGGTTACCTCTTATAGTAATATGTTGAAATATAGGACTAAACTCTTTAGAAAATTTGAGTGCTAGTACGTACTTAGATTTCACACTTCTTGTTGGGTCCAATAAAAGAATGTTAAGTCTTGAAAGATAAATTTTGATTCAATATTGACTATGGGCTGTGTTTGAACTCCATTGTTTTATTATCCCGAGTTTGAAAGGGGAAATTAATGGTAAAGGTTTGATGGAATTTCACTATTTGATGGTAAGGGTTTCTAAGAAAAAAATTACAGTATGTTTTCTTATTACCTTGAGGTTGTTCTTGTTTTCTTATTATCTTGGTGTGCGTTAGACTAGCGTGTAGAAGCATTTTCACGGAGGTTTTGTGGTCGCATGAATAACCATGGCGGAGGAAGAAGTGAGTTCCCATGTGGAACCTGTTATAATTGTGGATTGACAGAGCAATATAAATGTGAGTGTCCTGACCTGTTGTAATGCTCATGGTGTGGAAAAAAACATAAGTACAAGGAATGTCTTGAGCTATTTGAACATATGATCCAATAACACCACAAGGATAAAGGTGCTGGGATGGTAAGTATAAAGAAGGTCAACCCACAATGGATGCCAAGAGTGGCACCTGAGTTAAGATTAAAACCTCACTAGTGATGATGTGAGCAAAGGCGTCGTGTGTAAGGGAGATGCTAATATAGAAATTGGTTATTAGGGAAGAAGTGGTACATGGGAAGTATCCAGACCTTGCTCATTAGAAAGAGGTATATCAAGAGACTCTAGATGTGATTTGGGCATTACAAGGAGAGATCTATTTTCTAAAGAATAAGTCAAGGCAGTTGGAACAAAGGAAGAATGCTGAGGCTCCGCAGAAGGATTTAGATGAGATCATGGAATTTTGCAAAATTTTAAGGTAGGATAATATCATTCCCTTAATAGGAGAATGGTTATGGGAGAAGGTAGCATGCACCGGGAGAGAGCGTGAAAGATAGGTTCTACATGCCAACCTTCCTCCTCATAGCCTTGACTATGATAAAGAGATCACATTAAATGTAGTTGTTGATGGGTGGCTTCTAAGCAATATCCTCATTGACACAAGAGCGGAGGTCAATGTTCTCACCTTGGATGCATGACATCAAATGGGAAGGCCCGCATTATAGTCATATTTGAATGTGTTGTATATGGTGAACAAGAAAAAGGTAATTCCCATTGGAGTCTTGAAAGATGCAATTATCACTATTTAAGGGGCCAAGTTCACTGGGGACTTTGAAGTCTTGGCACTCGTCGGTGGATAATTTTCTAGAATTACTTGGGTGCCCTTGGTGTTATAAAAACAATTCTAACATGTGGTTTAACAAGGGGTATATTAGTTTCAAGAACAAGGAAGAAAGGGTGATCATCCCTTTAACAGATGGGAAGTCAGTGCCCTATATTGAGCCCTTAGGAGAGGAATTCCTCAACAGAATCTATGTGTGCTCCATCAGAGATCCTAAGATAATTCATCCTACAGAAGGAGTTATCTAATTTGAATATTCTTAGTCAATGAGTGATACAACTAGCATAGCATGTGACAATTGGGCACATGGGACTTATGAGTTAATTGTGAGACAATTGAGAGGATATGTAAAAAGGTGATGAAGGCATGCTCAGTAAAACACCTAGGAAGGAAGAAGCTACCAAGTTACTCTAAAGGAGCAAACCCCGATGATTTCTTATGAGAAATGGAGGCTCAGTGGAAAAATGAGGATGAAAGAAGAAGTATGCTCATTTATAACTTGCTTGGGACTGCAGTGCGTTAGTGGGAAACATATCACGAGAGTCTCCTAGAGTGGCACGAGGTAAGAGTCACATTTTTGTAAGGTTCTACAAAAGCAACATGCCCACTATTATCCAGGACTACCATGGAAAAGAACCCACCTCTTCCCATATCCAAGAATGTTAGAAGGCTTGGATGGAGAAAAAAAAATATTTACAACCTTCATTATGGGTGTATAAGTTATATTCCACTTTATAGGTTGTATGCTTGCATGGTATATTCACTCTGATACATTCCATCAGATGGTGAATTGGTAAGAATTAATGGTTGATATCATTCAAGCATTTGAGTATTGAAGTACCAAACCATTAGTGGATAAGGCATTACAATTTGTCAAGTGCCTTACAATGGGAGATAGTGCCATGATAGAAGATAGGTTACTAGAGTTGTTGGGTGAACCTAGTTTGGAGATGCATTTCAATGAAGAAGAATCAAAAGAGATACAACTTGAGTGCACGTGCATTGAAAAGGAAAAAGGAAAAATGGTCTATGTAATAGATGGTGAAGAAATGGAAATTCTAGATGTTAACCATTCTAAAGGTACACGTGAATTCATAGATAGTGCTAATGAGTGAGTGCATACCTACCATGAGCCTTTGAAAAAAATAAGGTTAACATTGGGATGGAGACAGAACCTAAGGAAACTATCATTGGGGATTATTGGTTGGAGGAAGAGTTTTTAAAAATAATTGATCTATTACATTAGTTTTAGGATCTATTCCTATGTGGGTACCATGAGCTCAAAGGTATTCACCATTCCTTAGGGAGATGAGGATTAAGTTGAAGGAAGGTGTGCACCCAATTCCTCGGAGACCCTATTGGATGAATCTAAACTTACACATAAGATTCAAGGAGGAGATAGAAAATATGATAGCATCTAGTATCATTGAGGTTGTGGAAGAATCGAATGGGTAAGCCCAATGGTGATAAACATTAATAAGGATGGAAGGATAAGGATTTGTGTTGACTACAGGGACTTGAACGTAGTGTGTGTCATTGACCCTTTTACAACCCCATTGAGTGAAGATATTCTAGAAGGAGTAGCTGGTCACAAGGTATATTCCTTCATAGATGGGTTCTCGAGGATATCACTAGGTCGGGATTGCAAAGGAAGACTAGAAAAAGAAATTTTTTTCCATTGAGTGGAGAAGCTTTACCTACATTGTCATGCCTTTTGGATTGAAGAATGTTCCTAATGTGTTCTCACGCATCATGTACAAGCATTCTAGGACTTTATCCATAAGTTTCTCCAAGTCTACCTGGATGAATCGAAAATGTATGGGCTAGTGAAAGACCATTGTGACAATTTCAGACTGATGTTTGAGAGATGACGGTAGTTGAGGATATCCCTTAACATTAAGAAATGTGTCTTTGTTACTCCATTTGGAACCTTGTTAGGACATATTATATGTAAGGAAGGTTTGTTAGTGGATCCCACAAAAGTTTTTATTATTGTAAGATTGGCATAGCCTACTAGTTAGAGCATAGTACACTGATTTCTTGGGGTACCATAGGAAGTTCATCAAAGGATATGCCAAGATTTCCACACCCTTGGAATAATTTATAAAGCACAATAATTCCTTTTATTAGGGAGAGGCACAACAAAAGGAATTCGACACTTGGAAGTATAGACTTGTCACTGCGCCCATATTACATTTCCCTTCCTGAGATAATCCTTTCCATGTGCATGTTGATGCCTCAGGAACAACCATTGGGGCAGTACTAGAAAAACCTAGTGAGGGGATTGTTGATCACCCCTTGTGTTTTGCAAGTAGGAAGTTGACACTAGCATAACATAATTACACCACTACTAAGCACGAGGAACTGTCAATGATCTACACACTGCATAAGTTTAGGAAATATCTGCTAGAAACACTATTTATATTCTACGCAGATCACATGGCACTAAAATACTTGGTAAAAAGCTAGTTTTGCAAGGGAGCATATGCCGTTGGGTCCTATTATTTCAAGAGTTTGAGCTCACAATATTTGTAAAACTAGGAAAAATTAATTCGAGACCTGACCACTTATCAAGGATTGACTCAAGAGAGGATGCGCAAAGTATTGAGGATACCATGCCAGATGTGTAATTATTTAGGTTATGGAATATGCCATCGGACTTAGAAGATATTGCAATATTCCTTAAAATAGGTGTGACACTAAACGTGATGAAGGCTTTGGAGAGAAAAAAATTACCAATACACGTCACACCCTATATGTTGATTAGTGGATATCTATACTAGTTAGGCCGTGATGAGGTTTTGTGCTGATGCGTATTAGAAGATGAGCTCGAGGTGATTGTGGAGGAAGTGTATAGTGAAATTGAAGGAGGGAACTATGTAGTAAATGCAATCGTGTGAAATATTCTACTCATAGGGCTCGGTGGGAAACCATATACCAAAGTTGTATCAAATTTTGCAAGGCTGTTACCATTGTCGGCACCTAGGAAAACCTGGAAAGAGGGATGAGATGCCTTACATTATTATGGTTTTGATTTAGTATGATGTTAGATGTTGGACCATGGATTATTGTTGATCTTGATTTAGTTATGATGCATGATGATTATTAGAGACACTTCATATGTGGATGATGATATACTATTTGACATGGATATATTATGAATGTTGTTCGGACATGTGATTTTGGATATTGTGAGTAGACCTAGAAAATGGACATTATATGATGATGATATAGTTGTTGATATAAATTGTAAGTGATATTGTTGATTGCCTTGATGTTGTTGTGATTCATATGTATAGATGATTTTTGATTATATTTATATCATGTTGGATGTTTTGATGATATGGCCACGAGGTGAAGGAGGTATTTTTTTTTTAGTTAAACTATCACAACAAACATCGGGGATTGGAGACCAACCACATTGGAATTCTAGATGAATTCAACAAGGTCACCATGGCAACATGTTTGTGTGTGTGTGTGTGTGTGTGTTGTTTTTGTTAGGGATTCCCATGGGGGATTACCTTTGAATGTGACCAAGGGGCTTTATGTATTTATTAATGTGGTTTCTTTTATTAATGTTTGCATGTGTTTATTTTGTGGTGCTTTTACCCTTTTTCATTAGTTATTAAATGTTGTGTTAATGTTGTGAATAATCATGTTGTTAAAGTAAACAAATCAATATGTCATAAGAAAGTAATTAGTGAAGTGGTTGGCTTTTGTATTAAATGTTGTAAGTATGTGTAAGTGACCTTGTAAGTGATGTGTAAGTTTACTTCTGAGTGTGAAACACTCCACCTTCTTGGAAATTCGAATTTGTCCTTGGAGGCTGATTTTGGAGGCTTGTGGGACAAGTAAAACTTGTCCCATACCTCTTAATTTTATTTACCAACCATACCTATGGTTGGAGGGTTGAATTTAGACCTTCTTTATGCATTTTGATATGACTAATTGTAAGTTTTAATTGCACTCTTCTTACATTTTATTAAATTCAGTCCTTATGGGGTGTGGGATTTTTGGAGTGTGTAAGTTTATTGTCATATTATTCACCCACCTCTTTATTGTGCATTGGAGAATGAATTTGAATTTTGTGTTGGAGTTGAGGATGTGTGATGTGGCATCCTACATGGATCCACCTCATCCTCTTCTCTTCCCTCTTCTATAAAATTAGAACTCCTTGCTTTGTTTTGGGTTGTTGAACATTTTGCATACTTCCTTTTGGGTGAAATTTTTTTGTGTGGAGCTCTTGCTTTTGGAAGGAGATTGGAGACCTTTGCATGCTTGTTGGTTGTTGATTTTGGACTGTATTTTGGCATTGGAAAGCTTTTTGTTTTGGAACTTAGACAACTCCTTCATGGAGAGGTAAGAGCTTGGCTCTTGAAATACTCTTTTTCTTTATGAATGTACATGTTATTGTGTGAATGTTTTAGCATGTTTGTGGGTTGTTTGGGTAGACTTGCCTAGGAATGGTGTAGGAGAAGGCTATGGGGAATCCATGTGGGGGGCATAAGGGAATGCCAGTGGCATCATAATTTTGTGGAAGGAGTTGGGATTGGGTTTCTACCTTGGAAAAGAAATGGCATTGCATTTCTTACTTTTTGGGGGCATAAGGAAATTTGTGGGGGCATAAGGAGGGATTGTGGGGGCATAAGGATATATGGGAGATGTTTTATATTGGTGGTTTGTTACAGGTGGATACCCAATTCCCATTGGGAGGCATGCATAAAAGCTTCCCCCATAGTTCCTTGCTCCTTTGGCTTGCTTGATGGAGCCTTAGTCTTGTTTGTATGTTTTAATGTAGTTGTAAACTACATTTTATTTTGAATTGTGTTTAAAATGTGAAAATGTTGCATGTGTGTTGTGGAAGCCTTGTTGCCATGGGTTGAATCACATCTTTTATTGCATTATGGTTGGGGCTCGGGGGAAAATGAAGAAGGATGGCTTCTCCTCTTCATTGGATGTCTTGGTTGGGTGGAGAGCGTTTGCCTTTCCCCTGCCTTTGTTGTGATCAAAAGGAGAAATTTATGTTGTTGTTCTAGAGAGAGGAGAAAGATAGTTTGACAGTTCCATGTGAAATGAAATCTCATTGTAACCTTTCCCACTTGAAGTGGATGATCTGTATATTATTTGTAATGGAAAGATACTTTGTATTAAGCTATGAAAGTTATGTATTCCAAGTTGTGAAAGAGATATACTCTGTTTTGATCATCTGAAAGAAAGAAATTGGAAATCTATTATTTGCATTCAAGGAATTGAAAGATGTAAAGTTGTATTGTTTTTTTGAAATCAATAAAGGATTGTAATATTTTCTTCAATTTGCATTGTTGCATTGAAATTGATCATCAATTTGTGATTTGAAACCTCTGTTTGGAAAATTGAAAGAGGAATACGTATGAAGGAAATATATGGAACTCTGTTCTTTTGAAATATGTTAAAATTGGAAATCAGACCTTGCATTTTATCTATTAAATGGTTTGTTTGTATCAACTAAATGTCTTAGGCTGGAATGGAAATGAATCTCCATATTTGGAAGATGAAAAATGATAAATAGCCCTTTTAAATCTGATCTCTTGTTTTAAATTTTAAAACTGGAAAATACTTCTCTAAAATGCACAGTTTGAACCTACAAACAATAATCAACATTGAAACATTAAAATCTAGCATGCTATGTTATCAATGTACTCAATTGGGCTAAAACACTTAAGGAAAAATCCTTCAAACATTGCAAAATTGGGTCAAAACCTCTTACAGTCATTTTGTTGTCAAGAGATGTAAAACTTTAATTTACAACTCAATTAAACCAATTGAATCTTGAAAAATTCCTAAAATACATCTAAGAACATTTCCCCATGTCTTTTTGACATGTTGAAAGTGAATGAATGAAAAATTGAACAAAATTTATAAGTTAAAATTTACCAGTCTTCTCTGTTAAAACCTATAGAACGTTTTCCTAAATTTGACCCCTTAAATTCATCAAAATCTAAAATTGATGATTTTGTGCAAAGAGGGATTTGAGAGATCTTTCGTAAAAAAGTCCTTGTTTTCCCAAAACTGAGCTTTCTATCAAAATTTATGGCCTTTTGAATTTTTTCTTCATTTTGGCTTCAAAATAATAATAATAATAATAATAATAATAATCTAACTGTCAAAAGAAATTTTGGAAAAATTTCCCCTTGCATGGACCCCGCCCCCCTTTTTTTCCTTCACCTTTCGCGGGCCAAAATTCCAAACTTAACATTTTTTTTGGGAAAATTTTCCAAATTTTCCACCTGGCCTCCCATGACCAGCCACGGGGCAGCCAATTTTGGGAAAAGAAGCCACCACGTGGCCTCATGAGGAATGCGATGGAGGCGTGAACATTCAACCTTTTTTAACTTTAGCACTTTTTAAATTTTTTTAAATTTTTTTCAAGTTTCCTCCACCTCTCCATCCTCCTACCGTGGCCAATAAAGATCAGATGATGACACGTGGCATCATGAGGGAGGTGGAGGAGGGCGGAAGTTTTGCACCCCTTGCTTTAAACAAAACCCAAAAGTTAAAATTTTTTGATGTGTCCCCCACCACCTCCGTTTTCCCCATGCCATGATAATAGATGATGACACGTGCACCTTGGGGGCATGGCGGATGGAGGCATGCATCAATTTTGATCCCTTAGCATTTTTGACCCAAAAGGCTTAATGCCTTAAATCTCTCTCCAAATGGCCCGACTTTTCCCGCCTTAAGCTTTCTCAAGCCAGGGAGCACACATGTGTCCTCTTTGGGCCCATGGGCGCATGGAGGCAAATCATGCTTTTTCCCAAAAGGAAAAAAAACACCAAAACTCTTCCCCACTCCGCCGACCCGCGCAAGGGAAAATTTTCTCCCCTAGGCCCATGAGGAGCCGCCTTGGGAAAATTTTCCTCCCAAGGTCCGCCGGCCCATAACTTGAGTTTTATGAGGAGTTAGGAGGACTTCTTTATATCATTGGAAAGGTGAGGAAATTTCCTATCAATGGGAGTGATTTAGGAAAATTTTGAATGTGTTAAGTATGAGAAAAATCAAGTTGAAACTTTAAGCCTGTTAGAGAGTGGGTATGGTGAGGAATTTTCCCTCTGAACCTAATTGAAACTTCTAACCCTAAATTTTGGACCTTATGACCTCTAATAATTATTAATAAAAGAAAAGTATACTCTAGTAGATTGAATTATTTCGAACTTGTTAGTGATAATTGTTGTCTTGTAACATGGTTGTAGATTCTTTTAATAAAAAAAAAATTATTCCATAATTTTCCTAACTAATCCTAGGTTGTTCTTGGGTCTCAAGTGGGTTGTTTTAATGGGGCGTTACACTTGGTATCAGAGAAGTGGTTCAAAATCTTGGACCATTGGGCACACTAGAAAACTTGAGACATGAAACTTAAACCTAGCACACTTTTAAATCTAGAAAACAACTTAGTTTGAAATTTTCACATTTTAGTAAACATGGAAATTGAATAAAACTTAGAAAAATGAACTAACTCTCACCTTGGTCTATGCAGGAGGTGCAGATGGGATGAGGGAATTTTCACATAGACTTAGACTTACCACCACTAGATCATGTTGTAGCAGCCATCCTACCCCAGATTTTTTGTAGACTCTTTAGGATGTTAATGCCACTCTACGTGGAGGATCAGTAGGAGGACATGCAGCCAGACATGACAGAGTCCCTTCCATTGAGGGTCAGGTATCTCCTCGACCCAGTGAGGAGCATGGAGGAGAGAACTCCCATGCAGAGTCAGCTAGAGTAGAGTCACCATAGAGGGGATAGGGTGACCACCGAGTTTTAGAGCATAGAGAGAGGTCTCGGAGCCCTAGGCTTAGGGATGAGCATATAAGAGAGACCTAGAGGCCATCAGACCACAATTGTAGATCACATCAGGGAGATCCTAAAGCTTTGACCATCACATTATTCTAGTGACATAGGTGGATTTTAGGAAGAGGCCTAGTTAGTGAGCTTGAGTGGATGCTTCAAGCTTTGTCCTTGTTCTAGCAACATGAAAGCTCTCGTGTTGTGATCCATCTACTGAGGGATGGAGCTAGTGTCTGGTGGAGGATAGAGGAGTAGAAGCTCCATGTTGATTTGAGATAGTGACACAGGAGCTATTTGAGAGAGGTTTTAGAGAGTAGATATTTGTCATGAAGGTTCATACAAAGTAGTGGATAGATGAGTTTCATGACCTTCGATAGGCATCTCTTTTAGTAGTAGAGTATGAGAGTAGGTTTTTGGATCTACTCCAGTATGTTGAGTACATGCAGGATGAGCAGGTGTGGATCCACAGGTTCATCTAGGGCCTGAACCTAGACATTGGAGGTGTGGTTGGATCCACTACCAACAGACTTTAGTAGAGGCCATTGAGAAGGCCTATATAGTAGAGGAGACTCGGGGAAGACCCAGTAGCTAGAGATTGAGTCCAGAGCCGCATATAGAGATGAGAGATAATAGATCGAGGGGGTTCTCCTCCTCCTCCTCGTGGTGGATAGAGTTCTTCACATAGTCATCATTTAGACCCCAAGTAGTAGCAGCAATAGGCAGTAGTCCCACCCACCTTATAGACCTCCATAGAGAGTTGATGCACAGAGAGGTCGGAGTATGGGGCCTCCTAGGGGTCCCATCAGGACACAGGGTGGACCTAGAGCTCACTCAGTAGGAGCTCACTAACAGAGGCCATGTAGACCACCACTGGATCATAGGATCCACAACACAGACTTCTAGAGCACCTACTGGAGGTGCTACTCATTGGAGAGGATCAGGTGGTTGTTTTGGTTGTGGAGTTACTGGGACATTTTTGGAGAGACTACCCTCAGAACCCTAACAAGGGTAAGACACAGATCTTGATGAGTCTACTATTGTTGGTGACATGGGGATGTAGCCACATAGATTTATGTAGTGGTTGAGAACACTAGGAAGAGCATTAGAGTACATTTATTGAGACTGAGGTAGCATTGGGGTATTCCTACCTCTATCTTGTTTGATTCTAGTTCTTTTGATTCTTTCATTGCACCATCTTTAGTAGAGTGATGCAGGCTGGTGGTAGTTAGGTAGGGTCATAGTTGGGATGTTGAGATGGCTTTAGAGAGCCAAGATCTCTATAGACTCCTTAGTTAAGGAGTGTGTAGTGGATTTGGGACCTTTCACCACTACCTCAGATCTCTCGTATCCTTCCTTTGGGCTCGTATGGAGTCATTTTGGGTATGGATTGGTTATCTACACATAGGGCCAGGATGGATTGTTACCACAAGACTATATCTTGTGCAGATGATCTGGGAGTGGAGTCGGTGATTTTAGGGGTCAGGAGACCCATTTCTATTCACACCATCTCTCTCTATGCTTAAGCTTAAGCGTGTGTGTGTGATGGGGTTGTGTATGATGTATGTTGTTATGATTATGACAGATCGAGAGGATGGGTCTAGTGGACCATCACTAGATGATCACCCCATTTTGAGAGAGTTTATAGATGTCTTTCTGGGGAGCTACTGGGGTTACCACCCCCACGTGAGATTGATTTTCATATAGATCTGGTTCTGGAGAGTAGAGCCTATCTCACGAGCACCTTATCGGATGACCACCCCGAGCTCGTGAGCTCAAGTAGCTTGAGGGCCTTTTGGAGAAAGGCCTTATCCATCCTAGTGTATCCCCTTGGGGTGCACTGGTGATTTTGTGAAGAAAAAGGATGGATCCTTGCGGTTGTGTATTGATTACACGCCTAAACCTAAAAAGTAACGATCAAGAATCGTTATCCCCTTCCATGCATTGATGATTTGTTTGATTAGATGAAGGAAGCCACGATTTTCTCTAAGACTTATCTTAAGTGAGGTTACTATCAGTTATGGATTTCGAAGGTGGACATTCATAAGACCACCTTCCGTATGAGATATGGCCACTATGAGTTCACAGTGGTGCCTTTTGGTTTGAATAATGCCCCTGTAGTGTTTATGAGTTTGATGAATGGGGTATTCAGGACCTTCTTAGATCACTTGTGCTCATCTTCCTTGATGAAATTTTTATTTACTCATGTATGCGTGTGAGGAGCATGAGGGGCACCTTCGCTAGGTTCTTCAGTGTCTTTGAGGAGCAACATGACTTTTACGGGAACTTGGAGAAGTGTGCATTTTTTCGAGATGGAGTGCAATATATTTGGGTCACATATCATTTTATGGGGAAGGTATCATCATCGATCCTTCCAAGATTAGAGCCATTATGGATTGGCTAGCACCCACTACTTGTGATTGAGGTGCACAAGCTTCATGGGATTAGTAGGTTACTATAGGAGATTTGTTAGGACTTCTCTCAGATTACACACCCCATCACTTCCCTTTAGAGGAAAGGGAAGAAGTTTGTTTGGTCAAATAGATGTGAGCAGGCCTTTAGTACACTGAAGGAGTGTCTCACTACAACACCTATTCTTGTAGCCAATCCACATGGTGAGTTTTTCATTTACACGGATGCTTCCTTAGTAGGGCCTTGGAGGTGTGTTGATGCAGGAGGGAAGAGTAGTGGCTTTTGAGTCTCAAAACTCAAGGATTATGAGCTTAATTATCAACTCATGATCTTGAGCTTGTGGTAGTTGTGCACACCTTAGTTTGATGGAGGCACTTTCTTCTTGGTAGGAGATTCACACTCTAGGATAGATCACTTGAGTCTTCTTGCCACCTCTTCACGTAGCCCAATCTCAATGCTCGTCAGTGGCATTGGATGGAGTTGCTTTGTGAGTATGATATGGAGATAGAGCATGTGAAAGGGAAGGAGAATGTGGTAGAGAGCTCTTAGTAGATGGAGACATGTGGCTATGGCCACCTCAGTGAGCATAGATTTGTGGAGTAGGATTCTTCAGTAACTTCCTCTTGATAACTTCTACATTGTAGTTTGAGTAGAGATCGAGTCAGAGACCCCTCGAGGGGAATTTTGATGGTTTTTATTTAGAGGTAGATGGTCTTCTCAGGCACAGAGGTCAGATTTATGTTCCTAGAGATGGAGGCTTGAGGTAGGACATCTTGGTAGAGGCACATCATGCACCCTATTCAGCCCATCCGGGGTGAAGAAGATGCACGCCACCTTGAGATAGTTATATCATTGGAGAGGACTTTGAGAGATGTGGCTCAGTTTGTGTCATGATGTTTAGAGTGCCAGAGAGTTAAGGCTGAGCATCACATCCAGCTGGCCTTCTTTTTCCTCATGCTATATTGGAATGGAAGTGGGACACCATTTCCATGGATTTCATTGTTGGGCTACCGATGTCGAGATATCACCATGACGCCATCATGGTCACGGTTGATAAATTGACAAAAGTGGCTCACTTTTCTCTAGTGAAGACCACTTATATAGCTAGAGTAGTGGCATGGGTATATTTGGATGAGATTTTCAGGTTACATGGGATTCCGTGGAAGATCATTAGTGACCGTGATCCTTTGTACACTTCCCATTTTTGGACTACCATGCAAAGCATGCCCTCGGGATGAAGATCAATTTCAGCACAACATATCACCCCGAGATAGATGGATAGACTAAGCGGGTGAATCATATTTTAGAGGACATGCTTAGGATGTATGTGATGGATCAGTAGTCTAGATGGGAGGAGTACTTGTACTTGGTGGTTTTCCTACAATAATAGTTTTTAGAGTTCTATAGGCATGGCTCCTTTTTAGGATTTTGTATGGTAGAGAGTGTAGGACACCTCTTAGCTGGGACAGGCTAGAGGATAGGGTTTCTCTTGGACCAGCTTTGTTGTAGGACATGGAGCAGCAGGTGGTTTTGATCGGATAGTAGAGACAGGAGGCACATGACAGACAGAAGAAGTATGCAGATCAGCATAGGACCGACCATAGTTTTGATGTGGGCATGAAGGTGTTCCTTTGTGTCAGGCCACATAAGAGCCCTATCCATTATGGAAAAGGTTCTAAGTTAGCTCCTAGATTCATTGGTCCTTTTGAGATCTTGGAGCGTATTGGCCCTTTAGCCTACCATCTAGCATTGCCACCTAGCTTGTCTCGCATACATGATGTGTTTCATGTTTCAGTTCTTAGGAGATATATTGTAGATCCTTCTCATGTGTTAGATTGGACCTCATTGTAGGTGTAGGATCAGGGGTAGGTGATGGTGGATCCCATTTCACATTATAGATCATAGGACCCTGGGCCTTCGAGGTAGAGAGATTGATCAAGGTCGGGTGTAGTGGGACAGATATGATGAGACTGCAGCTACATGGGAGGATGCTACATTATTACGAGTTTAGTTTCCACATTTGTTCAGTGACTTCTAGGAGGAAGTTGAGTCTAAGGGGAGGGGGATGTAGTGCCCACTTCCCTTTGACACCTTTTGATACTGATCTTGATATTATTGATTACATTATGGACATTATTATGGTTTTGATTTAGTATGATGTTAGATGTTGGACCATGGATTATTGTTGATCTTGATTTAGTTATGATGCATGATGATTATTAGAGACACTTCATATGTGGATGATGATATACTATTTGACATGGATATATTATGAATGTTGTTTGGACATGTGATTTTGGATATTGTGAGTAGACCTAGAAAATGGACATTATATGATGATGATATAGTTGTTGATATAAATTGTAAGTGATATTGTTGATTGCCTTGATGTTGTTGTGATTCATATGTATAGATGATTTTGTGATTATATTTATATCATGTTGGATGTTTTGATATGGCCATGAGGCCGAAGGAGGTATTTTTTTTTTTATAGGTTAAACTATCACAACAAACATCGGGGGATTGGAGACCAACCACATTGGAATTCTAGATGAATTCAACAAGGTCACCATGGCAACACATTTTTTGTGTGTGTGTGTGTGTTGTTTTTTGTTAGGGATTCCCATGGGGGATTACCTTTGAATGTGACCAAGGGGATTTATGTATTTATTAATGTGGTTTCTTTTATTAATGTTTGCATGTGTTTATTTTGTGGTGCTTTTACCCTTTTTCATTAGTTATTAAATGTTGTGTTAATGTTGTGAATAATCATGTTGTTAAAGTAAACAAATCAATATGTCATAAGAAAGTAATTAGTGAAGTGGTTGGATTTTGTATTAAATGTTGTAAGTATGTGTAAGTGACCTTGTAAGTGATGTGTAAGTTTACTTTTGAGTGTGAAACACTCCACCTTCTTGGAAATTCGAATTTGTCCTTGGAGGCTGATTTTGGAGGCTTGTGGGACAAGTAAAACTTGTCCCATACCTCTTAATTTTATTTACCAACCATACCTATGGTTGGAGGGTTGAATTTAGACCTTCTTTATGCATTTTGATATGACTAATTGTAAGTTTTAATTGCACTCTTCTTACATTTTATTAAATTCAGTCCTTATGGGGTGTGGGCTTTTTGGAGTGTGTAAGTTTATTGTCATATTATTCACCCACCTCTTTATTGTGCATTGGAGAATGAATTTGACTTTTGTGTTGGAGTTGAGGATGTGTGATGTGGCATCCTACATGGATCCACCTCATCCTCTTCTCTTCCCTCTTCTATAAAATTAGAACTCCTTGCTTTGTTTTGGGTTGTTGAACATTTTGCATACTTCCTTTTGGGTGAAATTTTGTTGTGTGGAGCTCTTGCTTTTGGAAGGAGATTGGAGACCTTTGCATGCTTGTTGGTTGTTGATTTTGGACTATATTTTGGCATTGGAAAGCTTGTTGTTTTGGAACTTAGACAACTCCTTCATGGAGAGGTAAGAGCTTGGCTCTTGAAATACTCTTTTTCTTTATGAATGTACATGTTATTGTGTGAATGTTTTAGCATGTTTGTGGGTTGTTTGGGTAGACTGCCTAGGAATGGTGTAGGAGAAGGCTATGGGGAATCCATGTGGGGGCATAAGGGAATGCCAGTGGCATCAAAATTCTTGTGGAGGGAGTTGGGATTGGGTTTCTACCTTGGAAAAGAAATGGCATTGCATTTCTTACTTTGTGGGGGCATAAGGAAAATTTGTGGGGGCATAAGGAGGGATTGTGGGGGCATAAGGATATATGGGAGATGTTTTATATTGGTAGTTTTTTAGGTGGATACCCAATTCCCATTGGGAGGCATAAGAAGCTTCCCCATAGTTCCTTGCTCCTTTGGCTTGCTTGATGGAGCCTTAGTCTTGTTTGTATGTTTTAATGTAGTTGTAAACTACATTTTTTTTGAACTATGTTTAAAATGTGAAAATGTTGCATGTGTGTTGTGGAAGCCTTGTTGCCATGGGTTGAATCACATATTTTATTGCATTATGGTTGGGGCTAGGGGCCAATGAAGAAGGATGGCTTCTCCTCTTCATTGGATGTCTTGGTTGGGTGGAGAGCGTTGCCTTTCCCCTGCCTTTGTTGTGATCCAAAAGGAGAAATTTATGTTGTTGTTCTGGAGCAGAGGAGAAAGACAGTTTGATAGTTCCATGTGAAATGAAATCTCATTGTAACCTTTCCCACCTTGAAGTGGATGATCTGTATATTATTTGTAATGGAAAGATACTTTGTATTAAGCTATGAAAGTTATGTATTCCAAGTTGTGAAAGAGATATACTCTATTCTGATCATCTGAAAGAAAGAAATTGGAAATCTATTATTTATTTGCATTCAAGGAATTGAAAGATGTAAAGTTGTATTTTTTTTGAAATCAATAAAGGATTGCAATAATTTTCTTCAATTTGCATTGTTGCATTGAAATTGATCATCAATTTGTGATTTGAAACCTCTGTTTGGAAAATTGAAAGAGGAATACGTATGAAGGAAATATATGGAACTCTGTTCTTTTGAAATATGTTAAAATTGGAAATCAGACCTTGCATTTTATCTATTAAATGGTTTGTTTGTATCAACTAAATGTCTTAGGTTAGAATGGAAATGAATCTCCATATTTGGAAGATGAAAAATGATAAATAGCCCTTTTAAATCTGATCTCTGTTTTAAATTTTAAAACTGGAAAATACTTCTCTAAAATGCACAGTTCAAACCTACAAACAATAATCAACATTGAAACATTAAAATCTAGCATGCTATGTTATCAATGTACTCAATTGGACTAAAACACTTAGGAAAAATCCTTCAAACATTGCAAAATCGGGTCAAAACCTCTTACAGTCGTTTTACTATCAAGAGATGTAAAACTTTAATTTGCAACTCAATTAAACCAATTGAATCTTGAAAAAACTTCCTGAAATACATCTAAGAACATTTCCCCATGTCTGTTTGACATGTTGAAAGTGAATGAATGAAAAATTGAACAAAATTTATAAGTTAAAAATTTACCAGTCTGCTCTGTTAAAACCTGCAGAATTTTTTCTTGAATTTGACCCCTTAAAATTCATCAAAATCTAAAATTGATGATTTTTATGCAAATAGGGCTTTGATAGATTTCTAGAAAGTCCTTCGTTTTCCCAAAACCGAGCTTTCTATCAAAAGTTATGGCCTTTTGAAGTTTTACTTCATTTTGGGCTTTAAAAATTAAAATCTAACTGTCAAAAGAAATTTTGGAAAAATTTTCAAGACTCGCCCCTTTGCCCTTTTTTTTTCCCTCAGTCACCTTTCACATGGGCCAAAATTCCAAACTTAACCTTTAAAAAAATTTGGGAAAATTTTCCAAATTTTCCCCCCCCTCCCCCTCTCACGGCTTGCAGCCAATTAGAAGCCGCCACGTGGCCTCACGAGGCAACGGCGGAGGTGCGGACACCTTTTTCAACCTTAGTGCTTTTTAAATTTTCTTGGGAAAATTTTCTTAGTTTCCTCCTCCCCCCAGCCCCATGGACCAATAGGGTGATGACATGTGGCATCATCTAGGATAGGCGGAGGTGCGCGGGAAGTTTTGCCCCTTGCGTTTCCAAACCCAAAAGTCTAAATTTCCTTAATGTTTCCCCATAAGTCCATTTTCCCCAAAACCAATAAAGATCTTGACACGTGGTGCCTGGGCATTGATGGAGGTGGTGTGGATTAATTTGATCCCTTAGCGTTTTATGACCTTAAAAGGCTTAATGCCTTAAATATCTCGACGCTTGAAAAGAGAGCTTTCTCAAGCCGACACGTGTCCTCTTCGGGCCCATGGGCACATGGAGGAAAATCACGCTTTTCCCGAAAAGGGAAAAAACACCAAAACTCTTCCCCACTCCACCCCCACCCTTTGAAGGAAAATTTTCTCCCCCAGGCCCAAGCTCGCCCTTGGGAAAATTTTCCTCCCAAGGCTCTTCGACCCATAACTTGAGAAAATATGAGGAGTTAGGAGGACTTCTTTATATCATTGGAAAGGTGAGAAAATTTCCTATCAATGGGGGAATGATTTAGGAAATTTTGAATTGTTAAGTATGAAAAATAAGTTGAAACTTTAATCCTGTTGTTAGAGAGTGGGTATGGTGAGAAATTACCCTCTTAACCTAATTGAACTTCTAACCCTAAATTTTAGACCTTATGACCTCTAATAATAATTGTTATGGAGCTTGTTAGTGAGCAATTTGTTACCTTGTAACCTGGTTGTAGACTCTTTAAATGAAAAAAAAATTATTCCATAATTTTTCCAATCTAATCCTAGGTTGTTTTTGGGTCTCAAGTGGGTTGTTTCAGCAGGTGTTACATAATGAAACAGTCAATATTCTATTAGTAGAATTTATTGTAGCACATTATAAGACCATCCCTTATCACCCTCAAGTGAATGGGATTGTTGAAGCATTTAACAAGATATTGAGTCACACTTTCACCAACATTTGTGATGTTGGAAGACAAGATTGGGATGACAAAGTATCAGCCATTGTATAGGCATACAAGACAACCTACAAGAGGTTGAATAAGGCCACACCATTTCAATTGGTGTTTGACATGGAGGCTATTTTTCTAATTGAATTCATGTTACCATCATTGCATATAGTGTGCACATGAGGATTGGCTAATGAACAAGTGCTCAAGGAAAGGATCGATAAGTTGATGCAGTTAGACGAGAGACGATCACTTGCTAGATGGAGTCAGAAGATTGAAAAGGCTAGAAAAAGGCATGGCATGATCGTCATATCAAGAAAAATCAATTTTAGGTTGGGCAGATGGTTCTATTGTATGATTCCAAGTTTATGCTCCATCGTGGGAAGTTGAAATTCCATTGGTTTGGGTCTTACATCATCTCCTACATCCCTGATTTAGGAACGTGGTAGTTATAAGCGCTGGATGGGACAAAGTTACTTAGACATTTTAATGGGAGTAGGTGAAGCCCTACTATAAATAATCCTTCCTTGTGTTTGTAAATAAGGCAGTATTGTTAGTTAGCTTAGGATTTCCCTTTATGCATTTTATTTTCTTATGTTTCCCTTTCTCGTTGCTTGTTCCTTTCTTTTTGTTCTATTTTGCACCTTGTGTGCCGGAACCACTTATTACTTCCAAAATATTATGTATGCGTAGAGGACCACACATCTGATTTAGTGTGGGGTGGAGTAATGTAGAGTAGTGCGAAGTGTGATACAAGCTAGTAGTGAAAGTTGTAAGGCCCGAATGAAAGGATTAAAGGTGCGAAAAATAGAAGAACATGCATGGAAATGGTGGATAAGAATTTTGGTGTCAGATAAGGCTTTACAAAAACCATGTACAGAGAAGGAAAAGTGCAAGAACAACATGAGGTAGGAAAGGGAAAAATCAGGTCAAGGACAGAAGAAGTGCCTTCAGCACTGTAGCCATGTGCGTAAGAGTCTTCAGTCAGTTAGGATTTTTTCATGCCAGAAGGTTGTAAAATATTTTTACATAGGTTTGGGTGCATGGGTAAGGGTGCTTAAGGTCAGCTTTAGTGGAAAAATCCACATTTAATGCTAAGTACGTTGGTAGGTGGTGTAGCATTTATTGCTAGAAAGGAGGAAAAATCTATAAGTATGAAGTCAAGCACATTATTATTTACCTTGCGATTACAAAATTGAAGAGCTCTTGTGAACTAGGGCATCCATGAAGAGATATTTGTGTGAAGAAGGAATCATAGAGATCTAAGTGCGTGACTAGGTTGATCTACAAACTAGAGTGGAAGGAGTACACGGGCGTAGGGAGGAAGTTTTAGTGGAATATACTATCATGTGGAATAATTTTACCAGTAACGGTTATGTAGATAGGGCATGAAGATAAAAGGATTATTTCATGGAGTTGAGCCACAAGATTTGGTAGAGTTAGGAAGCGAGTAAGGAAGAAAAGTTTAGGGTTTGGTCGACAAGTAAAAATGACACCAAATAAGGCGACTGTTTCACCAAAGAAGAAGGGAAAGGGAAATAAAACTGCCACAACAAGTTTTAATGAGGAGTGATATGCAAAGATGCAATACCTAGATGGAGTATTACTAGGGAAAGAATGGGTGTCACATGTTAGGAAGATGGTCGTGAGTGACTAAAACCATCACACAAGTACATGCAGAAAAGGAAATAGTGTTGAACTGGTTCATCCAATTGATACGAGGACACCAGAAGGTATGTCGATCTACAATGATGAGGTGAAGGTAAAGTTGGGTAAGGTTGGGTTGCTGCAACTATATGAGTTTCCCTATTTTGGCAAGCCTGAGTGGTTATACCAATGGTTGATGTCACACATGCATGAAGACCACTTCTATTTTGTAGGCCGTAAAATGCACATAACTCCTCAACTCATATCAAATTTTACTAGCTTGATTTGTGAAGGAGACTCCATAGATGATGACTTGGATGATAAGGAGGCCATCAAGGAAACTGTGGAGGCCTATGACTATAAGAAGGGTTTGCGCTACTTTTATATCATAGATATCCCCGACCTTGTAATGAGGATGGTCACACACTTGGTTATAAAGCTGAATGGTCAAGAAAGATGGACCTAAGTGAACAAGGCATGGTTGACCATATATATTGGAAGATCTCGAAGGAACCATCTATAACTTATCTTCCTTCATTGTAGATGAAATAATTACCGGCAGTGCAGGAGGGAGAAAATATAATGTTCAGAAATGTTTTCCTCACCATCGTCTTCTCACAAATTGGAGTGCCCAATGAGTGAAGAAGTTTGTATGGGAATACCCAGAAGAGGATCCCTCACCCACGAAGATATTTGAGAACTAAACCTATGGTACCATAATGACCACTCACAAGGTGTGCCTAGAAAAACAGTACAAGTGAATGCATGATGCATTTGGGGTAGAGTGGAGGATACCTAAGCAAATTCCTACACTTATAAGAGAAGAGGCTGATTTTTTTGTATATCAGCACTTCTGCATTAGAATATTCACTTTGACAAATAGGACTGATATTCCATGGTGTAAATTACCATTTTCTTTTACCGGGAAATACATCTAAGCGAGGGTAAACTATTTTAAGGAGGCCAAAAGAATAAGGTTTGACCTTAGTGAGGTAGAAAAAGACCACCAAAAATTGTGTCTAAAGATCATATATCCGAAGAAGCATGCATATATTGAGAATTATGTCTCCCATGAAGTGCAGATGATGAAGAAATTGACACTACCAATTGATGATGAGGATGAAGAAGAATGAAGAAGTCGAGAACCATACCGTGTATGATATACATGATTCAAAAGAATAAGGAAGCAAAGAGAATAATGGCAAGGAAGAAGTAGATGCTTAATACAAAGGGTGAGTGAAGAAGTGAACACAAGAGATTAGAGGACCCCAAGCCTCACTAAGGAACAAATAGAAGAGGCCATGGAGAGAGAAGTGGTAGGCATTATCAAAAATTTAGTAGAGCAGGAGGTAGAGCACAACATGGATGAAATCCTCAAGGAGATAGAAGAGGAGAGCATTGGAAAAGAGTATGGTAGCATGGGCGGAGACCCCAACCTAGCAGTAAGATTTCCAAAGGCTGCGCGAACATGTGGGAAGAGTGTAGTGGAAACACAAGGGCAAGGAATGGGTTACATCAATGATCCAAGCAAGGTGTTATGCATGTGCTTCTAGAGCACCATGCCAATAGAAAAACTCCTGGCCATGCCCTCATTTGACGTAGAAGGCGCATACCCACAAACTAGGAAAATGTTATCTTGGGTGTTTGAATCCCATGTCGATGAACCTAAGTTCAAAGTAAGCTAAGGGGTGTTAATGAAGATTCCAGAGATAAAAGGGATAAACCCCTTCTAAAATTCTCTATAGTTGTTAGATGAGAAAGTTTATAATGCACTCAATAAGGTTTTAGCTGAGGTTGAGGCTAGACTTTTTGAAGAAATGATAGGGTGAGATTCCTAGAGGTATAATTGGAGAAGGAGGAAGATATTCTCAAGAAAAGAAAGGATCTGAAACAAGAAGAACTAATCAACACATAGCTAAGGCATGAACTAAAAGAGGAGAAGGAAAGGGTGTGTGAAGTATATAAGAAAATTGAGATGATAGCGGATGGTATTGTTTTAAAGCATCCCGACCTAGCTCTACCTAAGAAAAATATGAATCAACCTTGCAATTCTTGGAGGATATAACTCACATCCTCACAATGGAGAGGTAGCCACTCGCCTTAGAATCCATAGAAGAGGTGTTAGCACACCAAGAAATGGAGGAGAAGCTGAAGGTGGTAGAGATCATTTCTCGTATACCAAACTCCTTGCCGATGTAAAGGCCACCACGCAAGTTGCTAAGGTTGCTTATGATAATTGTGCTGATAGGGATAGGGTAGAAAGAATTTTAGTTACTACACATGAAGCGAAGATCAAGGAATTTCAAGAGAAGAATAAGGGAAATTGAGCATAGAGGGATAAGATCCTAGACTAAGTGGAAAAGAAATCATAAGCTATCTAGACCTTGGGGCTTGATCAAAAACTGGATGAAGGAATTATATCCCCAAATCACCCATAGAATGGATGCACTCAATGACCTTGGAAAAAATTAGAGGGTATTACTGATACGATGAGTGACAAGGGCAAAGAGATAAGTTTTAAAGAGGTGAGTTCCTAGTAGGTGACCTCTGTCACAAGAAGCACAAAGTGAGGTAGATAGCTCGAGGAAGATATTGGAAAGGATTTCCCACTCCTCCTTCAACAATAGACAAATTCTTCTACACCCCCATTATTTAATTCATTATTCCCTCATTCTTCATTCCTTCATTATTTATTCCAACTATTCAGATTCCTCCATTATTTATTCATTGAAGGAAGGTGTTCCCGTGACAGAGAACATACTTAGTGTAGGGTGATGTTGGGCCTCAAACTATTGGCTAAGTAGAAGAATGCACATGGCTGCATGGGACCCATATAAAGAATGGCGTGCAGGTGAAGGTGCATAGGACAAGGGTTTTAGGAGGGTTTAGTAAAACCCATGACGCATTGTAGGAAAAGCAAAGGGTTCGGGACTTAGCCATATTCGGCATCCCTAATAGCACATGAGAAAAGTGTGACCGAATGAGCATGCGGAGTGGATAAGATGCCATTCTGGAAACTTGGTGGTCAAGGAAGGAATATTCCATGTGATGGAAGGATCTAAATAGACATCATTGCAGAAAGTGGATAGCTTGGATGGGAAGAATCATTCTCCATTGAAGGACCACATGGACACATGGTAACCGATCTATTACTTCAACATGTCGGTGGATGCTAAAGCTATATATATAGAGATGCTCGAGTAGAAGGAAAGGGGTACTTTTGGAGAAGAGTGTGTGGTCATTGGCATCATATAGATATTAAAGAGGTGAAGCTCTACATAAATAGTAATGGGTTCTATGGATTCTCATTAGGAGGGCTATAGGAGAGATGGCATATCTAGAGGGATGGGTCTGTGATCATTTTTTTGTAATATGGGAAGCATGGTTAGGATTTGATGCATGAGTCTTATCTACATTGATACATTGGTCTGTTATGGCCTTAAGGAATGTAATGTGGTTACTGAACTAAGATCAATGAGGAATATATGGTTTTATTCTAAATATACATTGTTCATGGGTGTAAACCCTAGTGCATCTTCTTTATATTATGAATCAGATATGTTATCTATTTATCTATTTGATATTTCTCTTGTTTTTTGAATGGATGCATTAATATAATGCCTCATCTTAAGTTCTCAGAATGAATGCATGTTTATTTACCCTTTTTCTAAGTTTTTGTCATTGATCAATGTATTCTCACAAGACTCACATAAAGAAGGGGATCGGTGCCTATGTGTGCCTCAGGTGAGCACCCAGGACCCGTTAGGTGATAGGTCGACGTGCATGGGATTAGAATGTTATTTTAAGGGCATAAAAATAACTACAAAGTGGTCACATTCTCGCAGAGTATTGGTGAGATATTTGGTTTTGGTGACATTCTCGTGAGGGTATGTGTGAAATCCTCATTTGTCACTTCATATCTAGAATTTTTTTTAATTTCATGCTTCATTGATTTAAATACCCATATATTTAAACCTAGCATAATATTAATCTCTTTAACTTCATGCTTCACTGATTTAAATACCTAGTATTTAAATTCCAACATAATCTGAAATTGAATCCATCTGATAACAATCATAAAACCATGTGCAAGCTACATGAGAGTCTATAGATCCTACTTGATCCCCTCAAACACTCTTTATGAGCTAAAACATTATTTAGGAGCTAGTACATCAAGTGTATCATTTGGTTTTGTTTTGTCAAGTATTGACGATAAAATATAATTTTCTAAGTACATACCTGAAACTTAGATATTGAATCCCATCTAGGAATCCGACATCTTAGATCCTTGGTGACTCCAGGATAGTGTAATCAACAACTTACACTACTTTGTGCAAATTTCCATAGACATGTATACCATGCTCGGTTCTGTGACAACACACTCGTCATTGGGAACTTTTCCATCACTTGATTCTATTATATAGATTACCTTCTAGTCTTAAGTTATTATGTTCATATTTGACAACCTAACTATCCATTTATGTCCATTACTATTAATTAGGTTAATTAATAAAATCTACATGTTTAGAGTCTCTTAAACATGTTCAATATATTTGGTGATTGTAGTTCTAAATCTGTATTGATTTAATTCCCATTTCAACATTAAATCGGTACTTAACCATACCGCTATTCAAAATTGTACCTAACACATACTTGAATCCATAGCTTTACGATAGTTACAATTAGAGGAGCTTGAAAAGATATCACGTCATAGTAGCTGCTCCATAGTATCCAAGTAATGACATATGCCATTAATTGGGTACTAAGTAGTAAGGGTACTACGCAGCAACAAATATGATGAGATAGCCCACCAAGTTTCGCTAATTGTAACATTGTATCTTGACAAGTTTAATTATTTTAATTAATTCTTAAATTTCCAATCCTTGATATCCAACACTACTCTCATTGATAGGTTTTGTACCTAAGAATCTAATGAGAGTTCGCAATTGTCATTTACTTAATTAGAGATAGTACATTATGACCTAATTAATTACAAGTTATAGAATTGAAACATCATAATGTATTAATCTCATAATTCATCATGTAAATAAAAATAAGTATACCTTTCTTCTTATTAAGTTATATTCTAAATAAAGTAAGCAATATATACATTCAAATCTCATCTCATGTTCATCTAATAACATTTGAATATATATGAATATCATTCGATTTTATGTGCATATATAAGTTCCATAAAAGGCTATTGTCACTATTTTAGTTGTTTGCATGAGCAGTCTTAATTGTCACCTTAATCTAGAATATTACAAGTTAATATCATGTCAAGTATAAAATAATCATACACTTGTAAAAATATACTATAATATTGTATCTTAAATACAAGTCATACATGAACTAAGAGTAATAAACATCCTTTTCACATCCAAGCAATTTATGTCACAATGAATATAAAATCCCCTCATTTTCATTTCTTAGAATCAAATACAACAAAGTTTTATAAAGAAAGTAATCCTTACAAATTCCCTTTTGGAATTGATACAATAACTAGGCTACTTGGCATATCATTTATCAAACAATACATGAGTACTTCATTTAATGATAAATATAATCAAGTGATACAATTCAGCTTTCTTCACCAATTAGAACAAATTTAATCTTTAAACTTTATCCATCTTTCACCTTTCATGAAGTCAATATGAAAATTTGTTAGCAACTTTCAGTTCATTCAAACTAAGTATGACAAGATCTAATCCTCACCTAGTAATTTATGTCATATAGAATTTTTATAAATTAAAGGCTACAATAATCCCTATCAAATAATTTCTTGCATGTATTCAAATATTAACTGCACATCTCATGATAATAAATTACATACCCATTATTGTTAACTTCCTAAAATCTACTTACATACAAAAAAATTCCAAGTGGCTAGATATACATCCTTAACCCTGCATTTAATCATAATTAAATCCCAATCATAATAATAATAAGTCACTTGATACCTTCAATATACTTCTCACATATAAGAATCCAATAATATTTATCTTTTAATTAAATACAAGCACCAACAATATTAAGTTTCTAGAATAAATACAAGTATTAATCTAATATTATTCATCGATAATACACAAGTATTAAACCTTTATAGGTACTCGATGATATGTAATTATCAATTTGATATTTATCTCATAATTTTAATAATATGTTTATGTTAACATAGATTCCACAAATCAGCAAGTGCATATATTATTTAGATATCCCTTTTGATTGCTTATTACCATGTCTTTATATGTTTCATTTAGTATAACAGTCCAACTCATAGGAATGAGTTACGGTCAATAATACTATCATATTTTTCCAATCTATCAAAGATACATTTGACTAGCTAAGATATGTAAGCATGGTCCAAGCCACTATAAATACAATTATAAATATTATCTAAACTCCTAATGAGATGCAAATATTAATTTTAGCTAACATAATAATCATTTTAAATACTACCAAATATTCCACTCGTTAATCAAGTATTTAAATAACATATTTACCCATATGGGTTACCCGTGTGTGTGTGTGTGTGTGTGTGTGTGTGTGTGTGTGTGTGTGTGTATACCAATAGCTCTAAGCTATAAGGTGCAAAGTTAACCAACAAGGTGGATTATACTTACCTTAACATTCACGGAATGTGAAAATCAGATCTAACTTATGATTCGAGAACATGATCAAAATAATATAAACACTCAAGGAAACTTAAGCATAACTTCCCTACGTGCTATAAGATCATCATAAAATACAATGACCAAGGATTAAATTCACACTTTGTTAAGCATCAAATCTTAAAAACAAAACCTTTGGATTAAAATAAAGTGGCTTAGAATAAATTTGTATTTGGTTCGAGCCCCAAACCCAAGAGGGGAAATCTACTAATTAGACCCGATAATGCCAAGTAGATAGAGAGGGATGACTGATATGGGTTGAATGGATTCACAGGTAGGGTTTTGATACACAAATTCACTAGAAGATGAACCTAAGTATTCAAAAATATGTTTCGAAGTATAAACATGATACCCAATGGTTCTGGGTATTTCAATAATAAACCTAGACATGTATATATCAAAAGGCGCATAATAAAAATAAACCCATATCTTTAGGATAATCCTTTAACAAGAATGAGTCTCAAATATTTCACAAGATGCTCATAAACAAGTAATGATGAACTCTAAAACTTATTCAGAGATATGTTACATGACCACAATCCAGTAGGAAGTAAAAATTATAGATCCCAGAATAACTAGATTCTATTTATGCAAATATGATTATAAGTCATTTGAAACCCACCTCTTTCTAGGTATATCTTTCTTAAAAATAACACATCAAAATTCTATAAAACCCACATCCACGGACTTCAAACAAAATTGCAGAGATTGATTTACCCAAATACTAAAGGGGATAAACCATTAAGAGAGATGGTTAAGGCTTATCGTGCCTAATTTTGAAGGCTTTATTACACCCTATAGTTTCCAAGCTTTCCTCCTTACAAGTGGAGCTTGAAAGGTTGATTCCCAAAAATAGAACCTCTCGCATTCTTCATATCATTTATAGAGGCGGGGAAACATGCAATCAACTATTATCAAAAAATCCTAGAATAATAGTCACAACTTCCAATTTATTTCTTCATGCAGTAAAAATGCAATCTAATAAAAATGGAAACAATTTCAGCATGCAGAGCCCCATGCTAATAATACAAACAACAAAAAATGAAACAACCCTACCATATTTCCCCATAAAACTACTTGCACATTCTACAAGGTGGTGGATGAGGTTCGAGTTATGTAAATGTATTGAATACATTTCTTGTAAGATGTGCAACATATTGGATTTAGCATTAACTACCCTCTTTGAATGGTGGTGGTGGCGATGGTTAAAAAATCATCTATTTACCCACTATAAAAATAATAATCAAACAATGTGGTTCAAAATTTAACTCAAACCAAATAATAACCTTTTATTTGCTTCCTTTTTCATAGGTTGAATCAAATCAAAGTGAGGATAAACCAAAATATAGAATAAGATAAAAAGTTGTGATCACCTAATTTTCAAACATGTAATACTTAAACAATTACCATTCAAACACCAAGGAATACCAATCAGTCCATGAGATTATAATTTATATTACATAACCATATTTATGTTAGCCAACCTCATATGGTCCATAACCCCTTTTAAGTTATCAATGATCTATGCATAGTGAAGTTAGTTTGACCATTATAAAACTATTTAATATCTACATGAATAATTCCATGCACCCTAGTAGGGTCACCAACATTATCATAATCAACAACATGGTAACCATGCATAGTCAAAGCTATATAATATTAAAACATTTAGAATAACTTTGGATATGATATTAGTCCATTTCCTAGAAGAGAGTGTATAAAAACTATTCAACAATGTGAAGCAATCAACTTTTCTTAGTATATCAATAGGTCCCAAAGTAAATTAGACCTGACCCTTATTTTACTAAGGTCAAGATTTTCTACACCAATAAAATTTTAATAATGATAGAGCTTACCTCATCATCATCAACACTTTTCAATTGATCATTTTATTATTGGTAGATGGGACCATATCCTTGAGTGGTACTAAGTGGATAAAGTACAACTCTGGTTTGGCCTCATCTAGGGATTCTTGGAGATGAGATGTGGTATGGGTGTGGGTCCAAAGATAATTTTGATATTGGTCCTCGTTTATGTTACAAAGTGAGAATTAGACAGATTTACACTGGGTGGTCCCATAAACTTGGGTGCAACAAACATAGATAGTTAACCCAAGAAAGACCTGAGACTACCTTGATTGGTATGCAACAGTGTTGCCATGGTGGCTTACTATTCCACATGTAGCCATACATGTTGGGATTGCAGCAGCTATGGAAGGTCTATAGGGCTAGGATCTAAGGGCTCAAGAAGCATCCCGGGAAGTTTAGGGTCAGATGCCAGAACAACCTCAGGGATAGGTTCCATAGGTACAAACCCCACATATTCCATTATAGGTTTTGTTACAGGTGCCACTATAATATATTACACTACATGTACCTTTATCACCTCCATGTACATTGTGTTCACAACACATTCCACCACACAGTCCACCAAGATGGCATCCCACATATTTTTGGGATGGAGGAGGTGGAGGGGATCATGTAGATTTAAGAGATGATGGGGATGGAGATGGTGATGATGACATATGGGATAGATGGGGGTCCCCACCACATATTCAAGTGGAGGGAGGATGGGGATCACCATAGGATATGCAAGATATATGTGATATAGCTTCCTTGAGGAAGAAATTACAATATATAGTAGCCCATCGTTATAGGTTACGGTTGAGAGAGGATTCAAAGTGGACCATAGATTGGACCTAGGATCACGAAGATATATCTAGAGTGACAAGAGAGTGTGATGCTCTACAATGGGCATCCACAATAGTTAGGATGTAGGATATACTACTAGATATGATGAAAACTAGTAATGAGAAATAATATTATAGGGATATTAACCACGAGGCCATCCCAGAGGGACATAGGGATAATATTTTCAGTTAGCCATTAGCAGAGTCCATGTTTAGATTCCAGAGACCTCATGATCGGTGAGGTCGGTGCAGTAACCTTCATTACACCATGCCTCAAGACAACATGGTTCAACGCATCGAGTGTAATGCCTTCCTCGGTTCCATCACAACAAATGCTCCCACCTAGATGCAAACATGATAGTCTAGGCATGTGAGAGATTCAAAGATGATTCATTTTATTAATATACTTGATGTATATTTTTTATGTACACCTTGATATGAAGGCACATTTTTGTACGGATGTACTTTATGTATTGTTTTTAATCATGCCTCATGATGAAGGCCCATTTTGTTATACTTTGGTGTATTGTATGTATTATTTTGTATTATGCCTCGTGATGAAGGAACATTTTTTTATAGATGCCCGTGATGCCTCATTGTATCAGATGTATATCAAGACACATTATTTTGTACACAAACATTTATATTTATATTGATGATGATGATGGATTATCACATTTTATTTGTGAGATAGCATATTTAATCCACATTTTTATTATGGTCTATGTTTGAGGGGGGATAGAAGGTGATCCCTCTTGCCCCTCTTGGTGATATTATATGATGTTAGCTTAACATACATGTTTAATTTTCATGTTCATGATGATGTAGCTTAGCCTTTATTGATATATGATGTATATATGATATGATGATGAGATGACAAAAAACTACATAAGAAAACAACAAGCACAAATTAATCAAATCTAATCAAGACAACACAACTATATACAAGTATGCAAGATAAAATGAATTCAATGTAATACACCACAGATTAAAGTAACACTCAATATAAGTAATAAAATGAATCCAATTTAAATCACACAAGATGAAAAAGGTAATGCAATCAAAACTATGAATAAACCAACAAATAAAGTAAGAAAACTACTACTTTGTTTTTGTGGGACATTTTGAAATGTTTTTCATTATTTTTGGTATTATTTCGAGACAATGTTTTATTATTTTTGAGTTTTATAACTAACATATCTAGATGTTTTGGGATTTTCAAAAAGTTATACGAATGTTTTTGATGTTTTTCAAAAGTTTTCCAAAGCTATGCATAAGGAAATGAAGAAATGTGGTTTCCCCTAATGTTAGATGGGATGTACATTGGTAGAATACCACATGTTATATGTAAGAAGTGATGATGCAAAGTTTCCCCTAGCGTGAGATGGTAATATAAAAGGAAAACTATTCACATTTAAAATTAGGGTCAGCTAGATCAAGGCCAAGAGGGATAGGCTCAAAAGTAACTCAGATGTAGACAAAGACTAGCTTAGGACAAAGCTATCATAATCCTAGACCTGAAATTCTTGTGAACAATGGACCCTCCAATGGCGTCAGAAACTAGTTTTCACTAAAGGACTTATCCAAAGTGCCACCATTGTGTGGTTTTCATTGTTGGACGTATTTATTTATCTTTTTATTTTTCTATTTTTATACCTTTTTGTTATTTTTCTAATATTTTAGGGACCCCACACTTAAGCGTAGAAACATTTAAGATGCATTGCATTCATGGGTTCCTGAAGTTCTTGACCATCTAAGTAAGAAATATTGTAGGCACCTGAACCAAACTTAGTGACCAAAACATATGGCCCTAACTAGTTAGGCTCAAATTTTCCTTTCTTTTCCTAGTCCTTGGTGGTGTTGAACTAATTTTATTTTAGCACCAAGTCTCCTACCTCAAATTGATGAGGTATCACTCTTTTGTTGTAAATTCACCACACTCAATCCTGATACACTTTAAGGTGATCTAGAGCATGAATTCATTTCTCATCTAATAGCTCCAACTCTGATAGTCGAGCTACTTTGTCGTCCTCTTCATTCAGGTAATCTCTTAACTCTATATGCAAAGAGGGGAGATCGATATCTAGGGGTAGTACGGATTCTATTATGAACACTAGGGAGTATGGAGTGACACTTATAGGAGTGTGGATAGATGTTTTGTATGCCTAGAGGGTAGGGTGAATCTATAAATTCTAGTTATGGCTGTGGTATTCACCATCTTCTCCATAATATAGATAAGGGTTTTATTAGAAGCTTTGGATTTCCCATTACCTTGAGGGTAATAGGGGGTTGAAAACTTGAGAGTGATTTGAAAATGTTGACACAAATATTTAGTTTTGTTTTTAAAGGACTTACCATTGTTAGCTACAATGGCAGAGGGGATACCGTATCGGAAAATTATGTGGTTCATTATAAACTTAGATATCGTGCACCTTTAACATAGGTAAGAGGAACAACCTCTACCCACTTTGTGAAGTATTCGGTGGTAGTGATAATGAACAGGTGGCCATCGAAGATGTAGGGTGAAGCTTACCTATAAGATCAAGCCCCCACTTTGAGAAAGGCCAAGGTGTTGTGATAAGATGTAATTATTACGGAAATGCACATATTAAATTTCCACACTTTTGACATTATAAACATTTTTTACATATTTGCAACAATCATTCTCCATGGTAGGAAAATAGTATCCTACTCGAATATTGTATTTACTAATATGATTCTATTGGTTTGGGCCCTGCAGAGGCCTTCATGCACCTCTTTGACCACTAGGATGGAGTCATCCAAATTTAAACAACGCAAAAATTACCATCATATCCTCTACGCTAGAGAGTACCACCAAGTAGGGTATAACAGGATATACACTGGCTAAGGTTTCTTTTATTACCATGGGAAATGTTTACGGGAAAGGTTCCATCGTAAAGGTAGTTAAATATGTCACTATACCATGGGGAAAAGGGACCGACAACTTTTCATACCAAACAAGAATCGGGCATGTCATTCAATGGTGTTCGTAGATGTTTGACAAAGAATGACATATCATTATTCCTAGGTGGGATGCTCAACATAGACCCCACTATGGCCATAACATTTGCTATTCTATTCTGTTTCTCTTGGGATTTTTTGAAATGTAATCTTCTCAAAGAACTCCTTCAAATAATCAACCATTATCTTGTATGGAAGAAGTTTCTCATATTTAAATTTATACTCATATGTTACATGTTTTATAATCAACATAGAATCACCGATCACATTTACTTGTCTAATGTCCCATTTAATATCCAGTTTCATCCCTATAATAAGGGATTCATATTCTACTATATTTTTTGTACATGGGAACCCGAGTTGGAATGCCTGAGGGATCAAGTCTCTAAAGGAGTGATCAACACAACTCTAAAACCTAAACCATGAAAGGTAAAGGAGCCATAAAATTATAGTTTCCATATAATATATTCCTCAAGGTATAATGTAGATGTATCTAAAAGTTCAAGACTCAAAAGGTTTAGTACAGTAGGGTACCTTGCTTCTAGTTGATCTGTTAAAACCTATCCTTTCACTAATTTCTGATGTACATACTTGATGTCAAAACTCATTGAGTAAGATGATCCAATTGGCCATATTTCCTGTGAGTGTGGGCTTTGACAATAAGTATTTTAATGGATCAAATTTTGAGATAAGCTTGACCTTATTATTTAACAAATAATGACATAGTTTTTGAAAGGCAAAAATATGGCCAAACAAGCCTTTTCTATTTGTGGGTAGTTGAGCTCGTAAGCTATCAACATTCGGCTTAAGTAATACACAACTTTTTCTTTCTGCTCCTTATCATATTAGGCCAATAGTTCCCTAATTGTAAAGTGTGTGGTAGAAATGTAGAGTAATAATGGTTCACCTGCCTGTGAGTGGCATTAGGATAGGGGTTTTTTCCAAATATGATTTGAGAAATGTAAATACTTGTTGTTGGTCTAGTCCCAATGAAAACTGACATCTTTCTTGAGAAGATGCATGAATGTGTGACACTTATCTGTAAGCTAAGAGATGAATCTTCTAATTGCTTGGATATTTCCTTGCAAAATTTGTAATTGTTTGATATTTTTGGACGAGGCATTTATGTTATATCAAGTAACCTTTATAGGATCTACTTCTATTCCTCTCCATGAAACAATGAATCCTAATAATTTTCTAGATAGCATGCCGAAGACACATTTCTTCAAGTTGAGTCAAACCTTGTAGTCCCTTAGACACTAAAATATGCATCGCAAGATCTCTGGGTGATCTTCTCGAGTCCTAGATTTTTCCAATATGTTGTCCACATAATCTTCCATGATGTCAATGATCATATCATAAAAGATAATAATCATTTCACGTTGATAGGTAACGCCTTTATATTTTTAGGTGAAGGGCATGAATTGATAACAAAATTTCCTCTATGGGTTGGTAAAAGCTAAACTATGTTGGTATTCCTTAGAAATTTTTATCTAGTTATATCCAAAAAAACCATCCATGAGTGATAGCATCTCGTAACAGTTGTTGAATCAACAATCATGTTGATGTTGGGAAGAGGGAATTCATCATTAGGACAATATTTATTGATTATCCGAGAAATCAAGTACAAACTCTAATACTTGTGAGAGTTTCTTCTCTCAGACTGGGACTATAATGGAAATCCACCCTGAATAATCAATAGGCTTGATGAAGACTACTTTCAATAATCTTTCTAGTTCTTCTTTGACCAACAAGGTGATGTGAGGATGCATCTTTCGAGAGAATTTGTTTTATGGACTTAGTGTTTGGGTGTACAACAAGATTATACACCGCTAATAAAAGAGCAAGTCATGGCATGTCTACTTAGGTCCAAGCAAAGATATCTACAAATTCTCTTAAAAGCAACAAATTTTTTTCACTTCTTTAGCTGAGAGTGAAGCTCCCAATTTGACTATTGCAGGCAATTTCTCTCGTGCCAATATTGCCATCTATTGTGTGCTCTACTAATAGCTTGGACACATCCTACATGCACATAGGATTGGTGGGGGATTAAGATATTCTTCTATTAAAGGAGGCTAAAAGATATTTTAACCTTCAGGGTGGTCAACTATTTTGTCTCTTGATTGTTCTTTTTTTTTTTTTTCTGCAAGCGCCTCAAAGAGGTTTTAGCTATAGGACTTAAACTTGTTATTTTTGTAAGGATTTTTATTGGGAATTTTTCCTTGCTTATTTTTTTTCTTAAATAAAGGCACAACTCAACCTCCTCCCCGAAGTACATGCATGCATTGAGCTGAATGGAGAAGCCTTTCTTGTGGTCACTTATTGGGATGTCACAAATGCCCAAGCACTTGCCAATAACTTTATCATAATGAAAGATGTAGATTGGCACATGTTGTTGTTGGTCCCAATTCATGAGTGATGGGTAAATAAGGTTTAATTTCTAAGTGGTAAGGGATACAATGGGGGTTATAGTTAGGATAACCACATCAGAAAATAGGTTCGTGGAGGCAAGGTCTTCGTAAAGACTATATGCATAATTTGTTTCACTTTCGCATTCACATTCTTGTTTGATGAGAATTCCTACTACCTATGAGGATTAGTGAAAGATAAATGAGAAATCATGAAACCTTAGATATGGGAGGGTTTAGGGACCTCCTGATGTGGATAGTGATGATGTGGTATGGGTACAAAAAGGGATGATTGTCCTCATGATAAATATTCAGCTTGTATAATAAAGAGAACTAAAAATGAAGATAATTAGCAAGATATTTAGTGGAATTCCCACCAAAGTTGGTTTCAGGAAGCAAAATCTTCCTAGAAAGGATGTGAACCCACATATTAATAAAATAGTGTAATCAATGTTGGATGACAATACACTGATAACAAAAATTCAAAGTAGTGATATGATAAATGGAAATACTAAATGATATGATAATCAAGATAGTAATCAAAATGATAATTGATAATAGGAATACACAAACAAACCCACGTGGTTTAACAGTGATCCAAGAGAAGACCATATGGTTGATAGTGACCTAAGAAAACCAATCCAAGGAGGAAGAATGCCAAGAGCTCCACAAGAGATCATCAATATGGAGGGATGGAGAGATTGTAAGAGAATTGGATAGCTAGGGAGATCATGAGAGCACCTAGGTGATGCTATGGTGATGTGAGTAGAATGACAAGGGCATGAAGATGATATTATGGTGATACAAATGGAATCACAAGAGAATTATGATGGTATGATGATGATATGAGTATAGTTATAATTCCAAATTTTTCTACCTCTTATAACTTATTTGAAAGAGGGGGGAAGGATCTTAATTATATCCTAAAGATGGGGTTAATTTAAGGGTTATCATGTAATTTGATTTGAAAAAGTAACCTTGATTAGGTGAGTGGGGGACATGATTTGAATGATTTTGGAATATTAAGTTCAATAGTGGATTTCATGTGGATTATTTTGTAATATTAAATTAAATAATAGATTTCATGTGGATTATCTTGAAATATTTAATTTGATGATAAATTTCATATGGATTATCTTGGAATGTTTAATTATCAAGTGGATTTATATGGAGCATATTAGCATATAATGAGGATTAGGGATTTAAAGGGGATCAATTAACCAATTAATATTAATTAATTGAATATGTATTTTTGGTGGGAAATGGGATTTATTCAAATTTAGGAGGGAAAAGGGATTTAAATGGGCAATCCTAATGAAGGAGAGTGAACGTAGGTTGAAGGGGAGGAACGACACCAAAAATTGGTGTCTACATTTGCCCCTTTTTGTTTGGTGGTTTGTGCTAGCAAGCCATGAGACAAAAATAATGAGAGCTGAAGAGTAGGATGTAAGTTTAATAGAGAATTGATGATGAGCTCCCCCTAAAATGAGGGATCGATAACATGAAGGGGAATCGATGACACATTTGAATAAGGTAGATGTTGAAGGGAATATGGGTGAAGATAAATGGGTAAAATGATAAGGAAAGGAAAGATGCCCTAAGAAAAAATATTTCAACAACATTAACAACTATGGTGGTGACTCAATATCACATCAGTAGGGGACAGAGGGTGGTATCAATGGAGATGATGAAAATGTTCTATGAACTAGTGAGTGGGTGAAATTTACTACAAAATGGAGGGAATACAATGGGAAACCTCTCAAATGGATGTGAGCTAGGAGGACCAATGGGTCATATAAAACATAAAACTATGTGCAACCAAATGTGAAAATAATTCTAAATCCTTCATACACGAGGAATCGAGTGAAATGTATGCATCTGTAAAGGATGAGGATGGAAGTAATGGTGCCCTAACAAAGGGCATGGGAGTGACCAAAAAGGAAAAATATATAAAAATTGATGAAATAAGATACCATAAGGGGGAAATGAATATGGCCATAAAGGTGGACTTTGAGAATAGAAAGGGATAGTTCCAATGTTAGATAGAATTCCCCAAGGGTGGAATAATTATGGTTTTAAATACATGTTTTTTAATAAAGGTTTTCCTTTGAAAATAAAGTATTAGATGAAGAAAAGAGAAATCATTCCTCTTTTCATGTGAATAGGGAAGAATTAAATCTACTTTTGCAAGGTAAAAAGTAAATAAGATGTCCATTAGGAATAATAGAAGGTGATAAGTGATGATTGTTATGGTATCTTCCAATAAAAAAATGCCTTGTGAAGAAGTGATGAGGGATATATAATGATGATTCCTCCTTCGGAGAGGATATGTCAACTCTATGGAGAGGAAGATGAGAAGAGGGTGAGATGGATGGGATCAGCTATGGCACAAAAATGGAGAAATATTTTAATAGGCATTGAATGTTAAGTGTGAAGATGTTCTAAAGGATATAACAAATGAGAGAGCTCAGTGGAAAAAAATAGAATGGAAAAGAGTAGTCGTTTATGAAAAAAGAAAAGTCGAGAGGTGAAGGAGACAAGGATATGGAATAGAGCGGACATGGTGGAGGAGGAGAAAAAAAGACAAATGAAAGATGTGGAAGGATGATGGGGATAAGGATGGGTGGTGATAGAGTAGAGGGTGAAATTGCTAAAAGGAGGAGAGAGATAGATGATGGAAAGAAAGAAGGAGATGAAAAGAGTGCAAAATGTAAAGAAGACGAAAGAGATTGTTGGGCCCTAGAATATTGGCCAAGTACAAGAAGGCATGTGGGCACATGGGGCCTACTTGAAGAAGGGTGTGCAGGTTGAAGGGGTGCAAGGAAGGGTTCTAGTAGGGTTTTACATAACACATGATGTGCACACAAGGAAATACGAGTTCTAGACTTAGCCATATTCGGCATCCAAGAAGCACATGAGAAAATCATGACCCTTCTAGCATGCGAGTGGATAAGGTTCCATCTTGGTGACTATGGCATCATAAAGGGAATATTCCATGCATGTAATGGAAGGTTACATAAGAACATCATTGCACAGAGTAGAGATCTTAAACCAAAGGAGGCATGCTCCATTGGAGGACCACTTGGACACTTGGTGACCGATCTGCCATCTCAGGAGGCATGGCGGTGAAGGCAAGAAAGATATATATTGAGGTGTGTGAATAATAGAAAAAGGACACCAAGAGTGCTAAGAGAAGAGATACATGGAGAATAGTGCACTGGAAAAGGGGTGAAGCTCTGTAAAAATACTATGGAGGATTCTATTGGTTGGGATTAGGTGAATTTAGGAGTGATGGTACACTTAGAGGGATGGTTCTGCATTCTTCTTTGTATTGTGATGAACATAGTGTCTCTCGATGCATGACTTGGCTTCGCATGGGTATATGAGGGTCTATTATGACTTCAAAGGATTTTAATGTGGTTATTAAACATGTTAATATGAATATAAGCCTGTTTTGAATCACATATGTGTTCATAAGTATCATCCTTGTGCATTTCCTTTATGTATGAACCATTTCTATATGTTGTTTGTTATTTCTCTTTTTGGATACAATGAGATGACAACTTGTCCTAGGTTCTTAGAATGATGCATGGTTATTTTCTATTTATCTACATTTGGATATCTGTCATAAGATAATACATTCTCACAAGACTCACATAAAGGAGAGGCTCGGTGCCTACGCGTGCCTCGAGTGAGCACCCAGTTCCCGGGTGATAGGCCAACGTGCATGGGATTAGACTATTGGTCTAAGGGTATAAAAATGACTACATCTTGGTTCTATTGCTAGGACCTATTTTTGAAGTTGTGAGAAATGGAATTAATATTTGTCCCTTTGATGTGTGATGAAAAAATGTATGACCTTGGAAAGTGTTGAAGTATAGTTCAAGAGCATAGAGGATGAGTTTGTTCAAATATTCAGCATTGGACCTGAGTTCGATGCGCGTATATGGGTAGAAGAGAACCTATACCATGAGTTGTATGAGACATTCTTCTATTGTTTTCTAGTAGAACTATATAAATGGATTTCAGCATATGCATCCAGATCAAGATGGTACTATAGACCACACATGTGGACCCAAGATGACTATCGAGGCACAGACATAGATTTGACTTGGATGCATGTTGTTGATCATTAGTGGAAGAGAGTGTTGACCAATTATACTATATAATATGCCATTTCTATGTATTCTTTCCTTTAATTTGTTGAGTTTGAGTTTCTAAGGGATCCTAAAGGATCATTTTTTCATGTTATTCATTTGGCTATGAAGATATTGGTCATTACCTTGAGTTTAGAGGCATTTTCCATGGCCGGATAAGCTTCTCTAAGTCTTTGGGAGAGGAAGCTAGGGTGGAGGAAGATGGCAAACATTCTAGATGAGAAGTAAAGGGAGGAGAGATGGATCAAGTATAATGAAGCTCATGAAAGGGATATGACTAGACAACGTGAGGTTATAAGTGTGATGGATCTATGGAGGTAGACATTGTAGGAAGGAGTTGAGGTTCACGTAGAGGACACAAAACCTAAGAAGTTTGTGTTACCCCATCTTGGTAAGAATGAGAGATAATCCCCTTTAGCTTCGATGAGAGTTTTTTGCATGGAGAAAGGAGATGCATTAGTGTGCATCTGAACCCACCTGGTGACAAACCCCTGATGCTTGGTTTTCCAAATCAAGGGAGAAGTATTGTTAACCCAGTTGGTATTAGTGGGAGTAACCAATATGTGCCCAAAGATATAATTTCTCATTTGGAACATCCATGGCTACACAATCCATTCCTATATTTGGAGGAATATTTGGACAAGGTGCAAGTATGTAAGGATTAGGTATCACATTTGGGAGTGGCATGAGACACACAATTGGAAGTGGGACAATATCACAAAGCATTAGCATGTAGCTTAGTGGGATGTTGGGAAAAATTGGCTTGACCACTTCAGGCCCTTTTTTGCGATCGAGAAGATGGATCTAGTGGGTTAGGAGGAAAATGACCTGGTAGATCCATTGGATGTGATGGAGGAGGAAATACCGGAGGATACCAAGGCTTTGGATCGGGAGGATAATGGTTTCATCCACCTCCACAAGTATTTTCAAGATGTCTTTGCACTTACCATACTATAGGGGTTTTGAATATGCTACAAAGCATGTGCAAAACTATGAATTACTATGGTTCATGAAAGAAATCACTACCCCAGAGTGGAAGGCAAGTCCGTTTGTAACAACATTACAAGGGCACGTGCATAGTTGGTATAGGAAGTATGAACCCCATCAGATAGTGGTAGAATACACCACGTTGAAGAATGCCTTCCTAGAAGAGTTACATATCCCTGAGTTTGAGTAGAAGAGCATTAACACTTTGAAGGAGATCTAATAGGGAATGGCATAGAGTGTGCAAGAATGTGATGTGCATTTCAAGACTCTCTTGTCAAAACTATCCTATGAAATTCATCCTTCTCAACATGCTCAATGTTTTTTCGGAGGATTGATAAAACTGTTTAGAAGGTATTTGTCACAGAAAGAATTTCATAGACCCACATGAGGCATGGAAGCTTCCTGTGTCTTTGAAGCTATTAGGAGCATTGATACTAGTGTTAGCCCCTTTTTGGAGGCTCAAATTGCTACAATGGCCAAATAGTTAGAGAAGTTGTCTGCAAACTCAGTGCATGAGGTTCATAGTGGGATTTGGTGTACAAACTGTGAAGTGGAAGGGAATGCAAAGGATAGTTTCCCTCAAAATTTGGTACATGCTATGGAGGTAGACTGTGAAAATTTTCGTGGAGATCATGATGCAAGTAGGTGCCCTCTACTACATCACGCAATCCGTAAGATTTTTTCTTGCTATTACAATATCTTTACCTCTACGACCCATGATACCAAGGATTGCAGACTAATTGATCATATCCATGATGCTATTAATCTTGGTGTGCGCTAGACTAGTCTTACAAGTAGTTCTAAGGATTATGATCATCCTTATGAAGGGCATGCAGATGGAGGAACACATGGAAGAGGTTTTCATAGAGGATTTCATGATTTCAGTAATTGTGGTGGAGTAAGAAGTGATTTCCCATGAGGAACCTATTAAAACTATGGATCTACAAAGCATTACAAACATTATTGTCCTAATCTATTACAATTCTCATGGTACGAAAAGAAAAATAAGTATGAAGAGTGTCTAGAGCTCTATGAGCATATGAACCAACAAAACTAGAAGGAAAAAGGCACTATGATGGTGAGAATCAAGAAGGCCAATTCAAAGTGGATGCCAAGAGTGGTGCGTGAGTTAGGGCTAGAACCTATACTGGTGATGATGCAAGTAGAGGTCGTGCACTCTAGGGAGATTCCAAGAAAAAGGAAACTAGTTTCAAGAGAGGTGATATAGCCTATAATTTACCAATAAAATCCCAAGCACGTTGGCACATCACTCAACCTAGACTAAGTGCTCACCCGAAGCATGCAAAGGTACCAAGCCCCTCGTTAGAATTGGTGTTGTAGGATGTTATCATGATGAAGACTTAAAGAATTCAGATCTATGACTAATATTTCATTCTACAAGTACATATTCAAATCTAGATCTAGAGAATAACAAACTTAAGAGATAACCATGATGAAATCAAGCATGCACGAACCAATTATACTCAAGATTTGACACTCTGATTCAGCCAACACATTCCATTACATTAAACATGATAAATACACAGAAGTTGATTACAATAGATAATACCATAGTCTATGCGCACATCAAATTTGGCAGCATAACCTCACAATAACTCAATTCTCACATGCCACCCTCTTCCACACAATTAACTACATATTTATAAGGGTGGTTACTTTCCCTTCACCACTTATCTAATTCCAAAATAGGTCGCATGTTATTATTAACCACGCCATTACAATATAGTCACACATGCAAGTGCGCTTAACAATAGACTTCTTCTAGTTAACTTACAGTAATAGATATATTCTAGGCATGTATCCATGCAAAGCACTTTGTAGCTGATCCTCCAAAAATAGACAATGTGTGTCATTCAAGTCTTTAATCAGTTTTTGTGCTCCACGTGCCATCTCCAAAAATAGATCCTCATCGTGAAAATGGCTAAGTCTCAAATCTATCTTTGTCCTCGGCATGTGATTTCTTTCTGATCCTTCCACACTTTTGAATGTGCTTTGCTCTTCTACACAAACCATCTATATGTTCTTTTCTAAGTTCCATACTTTAAATGATCAAAATTACCCCACACTAATTGCATTGCCACCTCGGTAATGGTTATCTCAAAAACGAATCAAAGAATATGAATAGAAGAATAGAAAGAATTTTGATGAATAAAAGAATGTCTTTACCCTACAGTATCTTCTGATTCAACCTGAAGAATAAATTTTGGATATTCTTCTTTTATTTTTGCCTCTAAATTCTATCAATCATTGAGCACAACCTCTGCATTTTTTGGGATATCCACTGCAATTGAACTCTAACTCATCTTTTGCAATCTCTCCTTTCTCATTCTGCAAGACCAACACAATGCTAGAAATGACAGTCATCCTTCCTTCTAATAATTCCATATTTTGTGTGATGAGTTTCCCAAGCTCATCCAACCTTTCCTTGTGTGGTTCTTGAGCTGTTATAAGGGCCTCATGCTTCTACTTGACAAGTGCTAATCATTCTATGTGGCCCAAGGTATCATATTTCATGGCCTTTAGGACTTCACTATCTTCCAAAATGGTCTTGGTTCTTATAATGACTTCTGGGGCTGTACAAATATTCAATGCTTGATCTACTTTCTTCAGCTCCTCCTGTAAGCTCTGAAGAAACCCCTCATATGATGCAATCTTTCTCATCACTGAAGCCTTTTCCCACTCTGTTTCCTGTACTAGATCCTTTGTTCTAGCATGTGTAGAGGTTCATCTTCAAGCACCAAGTCCACCAAGGTTTGTACATAATGCATTACCGAAGGAAAATTTTTGGGTACCTTAGCTCTATGTGTGGCTTTTCTTTCATGAAGTTATCCCCAATTTCCTTTTCCATGCTAATGAAAATAACATTCTTCTTTAGTGCCAAGTCTTTTTCTTACTTTAGGCATGCTATTTATACATCCTTAGTCTTGATATCCTCCTCGGTGCCCTAATTGTTGTGGCCTTATCCATATTTTTCCTTGCTACTTCTATTGAGACCTTCACCAAAACATTTCTCGAGTTTTTCATCTAACATAACAAGAGGCTTTCTTGTTATGTGTCTAGCCCGAGTGTATTATTCAACGTCCTTGATACACATGAATCTTCACATACATCAAAGTCTAGTTTTTCCATGTGTGTATGCATCGACCATGATAATTTCTTCCTTGTGCACATGGTTTCCATATCTTCATCCATCAACTCCTAGCCATACAACTCATTTTGTGTCATTGTGCTCTGAAAATGGGCACAGACAATTTTACCTATGTCCTCGATGTAGACCATGACCGGTGGAACATATTCTCCACTTTTTATCTTTGATCTTGGCCCCTTAGGAACTTGGGATTCAAGATTTGGATCTTGTTCTGCCATACCCTGAGTAGTCTCGGTCACTATCTCATCTTCCTCCTTTTCTCCCTCTTCTCCATCCTTCATTTCTTCATCCTTTGGTTCTTCCACATTCTCTAGATGTATAGGGAATTGGGCACACTTTCCTTAGACTCTTCTACCTCCTCATTCAGTTTTAACTTCCTTCTTCTTTTCTCAGTTGTCTCCTTTTGTGGAGAGATTCAAGGTGATCTACACACTAATTATGGAGTAGCACCTTGGGTCCTTGTTCTCCTGAATACTCTTTTGAAGTGGTGCTCTCCTTGTACCACATCTAGGTCCTCATCATCTCCTTCTTGTGGCTGGGGTGGAGTAGTTGCACACTTAGCTTCTTCCCTATTTGGAGGCTTAGTAGAGAAGAAGTCAAATGTCTGGGCCATTCGTGCAATTAAATCCTACCAATTTCCAGTCTCTCTATGGAGTTTGACATTGACATACTAAGCACACACGTAGCTTTGTAAAGTGGAGTAAAACATCTACACCCAGAGATAAGGTTGTAAAGCTTCCCACCCCTCTTTCCACTCACACTTCTGAATGTGGTGTTGAATAGGCTGATTACCATGATAAGTAAAGATTTGAGTAGGTGCATTGCTCCTGTAGAACCTAGTGGCAAGAGCAATCCTAATTTCATTCCATCCTACAATATTATCCTTATGGACCACCCACCAGTGCATTGTTGTCCCACGTAGTGTATATGCTAGCATATTTCTTCTTTCTAGTGGGTCTATCCACTATTCCTCCATGGCACGCAAGAACACCATAGGATCTCCTTCTCCAGTGTAATAAGGTACCAAGTTATTACCTATTCTCCTAACATAATGTGGTTTGTTGCCCTTAGGAAATATGCTCTTTACTTCGCACCCTACTAACTCATAAGTGTTATGAGCCCAATTATCACAAGCAAAACTTGTAGTATCGCTGATAGACTATACATCCTCCCAATGAATTATTCCTTTTTTAGATGGATCAAGTATCTCTGGATCCCGGATGGTGTGTACATAAATCCTATTAAGGTATTATTCACTCAAGGGCTCAACATAGGGCACATATTTTCCATATGTTAAAGGGATAATAAATCTTTCATCCTTTTTTAAAACATGATATAACCCTTGTTGAATTGAAGATCAACATTATTTTCATATCACCAAAGATGCCCCAATAGAGCTAGGAAGTTATTTGAATCTGCTAGTGCTAAAACCTCAAAGTCTCCATTGAATTTGGCTCCTTATATGGTAATGGATGCATCTTTTAAAACTCTGATGGGAGTGGCCTTAGTCCAATTATCCATGAAAATACATTATAGGATGGTTGAAATGGGGGTATCCCCATCTATACCCATGCATCTAAGGTAAGAACATTGACTTCCTCACTAGTATCAATTAGTATATTACTCAATAGTCTCCCATCCACAACAAAATTTAAATTTATTTCCATATCATAATCTAGGCTATGAGGGGGAAGATTTGCATGCAGGATATGTCATCTAGTCTCAATACTTATATGTGGAGTATTTCCTTTTAACCAATTCCCCAATAGTGGAATGATATTCTCATGGCACAACAATTTGCACACTTCTCTCAAGTCATCTATATAATTTTTCTCCATCTTCCATTATTTATCTTTTAAATATTGTATCTCACCTTGAAGATTCTGAGTACCTCCATGGTTTCCTGATAAAACTCCTTCTGATGGGTAAGATCTGGGTACCATGCATGTAGAACCTCCTCCTTAGTGATCATAGGATTCTACTAGAATGCTTCCCTAGTGCATGTTGCTTCAGGCGTGGGTCATGATTTTTACCTACAATGCCTCGGATTTTTGTTCCAACTTGGGCGACCACTGATTCTCCATAGCATGTTGTATCCTAACCATCCATGTGCCTTTGTTTTCCTTTTTATGTTTCTTGCTAAGATACTCATATAGGTCCAGGCATTCCTCATAGCTATGATTCTTTCCACAGAAATAACATGTAATATTCTAAGGACATTCACACCTGTAGTGGTCAGGAGATCTACATGTATAACATATTTTGTGAGGGAACTCACTTCTTCCACCACTACAACCTTGTCCTCTAAATCAACCACAGTATCCTCGGCCTCTGCCATGATTTCCTTCGAAATGACCTTCATTCCGATCATAGCGCACCTAATTTTGATCCCGATCTTGATGCTCGTTCTTACCTTTAGAGTTATCTAAAACTCTTATCTATCATACACCAATATCTATAGCATCATGGATCTGACCAATCAGTTGGTAGTCTTCCATGTCATGAGTCGTGGACCTACAGATTTTGCAGTAGCATGAAATGTTCTTCCTTATCACACATTGTAGTAATGGGTAGTGGCTAGCATCATGGTTTAGATGGTATATCTCATAGTCTAACAACAATGAGCACACTGATCTATAGGGACAAACTATCCTTTGTGTGACCTTCCACTTCACAATCTATGCACCAAATCCCTATGTGCATCTCATGTGCTAAATTTTCCAATAGTTTGTCTAACTAATTTTCTATAGCTGCAATATGTGCTTCTAAAAATAGGCTCACCCCAATGTCTATACTTCCAACTACCTTAGTGCATAAGGCAGCTTCAAGTTATTTAATCAGATTAGTGTATGTTTTATGTGATAGCGCCCTCCTAAAAGGTGTAATCAGGCCTCCAATGAACCATTGTGCATGTTGGCTTGCGTGAATATCATAAGAAAGCTTAGATAACAATGTTTTAAAATAGGCATCATACTCTCTGACACTCTCAGTAGTGCCTTGCTTAATATCTTTGAGTGCACTTATACTCTTCTTCTTGAACTTAGGGATGTGAAACTCTTTAAGGAACACATCTTTTAAAGTTGGATAGTCTACGCAAGTCTGATCAAGGTCAAACTTTTTGTACCAACTATGTATGTGCCCTTGTAATGTAGTATCAAATTGACTTGCCCTATTCTTAGAAGCCATGATTCCTTTTTCATGCCACATTATTTCACACATATGCACATGTTCAGTAGTATCTTCTATGCCCCTATCCTCGGAATATGAAGAGACATATCCATGTAAATATTCGGGGTTGGTGCAGACCTTACCCACCCTAATCTTATGTTTCCTTAACCGTAACCACTAGATCCACTAGAGCTAGAGCCACCTATACCTTTTGATCCCAAACCTATATCTAGGATCGGACCAAAATATGTACTTCCCTGTGTCCCAATAGTAGTACTTGAATCTGTACCTCAACGATCTGTAAAGTGTTACTACTCCCGAGAAAATAGTCCAAAATCTACGTGCCTGAATTTTGTGCGAGATGATACACCTAAAAAGGTACTCCCATATAACAATGAATCCATTTGTGCTGCCATTGTTGTGCCTCTTATAAGACTCACTCCTACTCTCCCATTGCTTGAATTAGCTTGCTAAATGTTTTTGTACTAGATGCTAGAAAACCAAGTGTAAGGGAAAGGTTTCCAAGTGGATTCAGATGTGTGCTGTAGCCCAAGACATTTATGTTGAAGTGCTTCTATGTGAGGCCGAGGAGGGTTCCCTTTCATGCTTTCCCAAATGGGGGAGTTCCTGATGCTTGGGTTCCACGTCTTCTGCGTGAACTTCAACTCCTTCCCAAACTATCTTTCTCCACAATGCCATTTTCTCTATAACCTCACACTAATTCTCTACCTCCCTCTCGCACACCTCATTATACTTAAGCCACCTTTCTTCTCTTTTCCTATCTACCGCTAGGTATGCCATCTTTCACCAAACATGCTCTTTCCCTGCGTATGGTGGGGTTTCGTTAGCCATCGGTTTTCTCTCCAAATTCAAAGTTACCATCAGGATCTTGATTTCTAGTGGAATGCCTTGTAGGTAAGTTCCCTTAGATATCATAAAAACTAGAATTCAACTACCTCTGGGCACGAATAAGTGGAAATTGAGTACTCCAAGATATAACTGTTCAAAACACCATGGAACCACATATCCACAATGTGATTCCAAATCAGATCAACATCATAAAGGGTCTAAAATTATTCCTGCATCCATACAATTGTGTGATACTTTCAATTCCATTTATATGCATAAGTAATTAGCCACTAGTACAATTTTTGGAAAGATAGTAAAGAAACTCTCATATAAAATATCATATAGATTTTATTCCACCCATATGCATTCATTAAACTTAGATCTAGTGTTGAAGCGTGGTGCGTATTCTTCTTCCAAATTGTGTATCCACTCCTTAACTCTTGCTAGAGTCAACCGATATATCTTCATCATGAACCATTGTGAAAAAAAACTAAAAATATGTCTCGGAAATGGAACCAATGATGTAGCCTAGAATTTACCAATAAAATCCCAGGTGCACTAATACATCACTCAGCCTAGACCGAGTGCTCACCCAAAGTGTGCAAAGATACTAGGCCCCTCTTTAGGGTTATTGTTACAAGATGCTAGCATGATGAAGACTTAAAGCATTCAGATCTATGACTAATATTTCATTCTATAGTACATATTCAGATCTAGATCTAGAGAATAATAGAATTAAGAGATAACCATGATGAAATAAAGCATACACAAACCAATTATAATCTAGATTTGACACTCTGATTCAGCCAAAACATTCCATTGCATTAAACATGATAAATACACAAAATTTAATTACAATAGATAATACCATATTCTATGCGCACATCAGATTTGGCAACATAACCTCACAATAACTCAGTTCTCACATGCCACCTTATGCCACATAGTTCACTACATATTTATAAGGGTGGGGACTTACCCTTCATCACTTATCTAATCCCAAAATAGGTTGCATGTTATTATTAGCCACATGCCATTATAATATAGCCACACATGCAAATACATTTAACAATAGACTTCTTCTAGTTAGCGATAGTAATACATCTACTCTCATCCTGTATCCATGCAAAGCACTTTGTAGCTAATCCTCCAAAACTAACAATGCATGTCACACAAGTGTTTAACTAGTTTTTGTGCTCCACATGCCATCTCCAAAAATAGATCCTCATTGTGAAAATGGCTAAGTCCCGAATTTGTTTCTGTCCTCAGTATATGATTCCTTTCCGATCCTTCCACACTTTTGAATGTGCTCTAATCTTCCATGCAAACCTTATGTATGTTCTTTGCTAAGTTCCCATCTGTGTAATCGATCAACAAGAGGAAGTGGTACATGAAAAGTATCTGGACCCTTCTCATCAAAAGGAGCGTGTATCAAGAGACTATGGGCATGATTTGAAGTTTGCAAGGGGAGATCCAATGTCTAAAAGAGTGATCAAAGTATTTAGAGGAAAGGAATAATCCCAAGGATCTCGAAGGATGACTTGGATGAGGTTAAGGAAGTATGTAAAATGTTAAGGCAAGAGAATATTATTCCCTTGTTAGGAGAATGGTTGAGGGAGAAGGTACCACATGCCGAGAGCAGAGTGCGAAAGGAAGGTTTTGCATGTAAACCTCCCTCCTCAAAGCCTTGACTATGATAAGAAGATTAATTTGAATACGGTTGTAGATGAATGTCTTCCGAGTAACATCCTTATTGACATAGGAGCATAGGTCAATGTTCTTACCTTAGATGCCTGACATCAAATGGGAAGGCTTGCATTACAACCATCTTTGAATGTTATGTATATGGAAAAAAAGACTAAGGAAATTCCCATTAGAGTCTTGAAGGATGCATTTATCACCATTCAAGGGGCCAAGTTCACTAGAGACTTCAAATTCCTTTCACTCGCCAAGGTAGAAAACTTTCCATCTTTGATTGGGTGCCCATGGTGTTACAAGAACAATGTGACCTATTGTTTAATAAAGGGTATATAAGCTTTGAGAACAAGGAAGAAAGGGTGATTATCCCTTTAACAGATGGGAAGTTAGTGCCCTATACTGAGCCCTTAGGAGAAGAATTCCTTGATAGAATCTATGTGCACTCCATCAAAGATCCTGAGATAATTCATCCCACAGAGGGAGTTATCCAATTTGAAGATGCTCAATCCTTAAGTGATACCACTAGCATGGCATGTGACAATTGGGTGCACGGGGCTTATGATTTGATTGGGTGATGGTTGATAGGATCTATAATAAGGGTAAAAAAGGTGTGTTCAATGAAACACCTACGAGGAAAGAAGTTGCCAAGTTACTTTGGAGGAGCATATCCTGAAATTTTCTTGTGAGAAATGGAAGCTCAATGGAAAAATGAGGATGAGAGGAGGGAATTCTCAAATATAACCTACTTAGCACTGCAACACATTGGTGGGCTATACATCAGAGAGCCTCCTAGAGTGGCGCAAGGTAAGAATCACATTCTTTGTAAGGTTTTCTAGGAGCAATGCGCCCACGGTCATACAAGACTACCATGGTAAAGAGACCACCTCATTTCATATCCAAGCATGTGAGAAGGCTTAGATGGGAAGCACAAAAGCGTTACCACCTTTGTTATGGGTGCATAAGTTGTATTCCACCTTACAAGGTTGTGTGCGCATGGTATATTCATTCGAGAGATGTGTTGTCAAACAGGTAATTGGCAAGAGTTAGTGGTTGATCTCATTCAAGATTTCGAGTATAGGAGTACCAAGCCATCAGTGGATAAGGCATTACAAGTGATCAAGTTCCTTACGATGGGAGATAGTACTATGGTAGAAGATAGGCTACTAGAATTATTGGGTGAGCCTTATTTGGAGATGTGCCTCAATGAAGAAGAATTAGAGGAAGTACAACTTGAGCATGTGTGTATGGAAAAAGAAAAAGGAAAAAGGTCTATGTAGTAGATGGAGAAGAAATGGAAACTTTGGATGTTAACCATTCTAAGGGTATGTGCAAAGTCATAGATAGCGCTGATGAGCAAGAATGTGCCTACCATGAGACCTTGAAAAAAAATAAGGTTAATAGTGGGACATAAACAAAACCTAAAGAAGCTATCATTGGGGACTATTGGTCAGAAAAAGAAGTTTCAAAGGTCATTGATATATTGTGCAAGTTTTAAGATTTTTTCCCTCATGGGTACCATGAAAAATCATTCACTATTCCTTAGGGGGATGAAGATCAAGTTGAAGGAAAGTGCGCACCTGATTTGAAATAGGACTTATCAAATGAATCCAAATTTGTGGGTATGGGTCAAAGAAGAAATAGACAAGAGGATAGAATTTGGTATCATTGAGGTAGTGCAAGAATCAAAATGGATAATCCCAATGGTCATCAATATCAAGAAGGATGGGATGATAAGAATTTGTGTTGACTATAGGGATCTGAATGTAGTATGTGTCATCGATCCTTTTCCAACCCCCTTTACTGAAGAAATTCCGGAGGTAGAATCCGGGAACAAAGTATTTTCTTTCATGGATGGGTTCTTAGGGTATCACCAAGTCAGGATTGTAAAGAAAGATCAGAGGAAGATAAATTTAGCCATTGAATGGGGAATTTTTACATACATGGTTATGCCTTTTGGGTTGAAGAATGTACCTACTATGTTCATGTGCATCATGGTACAAACATTTCAGGACTTCATCCATAAATTTATTCAATTTTACTTGGATGATTGAACTATGTATGGATTAGTGAAAGACCATTGTGACAATTTGAGGCTGATGTTTGAAATTTTTTGGCAATTAAGGATATCCCTCCACATTAATAAAGTTGTCTTTTCTACTCCATTTGGAACCGTGTTAGGACACATTATATGCAAAGAAGGCTTACTAGTAGATCCCACCAAAGTTACACTTATTGTGGGATTAGGGGAGCCTACTAGTCAAAGTGAAGTGCACGGATTCCTTGGGAATATAGGGTATTACAATAAATTCATCAAGGGGTATGCCAAGATCACCGTTCCCTTAGAGGAATTGTTAAAACAAAAGAGTTCCTTTCATTAGGGAGAGGTGCAACAAAAGACATTTGACACTTTGAAGGATAGGATTTTCACGGCGTCCATACTACGTTTTCCTTCTTAGGATAATCCTTTCTATGTGCATGGTGATGCCTTAGGAATAACTATGGGAGTAGTACTAGCACAACTTGTTGAGGGAATTGTTGATCATCCCTTGTGTTTTGTAAGTAGAAAGTTGACACTAGCAAAACATAATTACACAACTACTGAGTGCAAAGCATTGTCTATGATCTACGTGTTGCACAAGTTTAGGTAGTATCTGTTGGTAACACCATTTATATTCTACATGGACCACATGGAATTGAATTACTTAGTTACCAATCACATTATACAAGGGCGCATATGCCATTGGGTCCTATTATTTCAAGAATTTGAGTTCATAGTGGTCGTAAAACCAAGAAAGAGAAATTCATGAATTGACCACTTATCAAAGATTAACTTAGGGGAGGACGTGCAAAGTATTGAGGATACCATGCTAGAAGCATAACTATTTAGGTTGTGGCACGTGCCATCAGACTTGGAATATATTATAGTGTTCTTTAAAGCAGGTATGGCGCTAGAAGGAATGAAAAATCTCGAGAGAAAGTAATTAGCAATACACATTGCACCCTACATGCTTGATTAATGGAGACTGTATAAGTTAGGTCATGATGTAGTTCTATGCTAATGTTTATTGGAACATGAGAGAGTGGAAATTATGGAGGAAGTGCATGGTGGGGTTATAGGATGACACTATGCAGGAAATGCTACCGCACAGAAGATTTTACTATTAGGGATTTGGTGGGAAACCATCTATCGGGATTGTATTGAATTCTGCAAGGCTCGTGACCATTGTAAAAACTTTGGAAAACCTATAAAGAGGGATGAAATAGCCACGACCAATAGCTAGTGCTGAACCATTTGAGAAATGGGAAATAGACTTTGTAAGGCCAATTTTTCCATACATGAAGGACTAATTCGTGGTATATCATTACTTGAAGTGATTACTTAACATGTTGGGAAAAGGTATTTCCTACAAAGGATTACATCACAGTGACATCTACTATATTTTTATGGGAGAATATAATCAGCAGGTATGGTTGTGCTTTAAGTTTAACAAGTAATAGAGGTACACATTTTCTCAATGAAACAGTCAGGATTATGTTAGAAAAATTTATGGTGTCCCATCACAAGACTACCCCTTATCACCCTCAAGTGAATGGAACTACTAAGGAATTTAAAAAATACTAAGTCACATGTTGACTAATATTTGTGATGTTGGAAGAAAAGATTGGGATGAGAAGGTATCACCATTCTATGGGCATACAGGACAACCTACAAGAGGTTAAAAAAGTTCACACTTGCTTCAATTGGTGTTTGGTGCGGAGGTTGTTTTGATATTTGAATTCATGTTTCCATCACTGTGTATAGCACGAGTAGGATGGTTAGGTGATGAATAAGAACTTTGGAAGAAAGGATTGATAAGTTGATGTAGTTAGATGAAAGATGATCACTTGTTAGATGGAGTTAGAAGACAGAAAAAGAAAGACAAAAAGCATGGCATGATCTTCATATAAAGAACAAGAAGTTTGAGGTTGGGTAGATGGTGTTGTTATATGATTCCAAGTATCTGCACCATCTTGGGAAGTTGAAAGTCCATTAGTTGGGACCCTACATCATCTCATACATTCTTGATTCAGGCACTTTCCAATTATAAGCATTAGATGGGATGAGATTACCAGGTCATTTCAATGGGAGTAGGTTGAAGCCCTACTATAAATAAGTCTTCTTGGTGTTTGTAATAAGGCAGTGTTTCCAATTAGCTTAGAATTTCCCTTTATGCTTTTCTTTTCTTGTGTTTCCCTTTCTCGTTGCTTGTTCCTTTCTTTTTGTTTCATTTTGCACCTTGTGCACTAGTAACCACATTATTTTTCCAAGGTTGTGTATGCACAGAGAACCACACATCTATTTTAGTGTGGGGTGGAGTAATGCAAAACATAGGCCTACAATTCAAGTTAAGTGGCCAGTAGAAGGAAGTGTGTAAGGTTAAAAAAGTGCATAGGGAAATGGTGGATAAAAATTATGGTATTAAGAAGGCTATGACAAAGACCACATATAAAGGATAAAGAGTGCATGAACAATATGAGGTAGGTGAGGGATAAAATTGGGTAAAGGATAGAAGAAGTGCCTTTGGTCATTGTAGACACACGCATAAGAGTCTTCGGTCAGATTGGATTTTTGTGCGCCAAAAGGTTGTAAAGGATTTTTCGTGTAAGATTGGGCACATGGGTAAGGGCACTTAAAGTCATCTTGGTGGAAAAATCCACATTTAATGTTAAATTATGTTGGTAGGTGGCATAACATTTATTTCTAGAGGGAAGAAAAAACTATAAATACAAGGTCGGGTAAGTCATTTTCTATCTTGCTATTACGAAGTTGAAGTGCTCTTGCAAACTAGGGCATCTAGAGAGAAATTTGTGCAAAGGAAGAAGAATATGAGAAATTTAAGTGTGTGACTAGAGTAGATCTGTAAACTAGAAGGAAGGAGTACACGGGCATGAGGAAAGGTTATTTGTGGTGCGTCATCTTGTGGAAGGTTTTCCTAGTTAGGGTTTGGCAGCTAGGGCATAGAGATAGAAGGATTTATTCTAGGAGTTGAGCTTTGGAGTTGAGTTTGGAGTGTAGAAGAGTAGTAGAGCAGAGTAAGGAGTTCATATTTTATCCCAAAAGAAAGTATGACACCTAAGAAAGCAACCATTTCATTGAAGAAAACAAAGGGCAAGGGCAAGGGAAAGTAAACCGCTGAAGTCGTGAGCTCAAATGAAGAATGGTACATAGAAATGCAATACCTAGATGGATTATTGCTAGGAAAGGAGTGGGTGTCACATCTAAGACAAATGACTGTGAGCGATTATAACCATCACACAAGCACAACCGAGAAGAAGATGACACTTGATTTGGTCGACCACCAACTAACAAAAGGGACACAGATGGGATGACCATTTATAACGACAAGGTGAAGGTCAAATTGGAGAAGGTAGGATTATTACAATCGTATGAGTTTCTTTACTTGGTAAGCTTTGAGCACCTTTATCAATGGTTGATGTCATGCATGCATGAGGATAACTTTTATTTTGCAGGGTGTAAGATGTGCATAACACCACAGATGATATCTAAGTTCACAGGTCTTATTTGTGAAGGAGAAAGTATAGATGATGATCTAAGTGACAAGGAGGATATCAAGGAGACTGTAGCTACATATGACTATAAGAAGGGTTCACGATACTTTGACATCGCAGAGATTCTAGACCCTATTATGAGGATGGCTGTGTGCTTGGTGACCAAGCTCAATGATCAAGAATGATGGATGCAAGTGAACAAGGCATGGCTAAATGTATGCCGAGAGGATATCAAAGGGAACCATTTATAACTTATCTGCTTTCATCATGGATGAGATCATAAGCAATGCGTAGGAGGGAGAAAAGATACTATTCGGTAACATCCTCCTCACCATTGTCTTTTTAGAAATTGGAGTGCCAGATGGGCTGAAAAATTTTGTTTGGGAGTATCCAGAAGAGGATCCCTCACCCACAAAGAGATTTGAAAAATACACTTGTGAAACCATGACGACCACTCACAAAGCATGCCATGGAGAAGTGGTATAAACAAATGTGTGACACATTCATAGCATAGTGGAGGATCCTAGAGCAGTTTCCCATACTCATGGATGGAGAATTAGAATTTTTAGTATACCAACATTTCTACATTGGAAGATTTACTTTGACAAATGGGACTAAAGGTCCATGGTGCAAGCTTCCCTTCTCCTTCACCGTGTAATACTTATAGGATGGATTCAATAGGTTTAAGGAAGCAAAAAGAATAAGGTTCTACCTTAGTGAGGTGGACCAAGACCACCATGAGCTACGCAAAAATCTCATGTATCCTAAAAAGAATGCGTATGTCGAGAAGTATGACTCCCATGAGGTTCAAATGATGAAACTAATAACACCACAATTGATATCCAAGTTCAGAAGCCTTATATGTGAAGGAGAAAGTATAGATGATGATATGAGTGACAAGGAGGCTATCAAGGAGACTGTATCCACATATGAATACAAGAAGGGTTCATGATACTTTGACATCACAGAGATTATAGACCCAGTTATGAGGATGGCTACGTTTGGTGACTAAGCTCAACAATCAAGAATGATGGACGCAAGTGAACAAGACATGGCTAAATGTATGCCAGAGGATATCAAAGGTAACCATTTATAACTTGTCTACTTTCATCATGGATGAGATCATAAGTAGCGCATAGGAGGGATAAAAGATACTTTTGGTAACATCCTCCTCACCATTTTCTTTTCAAATATTTGAGTTCGGATGGGCCAAAAAAAGTTTTTTTGGGAGTATCCAGAATAGAATCCCTTGCCCATAAAGAGATTTGAAAAATACACTTGTGAAACCATGATGGCTGCTCACAAAGTGCACCTGCACTAGAGAAGTGGTATAAATTAATGCATGACACATTCAGGGCATAGTGGAGGATCCCAGATCATTTTCTGCGCTCGTGGATGGAGAAGTAGAATTTTCATTATACCAACATTTCTACATTGGAAGATTTACTTTGAAAAATGGGACTAAAGGTCCATGGTGCAAGTTGCCCTTCCGCTTCACCGTGTAATACTTATAGGCTAGAGTCAATAGGTTCAAGAAAGCTAAAAGAATAAGGTTTGAACTTAGTGAGGTGGACCAAGACCACTATGAGCTACACCAAAATATCATGTATCCTAAAAATAATGTGTACATGGAGAAGATGTCTCCCATGAGGTTCAAATGATGAAACCAATAATGCTTCCAATCATTGGAAGGGTCTGCAGCAAGGATATACCTTCACATAAGGCCGAAGTTTGAGAAAGGTGCATATCTAGAGAATGATGTCTCCATTCTAGAAGACCCCACAGGTAGAAATAATGTCACACCAAAGAAGAGAGAAAGAGAAGAGGGGAAGGAGAAGAAAGCACCAAGTGTGTAGACCGCACAATCGGTGGGCACACCTGAAGTAGTCGTAAATCCTAGCACTTACACGGAGAAAGAAGTCTCCTGTCAAGGTAAAGACCCTAAAAGAAGAGGCACCAGAGCATGAAGAGCACCTCACCCATGAGGAATCACCAAGGAAGAGATCATCTGTCAAGGAGAAGGAAAGAGAAGAATCTCTTTGACTGGAATTTCCTATACAGAATCTCCAATAAGGAAGAAGCAGAAGGTGATAGATGAGGCAGACTTAGAAGAAATAGAGAGCTTAGATACCTACATCGGTGACAAGGATGATGACGATCCTGAAGGAGGTGAAGACCATCCAATATATGATGTATATTTTTTTGAGGAAAAAGGAGATGAAGAGGAATATAACAAGGAAGATGAGGAGAAGAATGACAGAGAATAATCTAAGGCTCAAGGCAAGGGGGTGAGCAAAGAAGTAAGCACCAAGAACCAAATAACCCCAAGCCTTACCAAGGAGGAAGTAGAGAAAGCCATGGAGAGAGAAGTGGCTGGCATCATGAAGAAGTTGGTGGAATAGGAGTTGGAAAGGAGCGCAAATGAGATTATAAAGGAGATAGAAGAAGAGAGCATTGGGAAGGAGTATGGCAAGTATGGGTGGAGATCCCAAGTTAGTAGTGAGCTTCCCAAAAGTTGTACGAACAGGTGGGAAAGGCATAGTGGTGGCATAAGGGAAGGAAATGGGATACATTGATGATCCTAGCAAGGTGCTACATGTACGCTTCTAGAGCACCATACCAACAGAGAAACTCCTAGCAATGTCATTGTTTGATGAAGAAGGTGCATACCCACGGAAAAGAAAGATGTTATCTTGGGTGTTTGAGTCCCATGTGGATGAACCAAAATTTAAAGTAAGTCAGAGAGTGCTAATGAAGGTGCCAGAAGCCAAAGGGATAAATCCATTGGTGAACACTCAATAGCTATCGGATGAATAGGTCTATAACATGCTTAAAAAGGTTTCAGTCAAAGTTGAGGCTAGACTGTTTAGGAGAAATGATAGAGTGAAATCCTTGGAGGAGGAATTGGAGAAGAAAAATAAGGATCTCGTGGAGAAGAGTAAAGACCTAAAGCAAGAGGAGCTGATCAATTCTCAATTGAGGTGTGAGATGAAGGAATAAAAATATAGGTGTGCATGGTCTCCAAGAAGGTGGAGATGATTACAGATGCAATTGTCCTAAAGCACCCCAATTTAGCGCCACTCGATCAGAAGTATGAATCAGCCTTACAATGTCTAGAGGATATGACTTGCATGATCACAATGGAGAGGAAACCACTTGCTTTAGAATCTTTTGGTGCCCAATGTTGCACATGTCATGCTTTGCTAAGGAGAAATGCATTTTTTCCTTGTTTTTGATAAAAAAATGGCTTTGGATCTTCCCATCCTTTGAATTTGATGAAAAACAACTCATATATGTGTTTAAATGCTTTGATTTGTTCATTTTTTCTCCATTCTTGCACCATTTTGAGGAATCTCTAAGTTTGCCCTATGTTTTGCCCTAATTTTTCCCATTCAAATGCCTTTTCCATTTTTTCCATTTTTCTTGGCCTTTGGAGCTCGAAATTGTTCGATTTATACTTATTTCCCTCAAAAATCCCTTGCCATGGTCGTAAATTGCTTTGAATCACTTTCCATTTGTCCTTTGATTGAAAATTTCTTCACCCATGAAGGAAAAATTGATTTTGGGTGTCGCTGGCAATTTCTACATTTTTTACGGTCATATGGGCATCCTTTTCCCATCAAATTTTAGCTCAAATATCTTCTCCTATGTGGCCATTTTTTATTGGAAAAGTTTCGGTGGGTTTTCTCGAGCAACTTAGCATTTTTTTTGTTTTTGCCAAAAGGTCTAAATTGTCCCGAAAGTCTGCAAGCCCTCGGTCAATCAAAGGGTGACACATGGCGTTAGAAAATTCAAAACAATGGAGGTGCGGGAGTGCGAAGGCACGGTGGAAATTTTTAATTTGGTGAAAAGGAGTTAAAGTATGAAATGAGAGCACATGCCATCATCTAATCAAAAGGTGACACATGGTAGGGAAAGGCGAGAGGTGCGAAGTGTGGAGAAAATGGTGGAAAATTTTCCTTTGGTGAAAAGGAGTTAAAGTATGAAATGAGAGCATAGGCCCTCGGCCAATCAGAAGGTGACATGTGGTAGGGAAAGGCGGAGGTGCGGGAGTGTGGAGGAAATGGTGAAAAATTTCCTTTGTGGAAAATGTTGTTAAAATATAAATAAGAGAATTGCCCCACAACCAATCAAGTGAGGACACGTGTCTGCGGGATGGCTGAGTGTGGAGGAAAAAGCGAGAAAAATTTCCTTTTTCCAAAAAGAGGAAAAATGTTTAAAATTGAGCCACGACTCTGTATCTAGTCATATTGCACCACGTGTTAGGCCCAAATCTCAACGGCAGAGCAGCGGAGGAAATTGAGAAATTTTGTAAATTTTCAAAAAGGTTGGAAAAAGGTAGAAAGGCACCCCCGGGCTTGTTTTGGCTTATTTGTGCCATGTGGAGGGCTAATATTAAAGGGAGAAAGGAAAATCAATGACAACTGTACATTTTGTCATTTTTACCACCATTTTGGCTCCAAGAAGTTTGGAGATGCATTTTTTGCATCAATTTTCATCAAATTTTTGACAAATTCGTGTCATTTGTGCCTATAAGGACCAATGCAATCAGTTTTGAGGATCAATTTGAAGATCAAAGATGTTTTTGAAATGAATTTTTTCCCTAACCCGTCTAAAAATGTGAAATATCAGATCCAAAAGTTATGCAGAGTCAAATTTAGGAGGGATAAGGATGACATAATGAAAGCAAGGGGGTCTATATACTTTGAAGATGAAAAATGTGCCTCCACAATGGATAATGATGCAAATTTTGTAATGATTCATCTCTTTTTTAGACAACTGGAAAATTTTTGGACATGTTATGATAAATGTCCCTGTCTGCGAATCATGAGAAATTTTTATAACAAATTTGATCCTTTGGCATATTCTTTTCTTGGGAAAGAAGGCTCAATAGAGATTGAAAGCTATATATTGCATGAATTTGTCATACAAAAGGGTTGGAAGAGTTTACAAAATCTTGGAAAACTAAAAATTTGGGAAGAAAATCGGGAAGAAGCCCATTTTACGAGTGACCACTTGAGAAACTCATGTAACTCTCTTTGTAGCAGATTTCAAATCATGTTAAGTTGGTTGAACATGTATATCCATTAACAATCTTTGAGATTGTTTTTTCAAAACATTCCCTTGCTAATAAATCAAGGAGTTAAAGTATGAAATGAGAGCACAGCCATCATCTAATCAAAAGGTGACACATGGTAGGGAAAGGCAGAGGAGGTGCGAAGTGTGAAGAAAATGGTGGAAAATTTTCCTTTAGTGAAAAGGAGTTAAAGTATGAAATGAGAGCATTGGCCCTCGGCCATCGAAGGTGACATGTGGCAGGGAAAGGTGGAGGTGCGGGAGTGTGGAGGAAATGGTGAAAATTTTCCTTTGTGGAAAATGTTGTTAAAATATAAATAAGAGCATTGTCCCACAACCAATCAAGTGAGGACACGTGTCCTGCGCAGGATGGCGGAGCTGTGGAGGAAAAATGGAAAAATTTCCTTTTTCCAAAAAGAGGAAAAATGTTTAAAATTGAGCCGCGACTCTGTATCTAGTCATATTGCACCACGTGTTAGGCCCAAATCTCAATGGCAGAGCAGCGGAGGAAATTGAGAAATTTTGTAAATTTTCAAAAAGGTTGGAAAAAGGTAGAAAGGCACCCCCGGGCTTGTTTTGGCTTATTTTTGCCATGTGGAGGGCTAATTTTAAAGGGAGAAAGGAAAATCAATGACAACTATACATTTTGTCATTTTTACCACCATTTTGGCTCCAAGAAGTTTGGAGATGCATTTTTACATCAATTTTCATCAAATTTTTGACAAATTCATGTCGTTTGTGCCTGTAAGGACCAATGCAATCAGTTTTGAGGATCAATTTGAAGATCAAAGATGTTTTAGAAATGAATTTTTCCCTAACCCGTCTAAAAATGTGAAATATCAGATCCAAAAGTTGCAAAGTCAAATTTAGGAGGGATAAGGATGACATAATGAAAGCAAGGGGGTCTATATACTTTGAAGATGAAAAATGTGCCTCCACAATGGATAATGATGCAAATTTTGCAATGATTCATCTTTTTAGACAATGGAAACTTTTGGACATGTTATGATAAATGTCCCTGTCTGCGAATCATGAAAAATTTTATAACAAATTTGATCCTTTGGCATATTCTTTTCTTGGGAAAGAAGGCTCAATAGAGATTGAAATCTATATATTGCATGAATTTGTCATACAAAAGGGTTGGAAGAGTTTACAAAATCTTGGAAAACTAAAAATTTCGGGGAAGAAAATGCGGGAAGAAGCCCATTTTTGAGTGACCACTTGAGAAACTCATGTAACTCTCTTTGTATCAGATTTCAAATCATGTTAAGTTAGTTGAACATGTATATCCATTAACAATCTTTGAGATTGTTTTTTCAAAACATTCCCTTGCTAATAAATCTGATCATTTTTGAGTTATTCTATGTTGTCTTTGGGAAAAATCTGTGAATGCTTACATTTCAGAATGCATTTCAAATTTGTGTTTCTTGTTTCTTGTTGCAGTCTTGTGTTTAAAATATCTCTTGATCATACATGGTCTCATTTCTTGTGATAGTTTAGTGGCATTTGCAATCTCACATTTAGAAGATATTTCATCTGATAAAGAGATAAACAAATTTAAAATCACTTTACCTTCCTTGACTTTAGAGATTGTTTGTAAACCTTTGGGTGCACCTTAGGTCATGAATAAATAGTGATTGCTAAATGTTTCAATGGTTCATTCTAACTCAATATTTTATGATAGATGATCAAATATTGTGTGGAAAAGTGCAGATCTTGGCCTCCAATTGATGCACATATCCTAGTTGAAGGGATGATTAACCATTTTTATACTTTTTGTTGTTAAGTTTCTCCATATTTTTCTAAAATACTCAAAGAGTCTAGTGGAACTTGGTTTGTCTTATCTAAACTCCCACCCAAAAATCATTTAAAATAACTAATCCTACTGTTTTACCCATTTTTGACATGTATACCCATAGAAGATAAAAATCCATTTTCTAAAGTATGCATACCAAATTAGGATCTCAAAATGTCTTCAGTAACCCTTGTCTTGCATTGAAAGTATATCCATAATCTAGAAGTGGCAACTTGTGAAAGTCATATTTGGAGTGTTGATCATATTTTCCCAAGGCCCTTTTCATACTATTTACACAAATTGAGGGATATCTTCATCTCCTTCACCATTTGAGGGTTACAAAATAGGTTCTCTTACCTTGGTTGAAAGGCACAACCTAAAACAATTAAGATAAGATCTAGTCCTATTTGAGTGTTATCCATCTCTCCACAAATCTGAGTGCCGTTAGATCATATCCCTAGCTACAAAATGACACACACCATGATCCATATGTCTTCAAGCTTCATACCATATCTTTGATGCTTCTCAGATTGAAAAGGAGAAAAATTTGGGTAACAACACTAGTGGCACCACTGTCGGGGATGAAGAATGCAATATCCAGACCAATTTGTTAATCTACTTCCAATTCATATTCTTTTAATCCCATCAAAACTAGTGGCATTGTTTCCGGGGACATTCTTAGTTCAATATGATCCATGTGCATACATATTTGAGATATTTGAATGCATATCAAACCCTAGTAATGTCTCTTGCAAGTTCTTTCTGCAAATATATTGTTAAAGCATCATTCTATACTCAGATTTGCAAGGTGTATGCAAAGGTTTCAAACTTTGTCTGTAATTTTATTAGTTTCTAGTAGTAGTTACACTTCATTTGCATTTGTGGTTGATAGATTCAAGAAAAGGAAGGTCTGATCTATAAAGTTTGGCAAGATTTTTAGTGCTAATAGGTATTTGATAGAGTATTTTAGTGCATTTGCACAACTAGGGTGAAATTCTTAGTGGCGACTCCATGTTGTTTTGATCTTGATAAATACCAGTGTCTTAGCTTTTTGTCATTTGTTTTTGGTGTTGCTAATCTCTACAAAAATGGAAGGAAGAAGATCTCTCTTCATTAGAGACTTTGCTAAGAATTTGTTTTCAGATTCAAGGAACTCAGAGTTAGAAGGGAGAAGAGTTTGGAAGGTGGTTGGAGAGAAGAGCTCAAGGAAGGAGGTTCCCTTTATTGAACTTGAGATTGATCAGCTTGTCATTGAGGACTATAGTTCTTCTTTAGGTAAATCTGAATCAGATAGTCCTCCGAAAATTTACATTCTCCATCTAGAGAGGGACCTTCATTTGTCTTTGAAAATCTTGCTCCTCATTCTGCCCCTATTTTTTCCAAATCTGCTAGAGTTTATCAAGAAGTTGATCCTATAGGGGATATCCATTTTGAAGATTACATTTCTATTCCCCAAAGACCTCTCACTCCTCATCATTCTATTTCTCCTCCAAGATCACCACCTCAAAATAATATGGCTCAACCTCCCCTAGACCTCCATTTGTTGTTAACACCTTTGGTCCTATTAATTTTAGAGGAATGAATGGTTATCCAAATGTTGTCCCTCAAGATGTCAGAAATAGATTGCCAAAATTCCAAGGTAACAATGCAATAACTAGTGATCAGCATCTCAAACTTTTTTTTAACATGATGGAGGACTTTGAGATTGAGCATGAAGATGTGTATGTTAAATTGTTCATTCATACACTAGAAGAGGATGCAAGGGATTGGTACAAGGCTCTGCCTGATAATTCTATTGACTCTTGGACTGAAATGAAGAATGCATTTAGGTTGCAATATGGTGACAAGACTGATCCTAGATTTCTTTTATCTGAATTTGAGAATATCAAGAAGAACCCCAATGAATCAATACATGACTTTAATACAAGATTTAATAAGACATTGAGAATACTACTTGTTAATCTGAGGCCTTGTGATGAATCTTGTTTGATAAAATATTCGATGCATTTGACAAGAAGGCTGCATATTACTTAAGAGACAAAAACCCTACTAATCTAAGGTAGGATTTCACCATGGCACTTCAAATTGAAAACAATATCAAGGCTTTTGGGAAACCTCCTAAGAGAGATGGAGTTAAATTGGTAAACCCTGACAAGCCTCAAGCAAGCAAGAGTGTTGACTTAGAGGAAGTGGTGAAAACTTTGGTAGGGGTTGTCAAGGAGATTTCCTACAAGTTGGCAAGAGCTGAGAAAGGAATTGGGTAGTCCTCACAAGGATAGCCTAGGCAACAAGCACAAGATAGATTCAGCAATCACCATAGGAATGAGCAGAGATTTGATGAAAAAGGTAAAGGGCCTATTGGATTTGGAAATAGGCAATCTTAGGCCAAGGAAAATAAGGTAGTGCCTAATCCATTAAATGCTCGAGTGGCTGTTGTTGATGATGCAAATTAGATTGACTAGTGTGATAGATGTTTTTTACCCCATCCTCCATGTGGAACAGATCAGAAAATTGAAGAGGAAGTTGATGATGATTCCTGCATGATGGAGATCCTTACAAGTTCACAAAGGGGAGCAACTTCAACGGATGTCATAAGTGCTAGGACCTGCTACTATTTTTGGGATTGTATCCAATAGGTACATCTTCTTCCTCCTTCTCATGTTTTATAAATTGATAATGTACAAGCCTTTGAGCTTCCCAATAATGATTTTGAATACTTGAGGGTGTTGATGATTGAGAAGTATGATGGAGGGGTTTCTTCAGAGGAGGATAGTCACCTGCTTATGAATTTTGTAGTTACCCAAGAGAAGGAGCACAATACCATAAGTAAGTTGCCAAGGGGCAGTAAGCCAAGTCAAAATGTCCATTGCTTACTAAAGAAACTCCAAAGAAAAATACATCTAGTAAAGTCCCTATTCCCCAAGAAAAATTTGTGATCGTCCCCATGCTGAATTGAAAAGACTTCCATACCATCTGATGAATTTTCCAATCTTTCCCCTAGTGTTGCTTTACCCAAGAATTCTCCATATGATATTGCCCAAGTCTTGAGTCAGATCAAGATTCCTATCCCAATTGCTAAGTTGCTTAGGATTCTTGAGCATAAGAAGAGGGTTTTGAATATTTAGGATTCAGAGAGGAAGAGAGTACCCAAGGCGAGTTGGAAACAAGGTTGGGATTCCTATTGCCATTATAGAATTGGAACAGCCACAAGTGTTGGAAGAGTTGGGGGAACCACCTAAGGTTTACTTAGGAACTTCTTTGGTTAAATCTCAGCTGAATGTGGATCCATTTTTCACTACCTTGGTTATCAAAGACAAGCTGTTACATAACTATATGTTTGACTCTGGGGCATCATGCAATGTCATGCCTTTGGAGGTCATGAATGAATTGGGAATCAAAGTGACAACAATGTATGGAAAGTGTACTGCTATGGATTCTAGGAAGTGCTAGTTGTTGGGTGTGTCAAAGATCTGGTGGTGCAACTTGCATCTTATCCTGGGAGGAATTTGAAATTTGATGTTGTGATTGTTGATTTCCCTGCCAAATGGGGTATGTTATTATCAAGGAAATGGGCTGCAAGTGTTGGTGGGAGTGTCCAAATGGACATGTCTTATGCCACTATCCCCATTGAAGGAAATTTAGTAAAGTTATATGGAGAGAAAAAGATGTTGTACCTTATTGAAGACCCAAACAATGCATCTTATGAAGTTTTGCAGGTAGATGCTAGTACTGATCACTTTGTGAGTTTTGTGGATTTTAGGGAGTATGAAGTTGTTGAAAACATATCTCCTAAGTATGCTATTTTTTTTGGAAATTTTGTCCTTGATTCAGCCTTGAAAAATGTTAAAAGGTTTGACCTGAACACAATGGAGGAGCTTCAAAGAAATTGGATGGTTTACAAATTAAACAAAGAAGAAAAAGAGGTATATTTCTAGTTGCTAAAAACATATCAGAACCTCTTGGCATGGTCATATCCAGCATGGAAGACATTTTTGGTTTCCCCTTGATTTTTTTTCTTTGAATCAAGGTTTTCTTACCAACTTATACAGTGTATAGTGTTTGGATTTTGCTCTGTTTTTAGTGTTTTGTCGGTTCGTGGTTTGCCTTGGTGTGTGGTAGCCATTTTTGTTGGTTTCTCAGATGGTTTTTGGTGGCTTTGGCTCATGAATCCATTTTTCCAATGGATTATTTTGGCACTTGGTCTACTTTTGTTCTTGTGGCACTCACTGGGAGTACCCATCCCGAGCTGGAGCCAATGTTGGTGCCCAATGTTGCACATGCCATGCTTTACTAAGGAGAAATGTGTTTTTCCTTGTTTTTGAGAAAAAATGGCTTTGGATCTTCCCATCCTTCAAATTTGATGAAAAACAACTTGTATCTATGTTTAAATGCTTTGAGTTGTTCATTTTTTCTCCATTCTTGCACCATTTTGAGGAATCTCTAAGTTTTCCCTATGTTTTGCCCTAATTTTTCCCATTCAAACACCTTTGCTATTTTTTCCATTTTCCCGGCCTTTGGAGCTCAAAATTGTTTGATTTATACTTATTTTCCCTCAAAAATCCCTTTCCATGGTCATAAATTGCTTTGAATCACTTTCCATTTGTCCTTTGATCAAAAATTTCTTCACCCACGAAGGAAAAATTGATTTTGGGCATCACTGGCAATTTCTACGTTTTTTACGGTCATATAGGCATCCTTTTCCCATCAAATTTTAGCTCAAAAATATTCTCCTATGTGGTTGTTTGTGATTGGACAAGGTTCAATGGGTCTACTTGAGTAACTTAGCATTTTTTGTGTTTTTGGCAAAAGGTCTAAATTGTCCCTGCAAGTCCGTAGGCCCTCAGCCAATCAGAGGGTGACACATGGCAGTTAGAAAAGTCAAAACAATGGAGGGGCGGGAGTGTGGAGGCATGGTGGAAAATTTTCCTTTGGTGAAAAGGAGTTAAAGTATGAAATGAGAGTGTAGGCCCTTGGCCAATCAGAAGGTGACACATGGCAGGGAAAGGTGGAGGTGCGGGAGTGCGGAGGAAATAGTGGAAAATTTTCCTTTGGTGAAAAGGAGTTAAAGTATGAAATGAGAGCGTAGGCCCTTGACCAATCAGAAGGTGACACATGGCAGGGAAAGGCAGAGGTGCAGGAGTGTGGAGGAAATGGTGAAAATTTTCCTTTGTGGAAAATTTTGTTAAAATATAAATAAGAGCGCTACCCCTGCAGCCAATCAGGTGAGGACATGTGTCCTACGGAGGGCGGAGCCGCGGAGGAAAAATGGAAAATTTTCCTTTTTCCAAAAAGAGGAAAAATGTTTAAAATTGAGCTGCGACTCCGTATCTAGTCATATTGCGCCACGTGTCAGGCCCAAATCTCAACGGCAAAGCGGCAGAGGAAATCAAGAAATTTTGCTAATTTTAAAAAGGTTGGAAAAAGGTAGAAAGGCACCCCCGGGCCTATTTTGGCTTATTTGTGCAGCTTGGAGGGCTCAGATTAAAGGGAGAAAGGAAAATCAACGAAAACTATACATTTTGTCATTTTACCACCATTTTGGCTCCGGTGAAGTTTGGAGATGGATTTTTGCATCAATTTTCATTGAATTTTTGACAAATTCGGTCGTTTGCACTGCAAGGACCAATGAAATTGGTTTTGAAGATCATAGATGTTTTTGAAATGAATTTTTGCCCTAACTAGGCCAAAAATATGAAATATCAAATCCAAAATTTCAGAGTCAAATTTTAGAGGGATAAGGATGAAATAATGAAAGGAAGGGGATCTACATGCTTTGAAGATGAAAAATGTGCCTCCATAATGGATAATGATGTGAATTTTGCAATGATTCATCTCTTCTTGAGACAACTGGAAACTATTTGGATGTGTTTTGTTAAACGTCCTTGTCTGCGAATCATGAGAAATTTTTGTAACAAATTTGATCCTTTGGCATATTATTTTCTTGGGAAAGAAGGCTCAAAGGAGATTGAAAGCTATATATTGCATGAATTTGTCATGAAAATTCTTGTCATGCAAAAGGGTTGGAAGAGTTTAAAAATCCTAAAAACTAAAAATTTCATGGGAAAATCTGGGAAGAAGCCCATTCTCTGAGTGACCATTTGAGAAAATCATGTAACTCTCTCTGTATTATATTTCAAATCATGTTAAGTTGGTTGCACATGTATAGCCATTAACAAGCTTTGAGATTGTTTTTTCAAAACATTCCCCTACTGATAAATCTGATCATTTTTGAGTTATTCTGTGTTGTCTTTGGGAAAAATCTATGAATGCTTACATTTCATAATGCATTTCAAATTTGTGTTTCTTGTTTCCTATTGCAGTCTTGTGTTTAAAATCTCTCTTGATCATACATGGTCTCATTTCTTGTGATAGTTTAGTGGCATTTTCAATCTCACATTCAAAAGAGCTTTCATCTGATAAAGAGATAAACAAATTTAAAATCACTTTACCTTCCTTGACTTCAGAGATTATTTGTAAACCTTTGGGTGCACCTTAGGTCATGATTAAATAGTGATTGCTAAATGCTTCATTGGTTCATTATAACTCAAGATTTTGTGATATATGATCAAATATTGTGTGGAAAAGTGTAGATCTGGGCCTCCATTTGATGCACATATCCTAGTTGAAGGGATGATTAACCATTTTGATACTTTTTGCTATTAAGTTTCTCCATATTTTTCTGAAATCCTCAAAGAGTTTGGTGGACCTTGGTTTGTCTTATCTAAACTCCCACCCAAAAAATCATTCAAAACAACTAATCCTACCATGTTTTACCCCTGTTTTGACCTGTATACCCACAGAAGATCAAAATCCATTTGCTAAAGTACATAGAAAAAATTAGGATTTCAAAACTTTAGTAACCCTTGTCTTCCATTGAAAGTATCTCCATAATCTGGAAGTGGCAACTTGTGAAAGTCATATTTGGAGTGTTGATCATATTTTCCCAAGGTCCTTTTCATACTATTTACACAAATTGAGGGATATCTTCATCTCCTTCACCATTTGAGGGTTAAAAATAGTTTCTCTTACCTTTCTTGAAAGGTACAACCTAAAACAATTAAGACAAGATCAAGTCCTATTAGAGTGCTATCCATCTCTCCACAAACTGAGTGCTAGTTAGATCATATCCCCGGCTACAAAATGACACACACCATGTTCCATTTGTCTTCAAGCTTCATGCCATATCTTTGATGCTACTCAGATTGAAAAGGAGAAAAAATTGGGTACCAATGCAGAATCTGAGAAGAGGCATAGGCGTGTAAAGAGAAAGAAAACAAGATGAAGGTTGTTGATATTGTGGATCAATACACCAAACTTTTGGAAGAAGTAAAGGTCACTACGTAAGTCGCTGAAGCTTCCTATGACAACTGTATGGATAGGGATAGAGTGGCAAGTATCTTGGTTTCCACCCATGAGATGGAACTCAAGGAGTTCCAAGAGAAAAATAAGGGGAATAGAGTAGAGAGAGATAAGATCCTAGCCGAGGTGGAGAAGAAATTAGAAGCAATCGAGACCCTATGAGGCTCGATAAAAATCCGGTTGAAGGAACTCTACCCTCAAATCACCCATAGGATGGATGCCCTTAAAGACTTGGGGAAGCAGTTGGAGATTATTTTTGAGACCATAAATGCAAAAGGTGAGGAGATGAGTTTTGAGGAGGTGAGCACCCTGGTGGGTGACCTCTGTCAGCAAGAAGCACAAAATGAGGTTGAGGCTTGGGAGAAGTTAGAGGTAGAATTAGGGAAGGATTTCCCTCTCCTCTAAAAATAAACAAGTTCCCCATTTTGTCATTCTTTCTACCAATTCTTCATTCCTTTATTCTTTATTTCGACCATTATAAGGATCCAAAATTCTTTATTCTTTGAAGATTATTTGAGGATAGAGAATAGGCATAGTATTAGGTGATAATGGGCCCTAGAATATTGGCTAAGTACAAGAAGGCACGTGGGCACACAGGACCTAGTTGAAGAAGGGAACACAAAGTCAAAGGCACATAGGGAAGGGTTTTAGCAAGGTTTTACAAAACACATGGTGCATGTACACAAGGAAAGATGGGTTTTGGAATTATCCATATTTAGCATCCCAAGAAGCACATGAGAAAATCATGACCCTTCTAGCATGCAGAGTGGATAAGGTGCCAGCCTAGCAATTATGGGATCAAAAGAGAATATTCCATGCATGCGATGGAAGGTTCTAGAAGAACATCATTACACAGAGTGGAGAGCTTGAACCAAAGGAGGCTTGCTCCATTGGAGGACCACCTGGACACTTGGCGTAATTGATCTACTACCTCGTAAGGTAGGAAAGCTATATATTGAGGTGTGTAAATAACAGAAAAAGGAGGCCAAGAGTGCTAAGAGAAGAGATGCAGGAGAATAGTGCCTTTGGAAAAGGAGCAAAGCTTTACAAAAATACCATGGAGGATTCTATTAGTTAGGATTAGGGAAATTTAGGAGTGATGGCACACTTAGAGGGATGGGTTTACATTCTTCTTTGTATTGTGATGAACATAGTGTAGCTCTGATGCATGACTTGGCTCTACATGGTTATATGAGGGTTTGTTATGACTTCAAAGGATTTTAATGTGGTTATTGAACATGTTAATATGAATATAAGACTATTCTGAATCATATATGTGTTCATAAGTATCATCCTTATGCATTTCCTTTATGTATGAACCATTTCTATATGTTGTTTGTTATTTCTCTTTTCTGGATGCAATGAGGTGACAACTTGTCCTAGGTTCTCAGAATGATGCATGGTTATTTTCTATTCACTCGCATTTGGATATCTATCATAAGATAATGCATTCTCACAAGACTCACATAAAGGAGAGGCTCAACACCTATGCACTCCTTGGTTGAGCGCCCAACACCCATTGGGTGATAGGATAACTTGCATGGGATTAGACTATTGGTATAAGGGTATAAAAATGACTACAAAGATCATTGATAGAATAGATAAAAAGAAGTAACTATGGTAGGAGGAGTGAAAAGACCTGGTTATGGAATAAAGAGGATTTTGTGGAGGAAGAGAAAAGGAAATGAAAGAGGTGGAAGAGGATATTAGAGAAGTATGATATGAGAATAAGGTAATGAATAAGAAGAAGACAAGATGAGAAAAGGTGACAGAGTGGAGGGTGAAATCATGGAAAAGGGAGAGAGATGTGCAATATGAAGGTAGCAGAAAATATGAAGGGAGAGAGGAGATGAAGATGAAGAGAGATAAAGGATGGAAAAATGGAGGAAATGATGAAGAAGAAGGGAGAAAAATGAGGGGGAAATGGAGGAAATGATGAAGATGAAGTGAAATAAATGACATAAATAAGGAAGAAAAACAATTTAAAGAAGAGGAAAGAGATGATAGAGGCGAGAAAAGAAATAAAGTATAGAAGTATGGGGTGAAGAAGACAAGGGTATGGAATAAAGTGAATGTGGTGGAGGAGGAGAAAAAGAAATGAAAGATGGTGGAAGAGAATAGTAGAGAAGGATGATAGGAGAAAAAGGGAATGAGGAAGAATGAACAAGAAAAAGATGAGATGAGAAGAGAGGTGTCGAGTAGAGGGTGAAAGCATAGAAAAGGGAGAGAGATGTGCAATATGAAGGTAACAGAAAATATAAAGGGAGGGAGGTGATGAAGATGAAGGGAGAGAAATGATGGAAAAATGGAGGAAATGATGAAGATGAAGGGAGAGAAATGATGGAAACATGGAGGAGATGAGGAAGATGAAGAATTTAAAGAAGAGGACAAAGATGATAGAATTGAGAAAAGAAATAAAGTATAGAAGTAGGAGGCGAAGAAGAAAAGAGTAGGGAATAGAGGAGATGCGATGGATCTGGAGAAAAAGAAAATAGAGGACAATAGGAGAAGAAGGTAATGAGTAATGACAAACAAAAAGGAGAAAATGAAAACAGAAAGGGTGATAGAGGATAGGTGAAAGAAAAAAAAATGGAGGGAGATGTGAAAAATGAAACTATTAGAATAGAAAATATACAATGAGGGATTTGAAGAAGATGGATAAATGAAGGAGATGAAGAAGATGATATAAGAGAGAATAGAAAGAAAATAAGAAGATGTGGAGAAGAATAGAGAAAGGAAGGGAAGGGGAATATGTTATAGACCGCATGGAAATGCATGTGAAAGGTGGGAGGATAAAAATATGGGATAGTGAGGAAGGAACAAGGGGATAATGGGAAATTAATGAAATGAGGATAAGAGAATTAGGATGAAAATAACGAAGGATGTATGATGAAGATAGTAAGGATATGGGCAAGGGTGAAGGGAAGATGGAGAGGTGGTGAAGAAGTGACAAGAAAGGGAAGAGGTGGAGACAAGGAAGGGGAAGAAAGAGTAAATGGATTATGGAGAAGGCAATGCCAATGAAGTGACATTAGGGGAAGACCAATAATAATTATTGTTGGTAAAGGATGAGAGGAAAATTAAATAAAATTAAAAATGGAAGAGGAAATGCCAACGAAGGGATGTTAGGGGAAGACCAACAATAATTATTGTTGGTGCAAGATGGGGAAGGAGTGGAAAAGAAATGGAGAAGGATGAAGAGAGTGAGAAAGGTAGTGGAGAGTGATGTGGAGTGATTTTTAGGGGTCACCAACAATAATGTTTTAGCGGGAAACCGAAGATCATGAAATAATTTTAGGGGGAGACCAACAATAAGTTCATTAGTGGGTATGAAAGATGATAGCATGGAATCAATATGAAGGATGATAAACCAAGGTGGAAAATGGTTGAAAGTGTAATGAAATTACTAGTATAATTCAGATTAGGAGCAGCAATATGACACCAAATAACACAATATTTTAGAATAATGATCTCAATATGAAATTTTAATAGCTTCACCACTTCGAGGGGGAAACCTCTAAACCATATAATAAGACTCAAATGCTCAAATTATAATAAAATAATACCTATAATCCTTTATACATACTATTCATATGTTATGTCCATCACCTAGGCCGACATATTAAGCGAAAGTATAAATGATAAAGTATAAATGATATGGTAAGCCACAAGTCAGCTACTCATATCCTAATAAAAGAAATAGGTTAAGGGTGTAGCATGCCCTTCCCCTTCAAACCAATGTTGTCCTCAACGTTGAATAATCCTACATGTTCTTGTATAAAACCTTCATCCTCCCAAGTGGCATATTTTATGCTCGATTCTTCCACTTGATCAGATATTCCTTAATGTCTCTCGGTTCTCGGCCTCTTAGGGCATGTTTGCAGAATCTTCTATGGCTCCAAAATTATTCTTCCTTCCTCGTAAAGTTCCAGTAACTCTCTCTGGGCTTCAAATTTCCATCCAATAACCTTCTTCAGGCATGAAACATGGAATAATGGGTGTATGTGTGAAGATGGAGGCAACTCTAGTTTATAAGCAACACGCCAATTTTCTCAGAGAGCCCGATAAGGGCCATAGTATTTAGGAGAAAGATTTTTGTCCTTTTTTGTTGCTTTAGAGACATCTATTTGTAAGGTGGAGATGTACAAAATCCAATCACCAATTTAAAAATGTCTTTCACTATGATGTTGATCTACTTATTGTTTCATCCTGTTTTGTGCTAATGCTAAATTCTCCTTCAAACTAGCTAAAACCTGTTGTTGATGTTGAATGTGTTCCTCAACATCTCTGACCTTAGTTTGCACCCTCAAGGAGGAAGTGATAGAAGGTGGATGGTAACCATATAATGCTAAAAATTGGGTCATTTGAGAAGAGGTATGAAAAGATGTGTTATACCACCATTCTGCAAGTGGTAGCCATTTAATCCATCTTTCCTGCTTGTCTAATACAAAAAAATGTAGATACCCCTCTAAGCATTTGTTGAACACTTCCATTTTCCCATTAGTTTGAGGATGATAAGATGAACTGTGAGCTAGCTGAGTACCCAAACATGAAAATAATTCCATCCAAAAATTACTTGTGAAAATAGGATCATGATCACTTATAATTATCTTTGGGGTTCCATGTAGCCTTTGAACTATCTCCAAAAAAATAGTTGTGATTGTACTAGCTATAAATGGATGTGATAGGGCACAAAAATGGGCATATTTTGTGAGCCTATCCAAAATCATGAAAATAACATTCTTACCCTCCGAACAAGGCAATGCGGTTAGGAATTGGTAAGGGTTGCAATAGATCTGGTGTCTTAATTGTTTACCCTTTATTCTATTGGCACCATGGAGAACTCCTCCCATCTCTAGCTAGGAATTAGTAAGGGTTGCAACAGAATTGGTGTCTTAATTGTTTCCCCTTTGTTCTGTTGGCACCCTAAACACTCTGATACAAACTTTTATATATCCCCCTTGATTCCTTCCCAAAATAATTCTCTTTTTATTATATGATATTTCTTCAAAACCCCAGTGTCCTCCAATAGGCGAGGCCTCTATATCTCTGCAAGAATCTTATGCTTCAACTCAAAATCTTTACTCAAGTATAACCTATCCTTGTACCATAGGGCATTACCTTTCCACTCAAATTTTTTAGATGTCATTGATCCTTGCTTGATATTTTGTATTAGAGATAGTGTATCCTTGTCTTGATCCCATTCCAATATTGCTTCATCCACCCAATCGGCCGTCAACATGGACATTCCACATAGTAAGGCATCTGCAGATGTATCCCTTCTAGAAAATGCATCAGCTACTACATTTTCTTTACCCTTTTTGTATATGATTTCAAAATCATAACACAACATTTTTGTTACCCACTTTTTTTGTTCCTCAGATGATAACATTTTCTCCAAAAAGTATTTGAGACTATCATGATCAGTTTTTACCTTGAAGTGTCTACCCATGAGATAGGGCCTCCATTGCTTGACCGCATGAAGAATAGCCATCATTTCTTTCTCATAGACCGGTTTAAGTAGATATTTTCCTTTGAATTGGAGACTCTGAAATGCAATTGGTCTTCCTTATTGCATTAGAACTTCTCCCAATCCTGATCCTGAAGTGTCACATTCAACAATGAAGGTTTTTGAGAAGTTGGGAGTAGCCAAAACTGGGGTGTTGCACAAGGCTTCCTTCAGCTGCTCAAAGGATTTAGTGGCTAAGTCTATCCAATGAAAGACATCCTTCTTTAGAAATGCAGTGATTGGGGTTGCTAATCTACCATGTCCCTACACAAATATTCTATAGTACCATGTTAGTCCTAGGAACCCATGAAGATTTTTGAGAGTTTTGGGTCTTGGCCATTCCACCATAACTTTGATCTTCTGAGGATCAAATTTTATGCCTTCATGGGATACAATGTGACCCAAGTACTCTACCTCTTATACACCAACAAAAAATTTAGATGGATTTACATAGAGATTATGTTTCTCCAAAACTTCCAACACTTTATTTACATGTTGTAAGTGTTCTTCCCATGTCTTACTATAAATCAATATGTCATCAAAGAAAACTAATACAAATTTTCTTTAAAATGGCTTGAAAATAGTGTTCATCAAGCTTTGAAAGGTTGAAGGCACATTTGTAAGACCAAAAGGCATTACCAAAAACTCATAATGGCCCTCATGAGTCCTGAAATTTGTTTTATGAACATCTTCCTCTTTTATTCTAATTTGATGGTACCCCGAATGAAGATCTAATTTTGTGAAATAAATAGCACCATGTAATTCATCAAGTAAATCATCAATTACTAGAATAGGAAACTTATCTTTGATGGTATAATTGTTGAGTTCTCGGTAATCTAGAAACATCCTCCATGTTTCATCCTTCTTACGTACCATGACCACTAGGGAAGAATAGGCACTCTAACTAGGCCTGATGATACCTGCCTTCAACATTTCCTAAACCATTTTCTCGATCTCACTTTTTTGGGAATATGGGTATCTATATGGTCTGATGTTAGGTGTTTGGATCCTTGGAATCAACTAAATGGCATGATCATGATCCCTAACTGGTGGTAGTCCTTTGGAATTGCATCAAAAATAGATGAGTGAGCATCAACAATCATCTAAAGATCGGGTGACATTCAAGACTCGTATTTTATACTTCTATGGATAATAATTTTCTATAAATCCATTTAATCCTTTTATGAGAAAATTCTGTATCTGATGAGAGCTAATAATCTATGGAGACTTAGCTACCATCCCATTCAATTGTATTTTCCTTCCATCTGAATGAAATTGCATGAACAATTCTTGGAAATTCATCTCTATAGTACCTAAGGTTGTGAGCCATTGGACACCCAAAACAATATTTGCCCCTCCCATAGAAATAGAAAACATAGGTGAGTCTAACATGTAGTCTCCCATGGAAAGCTTGATACTATGGCATTTTCCTATGCACTTGACTGTCCCACCATCCACAATCATAACTTGCATTTTTGGAGCTGGGTAAATAAAACAATTGAGGTGGGAAGCTAACTTATTATTTATGAAGTTATGAGTACTCCCTAAGTCAATCAACATTGTCACCTTCTATTTTTTGAGATAGCCAATAACCTTGAGAGTTTGAGGAGTACCGATACTTGACAATGCATGCAATAAATTGTAGGTTGGTGATCCTCTACTTCCTCTTATATTGGTTCCTCAACCTCTCCTATAATTTCAGCATCCTCATCATCCTCATTACCTCCATTAATATAGAACTTCTTCTCAACACATTTTTGTCCCGGTCCATATTTTCTATCACAATTAAAGCATAATCCTTTTTCTCTCTTTTCTTCCATTTGTTGAGGAGTTAGTCTAATTGGCCTATAAAATGAAGGGGAAGAGATACTACAGTCTTTGGTGTTAATGAAAGGTGGCTTCCTACTACAAATAAATTTTTCCTCTTCTCGACATGCCATGTTAATAGATTCAGAAAGCTTGAGTGGATTAAAAATATGTAACTCATGATTGATGTGGTCCTTAAGACCCCCAAGAAATAGGTCATTCAGATTCTCTTCTGATATATTCTCCACCCTTAAGGATAGGTTCTGGAATTGATGCACATAATCTTTGACTGATCCTATTTGTCATAACTTTTCTAATTGACTAAATTAGTTCTCTGAAACACTGGAACTATAGTGCAATTGCAACTCCTCGGTAAAAATTGTCCAAGTGACATCGAGACCATTCTTCTACCTCTGAGCACATAACCATCGATACCAAATGAATTGGTCTGGTTCAAGATACAGGGATGCCAAAGTCACCTTTTGTCCTGATGGTGTTTGATGTAGCTCAAAGAAGTTCTCCATTTGATTTATCCAATTTAAGGGATCTTTACCATCAAATTTGTGCATATCCACTTTCGGCATCATGTTTCGTGGTTACAAATAAGTTGGATTCTGATTAGGATGGAAAAGTGATCCAACATGGTTATTTTGTCCATGATTTTGAACTGAAGATCCTCCTTGGTTGATATGGGATGGATTTGGGCCATACTGTTTACCCTTTACATGTTGCATGATATCATCCAACCGATGATTGATTTGGGATATGTCTCCTCTAAAGGCCATCTCAGATTGTACATTTTGTAGCTCATACTCAAGTTGGCTCACCTTATGATCAACTAAAGTAAACCCTAGTGTTGAGGAATCTATAGTTACCCCTTCTAAATCCATCTCTTCAATCATTATCTCATATTTATACGGGGTTTTACAAGGAGTAATCTAGATTCTTTTTGCTCTTGTGCAAGTCCCTGCCATGATATCAAACCTTAGGGTTTAGGGTTTCAATACAAATTTGGCTGAATAGGAAAAAACACAGACAAGATACTAATACTATTTTTTTCATAGCTTTCCGAAAATGTAAATAACTTGAAACAATTCCACAATTTTCACCCTAGGGAGTGATTTTATGAAAAAATATAAATTTTTAATAACTTGTGAAAAATAAATCAAAAAAGTCTAAAATTTTCAGGGAACCTTACTTAAAATGTTTCACAAATCTAGTAAAAATATCTCCTATGAATTCGCTCTGGTTTAAAATATATTATGGAAACAAAAAATTAGGGTTTTTGCCCTAATTTTAGCCCAGATGCAGCTCTGATACCACTTGTAATGAAATTACTAGTATAATTCAGATTATGAGAAGAAATATAACACCAAATAACATAATATTTTAGAATAATGATCTCAATATGAAATTGTAATAGCTTCGCCACTTCGAGGGGCAACCTCCAAACCATATAATAAGACTCAAATGCTCAAATGATAATGAACTACTACCTACAATCCTCTATATATACTATTCATATGTTATGGCCATCACCCAGGACTAACCTATTAAGCATGAGAAAGTATAAATGATATAATAAAATGATATGGTAAGCCACAAGTCGGCTACTCATATCCTAATACAAGCAATAGGTTAAGGGTGTAGCAGAAAGGAGTATAATTGCAAGGGGGAGATGGTGAACATACTCTATGATTTGATAGGTTGAGAGAGGGTAATGGTAGGAGAAAAAGGTTGGTTGGTAGGGGAGACTAGGAGGAAGGAACAATCAATGGAGGGGATTGTGAGTGAGCGAAGGCCTTGTCTAGAATGATAGGTCTACTTTGAATAAGATTTTGTGTTGCGTGAATACTTAAGTAAAATTTTCAAGATGGAGATGAAAAGGAAGGGATGGTGAGAAGGGTGATGTTTGTACCAAGTGGTAGAAGGGGATAAGAATGGTGAGAAGGGTGATGTGGGGATAATTGATGGGAAGATAAAGGTGATGTGGGAGGATGGATGGAGAAAGGACATGTTGGCCATGGTGGGGGATGAGGAGCTGCAGGATAATGAACTCTCCTTGAGAGGGATCCTCAAGTAGGATTCACAAACTGCAATGAAGATCAAGTAGAATTCCCAAACCGAAAAGTGCATTAGAGAAAGTGTTCATAGATATTAACAAATTTCATGGATTTATGGATGATGTTAATAGATGTCATCCTTAAAAGTAAACATATGGATATAGATGGCATAGCTTGAAATTAGATATGAAATAATGTGATCTTGTTAAAATGTGACCTTATTGAGACAAACACCACATAATGGTAGCAAGGAGCATATGTGGAAACCATGCTTCGAACCGCATTGGAGGTAAACAAGAAAGAGAAGCACTGAAGGCATTGCACTTGCAACATATAGAAAATGTTAACACATAACCAATGGTAGTTAGTTATATCAAAATACCATGAGGGAAACATGGATGCAATAATCTCATAAACCTAATGTCAACATGACAAGGGGGTTTTAGATGTAACTTATATGCAAGAAGAGGTATCTCCATAGGTGCGTGTTCTTAGGACTATGCCCTTTCTCTAGGAAGGAGGAAGATGCAAACTAATCAATGCAAGAAGTCTGTAATGTATATGAGAAATTTGATTGATACGGGAAGCTTTCTTAAAATGATATGATAAATAGAAGGTTGATCAATGCAAGAATCCTCCACTACCATGATACAATAGAGTAGCCATCCTTTGAGGGTATGGTATAATTTTTGCTTTTTCTTTTGGATTTTTGACTATTTATTTTAGATGACAAGATAAGATATGCATGATAGTTGTCCTTCAAGGGATCAGTATATTTTATTAAATGATTTTAATTAACAACTTTCCTTGAGGGATCAATTTATTTTTAGATAAGATAACATAAAATAGGAGCATCCATAATTTTGAATATTTTTTCCTTTTTTTTTTTTTTTTTTTTCATTCTTTTTTATGAGGAAGAGCTGGGTATAGCTAGGTAGACCACGTAGGAGGGGGAAATGATTATACGGTGACAACCCTAGGAACTTTAGTGTGGTATCAATAGGTAGATAAGAGGGTGATGGATGTAATGATCATGGATTTATCACCATAAAGGGAGAACCTATCCATAAGGAAAATGTTATGGATGGAGCCATGGTGCCCATATTTAAGGTCATGTCTAGGAACTGACAGATAGACCACATAGTTCCATATCATTACAATGATAGATGGAAGGGATTAATAATGGAGGAATGATCTAAATATATGTTTATCTTCTCATTGGTAGATATGTTAACAATAGAATGGTTATAAGTGTAATGTGTTAAGAGGTTCTGTTTCTAGTTTACCCTCAAGGGAAGCTAAATGATAGGCCCCAAGCCCATACTTATGCGTGATAATGTAGGGTCTAATCTAGTTGGGAGAAAAATTTCCGTGTTCGCTCCTTTCTATAATGGTAATGTTCTAGTTTTCTCGAAGGAAGAGGTTCTGACATTAAATTTTCGTTAGGATAGGATCATAACTTGCAAAGATTAGATGAAATAGATGTGTGAAGATAAAAACTAGGTAATATCCTTGAGGAAGCAAAGAAAATATGTGTCCTTAATGATATGAATAATGGCCATAAAGGTGGGATTTGGGTTTAGGGTTTAGGGTTTAGGACTTATGAATAAATGGTCCCCCAAGGGATGGAAAAATATGGAAACAAATGTGGACTTTAGGATAAGATTATGGTCCTAAGAGTGGGCTTAGGATGAGAATAAATGGTCACCCAAGGGATATAAAAATATGGCCACAAAATTGGATTTAGGATAGGTATGAATGATTCCCAAGGAAGGGAAAATTATGGCCACTATAGTGGACTTAGGATGAGAGGATAGATTGGATGAAATTAGATAAGGTAAAATATGTGAAAGATCTAAAAACGAGGAAGTGAGAAGCATGCATACAAGATAACTACCAAAAAGAATGGGCCTAGGATGAGAATAAATGGTCTCTTAAGAAAAGGAAAAATATGGCCACAACGTAATGTAGGAGCATCATAATCATGACTTAAGAGTGCAATAGAGTCTGAATAAGCCTATGAAAGGCAATTATAATATATAAAGAGTCGTCAAAGTATACTCTCTCCATGTTTGTATTGTTCAAATTCAAATGTGTGTGTACATTATATGAATCGTGAAGGTAAAAAGTATTGTAGTAGTTGTCAAATTGGTGAGTAAGAGTGCTTAAATAGGTGTGAATAAGTTTTCAAGAGATTAATAAGGCCATTAACCATAATAGTAGGTTTGCATTGAGTTGTAAAGTGTTCTTGATGAATATTATAAAAAAGTTGTTATATTTAAGGTGTAGTTGAGCTTTCTTGGGGTAATTTGGTCTATTTAGAAGCTAGTTGACCTTCTTACAGAGAGAATAGGGGATGCAAAAAAATAATAAAGGAAGGATTTTTGAAGGAGAATCTTGTAATTGGGTTGATAAGGATGAATAATGATTGCATGATGTTTGATATAAGAAATTTGCCTTTTTTAGTAAAAATTACATGTTTTAGATGACTGTAGTAGAATAATGTATTAAGGCCGAGAGCTAGAAATTCATAGAGTATTTATTTCACTTAAAATTCCCTCTTTGTCACTTTCAATAGATTAAGGTGACCACAAGGATCATATTAAATTTTTCCCAAGATTTGAAATTGTGTTTTGAGAATCTTATAACAATTTTCCTCATCTCGGGCCCATGCTAGGCTTTCGATATCATTTTAATGGACCAATAAAATTGGATACAAATTTCAACATTTCCCTATCTTGGTACGAGTTATATGATTCCCAATTTTTGTATTGATTGGTTGTCTAGTCTAAGATTTTTCTAATAGAAAAATTTGAGTTCAAGATAATAGTGTACAATGTTGATTTTTGAGGTAAGGAGAGAGACTTTGCATTAATATGAAAATCATGATCTTACACTTGATATATGGATGGAATAATAAGGAATTGAGAGGTTGAAATTATATCATAAGATCAATATATGATGAAAATTCAAACATTCCAAGGTAAGTCTGATTGTGCATGTTGAAAAGCCTCATTTGATTACAAAGAAAAAGATGGAAAGAAAGGAAAGTTAGGATGAATAAATTAAGATATAGTATATGTGAGTATGGGAAGACTCAACCATGGTGAAGGTTTTCAATATCACATGAATCCGGGCATGAAATAATTCCATTTACATTACGGGGTGTAAGTTAGGTATACAAGAACTCGGAGAGTCTTGGGAAAATTACTAAGAACTATAATGAAGACTAATGCTAGATAAATTATGAAAGTGCCTAGGCCTTTGATATGATGAATACAAATTGATAAACTAGGTATGAACCTCGAATAGGATCTTTTTCATGCATAGGAAAATAATCTAAATAGAAGGAACTACCTAAATCTAATGACTAACATGTAATGAGAGAAAGGTAGCATCAAATCTAGACCCAATACAGTATAGAACAACATATATATGTTGGTTCATGATAATTTATTGCATACATATGGAAGGATATTAGGAAGATGTATTAAATGCCACCACTCCATAAGATTGGGGTGAACTCAATAGATAACTCATATAGAACATACAAGGTTCTTGGTCTCTTAATGTTTATGAGTTGTGATATGATATGAAGGGAAGGTAGATCATTTAATGTCACAATTTTCCAAAAGCTTAAGAATGTTCTTGTATCATTTTGGTGGAGTACTTGATTAGGTAAAGGTATATACAAGTGGAGTGAGAAGGATCACCTTAGAAAATCTTTACTCTTGCAAGCATTATAGATGATGTCTAATAACTTATATCTTTAATGGATACCATGGAATAAGATTTGGGATCCAATCAGAAATTAGCATAGAGAAGGGAATTATCAACATGAGGGGTTCATGGTTAGGCATCCCATGAAATTGGACAGATAATGAGGATGAATTGAACATTGGGAAAAAAACAATCATTGGGTTGGTATCAAGTAAACTCCAAATTATTACCTTTAATATACTAGTAGTGACAATATAGACAAGTTCTTCATATAACTAAGCATGCAAATGATGAGAAAAGTTGCATGGTAGAGGAGACCTTTAAATGGGCTTAATAGGAGAGGTATTTGAAGTATTTTGTCATTATTTTTAGTGTATCATATAATGCATGAAGATTTACATAGGTGGAGATAGTTAGACCCTCTTGTAGAGTCCAAAAGGAACAAGCTAAGTTGGGATAGTTGTATACCAATAGAGAATTAATATGTTTGGAAATTATTATTGAATGCTAATTTGAGTAGAGTTATGTGTATGTATATAGTCAAGGATTAGAGGAAAGACTACATATAGAATCCTAGAACATGATGTGTGACTTGGAAAACATGTAAAGGTGGATTTGTTGAGTTAGGATTCACTAATTTTGGTATCAGAGAAGAGAAGATACCACTTTTGATATTTGATTACTAATATGGATGTTGAAATGAGTTAGTAGGATGTTTAATTTGTTTTGAGGTTGTATGTTATTGTACTAATGGTTGAATGAGGATGTGATACAAAGTTGCAGGTGAATGAGAAGAGAAGAGAGACTCAAGTAGTTAAGAAGAAAGAAGAAGTGAAGAGAAGACAAGAAAGAAGAAGTGAAGAGAAGACAAGAAACTACAGCTACTAAAGATAAGAGTAAGCCAATAATATTGACATAGGGCCACTATATCTTGCACAATGAAAGGTTGTGAGAAAGAGAGAAGAAAGAGGTAGCCAGATATCCAAGAAGGAGCTTGGATAAGAGAGAGAAAGAAGGCTATAATCCAAGGTGATAGAGACTTGGATGAGAGAGAGAAATTATGGATTTGAGATAGGTAATGGTGTTGGTGTAGGAAATGAGAGAGGTAAGAGTGGTAGGAGAAAATAAGAGAAAAGAAAATAAGAAAGAAAGAGAGATAGATGAAATAAGGAGACATATTGAACTCCTTGAGAAAGAGATAACATTTGTAGGAGAAATCTTAGTTAGAAAAACATATGAAGAGAAAGCAGAGGATGAGATGATGGATACACAAGAAGAGCTAAGCTTCATGAGTGAAGCATGTGAAGATTCTTGCAGAGATGAGACAGAGCATGAGTATGAAGACTTCATAGATGAAGAGAATGAGTGGTCTAGTGAATATGAGGAAGAACCACAAAGAGAAGAGAAGAAGAATGATGGAAAAGTGAAGCAAAGGACATTTTTGAATGCTAATGTTATGTTTAAGTCTGATTTTGTAGGTATAAAGGGAAGCCTCGCAAAGGAATCCATTATGGATGAAGGATCAAGTAGAGATTCCATGACAAAAGGGAAACAAAGAATGCATTTGAAAGCATTTAAGCATGGAATAATACAACAAGTAATAGGGAAGAAAGAGCAAGGAAGAATCATAGAAGACCTGCAAAGGAGTACATATACATAGTTCCCAAGTGTCTCAAGAAAAAAACTTATAAGCAATTTTATAAAGACCAAGTAGGTAAAAGAACATCCCAAACAGATGCATATGAAAGCAAGAAGACTAAGGAACCAGTTAGTGTTCCAAGGAGCTGCTGGAAGAATAATATTGAAGTAATTCCAAGAGAGGTAAAGGAAATGAAAATCAAAGGTAAAAATTGCATTTGATATACCAGTTGATGATACTTTGAGCATGATTAGTGGCAGAAGTGATGAATATATGATTGAATTTTGTAGAGAAAGGATAGTATGGGCTAATGTGGAAGCAGGTGAATGCTCTTATGGAGGAAAAAATGAGAAGATGAAGGAAAATGAAAACTTCTTGAAAGAATAACAACATCATCTACATGTTGGTCCAAAATTTTATGAATGCCAAGAAGATATAGATGAATTCTTGTTGCAAGAAGATATAAAGATGATAAAGAATTTTTTTGCAAGTCATCCTATGGGTGAATAAGAGGTGAAACTATGAAATAATGATGAAGAACAGTCACAAGTGCATGAGAATGAAGAGGTAAAATGTGAAAAATTGAAATCAGATTTTGTTTGTTTTGATGATAGTATGGATGATACAAAACTAATTCAGGAGATGTTGTATTTTGAACAAGGAGTTTGTTTATGAGAACATGGAGCAACTACAAGATGAGGTGAATGCATTAGAGTATGCTTTGCATAATGAAGGACTCAATGACTATCCTAAACCAGTTGAGATGGAAAAATTTGATGAATGGAAGAAGGAAAATGAGTTTCAAGGAGGAAGAATAGTGAAAGAAGAAGAAAATGCAGCAGTTGTGAGAGAATATTGGAATGAAAGGCTCATTGAAAAGCCTAGGGATGAAGAAATGCAAGGAAAAATAGGGATAAGAAGACCAAATTGAGATTGGTCAATGAAAATAAAAAGAAAAGAGGAGGAACAGAAGCATGAAGAAGCTTCATGGATTCCAAATTTTGTGTCTAAGGTTGCTTTCAATGTTGTGTATGCAGGTATAATAGTTGGTGAGGTGAATGAAGCTCAATATTTCGCAAGAGATATTTTGAAAACAAGAGAACAAGAATAATTTCAATACCTAAATGAAGATGAAACAATAATGTGGAACCTAGCAAATGAGAAGTAGACAAGAAGAGGCAAGTTTAAGAAGAAAAATGAGCAAGAAGATGAGATATAGAGAATACACCAAGAAGATAAAATTTTTAGCATGGATAAGAAAGACATGGGACTTAGGTACATTTCAAGAAAGAATGAATACTAGAAAAGAAAGAGTAATCTGCTCAAAGCATTGAAAGTCAAGACAATTGTTATCATTTAATGAAATTTGAAATCTTATACCAAAATTGAGATCATGAATTTTTGAATGCATAAGTGAAAGAGATGGAAGAGTTATGAGAAACATCAACAACATCAAAGAGACTCATGAGCAGGAGCTCATGAAAGCTTTCAAGATGGATAGCCTAATGCAGGAGCATCATCCTCATGACTTGAGAGTGAAATAGAGTCTGAATAAGCCTATGAAAGGAACTTAACATATACAAAGAGTTGTCAAAGTATCCTCTCTCCATGTTTGTATTGTTCAAATTCAAATGTGTGTGTACATTGTAATTGTGAAGGTAAAAAGTCTTGTAGTAGTGGTAATAGGTCAAATTTACTGAGTAAGAGTGGTTAAATAGGTGTGAATGAGTTTTCAAGAGATTGATAAGGTCATGAAGACCATAATAGGATGTTTGCAACGAGTTTTCAGGTGTTCTTGGATGAATATTATCCAAAATTTTCTATGTTTAAGGTGTAGTTGAGCTTTCTTAGGGTGATTTGGTCTATTTAGAAGCTAGTTGAGCTTCTTAGGGAGAGAATAGGTGATGTAAAAACATAATGAAGGAAGGAATTTTGAAGTATAATCTTGTAATTGGGTTGATATGGATGAATAATGAATGCATGATGTTTGATATAATAAATTTGCCTTTGTTTTAGTAAAAATTACATGTTGTAGATGACTATGGTAGAAGACTGTATTAAGGCTGAAAGACATAATTTCACAGAGTCTTTATTTTACTTTAAAATCCCTCTTGTCACTTTCAATAGATTAAGGTAACCACAAGGATTATATTAAATTTTTCCGAAGATTTGAAATTGTGTTTTGAGCAGACTTATAGCAATTTTCCTCATCTCGAGCCTGTAGTAGGGTTTTTGATATCATTTTAGTGGATCAAAAAAATTGGCTAAAACTTTCAAAATTCATCTATCTTAGCATGAGTTAGATCATCCCCAAGTTTCATATTGATTTTTTGTCTACAATTTAATATTTCTCTATCGGAAAAATTGAGTTCAAGATAATAGTGTACAAAGTGTTCAAATTTTTGAGGTAAGGAGACAAACTTTGCATTAATATGAAAATCATGATATTAAACTTGATATATGTATGAATAAGAAGGAATTGAGAGGTTGAAATGATATTAGAAGATCAATCTATGATGAAAATTTCAGCATTCCAAAGTAAGTCCAAATGTGCATGTTAAAAACCTCATTTGATTACAAAGAAAGGCAAGTTGGGATGAATACATTAAGAGATAGTATATGTGAGTTTGGGAACACTCTAACCATGGTGAAGGTTTTAAATATCACATGAATCTAGGCATGAAATAATTCCATTTGCATTACAGGTCTAAGTTAGGTATACAAGAACTAGGAGAGTCGTGGGCAAAGTACTAAGAACTATAAAGAAGACTAATGCTAGAGAAATTATGAGAGTGCCTAGGAATTTGATATCATGAATACAAACTGATAAATTAGGTATGAACCTCTAATAGAATATATTTTCATGCATAGGAAAAGAATCTAAGTAGAACGAACTACCTAAATCTAATGACTAACATGTAATGAGAGAAAAGTAGAGTCAAATCTAAACCAAGTATAGTATAGAACAACATAGATATGTTAGTTCATGGTCATTTATTGCATACATGTGGAAGGATATCGGGAAGATGTATTAAATGGCACCACTCCATAAGATTGGGGTGGACTCAGTAGATAAATCATATAGAGCATACAAGGTTCTTGGTATCTTAATGTTTGTGAGTTGTGATATGATATGAAGGGAAGGTCGATCATTTAATGTCATGATTTTCCAAAAGCTTAACAATTTTCTTGTATCATTTTGGTGGAGTACTTGATTGGGTTGAATGGATATACAAGTGGAGTGAGAAGGAGCACCTTAGAAAAGATTTAATCTTACAAGCATTGTAGATGATGTCCAATAACTTATATGTCTAATGGATACCAAGGAATATGATTTGGGATCCAATCGGGACTTAGCATAGAGGAGGGCAATATCAAAATGAGGGGTTCATGGTTGATAATTCCATGAACTTGGATAGAGAATGAGGATGAATTGAATACCATAAAAATAACAATCATTTGGTTGATATCAGGTAAACTCTACCTTATTACCTGTAAGATAATAGTAACAAAAAATGTAGACAAACTCTTCATATAACTAAGCATGCAAATGATGTACCAAGTCACAGGTGGAGGAGGCCTTTAAATGGGATTAATAAGAGAGGAATTTCAAGTCTTTTGTCATTCTTGGTTGTGTATCAGATAAGGCATGAAGATTTTCACAGAGTTATACCATATTGTAGAGTCTAAAAGGAACAAGATATAGGTCCCAAGAAGGAACAAGCTGAGTTGGGACAAGCTGTATACCAGCAGATCTGAATATGTTTGGAAATCAAGATTGAATGCTAAGTGGAACAGAGTTATGTGTATGTATACATTCAAGGATTAGAGTCAAGATTGCATATAAAAGCCTAGAACATGATATGTGACTTGAAAAACATGTAAAGGTGGATTTTATGAGCTAGGATGCATCGCGACGGTGGATTTATGATGAGGTGGTAAATAAGAATATTTGTACAAGATAAGTTTAAATTAGATTGGATGAGATGACCTGCATAAATAGTATAAAATATATGCAATACCTCGGAGATGGGGAAGCGAAAAAATATGCATAATGGCCATAAAAGTGGAATTTAGATAAAACCATGGTGTCTCCCAAGGGGAGCACATATATGGCCACAAAGGTGGACTTAGGGTGAGTAGATGGTAGATAGATAAAACTGGATAGGATCGAGTGAGATGATTCAGATAAGACAAGACAATGTCAAGGAAAAGAATCAATTTGTAAGAACAATCCTAAAATGAAGTCCCTCAGCGCCAAGGGATCCATGGGGATAAGATTTGTGGATGAGGAAGAGGATGCGAGAGGATAAATAAATAGGTAAGGATGTTCCCCAAGAGATGTAGATGATATATTGGATGTCGAAAGACATTAGATGTTGATGATAAATTTTAATTTCTATTGGGTAGATGACTGGGGATCACGGGAAAATAGTTTTTATGAATAAGGGAGGACCCTCTATATGAGAACTGATATGCAAAGGAGAGATGTTAATGGAGGATGGATGAATCTTGGGAAACCTAACGGATGAGGTACGAATTGGATTAGTTGTATATGGAGAAGGATTTTCCCTGTTAGCACCAAATTATGCACCACCTTGAGAGCCCAAAAACATAACCAAATGGAATTTAATGCTTAGAGAAAGATAGACTAAATATTTAGTCATTTATAGCTAGGGACATGTTTGATAGACTCTTTTGGACTTGAATTGGGAGAGATTAGGTTGCAATCACAAAGGGGATGACCTTCCCTACTACTTTAGGTTTCTTCCTTTAACCAAGGTGAGAGGACCCATTTTGTAACCTATAATTATGAGAAAGATGGATGAAATTGTAGTCTCTAAGCTCTTTCTTGGAAATATGAAGGATAGTCTTGAATAGACATGGTCAATGCAAGAATTATTTAACTCTCATGAGTTGTCACACTAAATAATGTAGATGTATTTCAAAATAGGACTCAAGTTACTTTAGAGTGTAAATCTTAGCTTGCTTCTGCATATTTATGAAAAGGAGGGCAAATAAAGTAAAATACCTTGGCAAATGGTTATAAGCAAGGAAAACATGGGTAATTCAGAAGGATTTAACAATTGTAGGTTATAATTTTTGTGTATGAATGGGAGATTAAAGAAGGATAAAGTTGATTATACAAATTTCACAAGAAAACCTTACAAATGTTTGGAAATTTCCCAAGGCAAGAAAAACACATCACACAACTAACAATAACCCTTTAACAGAAGGTATGCACTCATGGAAGCCCAAGAGTACAATATTTCACACAACCTTTGAGAATTTAAACATAAAAGCTCATGATAAATTCTCAATGAAACATTAACATTCTATTTAACTACACTCAAGATACACTCAAAATCTTACTAATATCTTCTCAACTAAATAGAGGAAATATGAATTTAAAACTATTTATCACACCACAAAAAGAAATCTCTATCTATAGTGCAATTGCAGTTGCCAAAATGCCACTAATTAAGACAATATTTAGTGTAATTCAAAGAAACTATCAACATAATATTGCAATAGGGAAGGCAAGTAGTTGATTCAAAGTATTCTACCTTAAAACAAAGACAACATTGCTCAAGGAGATAACACATAGTTAATTTCAAGAAATTCAAATTTCTCAACAAGGGGCCATAAAGCCTATGGCCTCAATGCTTTCCAATGACTATACACTTGCAATCATCTTGGCATGAGAAGGTTTGGACAAAATAAAATAACTCACATGTCTCTTGGTTTGATTCAAGTTTCTCAGGAAAAGTACAATCGGTTTTTCTCTTGTTTTCTCTAAAAGTTTAGAAAAATTTAACCCCCTTGATATGAGAACATTCCTCTCGATATATATACAACTCTCTTTCTCACTTCCTTTTTTTTTACCCCAAAAAATGTGAATCTTCAAGAGAATATTCTTCCTTTTGGCACACAATTTGATCTACTTATTATTCCCTTTGAAAATACTTTTCTTTCATGGTGCCATGTGGAGGGATTACAAATGATTTGCATTTTTCCATTCTCCTAGAATGACTAGGATGCCATGTCATCTATTTTGGTATCATTTTTTAATCATTTATTTTTATGTAAATTGAGAGACTTTTCAATGATTTTTGAGTGCCTCCAGATATTTTGATTTGATGTTTAATCATTCCTACCTTTTGAGAATCCACCTCAAAACATACACAATCATTAACATATCTTTATGAGCTGAGTGTTTCCACATGGATCAAGTCACATCAGGAAAATCACTCCATTTTTTGAATGATGTCAGTCTCTTTCAAGTTTATTTCCTTCATGCGGGTATCACAAATAATCTCAGGAGTCACCTCACCATGATTTCACTTAGTTCAACTTTCCAACCTTGTATTTCCTATAAATTCACATCATTTCCATTACAAATTCACATCTTTTCTCCTAAGTGCAAGAGGCTTGGTGATATTTTTTCTATAATATGGTGGGAACATCATTAACATCTAGCTTGAAAGACATATCTTCTAAAGAATTGCACTTGATTTTTTTATTTATTAGGCCTAGATGAAGAATTTGTGAGGATGTTATTTGGGATTACGGATCCTGAAGGCTACATTGGTAAATTAACAACTAAGGATATTCATTTTGTATTAATACAAAGATTGACCAGGATCATCATGTGTTCTCCACCTTCTAAATGATGTATTTTCACCTCTTTAGGTTAGAGCACCAAAAAACTCCTGAGGTGTTGAAACAATTTTGGCTCAAGAGGCCTACTATGAAAGGTGCATCTAACAACACATTCCCTTTCATTTGTGATGAGGGATTCACTATGAAGGATATTCCCTCAGAATATTATGTGCTTGATGAAGGGATTTCAATAGATATTGTGCCTACTCTCTTTCACAAGATGAATGAATTGGAGCAACGTGTTTCAATTTTGAAAAGAAACCAATAGGGACTATGTCTTCGTAGCCTCCTGGGACATCACCAATCTTCATGAAGAAATGTAAGGGTGAGTCTAGTTCCAAACTTCCTGCTCCATAAATAGTTTTAGTTGCACTTCCATATTTTGCATGAATTCTAATCCATCTTCCACCTTCAAAGCATCAGGGAAGAAGGATTTTCCTAAAGGTGGTCTAGACCTTACTGAGTGGGTTTCCTCTTATGAGAGGAGATCAAAATTGATAGGTTTTCTAGATGGTCCTATGGAAAGTATTGAGGAGATTATGTCTTTGGGCATGTCTCATAATTTAGCAGGGGACATTGTGTTTGTGCAAATGGTGATTGGAATGGAGGAATTTGTTCCTAGAAAGAATAGGCTTTTGAAGAAACTTCCTCTTTGCAGAGAGGATTTTGTATCAGTAGAATATTAGTTACTTTCTCTTAGTTTCTATTGGATATAATATCAAGAATGTATGTGAAATTTTTCTGGGTTGGGGCCCCTAATAGAACCCCATTCTGATTTTCTTTTTTCAAAATGAAAAAGATGTAAAATGTTACAATGAATTTCATGTTAAAATAGACATAAGATTCTATTAAAATGAAATGAAATCCTACTTGCATTGTTTAGTAATACATACATGATAGGAAACCACAATTTAAAATAATATGTAATTGTTATGAGTGAAATTAATAATTGAAAAATAATTTTTTTGAAAAAAAAAAAATCCTAAGCTTGCTCATAATCCAACATGATCATCATCTTTCTCTTCATCATCTTCTTCCTGCTTTGGCTTCCTGTCCCTGTAAACATAAAATATTTAGGAACAATTGGATCACCTCTTCTTCATTAGGTCCTACATGGTGTGTGAATATCAAATTATGCATGTTCATCACCCTTGCACATTGGTCCATCCAACGTTTATATTCTTTCATCTTCTTAGCTAACTCAACAATCTTATTCTCCACAATGATGAGCCTTTTGATAACCTCATAAGAATAGTGTTCATCCTTGATGTATTGGTTGAAATATTGGCTCAGGACATCAACCTCCCAGTCTCCATAAGTGGGCTTGTGTTTATCAAATACCACTTCTTCTAGTCTGCTATCTATAATGTCAATATCTCTTCCTATCTAGTCTCTCTCTATCTCCACCTTTTCTTTAACCTAGTTTATAACTTCCACCCTTATTTTAGCTAAATCCTCCATTACATATTGCATCCCTTTTTCTTCAGGTAACACTATTCCTTCCTTTTCAAGTGTTTTTTCATCAAGTTTGATTTATGGTGTCAAACTTGGGGAGGATCCCCTCCCAATAGTATAATTCATTTTCACATTGTTCTTTTAAATCATTCACATCATTGAGCATATTGGTCATCTCTGCATACATTTTTGTTGCTTTCTTGATAATTTCTCCCTTTCTGAGATAGATCCTCCACCCATTTATCCACTACTTTAGATTTCTCACTTGCCCTTTCTACTTTGTCCAAAATTTTAGGAGTAATAGTGTTGGCCAACTCATGACCTTCCTCTGAAGGCCCTACTAAATTTTGCAAGCATGAAGATAATGTTTTTATCTATTCTTTCAATTGCTTTTTTGATATTTTATCTTCATCAACCTTGTGCAGAAAACCTTGACCACCACTGTAACCTCTTTCTTTAGCATTTCCCTAGAAGTTTTCCCCAATGGGATGTGCTTGATATCATAATCACTTGTTGTAATGTCATCCCTTGACTTGCCTTGGTGGGGGTTGCAATCTCCAAGGTTCTAAATCCATATTGGTCCACATGGGTCTTAGTGAGGATTCTTTCCCTTTTTGTGGCCTTTTTGGGCTTTGGGAAAGCTATAGTTATGATGTCTATGACTTTTTTCGGGACAAATTCCTCTTCTACCTCTAAAATCAGTCCTCCCAACTAGCCAATTGTGAGATTATTTCCCACTTTTTCTTCTTGTAATACAGGCTGGGATACCTCAGAAAAAACTACCAATTGTTTAGATGTTTCTTGGGGATCTTGTACTAATGGTATTTCTTGTTGTACCTTGTCCACCCCCAATGTTGGATCTTTAGACTCATCCTTCACATTATTATTATTTCCATTTGCTTCTATTTTTGACCCTGAGTTTGGGATTGGCTAGTTGTTTCTTGGGTCATACTATCAACTAGTGCCTTTCCTTGTCTTTATCCTCATTTGGAGTAACAATCACTTTTGTAGTCTCTTTTAGGGTTTCTTTGGTTGGAATTTCTACCTTGGGAAATTCTTCCTTCTTTGTATTATCTACCTCCTTTAAAGGTTGATGTTTAGTAGGGATATCTTCCTAAGTTGGCACATTGGTGAGGTGTTGTTTCATCAATTATTTTTTTAGTAGACCCAGACTCATCAGCTAATTTTTTACCTTTTTCATCAATTTGTACATTTTTTTTTCACCAATCTCCACTATTTTAGTGGCTTCTTCTGTGGTCCCCACCATAACTTCTTTAACAGGATTTGTACCTTGAAGTAACTCATCACTCTTTGTAATTTCTAATTTCCTTTGGAGAATGAATCTTGGTAGAAATAATGTTCTCTGCAGATTTTCCTTCTACAAGTCCTTGAATCATTGATTCATCTGCTCATGCACTTGTTGAATTTTTAGTATGGAAATTTTGCACTTGAACCTCTCTTTCATCAATTAATGGCTAGGAAACTTCCTTCATTTGTTCATCAACCTGAGAAACATTCTCACCTTTTACCACATATTTTTCAATTGTTACATCAAAAGGTTTGGGTATAGGCACCTCCCCAATATATCTATGTCCATCACTTCAACTAGATTTCTTATCTGTTCATGTGGCTGACTAGAATGAGACAAATCCATACCTTCAAATTGTGTTGCACTGATTCTTCTGGCCCCTTTTCTATCACCAAACTACTTGGTTGGTTAGAAAAGGGTGTACCATGAGTCACCTATTCTTGAATCAAATATGCCACTATTCCCCTTGGAAACAAGACTAAAGCTAAAAAATTTGGTTGTACCAATGGATCCACTTGAAGTGTTCTTTGATCTTGTGATGGTGTTACTTGATGAGCTAAGGAAGTAACTATTCTCTTTTGTTCCTCAGTTAGAGAAGGAGGATCAATCACCCAAGATCTCTTCTTTTGTGCTTCCTTACATGGTGGCTACCTCCCTCTGTTAATTCACCCACATCTCTCTCCAAAGACAATGTTATTTTAGCTCTCTTTGTAGTTCTCTCAAAACATTTGATTTTAGGGCCTCCCCTTCCTTTTGTAATTTTTACCAAAGGTACTAGGTCCACATCTGAAAAATATCCCCTCATCTTCTTGTTTGAACTAGATGCCCCTGTCAATATTGTTATGGGGGTTCTATTTTATTCATACCCATTCCTTTAGCTTGTATTGGTACTGCAAAAGTGATAGGGGCATTCGCATGGACTTCAAAAGCATTTCCTCTATCTTTTACTTCAAAGTATACATAGAAGTCCTAGTTTCACTTGGAAGGCAGTAGTCCACTCATTAATGATGTATGTAGTAGGTCTCTTCATGGGAAGATAAGGATCCTTTCCTCCCAATGGATCTATCTTATCTTCTCCTTCTATTAAAAGGGAATACTATCTTTTAAAATTCCCAAATCCCTGAACTCATTCAATAACTTTTTGTTTTGTATGGAAAAATCCATACCTTTTTCCTTGCAACCAAGTCAAGGTCCATCTCATTACATTGGCAATTATTTCATAAGGATTGTTTGACTCTTTGACATTCCATTCTATAGGAGTAATTGGTTGTGCTTAAATCTTGTGGTCAATATAGTATTGAATCACTATTTGTTGATCATCTACAATTCCCTGAGGCACCAAAAAAAAATTGAAGTCAATAATTTGTCTAAGATTCATTCTTGAGAAGTCTCTAAGTCTAACCTCTTCCTCATCTCTATAGTTCATCCAATAATCTTCAAAGTGAGGTTCATGTTCAAATGAACTTCCCAAGGTAGTGCTAACAACCCATCTAATGTCATAATTGGACCTTGATTCAAATTTTTCCATGCCAAATCTTTCCATCTCCTCCTCCATTAATCTAGCCTTTGCAATGGAGGGGCATGAGTATCTCCAATCCTGATGGGGAATTTAATATTTGTTTTATGCTTTCCTGTAATCAGTTTGTGTATTGGTGTTAATTGCCTTGAAAGCTCACACAAGGCCATCTTATCATCTAGATATCTAGGTAATTTGCATGGCTACCCCTCAAATCCATTGGCTCTAATATAAGTGAAAAATATATGTTGGATAAAGAAATAACCATATTCCAATATTACATTCTTATCCTATTCAAATATTTATATTGCTCCCACTCAGGTTTGAATAAACATATCACGAGGTGAAAAAAATGCATCATTTACTAATCTCACATTTCTTTTCCAATTACTCAAGTGTAATAGTGGGGATAAACCTCATGAAATTTACATTATTTGAAATGTCATTGTAGTGGGAGGCCAGGGAAATGCTTATGACCTGCAATATTATATATTAGGTATGACATCATATAGAATTCAAGATCATCAGTGATACCCATGTTGATTCTTGCGGCCAATGTAAAAAGTTGTGCGTGAATTGATTCAGCTATGAGTGTTGCCCAAAAAATACTTCCCTTATTTTCCAAAATGACCCAGATGTATGGGCACATCCACTCCTTGAATTCATTAGCCATGTCTAGGCCAACCATTCTACTTAGTAACACAATTATGTCTTCTACTTCCTCCACAAACTGTGACCTAACCAATCTTTTAGGGAGTCTAGTGGTAACCTTTTTTTTATCAACAACCATTCAGTATTTATGACCTGACATAATCCTTATTTTTGGTCTCAAAATCCCTAAGAACTAATTCAATGCTTATGGTTACTAGTGTTACAATTTTTGGTAATCTTAGCATTTCCCTAAAGGCTTTGGGTGTTAGAGTCGAACTCTGTCACCACTTCCATCCAAGACCTCCCTTTTTCCGGATCATAATTCATAGAAAAAATCCTCACTAGCTCAAGATAATGTACTTGAGGGAGGAATAACAGTGGCTAGGGAAATATTTTTGGCCTCAATTGCCGTCATGAATTCAATTTTATTTGGACTACTGAGCCTTTGCAAGAAATCATCCAAATTAACATTTACCAAATTTTTGTTTGTGATTTTATCCAAATCACTGGTGATACTAGAGGTGACGTGAAATCTTGACTATAGTGGATTCATTTTCTATACCCTAATTTCACCCTTTAATTTCTTACAAATTATAAGTCAAACAATAAAAACATGAACACAATACAAGCCTTACCCATTTTTATGCAAGTGTTGTGCAATTCTCCCCTACTCCTTTGATTCTAAATTCTCTAGCTCAATATCAACACCTCTCAGTTAATTTTTCTTTACTCCTTTGTGAATTCTCATAGCTAGGGCACCCAAATCTTCATATGTAATGGTAAAAATTTGAAATGTTTGAAAAATTATAAAAATCTTCTTTGATTCATGTAAAAATACATTAATGGCGGTAGCCATAAATGCATTACATCCTTGCTATCTAATTTTCTTCCTTCATTTGAATGTGGACCATCCATGTGGATTAATGTGATGCTTTGCGGGCTCAGGGAGTCTATTTACATGTTTGTGCTACCTTTCAAATGAGTACAAGTTTGTAATTTTGACCTAAAACCCCACCTTTTGAATTTTAATGAGGGGATAACACATGTCTCAATATTAAGAGTGACAGAGTCATGAGACTTATTTGCATTTTTGTTTGTTTTCTCAACTGGGTGCAAAACTGCTAAGTTGACCCGAGTACCCACCTTCAATCTTTGACTGAGAAATTTCCACGTGTTTCAATATGAAGGGTGGCAGAGCCATGGGGTTTATTTACATTTTCAACCAATTTCTCAAATGGGTGTAAGATTGCAATATTTACCCGAACATCCTTCATTGACCTTGCCCAAAAAATGGAAACATGTCCTCCATCGAGCTTCAAGGTTACATTTGTATTTTCACCTCATCAAGCCTTTTGTGTAAAGGTGCATCGACAACTAGTTTCCTAGAATATTCCTTACGGTTTTGAAGCTAGGATTGCACTTTGTAGTTATCATGTGAATTATGTAATTATGTAAACATAACCCATCGAGTGCCATGGATTATATCATGCCACGTAGCTTTGGATGGTGGAGGAAAACATGTAGTTTGTAGTGACGATCTTGAAGATGATATAAAAGGAGATTTACATGGTTAAGCACGATCAATCATCAATATTTTCATAGGGATCACTCAAGGATGACATGGTTATCACATTCCTTGACTGAAAAAGAGGATTCACAACTTAAACATGGGATTTCATTTGTATTCAACATGATTTCATTCTTCAAGCATACGTGTTTTAACATTGACAAACCAGTCAAGGAAAATTTTTGAAGACACACTTAGGAAAATAGGGTGAGATCAAAATGAGCACTAAAATTCCCCTAAATGAGAAAATCATATTTCTTAATAAGTTTATGGATTATTTTATGAAAGTAATTACAATGTTCAATGTCATGGACCAAGGTACGTTGATAAGCACAAATGGCCGGGATTGAACCATGATGGCTTTGGGATATGTGGATTAAAATATTTAATGGGAGGAAGCATGATGGCAAATATTTGAATTAAATATCAAAGGATGTCTACGTAGGACCTAATCAAAGTGTCATGGGGAAGGTAAATCTTGTGGGTTTTGATAGAATATTTTTCCCTGTAGCTAGGGGAAGAAGTGGACATAGATCATATGGGTGAATTAGATGTATTAAAAGATGAATTAATTTTGAGAGGAGGGTTATATTATTTGGATTGGTATTTATCGTTACGAGGTGTAATATATGAAGGGAATGACCCTAAAATAGATGTTGTAACATTGTATTTCTAAGAAGAGGAAGACGACTTCTTATAAGGATGCGCAAGAGACTTTTGGGGATGTCTACCACGAGCCTTAGATTGTGATCGAGAAAATTTACCCTTTTCGGGGATGAGAATAATCTCAAGCTGGAGTATCTAAATATTACGGTGTAGGCATGGATATTGATGGAGAAAGAGGTTTTTGTATAATGTGATTAATAAGGCTGATGTGATACATGGATTATGTAGGATTTGGATTTACTAAGGTGGAAATAGTTGGTTCTATAGTGGGAGGCTGAAAACCATTTGTGTTTGAATTAGGTGGAGGTTCTTGTTCTATGAATTTTTCAAGTGATATCATTGATATATTTTCAAATGGAGATAATTTGGTAAGTGTGGGAATGGGTGATGTGGCCATGGGCAAATCTATATGTACTAATGATAAAGATATTAAGATAGGGGTAAGTGGAATTGTTGATATGAAAAATATAGGGGTAGTAGGGATCGATACGGAGGTGGGAATAATTGGAACATTTGGAGATGTAAGTGATGTAGTGATAGCTATGAATGATGTAGATGTGGTTCGGGGTTGAATATGATAGGTTATGGCACGATAGGTGTGGATGAAGTGGTATGTATAGTTTAAGTCTATGTGGATGTGGTAAAAGTAGGGATAGATGTAGATGTGGCCAACAACAGTTGATGTGGTGGGTATGGAAAAAGATCGAAGGAGGACCCGAGATCAACTCTAAGGATGGCATAATGGGTAAAGTTAGAATGGATGTAGATAAGGTAGTTATATCCAATGAAGCAGATGTGGTAATCGATGGAGTAGATATGATTAATGAAGTAGATGTAGGATTAATATCGGGTGTATAAGTAGGTGGGAATCGTTGTTTCATAAGTGTCTCGAGGGGTAAGAATGATATGTTTGTGGATGGGGTTGATGTGGTAAGTGTGGATGTAGGAATAAGTTACGAGATAGATGTTGGTATGATTGGTGTGGTCGTGGGGATAAGTTTTGATGGATTTGTGGATGTAGGGGCAATGTCTAAGAAGGTGGATGTGATTGGAGATGAAGGAGTGGAAATTTTGGATGGGATATAATCTTAGTCCATGGTGTGAAGAGTTTTATATTATGAGCATTGGGTACTTGGGTTGTAGTGGTGGTGGTTTGAATATTCGGTGTGTGGTCAGGGAATGGTTGTTTAAAGACCTCTATTGGCTTATTTGGAGGTATGTTGGGGTTATCTACTTAGAGGTCACCTTGATCAATGAGTCTTTGGACCAAATCTTTAAAAGTTTAGCATTTCCCTATGTTGTGTCCTCGGATTTGGTGGTATTTTCAATAATGGTCTTCATGATACAACATGGGTTTTGTTCTTGATTCATCATGTGGTTGGATAGGAGGAAGTGTGATTAGATTTACCTCCATCAACTTATCAAATATTGAACTATATGATTCTCTAAGGGGGTTTGGTTGCGTGTTGGTTGAGGGGCTTATTATTGAGGCCACATGCTAGATGTAGGTATGGATAAGGAATTAAAAACCATGATGTTGGCAACACCCTTATATGTGTCATTATATGTGGATGGTTTAGTAAATTCAACTTTAGTTTTGTTCGATATGAGTTTAATATGACCTATCTTAATGACATGAGTTTCAAGTTTACGGTCCATGATGGGTCGTTTTATTCTCCAATCATTTAACTAAGCTGAATCTTCCGTTAGTGTCATTATAAACCAGTTGTGTCTAGGCTATATGTAATGGAGATTTATGTAACTATTTTTCCTATTGGGTCTCTGATGGGGGCTATTGTGAGATTTTCCTAAGTTGGTTACTAATCTATAGAATCTCAATATAAATCTACAGAATTTAGTTGGTGCAATGAAATTAAGTTTAAAAGTTGGAATTATAAATTAAATGGAAATGCACACAGAGAATATGAAAGAACAGAATTGAAATTACACACCCATAACTAAGAATTAGTAGATGTAATTTCATATGCTAAGTTAAACTTTGTATAAAGAAACACACATTCTCGAATAGAAATTCCAATAGGAAAAGAAAATAAGTTCAAATTGAGATTGCATGAAATATACTAAAGTAAAAACATCTTTTGAAATAGATATTGCATCTAAACTTATTAGAGAAATAGATGTGTATGTAAATGTAAATAACCTCTTGTCTCCTTGGTCGAGTGGGCCCTTGCTCTCCCTTGGGATAGAGGAAATATCAACAACTTTATATCCTAAAAATGAATCTTAGTTATATTAATTTAAATAATTTCCATAGCATATCCAGTACATGAAAAGAAGAGTCCTAAATACCACAAGCTATATATTGCAGAGTATATAAAATAATAGCTACTATCGTGTTCTTAAGAAGGTGTCTCTATATAGACACAAATAGTTAAAGAATTCTCCATAATAGGTGGCACTAACATATCCCACTAATCAAAATTAACCAAAACTCATAAATTCCTATGGGATTTGTTAGAAACAAGTCTATAATAATAGGTTGATTCTTTGGAAAAAGTCTTCCGCTCCCGCATTCCAGCTCCAAACTCAAACTTCTTAATTGCATCGGTAATAAACATTCATCATTTCCCTACACACATCATCACATTTCCCTCATAAATATAGTTAGTAGGAGGTTATACGGTAATCAGGTTGCATGAACAAAAGAAAGGAAAATGCATCAAACTCACTAAGATATAACTATAGAAAACATCCCCTTGCATTAGCAAATCATATCTGAATAACAATTTACTAACCATATGAATGATATAAATGAGCCAAATAATGCACTCATCATTTCCCCCACACTTTACTTGTTGCATTTCCTAATGCAAATTATATACGCCATGCCCCGTGACCAAGCGCTAGGCCATGCCATACTCTTCAAACCGATCGAATCTTGTTTCCTGGTGCCTTTACATGCTTGAGTGTTGGAAGTTACTTCAACCCAAGCTATAAAACCCTCATTTGACTGTGTAGCATTATTTTTCTAGGTGGTAGTAGGACTCAAGAGGAGAGGTGGTCACACCTGAAGTCCTACCCATTCATCATTGTACTACTTTCTAGTTTTTTGATAACTACCTAATGATTGTGATGAGGGAATCACCTCGTCACATACTCCAACTCAAATTATGAGGTGAGATAACCTCCCTTATCTTCAATGGTAAGATCAAAGTGTCCCATATCCTATCACATGCCTACCTTGCTGCCCCAAAGTTCTGTTGACTATAGGTTTCAAAGTCCCCCACACATTTCAATAATATCTTTGAGGTATTCTCTCCAATACCAACTTGGTAGTAAAGATATCTAAAGTTTTTCCGCATAGCCACATAATTGTGATGTGTAGGCTGACTATAGAATCCTATTAATTGAATTGTGTGATTAAAGGTATCCATTTGTTCACCCCTGATCGATTTCAAAGCAAGGACTGAAAGGATTTTAATTGAAAATCCCCCACAAACAAGTTAATGAAGAAGTCAGGGACATTGGTGACTAACATATTATGGAGGTAGAACTCACAGAGAAGGTTTTGAATTTCAGGGGTACTAGATTTGTAAATGGATACAAAAACATTACCATCAGGGGCTTTGTAAGGCACTGACAACACAAATGCATCAACTTCCAAGAGTAAAACTATTCCTGAACAAACATGTTGTAAATTGAAGATGGTCTCCTACAAGATAGAAGCTTACAAGCCAAAGGATAGACAGAGTCCAAAAGAGACTGCAATTTTTATTTTTCACCTTGTATGATTTCCATTTCCCCCTTTAATTTCTTATTTTCCCGTTTTTAATTCTAAATTTGAAGAGATAATTGGTGGAAATCATTCAAAATACTAAGACCTCTATCTCTCTACCACTTTAGGCTACTAACCTCTACTTGTAGAGATGTAATTTCTCTAACCTTTATATCTTGTGTTGAGTAAATTAAGTTTTTGGTGCCAAAAATGATGGGTTTTTAATTCTCCAATCATTTAACGAACCAAAACTTACGTTAGTGTCATTATAAACTAGGTTTGTGTCTAGGATGTATACAATGGAGCTTTATGTAACTAGTTTTCATATTGGGTCTCTTGTTGGGGGTTGTTGTAAGATTTTCCTAAGTTGGTTACTAATCTATGGAATTTAGTAGCTATGATGAAATGAAGTTTAAAAGGTAGACGTCTAAATTAAATGGAAATGTACACACAAAATCTGAAAGAATGGAATTGAAATTACACACCCATAACTAAGAATAAGTATAAGTAAAAGTATATGCTAAGTTAAACTTTGTATAAAGGGAAACACATGTTTTGAATAGAAATTCCAATAGGAAAAGAAAACACATTCAAACTAAGATTGCATGAAACTAATGAAATAGAGATTGCAGTGAAACTTATAAGAAAACTAGATGTGTATGTAAATGTAAACAACCTCATGTCTCCTTGGTCGAGTGGGCCCTTTCTCTCCCTTGGGATAGAGGAAATATCAACAACTTTAGATCCTCAAAATGATGCTTACTTATATTAATTTAAATAAGTTCCATAGCATATCCAAGTACATGAAAAGAAGATTTCTAAATACCACAGGCTATATATTGCAGAGTATATAAAAATAACAGCTACTATCATGTTCTTAAGAAGGTGTCTTTATATAGACACAAACAATTACAAAATTTGCAATAGTAAGTGGCACTAACATCTCCCACTAATAAACATTAACCAAGACTCATAAATTCCTATGGGACTGTTAGAAACAAGTCCCATACTTATAGGTTGATGGGTGGAAAAAGTCTTCCGCTCCCGCATTCTAGCTCCAAACTCAGACTTCTTAATTACATCGGCAATAAACATTCATCATTTCCCTGCACACATCATCACATTTCCCTCATGAAGATAGTTAGTAGGAGGTTATACGGTAATCAGGTTACATGAACAAAAGAAAGGAAAATGCATCAAACTCGCTAAGATATAACTATACAAAGCATCCCCATGCATTAGCAAATCATATCTAAATGATAATTTATTAACCATAGGAATGATATAAATGAGCCAAATAATGCACTCATCATTTCCCCACACTTTACTTGTTACATGTCCCAATGCAACTTATCTATGCCCTACCCTATGACCAAGCTACTGGGCCATGTCATACTCTTCAAACTGATCAACATATTGTTTCTGGTACCTTTACACCCCGAGTGTTGGAAGTTACTTCGACCCAAGCTATAAAACCCTCATTTGACTATGCAACATTATTTTTCCAGGTGGTAGTAGGACTCAAGAGGAGAGGTGGTCACACCTAAAGTCCTACCCATTCATCACTATACTACTTGCTAGTTTTTTCTGATAACTACCTGATGATTGTGATGAGGGCATCACCTCGTCACATACTCCAACTCAAATTATGAGGTGAGATAACCTCCCTTCTCTTCAATGGTAAGCTCAAAGTGTCCCATCTCCTATCACATGCCTACCTTGCTGCCCCAAAGTGCTATTGACTATAGGTTTCAAAGTCCCCCACACATTTCAGTAATATCTTCAAGGTATTCTCTCAATACCAGCTTGGTAGTAAAGAGATCTAAAGTTTTTCCACATAGCCACATCATTGTGATGTGTAGGCCGAATATAGAATCCTATTGTTTGAGTTGTGTGATTAAAGGTATCCATTTGTTCACCCCACATGATCTGATTTTGAAGTAAGGACTGAAAGGATTTTAATTGAAAATCCCCCACAAACAAGTTAATGAAGAATTCAAGGACATTGGGAACTAACATATTATGGAGGTAGAATTCACAGAGCAGGTTTTGAATTTTAGGGGTACTAGATTTGTAAATGGATACAAAAACATTACCATTAGGGGCTTTGTAAGGAACACGAAAACACAACTACACCAAATGCCAAGAGTAAAATTATTCTTGAATTTACAAGCCAAAGGATAGACAAAGTCCAAAAGAGACTAAAATTTTTGTTTTTTCCTTAGATGATTTCCATTTCCCCCTTTAATTTATTATTTTCCTTTTTAATTTTGAATTCTGAAGAGACAATTGGTGGAAATCATTCAAAATACTAAGACCTCTATCTCTCTACCACTTTAGGCTGCTAACCTCTACTTGTAGAGCTGTAATTTCTCTAACCTTTTCTACTATGCATTGAGTAAATTCAGTGTACAACACCAAAAATGATGGGTCATTATATTCTCCAATCATTTAACTAACTGAATCTTCTGTTAGTGTCATTATAAACTAGGGTTGTGTCCTAGGCTGTATGCAATGGAGCTTTATGTAACCAGTTTTCCTGTTGGGTCTCCTATTGGGGGGGTTGTTGTGAGATTTTCCTAAGTTGGTTACTAATCTACAGAATCTTAATATAAATCTATGGAATTTAGTTTTGCGATGAAATGAAGTTTAAAATTTGGAATTCTAAATTAAATGGAAATGCACACACAAAATTTGAAAGAACAAAATTGAAATTGCACACTCATAACTAAGAATTAGTAGAAGTAAAATCATATGCTAAGTTAAACTTTGTATAAAGGGAAACACATGTTCTAAATATAAATTCCAATATGAAAAGAAAATACATTCAAACTGAGATTGCATGAAACATACTAAAATAGACATTGCAGTGAAACTTATCAGAAAACCAGATGTTTTTGTAAATGTAAACAACCTCCTGTCTCCTTGGTCGAGTGGACCCTTTATCTCCCTTGGGACAGATGAAATATCAACAAATTTATATCCTCAAAATGACACTTACTTATATTAATTTAAATAAGTTCCATAGCATATCCAATACATGAAAAAAGAGTCCTAAATACCACAGGCTATATATTGTAGAGTATATAAAAATAACAGCTACTATCATGTTCTTAAGAAGGTGTCTTCATATAGACACAAACAGATTATAGAATTCACCATTATAGGCAGCACTAACATCTCCCACTAGTCAACATTAACCAAAACTCATAAATTCCTATGGGACTATTAGAAACAAGTGCCATACTTATAGGTTGATGGGTGGAAAAAGTCTTTTCTCTGCATTCTAGCTCTAAAATCATACTTCTTAATTGCATCGAAATAAATGTTCATCATTTCCCTTCATAAATCATCACATTTCCCTTACGAATACATTTAGTAGGAGGTTATACGGTAATTAGGTTACATGAACAAAAGAAAGGAAAATGCATCAAACTCGCTAAGATATAACTATACAAAGAATCCCCATGCATTAGAAAATCATATCTAAATGAGAATTTATTAACCATAGGAATGATATAAATGAGCCAAATAATTCACTCATCAGTCCATGTTAAAGGCTTCCTCAAATGTTTGGAACAATTGAATTTTTAAGGTAGATGATATGTCATTTGTACATGAATGTGAGAAGAGATCGATGAGTTCGGTTTGCGAGAAGATAGAAGGATAGTTGGTTTATAATTCTGCGCCATCATGCAGAAAATTCCACAATAGAACCATCTTCAAAATTTCAGATGGCGTATAGGTCAGCGATAGTTATTTTACGTGCAATGTTGATCGAAAAGTGTTCTAAGAAAACATGCATGAGTTGGGTAAAGGAAAATAAGGAATGTTGAGGAATCCCATTGTACCAATCCAATGTTGAACCAACCAAGGAAATAGGGAAGCTATAAAGCATAAGTTCCTGATCATGTGTGATAAGGTAACATGTGTGTTTAAATGCGTGGAGATGTTGTTGGGGATCTTCCTTGCTATTAAATTTGGTAAACTTGGGAATATCCCAATGAGGAGGGTAAGGTTTAATTAGAACCAACAAATGAATGGGTTCATTATATATTTTTCATAAGACAATGTGACCTTGGGCCTTAAGGTAGTGGCCTCTAGCCTAGCTAACCTATTCATTAGGGTATACATATGATCATTCTATGTGATGATAGGTTGGGATTGGATTGGTTGTGTGGCATGGAATGTAGCTTGATAAGGTGGTTGATAAGTTTATGGATGTGTGGGTGTTTGGGGAATTGGTTGATAAGGCGGTTGATTAATTTTTGGATGTGTGGGTGTTTGGGAAATCATTTGATAAGGATTAATATATGTCATGGGTTGAGATTGGATAAATTTCTGCAATGATTGATGTTGAGAAATAGGGACATGATGTGATTGTTGAGATTGAGCAAGTTTTTGTGGTAAATGATGAGTGGGGATATGAGTGTTAATAGGTTGAGATGGTTGGAACATATGATGGGTAGGAATGTAAGTGTTAAGAGGTTGAGATGGTTAGATAGGCATACTAGTGGTGGATGGAATAGAGTTGACATAAAATGACATGGGTGGAATAGGATCCACCAATTGAGTAGATTGATAGGATTGAGAGATTGTGGGAGATTTATGAAGTAAGAAGTCATAAATTACATTAGAAGGAGGTCCAAGAGTTTCTAAAGGAGCAGGATATGTGGGTGTAACTTGTCTAGAAAGGTTAGACTGATGAGAGATATGAGGATTGGTTTCAAGATAGGGATGATTTTGGATGACATGGTCCTCATGAAGTGAGACCATGGAGATAGGGGCTGGATAACCGAAGGTATGGTATCAAGTATAGAATCTTGTTGAAAATATCATTAGAGGAAGGGATTTCATTTGTGAAGTGGATTTTAATGTTGTTTTGACACTGAGAAAGAGTGAAAATAGGCATGAAATAGATGAACATTTATTCATGTAATTTTTAACAAAAAATCAAGTAACAAGTTTCATATAATCATGATTAATTAGAATATCGAAAAGAAAAGACAAGTGGATAATAAAGGTTCCTAAGTAATGACAATCTAAGGTTGGTTTTGGTAGTTTTGGCTAGGGAGAGTCTCAAGAATCTTCGTGTTGGGTGATGAAATCCCAAACAATCAATCGGGTAAGGAGATGTTTTGATGTGTTAATTTATATGTGTGAGTTTTAGGTTGTGTGATAGGACATGAGATGTGCTTTGTAAGTAAACCTCCTATTTAAACTATGTGATTAAGTAGGATGTAGAAAGCGAAAGGTTATTTTAAAACCAAATAAAAGTGTGATATTTCGATGAGAACACACACGGGAAAGGAAAATTGCAATGCAATGCGAGAAAAGTGAAAATAAGGAAAAAGAGTAAAACCTAGATATATCTTTTCCTTTTTATCTACACTTTAGTGAATAACAATCCAACAGAGGAATACAACATGAGAAAGTAAGAAACATGGACTAGCTACAAATTTAGTATAATATAAATATAAAAGCAAACATGGAGTTATACAAAGTGAGGATGTTGATTAATTTCATCTTGTAGACACAAGATTAGATAAATGGATAGTAAATGATTGTGGCTATTTTTGGTTCTCAAGATCGTCGAAAGGACAAGATATGAACATACACAAACATGATTGGAAAAGCTATTTTTAACTATTAAGATGAAAGAGCCGACCAAAAAATTAGAAAAAAATTATTTTATTTTAAAATAAAAATAATTATTATTTAAAATTTATGGTGACTGAGTCAACCAAAAACTAGAAAACAAAAAAATCTATGAAGAACCTTCAAGTAAAAATAGTAAACAAGATAACTTGCAAAACCAATAAATATTAATTAGAAAGTTGTGGGTTCATATCCCACCAAGCGTGCTGAGAATGTTTGATGATAATCCCCCTACCTATCCAGTTAGTGAAAGATAAATGAGAAATCTTGAAAAATCATATATGGGAGGGTTGAGGGACCTCTTGATGTGGTATGGGCAAAAAGGCATGATTCTCCTCGCGATAAATCTTGACCTACACAAGAAAGAGAACTAAAAACTAAATAGGATTAACAAGATATTCTATGGGATGCCTAACAAAGTTAGTAATGGGAAGCGAAAGCTTCTTAGAAAGGATAACAATCGACGTATTAATAAAAGAGTGTGATCAATGCTAGATGATGATGTAATGATAACAAAAATCTAAAGTAGTGATATGATAAATGGAAATACTAAATGATACGATAATTGAGATAGTAATCAAAATGATAATTGATAACAAGAATACACAAACAAACCCACATGGTTTGGAAGTGGTCCAAGAGAAGACCATATGATTGATCATGACCTAAGAAAACCAAATTAAGAAGGAAGAATACCAAGATCTCCATAAGAGATCATCAGTATGGAGGGATGGAAATACTGTAAGAGAATTAGACACCTAGGGAGGTCACAAGAGCACCTAGGTGATGTTATGGTGATGTGAGTAGAATGAAAAGGGCATGGGGATGATATTATGGTGATATAAATGATATCACAAGGGAATTATAATGGTATGCTGATGATGTGAGTGGAGCTATAATGCCAAATTTTTCTATCTATTCTAACTTATTTGAAAGAGGAGGAGAAGGATCTTATTTATAGCTTTGAAGACGGGGTTAATTTAGGGGTTATCAGGTAATCCTGATTTGAAAAAGTAACCCTGATTAGGTGAGTGGGGGACATGATTTGAATGATTTTAAAATATTAAATTCAATAGTGGATTTCATGTGAATTATTTTATAATATTGAATTCAATAATAGATTTCATGTGGATTATTTTTCAATATTTAATTAAATAATAGATTTCATGTGGATTATCTTGGAATATTTAATTTAATAGTGGGGTGATATGGATTATTTTGGAATATTTAATTATCAAGTGGATTTATATGGAGCATATTAGCATATAATGAGGATTAGGGATTTAAAGGGGATTAATTAACCAATTAATATTGATTAATTGAATATGTATTTTTGGTGGGAAATGGGATTTATTCAAATTTTGGAGGGAAAAGGGATTCAAATGGGAAATCCTAATGAAGGAGGGTGAATGTGGGGTGAAGGGGAGGAACAATACCAAAAATTGGTTTCTATAATTTAGATGAACTATCTTCGCACTCGAAGAGGTATCCTCCACCTCGATCGGTGAGATCCACACAGACGGATGCCAATACCGTATTTACCCACTTTATAATGGGGAATTGGAAGAGATTCTAGTGTACCTTATTCGTTGATACCATAACCATGTCATTTATATCCCATAGTATACATCATTCAATTGGGAATAACATACTTAGGTGATTGGTAACATAAATTCATTTCATTATTGAAGGATGAGATATGATATCATTGAACAACTTTTCATTTGTTAATAACCCACCAAGACCGAAAGCATCAAAACAAAAAAATTTCCCTAGATCTTTGAAACTTGTAACATGGCCTACCATGTGCTTTGGGTGATAGGGGAAGGTTATGAACTAGAAGGGCCTGTTGAAGATCATATTCTCCATAGCCACTTTCTCTAACCTTCATCTCCCACGTAGAAAAAGGATTCTCTGATGTAGAAGCACCATTTTCATTGGGAGAAAAGGTATTTGGATCCACTCATGAAGCGAGGGATTTTGACTAAACTAGAACAACTATCTCTATAGAAGGACATTTGTAAATGGTGGGAAAATAGCCCGAAAATGCTCGAAATGAGAAAAAGGTTGGGGATCTCCCTGAATAGTGAGGGTCTTTCCTTCATGATGTAACTTTAAGCACTGATGATACATTGAAGGTACGACTTGCATGGCATGAATCCATGGGAGGATGAGAAATATGTTTTAGGGGAGCTCTAAGTCTAATACATGTAACTTCATATCATGATTGATAGGACCTACTTCTAGTGAGAAAGTGATCATATCATATAACTTCCATTCTTCATTGTCATATGCCTTTATGGTGATGACCTTTGTTTCTAAATCAGCTTCAGTACACCCTAGTTTCTGAACTAGCTTTAGAGTATAAATGTTTAAACCTGATCTGCCATCCACAAGCACTCTTTTACCTTCTTACATTTTATTATGACTTCAATATGTAAGGGTAAATTATGAGAGGGATTTTATTCGGGATTTTGTTAGTGAAGCTTATATTCTCTGTAAGAGTGATATGTGCTACCATTTATTAGAAGCATGTTGGGTCAAAATCTATAGACACTTATGATCCCTATAATGTATTACAAAGGATGTATTTATGAACATTAGAAATTTTAAGAAGGTACAAGATCGAAATCTTAGCCGTAGTTTTCTCTAATTGTTCTAACATGTCATAATGACTATCTTGAGGAGTAGGGGAGGAGGTTATGAAATAACAAGGAGAGCCCATCACATTTCCACGACACACTCCCTTGATTTAATCTTGATTGTGTTGATATGCTCAACAAGTGGATCGAAACAACCTATTAGGGCATCAAAATGGTCAAAATGGTCCGTCTTTGAAAGTAATTAACATTTTTCATTTGAGATGACTGTTCCTAATCCAAATTTTTCCTTACTTTATTATTCTAAGGAAAATGTTCTTTGAACATCCCTATGTTTACATTAGGAGATTTGGTAGGGGTGGCAAAATCCATTTCCACATCACCATTGTTGATCAAGTCCTGAATATAATGCTTCAATTTCAAACACTTATCAAGTTTTATGACCTTTGACATGATGAAATCCATAATATTTGTTTTCCCTAAATCATGATGGCTTAGGTGCATCATCCCCATAAGGTGTAGTTTCAAGATATCTGACCATGTTAACCACCTCTAACTATTTTAATATTGATGATATAGAATCAGATAGAGGGGTGAAGGCATGACGTTTGTACTCCATAGGTGGAGTTCCCTTTGCAAGTTTTAAGGGAGTGTGGTTTTGAACTACTTACACTTGTTTAGAGTCTATTATTCCATCGCCTATGCCATTTTTTTCTTATTGGGAACAAATTTTGTTTTTCACTAGGTTTGGAATCATTATGATCATGCGAAAAGGGTTTTAAGGTCCCTCTAGCTAACAACACTTTCTCTATTTGACTACCATTTTCTATCACCTCTTCAAATGTGTTACCACAATGCATTTACAAGTGGAATGTAATTTCAAGGTGGAGGTTGGGTACAAATATACTAATCAGTTGTTTCTCTGGTATCGAGCAAGGGAATCAGCTAGCTAGCCCTCGCCATCATTGTAGGAAACTAGCGAAGTTCTCATTATTCCATTGTTTTACATTACATAAATCTAACATGGTGACATCACTTTATATATTAAATGAGAAGTGACGTAAAAAGTGTTTAGATAGTTTTGTGTAGATATAGATCCCTTAAGGATGTGTAAAAACCATTCTAATGCTTGACCTCCTAAACTTTGTGGGAAGAGGTGAATGAGATAGTTATGCTATACGCGACCTCTTGACATGCCATATAAAATTCCTTAATATGGTCTCAGGGGTCACCCTTGTATTTTTTAAACTTTAGAAAATCAAAATGATGTGGGAAAGGTACTGTAATATGGCCATTTCAAAGCGATATGGGAATTAATCCTCGAATTAGTACTTTTTTCTACTATTTTTCCTTCTTGTAAAGATATAAGAATTTTTCATGGTTGACCACTCTTGATTAAAGATTTGGTCTTGTGTGGGTGGTGTGGGCCTATATAAATGATTAAATCTAGTTGTATCCCCACCTTTATTTTCCATATAAAAGTCCTCATAAGGTTATTTACGTGCCTCTTGATGAGGAGTATTTATATAGAACTTGTGGTACGAAGATTTTGGTTTATCTTTTGGTATAACTTGTTTTAAAGGTTTTGTTTGTTCCTTATTTACATGAAAATCCAAACTTTCCAATTGGTGAGTGAGATCTTGCACTTGTTGCTCTAAAGTTACCTCTGACTGGTACTTATTTACGATTTTCATAAGGAGGAGGTTTCTCATGATGAGGAGGTTTCTCTGACTGGTCCTCACAATGAACTCTAATAGTAGGTATGTGATAGTCTCCATCATTTTCAAAATGTATTTCCTCATCATTATGTCATCCAGAAGTAGATGCATGACCATGATTTAATATGTCGTGAATATTTTGAGAAGGATTTTCTACTTATTCTTCTCCATGAACCATATCGAAATGAGAGAAGGGTCAACCATAGAGGGTAACCTTGCTCCTAGCTCTACGACACGCATTAGGACCTCATGTTTGTTTTAGAACAAATAATCATCGATGTGGGAGGGATGAAGATAAAATTTAGCATGAGGATAATTATCCTCACCACCATTGTGATTCACCATGATATTGTCATCATAAAGTGGATTTTCACTTTCAAAGGACCTACCTATTCTTAATTTACGATGCCCCGTTCTTGTAATATAAGGCATAATGCGAAAGATTCCACTAAGGTTGAATAAAATGGACCCTAGGTAAATTTACGCTAGTGTAACAACGTCAAGTCATCAAAAATAATGTTGAATATCAAATGGTCATGAATCCAAAGGTCAATATGAACCCAAGGATACCAAAGAATAAATAATGATATACACTAAAAAGGTAATATATGACAAGAAGAACCTAGGACAAGAAAATTAAGCATAAGACTAAAATCCAGTCACAAAAATAGTTTACTCCCTACATTTTTCCAAGATAGGTTCAAAGAAAATAGTGACAACACAATATCACCACTTAGGTCAATTTTAAAATAAAAAGACCTAAATACTAAGAAAGTGTTGACATGATCCTCCAATAAGGTATACTAAAACCAGTTTTAGACACCAACAAATTCCAAGTCTTTGAAAATGGAAGTTACAAAAGTGAGCAATGTAACAACACTATTTGGACACGTTAATCAAGATTTGCAAGAAAGCAAGATTTTAGTATCAAAATGGTCTTATCTTTGACACGAACAACATAACCTCAACATTCTAAAAAACTCAAGGTAATTTTTAGGATTAAAAGATAAGATTAAGTATATCAAGAAGTTACTATACATGTGAGAAGTGTAACTATACAATTTAGATACTTAGACCAAATTTCACAATGGAAACAAGATGTAAGTATCACAATTATATGGCTATAATGCAGATAATGTAACAAATCAAAGGAATTCAAGTGATGAGACAACCTAGCTACAATATGAAATCTCGATTATGGGTATCAAGACGATGGCTACCAAGATATAATGACGTACCAACACACTTTCAATGTTTACATCTAGGTCTCAAGCAAGGATGAATGTAAATGGGTGTAAAAGTGGTGGACACAATCAATCAATAACACTACGTAGATATGTTTTCTTTCATCCCAAATGGGCAACAAGAAAACAAAGGTGTAAACTAAGTGGTGATGAGAAATACTTGGCATAACTTTGGTGGATTTTCTACTTGTCTTAGGACAAGTGAAAAACTAGGACAAAGTAACATGTTGTAAGTCTCGTGATGAATTAACACGTGGTTTCAACTTTGAGAGACTCTCCCCTTGTTTTACTAACAAAGTTATCATGTTGTGAGTTTTCGTAGAATATGATGGATAAGTCAAATTGGCTCCAAGCCATAAGCTTCCTATTTGGTTCTCTCTCTAGGTGTCACAAACTATCTTTGTGAGTGTGGTTTGCCAAGAAATTTACACTAACTAAATCTTGGAGTATCCCAAATTTAATTTACCCCCTTCAATACAATGAGAAATAAATGCATTTAGTTGTATTTTCACTAGGGTCGCATGAAGATAATTTTGACTCTAATCTCTCCAAGGCGTACTAATCAATTGGGTAGTGGAGAACTTTCCCATTTCATTCACAAGGTTCCCTCTTGCGTGAACTACTTTTGGGTTCCTAGGAGAATCCCTCTTGTTATCTTAAGGCTTATGCCAAAGGTATTTTCTCCTTTCTTAAATCAGATGAGCCGTAGCTCTTAACAAAAACCTACATATAGATTGTGATGAATAGAGGTGTGGTTCTTATTTTTGGATTAGGAAATTTTGTTTAGACCACCATTGATAACCTGAAACACACATGTAGTTAGATTTTTGTTTAGATTCTCCTTTCTTTGGAAATCATTAGGTCCTACACAAAAATAGTTAGTAGTTATCTAAAAATATCTACAATATCATAAAAAGAGGATTAAGTGTTGTTTTTGGTTCTCAAGATCATCCAAGTACACGAGAGAAGAGCATACAAAACAAACAACCCAACTATATAAAAATGAAAAACTTGTAAATCAAATAACCACCATAATGATTTGTAAATCAAGGTTCATTCCCAATTAATCCAAGTGCTTTTTAGTGAAAGAATAAAGTTGTTTTTGATTCTCAATATCACACAATGGTGCAAGAGAAGAGTATACACAAGATTTAGCCTTAATTATTTATCAAATGAAAATATCTTAAACTAAAGGATCATACACATGCCAAATGAAAAGTTCATTCCCTTAAGCATAAAAATGAATAATGAAATTTCCCACTTACTCTAATGTTAGCAAAAGAAGGTTTAAAGCTTATTTTGATTCTCAAGATCACACAAGGTGCAAGAGAAGAGCATACAAAAACTTTATCCCAAACTCATACAAAGCATTCATAAAAACTTAAGTAAATTTGTTAGAAAATATAATTTAAATGTCAAAACCCCATAGAAAATAGTTAGAGAAACCTGTAACCAACAAAAAATAAAAAAAATCATAATTTACCACTTTGAAAATAGTACCAAAATCAAACAGTCATGCCAACATGCCCCTTTGATCGTAGTGCGCCCCCGATAGTAGCAAAGTGCATATTTCCTAGCAACAATGCAGAGACTTGAATATGTGAGCACACCTATGAGACAAAAACATAGTCAGTTGAATGCCAAAGCATCCATAGAGTCACCAATGCACACTTCGTAGCACCAACATGGCCCAGATACGAGAGGGAAAAAAATTAATAGAACACAGGCATGTCTAGAGAAGTGTGAGTGTGGCCCTGAGAACATGAGCATGACCTTGATGACATGATCACTCACCTTGTAATGTGAGTGTGACCTTGATGATGTGAGTGCGCACCTTCTTGTAGGTGGTCAAAACATGGGTTTTGATAAGAAAAATATGATAAAGCTCAAATATTTGACATTCTGATGCAATTTTGATAGCACTTTACCTCCTTTGATCTTGTAAAGAACATAAAAACAAAGAAACTTCAACTAATCTAGTTTTAAAAACTATCAAAACTTGAAATTAATTTACAAAAACTTGAAATTTACTCTAAAAATGCTTGAAACTAATCTAGAAAACTTCAAATTGAATATAAAGGACAATTGAAGGTATCTCACCGGGTGTGCCAAATGATAACACCCTAAAATTTTGCAATATGACTAACTAGTAAAAGCTAACACCATAATATCCTAGAGCCATGGTTAAGCTTAAGAACAAAACATCATGATCAAAGCTTAAAAGCATGTATCAATGGGAACTAAATGAATTTAAACATCTAATCTACAAAACATCCTTACGATGTCAGATGATTAATAATTAACATATACCTAATTAGATCTAAGGGTAATCAAATTATGGTTGTTTATACTCCAAAAATGGTGAGAGTATCTCTCTAAAAATGGCTACAAGGCCATATTAGATATCCCTCTACTAACCAACATGAAGAATGGATGTAAAGATTGAGCAAGCTAGTCCAAGAAGGAAGTAAGGCTCTTAATCAAAATTTGTTATATGATGTACTACTAAAAGTATGAAGGTAGGTTCTTAGTCATTTTTATAGCTTTCTATTTGAAGAAAATTTTCATCTTGGTGCATGTGGGACTAAAAAGGATAAAGTAGATTAAGGCTTGCTAATCATGATTAGTGAATTAACAAGTGATTAGTATGTGAGGAGCTTTAATTAACCACTTAGGGTTAATTAAGAGGCTATGATAAGATTTTGAAGCCTTTTGAGATGTCTTAGAGGGAAAAGGGGTGATTTTGAATGGTTGGAAGAGGGGTTTTAGCCAATAATAGGGTTTATTGATCAAAACAAGGGTAAATAGGCTTAATTAGCTAATAATCGCTAATTGTTTGCTTCGGAAGAGGATAATAACTAATGATGTGTCATCAATTGGCATTTGGAATGTGATAGAGGTTAGTTAATCAACAAAGCATCATTAATTAACAAAAATAGAGGGAAACATTAGTTAATTAGCATAAATCACTAATTATAACAGAAATGGTATGAATGAGGGTAATTAGTGCACTTTTAGCAATAAAATTACGTAAGTGGATTTTAGGTGTGTACAAAGACAAATGCACCAGGGTAGTTGTGTGCTGGCTAAGTGTAAGATGGGTGCTTTAGAAATATGGAAGGAGCTAAACAAGCATTGGTTATATAAAGCACACAAAATGGCAAATAAGACATTTTATAAAACTACGGGGTATATCGAAGGCATAGTGTAAGAGGCGCGCGCCCAAATAGATAAAGGTGAGAAAATAACTTAGGTTTCCATTCTATTTTGATTGTGTTCAATGAAATTAGTGTTCCTGATGGACCAAAGGAAAAATTGTGGTTATATCCCTTGGAAAATAAGTCACCTGTGAAGAAGTTCACGAGATTCACATGCCAAGGCACTATAAAAGGGACACATAAACAATGCATAGAGAAGTATTATAGAACAATTCATGATGCATTTGAGGGGGATAGCATATCCCTAGAGAATTTCTTGACATTTTGGAGGGTTAGGTAGAGTTTGTGGCATTTAAACACTTCTATTTGGGGCACATTTACATGCAGACATGAAAGAAAATCCCCTGGTGTAAGTTACCTTTTACGTTTACTTATTTTTATTTCAAAGATTAAGTGAACCAACTTCATAACACATGGAAGTTATAGTTTAACATTGATAAGGTAGATGTAAACATTCACATTCTTTGTAAGAAATATGTCTACCCTAACAAGGAGGCATATGTGGAGATAATGGAGTCGGATAATATAGATATACCTCTAGAGGTCGTGGCTATGGGAAAGATAGAACCCACACATATGTATGTGTATCGAGGCTGAGGTTCAAGGATGGAAAGTATATTGTTGGTGAGGATGTTTCACTTCTAGGTCCTTTGAAGAAAAAATAGAATGTGGGTACACAGAGAAAAATTGAAGAGACACCCTAAGGAGGGAAATGAAGGACTTGGAGAATATCCTTAAAAAATAAGACGTAGAGAAAGGAGATAACACCGTGTTTGATCATGACATAAGGATACTACACATGAAGTGGAAGGATGTAGATTAGGGTGTTAGGACCTCACAACTAGTGAGGTGTTCACTGTGCATTAAGAAGAATGAGGAGGACAAGAATAAAAGGTGAAAGTATGTTCTGTGAAGGATAACGAGGAAGAAAAGCTATCAGATGGGGCTACACAAGAACATGTTTCTTCATCTAGCCTTGGAGTCAGAGAAGATAAAGGGATAGGTGTTGAGAATCCATAGTTTTACATAGACATCCCAAGCACGAGTTTATAGGAGTGTGAAGAATAAATCCACATTGAGGGAGATGTAGACTTGGAAGATAGTGTTGCACATCCAACTGGTGGCCTTGACGCTGGCATTGGAGAGGAGAATAAGGAAGGTGCTGAGACACATGGAAATACAAATGAACACGCTAATACATAAAGGTAAGAAGAGATGGTGTAGACATAAGACCTTGGGTACATCAATGAACCAATGAAGATTATACATTTTAGGTTCCAAAGCATTATTTCCTAGGAACAATTGTATGGATGTGAGCTAATGGACCCAGAGATGGACAACACGTGCACCGGGAAATAATTTCCATGGAGTATGTAGAATCACATGGATGGGCCCAAGTTCTACATATGCAATGAGTCATGTGCCACTAGATGAATGAAGAAGGCCCAACATTCCAATAATGTGACAATCAAGCCCTGAGATTTCTCTAATGAGTAGGAAAAAATGCATTAACGAAGATAGCTATAGAGGTCCCGTGCTAGAATATTGATGAAGTGGATACCTTAATAACTTTTCTTGAGGATAAAAAGGACAAGGAAGAGGAAATAGAGGACTTAAAGAAAGAATAAATTAGAGAGATGACTTTCCTTGAGATGGATGAGGATATTGGAGAGGAAATTTTAAAAGAATGACCACAATATGAAGAAAAGGTAACTAACAACTTTCCATCATCCCTACATTATTTATGGACTAGTGTAATTTTTTTAAACTAGGAACTAGCCTACATGACCAAAGTAAAGAAAAGATGGCTCCCTAGAAGGAAAAATAAGTAGATCATGTGCAAGATAGTTGAATATGATGCCCTACTGCAAACAATTAAGGAAGAATTAAAGAAGGTAGACTTGGCACTGAATATGTGTGAAGATCTAGAGCCGATCATTAAAAAAGGACATTAGTTAAAGATAATGAGGTCCTTATCTTAAAGAAAGATGAGAATCTGGGATGTGAGAAGAGGATAACATTACTATAAAAGAAGTTCAATGAGCTCACAACAGCCTTGGAGCCTCACAAGGAGAGAATAAAAGAACTTGGGAAACTAATAACAAGAATAATGGATGTAATGGATGGAATGGTTTCCTATTTAGAAAATGTAATAAGGGTGTTGAAGCACAAGGGAAAAGATATGAAAATGGATGAAATGTAAGCTGTGCTTGGGGAGATCCCAGAAAAGGTAAAGAAGGGACTCAATGATTGGAATGAGTTAGAAGCAGACATCAAGAGTGAGTACCCTGAATTATTACTGCCAGATGTAGAAGAGCGCGTTGGGTGACGAACTATATTTTTCAATCTTTCATTCATTGATTATGTTAAGTTATTCTTAAATATTTAATTATTTAGAGAGATAAGGTATGAGTACCCATTTTTGGGGGCAAAAATTACATTAGTGTGGGGTAATGTTGTCCTAGTGAAATATTTCCAAAGCATCAAAAGGGCATATGATGGTGGCGTGAAAGAAGGGGTGTGTGGATATGCATGGAAGGTTAATAGATTTGCACCTTGAGGATTCACGCCTGGTAAGACATAGTTTGAGACTTAGTTTTTTTGCATGGCACATGCTAAGAATATGAAAATCAAGAAATACAAACCAAGAAAGGTAAGGACATGAAGACTTCAATGATAAATGAGGGCTATTTTTGGGAACAAGTGGAAGATCAAGATTCATGCAGTGTTAGAGATAATAATAGGATTAAATATAGAGTTAATTATAGATAATCTATTATTAGGAAAATTTTGCATTGTTATTTAGTTATCTTTGTAGCAGAACATGACTATGCAACCTATTTTAAGAGTGCATGGGTAGTGAAGGGAAATTCCCACCCCTATATATATGTATTGATTTGCATAGATTAGAGAGATATGGATTGTAATAAAGTTATGTTGCTGGTATGTTTGTGCACATGAATTTGTGATGATGCTTATGGTGTATTCAAATTCTGTGTTTTGTGATGAATTAATATGATGGATCATTGTGAGTGGATCTTGGTAATTGATGTCTTTACTCATGGTTATTATATGGTAAATCTGATCTTGATCCTTGTTTAGTTTATTATGCATCATGGTTGTGATCTAAATCATTTATTCTTGCACTTGTTTACTTGTTATGGTTATGGAATATATGTTCATGCATGCTAATACATTGGCAAGTCAATAAAAAGAGGGATCTAATAGGCTTCACACACTTCGGGTGAGTGTTCAAATTTATCTCGAGTAAAGTGTCGGTGCACATAGGCATCCGAGTATAAAAATAAAGTGTACACTCATTCTCATTTTATTTCCCTCACTCCTTTACCTCTCTATTTTTCAAAATCATAATCAACTCCATTTTATTTTGTCAATCCCTAATTTGAGGGGGAGAACCTCAACCATCATCTTTCATCTTCACTTCTAGTTTTTGTCTCGTGGATTGCCTAAACACAAACCACTTAACAAAAAGGGGAAAATGTAGACACCATTTTTGGTACATTTTCCCCATCCCAAGTTCACTCCTCTTTTATTGTCATCTCGTACATTCGTCATGCCTTCTTCTTATTCACAACCCAAATTTCCCTCTTAAATGTTTATGCCTCTCTTAATTATTATTTTTCATATCCTAATCCTAGAAATATGTCCCCCTTTATCTAATTTTAATCCTATTTAGCTATCCACAAATTCCCCCATTATAGTTACCCCATTTTCACCTTAATAGTCAATTTTTCATTCCCCCATTTAAGATACTTAAATTACTCACCTACCCTTTATTCATTCCCCCTTTTAACTCCCCTAATTTCTCCCCACACATCAATGCAACCATATAATAGTATGCCACCTCCATTTTAACTATTCTAACACTTCAATCATCGAAATTTAATCTAACATTCATCTACCTAATTTATACTGCTACTGCTTATCACCGGCTCATGCGAGTTTCCATGACCATATTAATAAAACTCCACCCTCCTCTTAAATGACTAAAGAAATATGGATTTTGGGATTTCTTGAAAAAAATTATGCTCTCTCCTCCTCGTGATCAATAACCATCACCTTGATGTTTCCTTGGAACCTTTTACATGTTATCAATGGATATTTGAAGTTTTAGATTTGTTTACAAATATTTATTTTCTTTACTATCTCTATTTTGTAGGTTTACATATCACCTTGGAACTCTATCTATTCTTCAACATCTTCTTGATCCTCTCTATCCCAATTTTCCCATCTATCCTGTTTGCTAAATCCTAAATCATGATCCAGTCACCATCAACCCATCCGGGCACCATCAACCCACCATGTGTTAACCTTGTCCTCTATCTCGCATCATCATCGATTCTGTTTCATAGCTTCCTCTCTATCCTGGATCAATATATTTCAATTATCCACCTACTTATCAACTTTGATATGATTTTCTTGGACGTGATCATCATCGATCCTGGTCCATTCACCATTGACCCCATCAGCCCCACATTAGATCTACTTCTAGTTAAATCATCTTTGTTCCTTACTATCTCTACATTAGATCCAACATCCAAGAATAGGTTCTACCTCTATCTCTACTCATATTTAAATCAGCTCTGCATCGGTCACTATTGACCATACCAATTAGTCTTGGGTTACGATGGACCCACTCATGTTTGGTTTGTTTATCAACATTTCACATTATTAGATCTTCATTTTAGCATTTCTAGCTTACATTGTATCTCTATTTGATTATCATATACATTCTTTCATCAATTATCATTTATCAATATTCATAATCAAACATGAGTTGACATCCATCCTATAAACCTATTGCTTTCCCAGATTGAACTTTTTAGACAACCCACCATCTTATTTGCTAATATTTTTGTGTTTAGTTTTATTTGTTGTGCGGTTTGTGAAGCTCCCAAAGAAAGAGATTCCTTTGCACTTGTACCTTCATCATCGCCATCGTGATATACATCAATAGGTATCATTAAACACTTCCATAGTTTTTAGTTTCTTGATTTATTTTATCCCCTTGCATTAACTTGTAATAGGAGAAATAGTTCTTGTAGAACATGGAAAGCTAGTTTTCAAGCTAACTATCCAAAAACGGAAAAAAATTTACTTATTTCACCCCAAAGGATTATGATGATGTTTTAGAGTCAAGTATTATATTATTTTGTTTGAAAAACACATTATAATATCAATAAAACTAATTTCATACCTTGAATCTACCTATAAATTAAAAAAATCATCTTTTGGTTTTAAAGCTGCAACGGGTAGCTACACTATTTGGAATGTCTCAAGAAACCTTTGTATATCTCAGATAAAAAGGGATGTTTCCACCATGTAAATAATTATTCAAAATTTATGGTTCCTAATTTTTCCCTCTTAAATAATTAAAAATCTCCTAGAATCATCCGAAGAAGTTGAGATTCATCATAAGAGTGCTCATTCCTTACACCTGAAAACCTGTTGTTGAGAAAACTATCCCTGAATGATCAAACCCTTCCCAAAAGTTCCTAAAATACTTCTAACACCTTAAAGGCCCCCAATACCAAATCTAGATACTTATAAACTTTTCTTTTTTATAACTCTCTTGGAGGGTGTACACAGTCTCCCAAAATGATCAAAATTGGCCTTTCTAAGCTTCTAGTAAGACTAGTCTTCCTCCAAACTTCATTTAATCATCTGATGAACTTTATTGCACTTATTTACAAACTTGAGACATGTTTACCAAATGAATTAAGAATACTACAAGGTTAGGATCAAGTTGTCACATGATGAAGTTGGCTAGGAGAGGGGTTCTGGAAACTTTGGAGGCAAGATTTGCATTATGGCTTAGTTGTCATGGTTTGAATTTTACATTTCTAGGAGAGTCAATTCACATGAAAACAATTCCATAATACAAAAACATTCATATATTCTCAAAAACAAAAAAACCCATGACCTATACACATAGGTTTCATGGTTAGCACTTTACATTACATATGTTGTTAGTCACTTTTGTTTGATTGATAACACATCTTTTCTACTCTTTACACACATGCGTTCATGAGGTATATTGAGTATGATGTAAGACACTCAAATTGTTACATGATGATAAAAGATACCATGGTTACTTACATTATTCTCTTATGGGCATACCTCTATCTGATAAATATGTTATTATTCCATTATAGTTTATTTCCACTTCCTCAAATGTTACACTTGATTAAATATATTGTGTATATGTTATTTTTGAATTAACATGACAACCACGTGTGTCTTGTGTAACATTAACACAACTTGCTTCATATGATATCTTATTGCTTATTTACTGTTATCAATATTTGCAATTGTTACTTTCTCAAAATGTTTTCTAGTTACTTGTGTTAGTAATTTTCTATTTCATTATATATGACCTAAGTTCCTCGATTACCTTTTGATTCCATGGGTGTCTCATGTTTGTGTCTCTATGTCGTTTTTGTGACATTGATTTATTTTGTGTGTAGTATAAGTGTCTTGATTATCTTATGACATCATGGGTGTCCCATATTTGTGGATCTATGTCTTGATATGAATTGATTTTACATTTTCTTGTGTGTGTTTTCTCACTTAATTGTTGTTTTGGATATATTCTAGTTGTCTTATATCCGTGTTGTTATTACTAATGTTGTTCTTATTTCTAATACTACTTTTATTACTCTTATCACTATGGTTATTTGTATATTTTTGCATAAAGTTTTACCCAATACGTAACCCCCTTTTGTAGGTACAAAATATCCAAGGTGTCCACCTCTTAAACATTCTATACTCTTCTACAACTTCTCGGACATTTTAGTGCATGGGAACAAATCTATTATTTTGAGTCACATGCTTAACCAATATTTCACACACACCTCAAAAGATGGGGTGTTAATTGGGTTAATTATACACTTATAAGAATAATCAAAGGCTCATACATAGGTTTCCATAAGGAAAATTTACTTAAAAATAACTCAGGACATCCACTTTTAGTATAAAATACATAGGGTAAAAACATACGAAGGGTCGGGACTATATAGATGGTTCTAACCACTGATTTTTTTTGTCACGAGAAAAAAACACTAGATTTATATATAGTTTGATGTTTTTCATCATAAATATAGTTTTTGGTATAATATCATACTCAGATGACACAATTTAGATCAAATTATGGGGGCATGAAATAGTTCACTCATTCCCTCTTCGCACTAGATTCTAGTTATAAATTACAAGTGTTTTACGGACATGGGTATCTTTCTTCATTGAAATTTTATTATATTACATACTCTTACTCACTAGTATGAAACAATTTAAGATCATGGGGGAACTCAATTATTTATACCTTGTGTCTATATACTCATAAAATTGGGGTGGATCTGTTGGTGCCTGATTTAGTTTGGTTAAAATCTTGGCATGTTTTGTGAATTTTCAAAGGTGTATATTGAAGTAATTAGGTCATTCCATCTATTTCCTATCAATCTGTGAGTTTTTAGTAGCTCCCAAGTATTTAATTTCATAATTTTATTGAGGCTCAACCTTGTAGCATGGTTTTATATTAACATCTTAATATTTCCTTGGATTTTGATGTTTTAACAAATTTCTAAGTTCAATGGTTTACGGGAACGTGTTTGAACCTTAAAAATTTTTATTAAACATTTGAATTAGAGCTATCTAGGTTAAACACTTGGTATTTTTGCAAGTTTGTAGATTTTTAGTTGCAAGTTTCCAAACTACAAGTTCACCTATGAAGAACATAAAATGCATATTTGAGGTATTAGGGAAAGCAGGAGAATGGAGAAGATTTGCATTTTTGTAAATTTACAAGTTGTAAACATAAATCTGAACCCTATAAATGGAATATCCTAAGAATATTCCTCCACCTTATTATTCTTTAATATGATTTCAAAGTTGATGTTAATTTGTCCCCAAGCTCCATAAAGGAATATTTTGTGAATACGGAGACCAAAGAGAAAGAACATAACTTTGTAGTTTTACAAATTTGTAACTTTCCATTTTTACAAGTTTGCAAAATATAGTTTTGTCCCCATATCCTAATAAGGGGGATGTGTGTAACACCCCAAAAATTTAGTTTAGGATCATAAAGGAGTTCAAATTATCCTTGGAATGTTATAACTAAGTCGAAGGATTTAATGCAGTGACTCAGATTCTAAACGTGCATCTTCACTTGCCGTAACATGTTTTCCATAACGGAGTTATCTAGATAACACAAACCATGCACTAAATAAGGGTAGGAAGTTTTATTCTACTCCTACTAAAGTGATGGGAATTGGGTATTTTTAATAATGTTCACTTTGAACCCCAATTTCTTCTTTAAATTTAAGATTGCAATTGCGAACAACATTCATGCAATCAAGATAATTAGCGGGTAATAGCGAGATTTGAATAAAACTAGAGTATGATCTTTATAAGTTATGAATAAATTAGACTATGAAGTGTTAATTAAAGCTTGTTCTTAGATTATACCTTATAAAATGGATTGTGAAATTAATTGACACTTAAATGTTAAACTTAGTCACTAATGGCTTAATCGATAAAAAGATAGGAATGGAATATCAAATCCTTAGTGGGGAAAAGTTTATTAAAAAGGGGAAATAATTAAGGTCCTACAATTAGGTAATTATATTATATATATTAGAAAACATAGAAGGGGATAATGATTTTACTTCCATTATACCAATCTTGACAAGATGCTTGCGTTGGGTTATTGAATATTTAAAAATAAACTACCTGAGGTATATATATATATATAATACTAGGGAATAATTATAGAAATTATAAGTTATCATGTTTTTATTTTAAATAGATTTTGGGTCAAACTTGAGCTATGAATAAGAGCTTGTAAATAGTGATGAGATGGAACTCATACAATTAACCATGTAAAGGAAGAAATTGTAAATGCCATAATTACGGTAGATGTAACCGTGCAACTGTGGTGGAAATCATTTATGTATTTTCATTAATAAACATTAAATTCCTCGAATTGAGTGTAACTTCATCCTTCACTATTAGTTTGAAGGGATTCATGTGATAGTTTTTCCAATAAAATATGGAGCTTGGAAAATTTCTAGAGGATTCTTTAGGAAGAAGGTTGTAAAGCCATGCAAGTTCTAAATTTGTTACTATATAAAAACATTGCATTGAGAAAGGAATGCTAGAATGGGATCTAAGTTTTTGGTTTGAAGTTGTGTCTGAGGTGTGGCTGCAAAGAAGTAAGAAGAAAAGAATCCAGTCTACCCTTGTTCAGGAAAGAACGGTTCCTTATCCCCTCTTTCATTTTATTTCATCTGATCTTAGAGTGAATACATATTTGTAATTTTTTTGGGTTCAAGGAAATAGTGAATACGTGGAACTTGGAGGTTGTTGTTTTTATACTCTATTTTCTACAAAAAGAAATGGTAAATTGTATGACTGTAAAACATGGGTATCTAATTTTTTTATCTTTTATACTACTCAAATTGTGTTTACCAATTATGACTTTAAATGAGAAATTTTGTTTGCATTTTGTCGAGGAGGTTGAACCCAGATAATAATGGGTTTTGTGCAAATATTATTACAATATGCAAACCAATTTTGGGTGTGATAGATTTTCTAATGCCTAACCAAAATCTTGGCATAAGAATATGGAAAGAAAATTGGTTTCAGATATTGAGGCTATTTTGTTTCACTTCCGGTCTGTGCTTTTCATTTGTGAAAACATGTTGATGGGGTATGCACCTAGAACGAGTTGGTGTTATTATCTGATACATAGGTTATTAATAGCCTTCTATTTTTCCATCAATTGACTATTAGAGAAATAGGTTTTTCCATTATGGCTTAGAATTTACTTGACTTACCCAACTTAATCATTTACCTTTTATGAGGTCTACAAGAAAGCATTTCCTTGTCACTCCCTCTTCATAAGTAATTCTAGGTGTAAATATTTCTGTTATTTCTCAATCTGAGTTGTGTCTTTTTGAACTGGTAACACTTTATGTTAACCTTGGTTGATATATTGATCCTTGTAGCTCTTAGAGAGGTTATTGGGTAGTAATGTGGGTATTACTCCCGAATAGCGAGAGATGTGTCTTATTTTGTCACCATTCAGTCTCATGTAGGTTATAAGCTCAACATGAATGTTCCTTTTCTCAGGATATGGAAAATGCCTTTATTCGTGGTAATGGAATGTTGATTTGTCGAGCCTTCGGCTCATTTTGTTTATAATGAATTTTATCACTTGATACCTTCTTTAGTGGTCACCTAGACTAGTTTGAATTAATACTAGTGAACAGAAAATGAATTTTGGTTTTAGGTTTTGAAGTACTAAGCCTAACTTGTCTAATAACGGGTATGGAAAACCATTTCTTCTTCCTTCAGGAAGCTATTTGGTTTAGATCTTATATATTTATATAACCAGTTATAAACATGAAAAAAATCAGTTGGAGCTTGGGCCTTTATGGAAAATGATTGAAAAAAAATGATTGACTATCTTATGGTTATAAGAAAGACTGAAAATTCTTATTTGAAGCCAAGGGGTCTTGACTAGTTGGCACCTTGGATATGTGTCTTAAGTATTGTTGCTCCATTTATAAGGTGCAATGGTGGAACTAAAACTTAGTTTTGTTCCCATTTCTTTAAATCAATTTTTACTATAGATTCTAATATTTATATTATGTGGAGTTTATGTAACTGATTGAATCTCTGTTGGACAATAAAATCAAGTGTAACATATCCCCATTATTGAGGAGTAGTATGTACTATTCATTGTGACAAACTAGGGAGGTTCAGAATCCTATACATAAGAATAATCAAGTTGCGTTAGTGGTTGTGTTTTCAGATTCTTATTATAGAAAAATTTAGTAGGAAATAACAGGAGGAGTTGTATTATATTATAAAATACACAAGATGGTATAAATAAGCAATGAAGTCTATATTGCCTTAATTCCTTTAAGTTATCACGATATATAACTTGATATGTATAAGTAACATTCCTTCTTAGGATATTAAAGGATAATCTTGGATATGTTGTTTTAGGAATTTGTGACATATAAACTTCATGGAATTAAATCAATAAGAATGCAACATTTAGACCAGGGCTTATTTGATGGCTACTTTAGTATTGTTGAAGCTGGTTGGTTTCATTTGTGTAGCATGGATTACCTTGTGTGTGTCCAAGGTTAATACTTGTTTAAATTGCTTGAGCAAAAAAAATAGTTGCAGCAACTTCTAGTTATGAATGGGATGATGTAGATTCATACCGTGATTGATAAGAGTTTGATATTTCTATTTAACTTCTATGGGATTTGGTTGTATTTACTATAATATGTTGTATTTATTAGATGATTGTCATTATTGGACATTAATATATTTATTTGACTTTTCTTCAACTTAATTATGTGAAGTTTTGATGGGACTTTTTCATTGTGGAATACTTGATGAAGGTGAAAAGAGTTGTACTTAATAATTTCAAAGTAATTTATTAAAGTATGTTGATTTATGTAATACGTGTTTAAGTTGTAGGAATGAAATGTTTATGTAGTATATATTCATTCTAATATTTAATGACATAAATTGATAAACGGGATAAAGGGATTTTTTTCTCAATTCAAATCGAAATAACCTTGCCTAACCATTGTAGGAAAGTGAGCGAAGATAACATGTGTGAAGTACAAAAATGTCTTAGTTATCTAATTGAATCATATGCTTACTTTTAAAGAATAAAGTTACACTAATCAAATTGTTGAATTGAGATATTATTATCTATGTTAAAGAAGTTATTTGTTGGCTTTGAGTAAAGGTTTTCTGTCAAAATATAATGAGTACATTTATGATATATTGTGATATGGTAAAGATTCCATATTTTGATCAATAAATACTTGCATCTTATTATTGAAAGACTATTGATACCTCTTTGTAATCACCGTAACAACTTATACTAAGAGGTAGTAATATCGGTATAGATATGGCTATATGCTTGTGATATTTTTATGAAATTTGAATCATTGGATGATCGTATTAGAGGAATGTTATAACTCTTTGATTCAAAGTAGTATATTATTAATCTGCCTTATGAACTAGATGAACCTAGTAATTTCAATGATTTAAATGGGAAGTTATGAATCAATAATATAATTGATAGGTTAATGGAATACATTATGGACCATTGTTGAAGTATTATTTTAAATCTAAACCGATTAACTTATGGGAAATTAAAAGTATTATTGGCAAGAGGTTGTGAATTCTCACAAGCCAAGTTAAAGGTCTAATGCTTGGTAGATGAGAAATCATCTAGGTATGAATCTTGATGTATATGCATATGTATACACATTTATGGGAGTTTCTTCTAGTAAAGTTTGAGTAACTATACTAGAGGTAATATAATATGATGAAACTTCTAGATGATAAGATAAAGTTCAACATATAAGGGTTTGGTCTTTAAAACTTAATTGATGTTCCTTTTCGCGTAACTCAAACCTTTAAGGGAATTAAGTTGAATTACTATGTAAAATTAACCCAACCCTCGTAACATGATGGGAAGCTCAACATAATATTGCAAGATGAAATAATAAATAAGAATAGAACACAAATGTTCTTTGACACTTAAGAAAACTATCATTCCATAAAATGGGGAAATGAAGTATAAGATCTCTCAGATTACCATCATTTGAAATATATGATGTGATGTACATTAATGATAAAGTTTACTCCAACTAATAAGATGTAATGAAGACAATTCATTATTAATCAGGTTAAACTTAAATACTAAAAGGACCCATAGGGGATGGGATAAAGTTGGTGAAGAACTTTGTGGGAGACTAAAATCCTGAACACCAAACTTATATGAAACCTTGGTTATGATGCCTAATGTAAATGATGAAATTATTTGTTAGGAACATGTAGATTGTGCTCACCTTGAGTACTTATTATTAGATCCATGGTGAAAGTTTGGTATCTATGCTCCTAAAATAGTGATTTTAAATCAACCATGATAAAGATATGATGGTGTAGTCATATAAAGGATAATGATGATCTGATATATGGAATGCATAGAATATATTTTTGGATGCCAAGGAAATTGGTATGAAGATCCAAGAAGAATGAATATACTACCAAGGTGATAGTAACCATGCAAATAAACCTAAGTTGGGTTTGGGCATTATTGTAGAATTCCTCAAGAGAATTGGGAATACTATTGAAACAAGAAACAATAAGACTCATTTATAGATAAATTAGACTTGGCTAATATAAATGCTAAACTAAAACTAAATAACACGATTCTAATAAATAATATAAGTGTTATTGAAAGGAGGATAATTGGAGTGACTCCGTATGTTTCTAATGATGAGTGATTATGTATCTTTCATGATTTATTATAGGAGTAAGAATAACATTAATGATTATTACTCCTTGATAATGTGAGGAATTATTTTATTTGGTTGAATTTGAATCATTAATAACAAAGTAAGATTGGGAATTTAGATCTAAAGAGTGATCTATCTTATATCTAGAATAGATAGGTAGAAATGAGTATTATCGGAACTACATTTGACCTATCATGATACTATGGGACAAGACTCTAGATACGCTTCACTAAGTGATGAAGACATGGGAACTAGAACAACCTATCATGTTTAATTTATTAAGATACCATGTTTCATTTTAGGACTCTTGATAGGTCAACTCACTACCGCCATTATGTGGTCATATCCATTTAATGACAGGTTGTTATTTGAATACTACCACTTAACAACTATACTGAGTTCCCTTTTCAAGACCTTAAAATGTGGCATGGTATTGTTTAAGTACAAGCTTGTTAAAGTTACAAGGGTGGATGGAACCCCACGGGTTGGTACCCCAATGCCAACATATGATGGCTATGGGAAGGGAAGCAATCTAGTAATGATGCGAATCATTACAAAGACACTTTATTTCCCATAGGAATCATAGGATGACATCGAGGTACAACTTCATGTAGGTTAATCTAGACTTGTACCTTGTACAAGACTTGTAGTTGTTTACAACATCATTGACTACAAATCCATATAACTGAACAAGTGATTAAGGTGAGATGACAAGATTCCAATGGTGAGTGTGTTGTCATGGAACCAAGCATGGCATACATGACTTAGAAACCTTACGCAAGGTAGTGTAACTGCTGATTACACTATCGAGATTTCACCATTGTCTAAGTTGTGAGATGCCTGTGGATTTCATAGGTGGAACCCAAGTACACACTTAGGGGTTATCACTTATATATCATATCATGTTAAAGGAGAACCAAAGGGATACATTTTATGTATGGCTTGTAAAGAGCATTGAGGGAGAATGAGTAAGTTCAGTATTCTCTCATACAACTACACATGGTTCATGATAGTTATCAAAAATGGATTGCATTAAGACTTATGTTGGATTTAAATATATGGGTATTTAAATCAGCTACATGAGGTAAGATAAAAAAAAATCTCTAAGATTGAAGTGACAAAAATTGGTTGTTACAATGTGTGTCATTGTCCTGGGACCATATAGAAAGGTTTATAACTTTACATTTAACTAATTTTGTAAACTGAAATTTCATCCTTGCATCCCCGATGAGGGGGACACATGTCATTGTATCGAGATTTGGAGAGGGAAAGAAACTTCACATTTTTACAATTTTGTAGATTTTTATTCTTGTAATTTTTCAAATTATTTTTGTGACCCCAAATCCCGATAAATGTGACTAAGAAAAAAAAATCCCTGTGAAAATGCCACGTAGGTAGATTGTGAACCTTGAGCCAATGAGAGAAAGACAAATCATCTAAGTGAAAATAAAATGTGGCCAATGGATCTAGGTACAATGTTAAAATTCAAATTTTAGATTAAAACATCAATTCCCATAAATTTTTGAGCTATAAATGCAAGTGCCACCATTAATAAAAGCACATAGGAGATAATATATGGCTAGAATCCATGAAGCTATCACTTTTTATCCAATGTTAAAGTTCATGAAGAAATTTTGAAGCCCTAAGATGAGTAAAATATCAAATTTGTGCATTTGAGTTATGTGAGGGTTGTTTTAAGATTTATAGGTGTTATGTGTGTTATTCTTAGTTCAAAGAAGAATTGTAGCAATGTTTGCATGGGTAAGTGATTTTACTACTAATTTTGAATAGTTTTGGTATTAAGGTGTGTTGGTTAGGTTTATTGGAGGTGTAAAATGCATTTGAATTGATCAAAATCCTTCTTTATAGTAGACATCTTAGCCCTCACATTGAAAAAATGGAGATTAAGTGGATTGGTTTTAAAACCACCTCCCACCTTACCTCGACTTACATAATGTCATGGCTACCAACTAGGTAATGAAAATTTAGCTGATTTCTAACAAATGTTACACGTAGTAGACATAAATGAGATAATGAGGAAGATTGACTAGAGAGGGATTTCCCTAGTTGCTACTTTTCCCCTATCTACCCAATATCTAAAGTTGGTGTGGGTTCGTGAAAAAAATATTACTTAGAGATAGGAGAAGTTAGGGATGGAAGTAATGCTTTGGTCTTGTCACCGACTCACTGAAACCTTTAAGGAATTGTTAGGTATCCCCTGATGCTTTAGAAGTAACATATATAACCATTGAGAAGGCTGAATAATATTGGAGGATAAATAACACCGAGGATTGTAAGAACTTGAACAATTATTGGATTTTGAAGCTAATAATTTTTTCCATAAGGATCCCAAAGAAGTTGAACAGGGTAGCTTTCATTGAAAAAATTTGAGACATTTTTACCCTACTAAATAGGGTTATAGTAAAGTAATATACATATCCTTATCATGATTGGTTGTTCATGTTTATCCAGGTCATCCTTGTGGGAAAACTAGAAATTCAATGGGGTGACATTATTCACAATTGAATCAATAAAAATTACTCAAAATGGTAGTGAAATAGAGGAGAAATCCACTGGTAAGCCAAAGTTTTATATGACCTCCTATGTGGTCTACAATATCTCCCATTATAAAGCATTTTTTGGACTAGATAGAGTAAAGGATTTTAGAAACTACAAGATTTATGAATTCTACCCACATTTGAACTTGGAAAATTGAATTTATGACTCAGAAGGGCACATGATATTTTATTCCCCCTAATATGTTTGTTCAAAACTCGAATAGGAATACAAAAACATATGCACAAGAAAATAAATTAATCATGAATACAAATGTTACTTCATCTAATTCAAAACTTTTACTTACATCAGAGTAAGTAGTTTTCATGATAGCCCCTATATGTTACCAAGGTATTTAGATGAAAAATGGGCACTGTTGGAAGTGTTAAGGTAGTTGGTAGCAGTTCACGAGTTGATTGTAGGGAAAAAGGACAATATCAAGTTCCCTATCAATATTGGGAGGTAATCATGTCCTTATTTGGTTAAAGCCAAACTTTTAGAAGTAGAGATGGAATTTTTTTTGTAAAAATTCAATACCAGGCCCAATTATGATATCAGATGGATAGTTCAAGGAGCCTTGGGACTTCCCATGAACATGAAACTCATTATGAGGATTACTAGATGGATTGTAGATATGATGAGGTAAGATTGAGATACTATTTAAGGATGACCCTCACGTAGGTTGAATACAAAATTGAAGATGTGCCTAAGGGACTTACAAATGAAGGGGACTTTGTAAGTAAGTATTATGCTGATAAGAAGATAGCCTCAAAACCTATCCCTAGTATTGATTGGACACATCTAGAAAGTTCATCATTACATGAAATAATAAATTACATCATTAAAATAAATTTGGGCTCGCTAACAAAAAAGGGAGTTGATTTGACCCTATAAAATATAGAAGTTCTAAGGGTGTATCGAATAGGTGGTGTTATAAAGGATGTAACCCCCCTTGAAGAAAGGAGCTACAAGTTTAGATCACATACAAGGAAAGTCCCCAAAAATTTCAACTAAAGTACCATTAACTTCAAAGCTTGTGGAATAACTTTGTGTTAACAAAAGTAAAACATGGACTTCAATATCAAAGATGACACACATCATATAAGAGATATTGAAGAAAACCATATAGGATACACATGCCATTACAACCACACCCCTTTAAGTAGTCCCACATCTAACATCAAGGCCTAAAAATCTCTTTTAAAAATAATCTACGTAAGTCAATATACCCATTTATTCATCAAAGGGGTTTATTATCCAAGTGAAACATAAAAAAGAAGTGTTCATTCATGCTAATGGTGAAAGGTATATTATTGGAAAACATACCTAAGAAGAATGAATACAAGTATTTCACTCAACATTTTGTAAGAATCATGAGAAAAATATGGAAACACCTGTAGTGGAGGAATCAACATAAATAGAATTTGAGGGAGTGACTTCACACATTCAACTCCCCACATCAAACCCTCAAGTACCAAAGGTAGTTCTTACTACCCCACCTTATGTTTAATAATATATTCCTTCCCACGTGCTTATTTAAGAAGTTAAATACAATATGTCCATGAAGATAAAGGGAAAGGAACACTAAACCCATAATATGAGAAAGCTTTCCTTGATTTATTAATGGATTGAATCAAGATGTTGGAGCTGACCTTCTCTAAGATAATGTTAAAAATACACCAATTGGAGAGGAGGAAGGAGGCCCAAGTAATCCAAGAGAAATCCATTTCGAGGAAATTATAAATGATGAGGTGGAGAATTCCACTAAAAATAAGTTATAATGGGTGAGATAAAGCAATCACATGTTAAAGATGCTCCATCGGTTGAAGTTGTAAAACCAAAAACCATGGGTCATATTTAGTCATCTCTTAATATAGTAAATATAATGATTATATCTCATGAAGTTACAAAGCAGAGTCTCAAAATCAGAAGGAGCCACAAAATTTGAAAGTCAAAGAGCATTATCCATCTAGAGAAGATGATTTTGGGTTCACATGGTCTATAGATACAAGTTCACAACCATCTTAAATAGTGACATATTAATAAGTGAAGGACCAAGAGGTAGAAGGAGAAGAAACATAAGGACACTCTATCGAATCTTTACATATGAAAAATATACTGGGTTAATGACTTTATCCTCACATTCCTTGCATCCTAGGAAGTGGTGATTACATATATTTCCCCAATATTAAGAACAAGGGGAAGGAAATATACAATTTGGAAGTTGGTTGGGAGAATCCCCAAAAAGAAGATAAATATAAAAGTACAAGTTGAGGAATATGACCTTCAAAGTATTGCTTTTTTAAACCATCAATACCCCCAAAGAAATTAAAATTTCTATCAAGAATGGTACTTTGGGCCCAAAGAGAAAAGTTTGTGGAGGTGGCCACTCCAAAAATTGATGTATTAAAGGATGAATCCCTAAAGATTAGAAGATCACTAGGACCCCCATAGAAAAGTAAACAACGAAGGGTTTGAAAATTGATGTCATTATGGCAGTCATTGGTCTTTTCTAGAAAATAGATAAGGACAAGGAGACAAATGAGAATTTGAGAGATAATGTTGATATATTATTAACCTATGTGTAAAAATGGATACAAGATCCTATAAATAGTCAAGAGATAACCCCAGAATTCATCTCATAAGTGATCAAAATTCTAAAGACAAACTATAGGGGGAGGTAATTAAGCTAGGATGTGGGAACATGAACTACTGACAAGAGGTAGCATGGACATCAAGGACATCATTGAATGTCATAATCATGTCTCTAAGAAAATTTAAGAAAACAAAGTCCTAATTAAAAATTATCAAAAAATATTAATTACTAGATTGGATTTTTACTGAAGATAGAGGCTATAATAGATCTAGGGGATGAGGTTGTGGAAAAAGAAGATATAGTCTCCTCAAATTTTAGAGGAAGACAATATGAATATAAAGGGGCTATTAAATTAAGAATTGAAACCTTGGAGGGATGTGTAAGAAAACTCCAAGACATAAGAGAAAAGATAGGGAGTATGTGGATGATATAGATTCAAAAATTTGAAAAATGTTCCCTTGAAATAGATATACATCTTGGGATCTGCTCTTCTACAAATAACTTGATAGAAATACTTCAATAACATATTGTAGGAGAGTTGGAGCCTCCTAAATTTTTTATTATTATTCCATACAAATTTTTATAGAAGGATGTATAAATAAATCGGTCAAGAGGGTTAAAAGGAAGAAATCTATTTCTAGTGATCTTAACAACATTCTCTCCAAGTAGGTGATAGTATTTCTCTACCACATAGGGCTAGATAAAATCCAATTTTGGATATGTTTGAAAGGTTTGATGTATACATGAAAAAACTCGAGGAAGAGTTGAAGGTAAAACAAGTGAATCTCGATCCATCCCCTTAGTGTTCCTTATTATTTATCTCTCATTATTTATCCATTATTATTTATTCCTTATTTTATCTATTCTTTTCTAAGAAGGAATAAAATATCTGATTGTAATGCATAACCAAATTTTTCCTGAAGTAAAATAAGAATAATGAAGGCTACTGAGAAGAAGAAAAAGAGTTTGTTTAGTATAGGAAGAATATTCTCCACTCCTCCATGGGTTTCATCATAGAATGAAACCACTCTAAGTAAGTAGATCAAGATGGAATATTTATCGGTTTGGGTGCCTTATCATCCGGGTTCCAAAGTGAGGACCACTGCTACTGACATGTATCTTATTTTCAATGTTCCATGGGGTATTGGGATATTCACTTTTAGGAAATTTTTGTATAAAATTTAATACATATTTTCACTTTGAAGGGTTATAATTTTGGGTTTTAGCTAAGGTGATTTCATTTGTATAGCCATTAACAAGCATTGAGAGCATTTTACATGTCCCCCTTTTCATTTTAACACACATGACCATTTTTCCATGGATAACTATGTTATTTATTAATGTAAATAGATATGGAATCAATAAATATACTCATTTATCTTATAATATTGCATCTACTATGTTAATGAAATACAATGAAACACATTTCATATTACTATTTAGACTCGTCATAAAATGTATTTTATTTTGCAATGTTTATTTTAGTTGTAAATTTCCTTCCTACAATTACAACTGGGAGTGAATATTTTCTACCTTTAAGGGTATCCTAGGTTTTATGGATTTGGTAAGGTAGATACATGAAGTTTTAATAACAAGTGTTTGTGTTAAAGTTTCAGATATTATTCAAGAGTGTTTACACCGATTGAGTATCAATGAATGCAAATAACATTTGAAATGTTATCTTATTTTGATTTCAATCTCGAGTACATAATAGGATCATCAAGATATGATGGTGAATGTTATTATTTCTTCCAGATTATATATCCATCCCCTTTCATATAAATTTCCATCATAATATCCTATTCTACATTTGTAGACTACATCATATGTGCATACCTAACACATGTTATCATGCAATCCACATTTCCTTTGCATATATTAAATGAGTTTTATTTTGATATTAAAGCTTAGAACTTCAATTATCATTATGTTCTAATTTTTAACAACATCCTTATAATGATGTTCATAATCATATCTCATCTATATCTAGAATCTTGTGTCTCATATGCTAAGTATGTACAATATTTGTGTGAAAAATCATTTGAGTAAGCATTAAATTTATGTATATACTTAATTTAAATTGATTTAAAAATAATTGGAGGATAAAATCATAATACACATCCACCTCAAGATATTTTCTTCCTCTCACCTAGTCTAGAAAAGATAAAAAAGGAGTTAGCCTTACTCGTATGTATCTCCCAATCATTGTCAATATTTGTTCATGGAATAATGTTAGATCCCTCCCAAGTATAGAAGGGCATACTCCTATATCTATCATATTTTTGCATTTTTATTTCTAAATTGTAGTTAAGTCATTTGGGATGTAAAACTAGGAACCAACAAAGTCAAAACATGCCTTTTACCCTCTAGGTCAAAACTTCCATTTTCGGTCGGTTCGTACAAATCTACAAGTCAAACCTACTATATGGTTTTGGACCAAAATTATTTGGGATAATTAGTTTTATCCTACCACCTTGTTATGAGAAAATACATCCCTTTGGTTGGTCTTTCATGACATCATACACTTCAGAAGCATATATAAGAAAGTAAATCATACCTCATTTAGGTACCTGACACTTTAAGAACTCCTCATGTAAAAACAAATGTAAAAGGAAATCTAAGCTCCCTAAACTATAAAATTACTCATGCATATAAATTAGAGTAGCACCCTCTATAGGTATGAAGTCTTTTTCTAGGTCTAGTATTCTTGGTCTTCATTCTATAAACAAACAAAAATGTTTTTGGTTGGAGTATTTTTGTTGTGAAATAAATCAAAAGTTTAAGGGATGACACTCCCTCCTCTTTAATGTGGAGGTTCCCTTATTGAGCCAAAAACTTGAGTCTCTATAATATTTAAAAAGGTACAAAATAATTAGTTTGTGATGAGGATATTGGTTAACATGAATAACCTCATGACTTCTCAATATAGAATATGGATAAGGAACTAGAAGAAGAAGAATTACAACAAAAAAATTATGGCAATACAAGATGATTAGGGAAACACAGTTATAACTAATTAACAAATCAAGGATATACAAATCATCCTTGGTTTTATAAGAGTACCATTTGATTATATGAGTGGAGAAGGGAGGAAAAACACTTTCATATAAGAAGGCTACATATCTTATGATTCTCCTACCTACGACTAAAATTAAAGAATGTACATGCTTGCTTGAATGAAAATCACACAATGCATCAGATGTAAATTGAATCAAAGTTCACAAGATACATGTTTTCTTGAATGAAAATCCATGAAAATAATACAAAGCTTTAAATTTCAAATAAAAACCATGCACCAACTGAATCAAGACAAGAAGATTGGAAGAACAAGAAAGTAGAGACATATGGTTCTTCTTCCGTAATTCCAAATCTGTATCCTTAGATCCAAATGTACACCAATATTGAACCCATTTTACAAAGAAAAGAATCATTATATAGGATAAGGGGAGGAAATAACTATTTGAACTAACTAATTTCTCTTAATTAAGTGTTAAAACACTTAATTACTTGATTTACATAAATTGACTTTATATTACAATTTTACTTTTAATACAATAAAGTCAATTTCAAAATAGAACAACTAGTGAGACTAGGAACTAGAGGAAGAAGAAACCAAAGGAATAGATGAGGAAGACACCTTAAGCTTGAGAATGTGTATTTAGAAATTGGTGATTGAAGTGGAAATCTCCATATCCTTGGGGATGATAGTATTAGACATATTTGTCAACCAGTGCCTAGAGCAGACTTCTATCTCTTTTTCTATGCCACCATGCTAAGAAAGTCACTTAGCTACTTCTATAAAAACATTGCTTAGTTTTGATAACTCATCCATTCTCTTTTTTATCAATTCCTCCTTGAATGGATTATCCTTGATGAGTGAAATAAATTTCCCCTTAATATGATCAAAAAATTCCCCTCTAATGATTTGTCCTTGAATAGTTAACAATGACAAGCTTGAAAATATATGAAGATTTCAGATTTCATTGATTCCCCCTTCGAACTAACAATTTTTTCAATGGAAGTTTCCTCAAGGACTCTAATTCTCTACTCCACACTGAAATTCCAAGTTCTAGAAAAATAATTTTAGAATCATCAAAAATATTCTTCGAAAGGAGAATTTTTTCATCTGTGAGAACCATGATTCAAATATCTTGAATAACATTATCCCAAATCTTGAGCTCCTTATCAATACCATCAATTCCTAAATTGATTTGATTTTGGGCTGAGATGATGTTATCATAAATATTACATGCCTCATTAATAAATTATATCCTGAATCAAGAATTCCTTCATCCAAGGCTTCAAGCCTTGCCAAAAGTGGTATTCCTATGATTCTCAAAGTGTTTTCTTCTAATTCAATTCTAGTGGTGGTAGAAGTGGGTGGAAGAGTGGATAGAGGAGTAGGATCAAGAGGAGTTTTATTTGATGAGAGGAAAGAATTTATGAAACTAGCAAGTACCTACACTTTCTCCTCCAGCTTTTGCTATGTATGTGTCCCTTTTCAACAACTCTTTTAATGACCTTAGAAAAAAATTCTCTAAGGTTGTGAACTTCACACTCAAGGTTTGATTCACCTAATCAGATATTAGTGAGCTATAGATCTAAAATTTATATATCATTTTCACTTTTATCCCCTTTTGGCCTAGTAATTTCAAAGAATTTATGCCTTGTTGTGTCTCGAAGCAAACCGAGAAGTGGTCTTGGATTTCTTCAAAGGAGGGGGAGATGTGCTAAGGAGTGTAGCTAATGCATAAAATTTTGGAACCTCTACCTGAGATTGGGCCTTCCTCTTCTTACTATCAACCATGGGTTGAACCCAGGTGAAAGAATCCCTAAAATATGTTGTTGGAGGAGGCAATGCAAGAGAAATTTGGGAACTTGGAGGTTGAGAGACAAGAACTTCAATAGTGGAAGTTATAATGGAAGAGGAAGAAGTCCTTATAACTTCTAACTTAGGCCTTGAAACACTTGTTTTTGATGAGTCATGTTCCATTATTACAACCACATCCTCTTCTTCATCATTTTATTTTGATTCTTCTTCTTATCCTTGTTCATCTTGTTTCTTTTAGATACTTCTTTTTAGGAGATTGTGGTGTTTCCTTAAAATCTACCTCACTTTCAAATTCTTATGTATTATGTTGTTCCACACCTTGATTAGATGTTTCTATTCTTTTCTCAACCTCTTATGTCTTATATTTCTTCATGTAAACCTTGTTTCTGAATCCAAAGGAAAGGAGGAAAAGTTTGTTGAATCAAGGTATCTTTTGTGAAGAAGATGCTTCTTGAGATGAAGTATTATTATAAGACTCATTAAATTCACTAAATTTTTGCTAAACTAATTCCTGGTTCTTAGGAATACTGGAGTATTTAGATCATCAAGGTTATCATTCTCCTTTGAGAAAAAGAAATGATGGGTGGAGGAATTTATGTAATCTTTTGTGAAAAGGTAAAAACCATCATCAACCATTCCTTTTAGAACTATATACAACTTGAAGTCCTTGATCTGCTTCAATGATAGCCTACAATCATATTCATCAACATAGTCATCCCAATAATCCTCAAATGTTGATAAGTAATAGTATGTCATCCTCAGATTGTTTGTAATGAAACTCTTTCTATCAAAAGAAGCCCTTTTTGGTATGAGTGGAAATTGAACTCAAATATGGTTCTTTCAACATTATGAGAATCTAGGGATGATCTACATGTATAATTTCCCAAGATGATGGGAAATTACATTCTTGAGATCTTCTTATATCTGAAAGTTCTATGGAGAACATCTAGTTGCCTATAAAGCTTGACCAGAACTATCTTATCATTGCAGTAGATTGGAAGTTTGTATGGTGCTCCTTTAAACCCATCTATTTGAATTTAGGAGAACTTATATAATTGTATAAACAATATAAAATAGGTAGAAATCAATTTTATGGCCTCCTATATTACCCTATTAGTCACATTTCCTTCAAGAAATATTACCAAGAACATGGTGAAGGCATCATTAACTCTCTTATGATGAATTTTTCTGTTCTCCTAGATGATTTTAGTATAATCATAAATAATTGAGATTTGTTTGTTGTCTTGACTTGTTAAGCCAATCCATATTCTATACCCTATTATAATATACATTAGATATGAGGTCATATAGAATGTTTTTCTCTGGTGAACTTGGGTAAGTTGATGAGTCATATTTTCACAAATTATCTTACTCGTTTAAGTGTTGTGTGCCTTCACAAATTATGTTGATATACATGCTCATCTAGTTTTGAAACTCATTAGTTGATGGAAGACCCATTACCCTTGCAAGCAGTGTTATCATATAAGAGATTTCCTCCAAGAATTCAATTTTATAGATGGTTTTAGAAAATTTGGATGGGTTATTTCTTTTAACTATCATCCATTACTTAGAAATAATTGTATTGTATTTGTCGGTATCGAGGTCAAAAAATCTTTAATCTTCTATCCCTGGTTAAAATATTAGTATTAAAAATTAGGAATTCCTAAGGACATATTAATATGGTGGGCATAAATTTGAGAAATAACTTGTCCCTAGGGGTCTTTTAATTCTTTTTTTGTGTGGATTGAAACTATTGTTATCGCCAAATCACTACACCCTCCAAATGGCCAAGATGTGAATAGGACGTTCGGTGTGATTGGGACACATGGGATCACCTCTCAAGCTGTGGGACTTGGGCTCGAGGTGAACCTCCAGAGAAGGCCAACTTCCTCTTCCTAAACTAAGTGTTGTACTACTCCTAGTGTAACAAAAATGATTATCTAGTCCTATGCTAACATTTTCATGGGGTTTTAGGGAAAGAGATTTACAGAAATGAAACTATACTAGGGATGGTGATGCACCAAATAAAGGGTGTCTTCAGATTTAGGAAGGGTTAATTTGAAGAGGGTGTGTGCACCACAGGTCAACTTCACCTACTACAACTTAGAGAGGGTACAGGATACCACAAACTAAGAGACACGCGTTCCCTTTGTTAAAATTTATCAGACCGAGAAATATACCAGTTTCCCAGTGAAGAAGGATGAACTCAAGAAGGGTGAACAGACACCACAACTCAACTGCATGCAATACTTCACCACTCGATAAGCACAAAACTCCAAGAACCTACAATAGAACTTAAACTTACACAGTGTACCTGCAAGTATGAGAAAGGCACAAAGAAGCATAGAAGGATGAAAGGACCGAGATTAGTCACAAAACACACACTTTTATTGCTTCAATAACATGCACAATGCATCATACATTCAGAAGAGGCAATAGTTTCCATTACAGTCTTGAAGAGGAGGCTTGAAAGTTCTCTCAACACACAAGAACAACTTACAGAAGAGAGAGGATTCTTGAAAAGTATACACTCACCTAAGATATCTAACTGTCCAACTTGTCTGAACTATTGGAACCCTTTGAAATGAGCTTCCAACTTACATTTATAGAAGAATATGTGAGAAAGAAGAGGAAAGGTCATAATTACATTCCTAAATTGAAGGCCCATGATGTATTTATTACAGTTAGTTGAACCACTTGAGAAGGTTCCATCATGGGTCATTAATTACCTGATGACCTAGTCTTCTCAATTAATTAAAATAATATTTAAATAAAATATTATAAATAATAATAAATTTTATTATTAAAATATTTAAATAAAAATATTAATTTAATTAACATAATGTCGGGACCCCCGCAATTGACCGTTTGACTTGAAGAGGAGGGGGTCCATGTGGATAGAGTCTCGCACAAATCTCAACTCGGTGAGTTTGAATCCTCTAACTCGGTGTTGCAATCGATTTTGAACCCCACACTATCTCTTTCCTTGTTTTGGTAATCGCGCTCTTTTGCATTGAGTCCTTTGAATAGTGAGCTATCAAACTCGATTCTTATCATTTTCCTCTCGTTAACTCAAGCCATTTATGCATTCCACGTTCAAACTTCATGAAACATCACCATGAGCTCCTGTGAAGTCACCAAGCTCTTCATCTAGCAAACGATCTTACCTTTTTGTAGGCTCAAACTCACTTGAATGTCGAGCTTAACCCAACATTTCGAAAAGAATGGTTTTACAAAATGCTCATGGTTCTTCCTTATCATATAACACTTGCAGTAAGAATGTTTTAGCTTGGCCATAATAAGCACAATTGTACCTTCCAAATGATGAGAAAATGCCATTACCAATAAAGACCTAATGCTGCCATGATGATGACCGTGCTCATGCCCATAACATGTCGATAGACACCCTTAAGACTGATTTTTTGGCCAAAGAGCCCTTTGGTATTTTGGTAGTGCACTCTGCAATCTAGGCTCCAATCAACAATTATGCCACTATTGGGATCTTAGTATGGCATAGGTAGCTATGAGCTACACCATATACTCATTTTTCAAGAAACTAAAAGATCCTTTATGTTACAACTTGCAACACATAAAATAAGCCCTTCAAAAAATACGTTGAACAATTGGGGAAACCAAAAGGACCTTGGAAAAATGTACAGGTAACAACCATATGAATTCTTCCTTAGTCGTGGATCAAAGCTGATAGAAATAAGCTAGATAAAATCAGCTTGAAATTACAGTATAATCGTCCATTGTTAAAACAAAGCTTCGAACTCGGTAAAGAACACTTTTATTATTCGATTGGACGTACATAATGGAAAGGTATAAATATTTCTTCTGCCCTCAGAGTTTCTCAAAGAGACCATTTATGAGTAACAAGGATGTAGCATGCAAAACGGCCAACCAGGTATTTCAGAGTTGACCTTCACATTCAATTCATTTTAGGAGAAGCAATGCTGAGCAATATGAATCGTTTCATTCTGCACGTAATAAACCTCCATCTCCTGACTCGGGAAAATTTTATGAAGCCTTGAATGGCGTGACTCCAATCCATTGTACATGGCAGTGAATATTTGTTTTTCTAACTTGCTTGCTGATCTCGAGTTTAGAATAAGGATAAGCCTACGAATTTGAGGATGCATTCGATCTTGAGCAGGATAACAACACATTTAGACAAACCTATTTCTTTGGAAGTGTTCAAAAGGAAGGCTTTATTTTATTGCGACATGCCCATCACTGCTGTGCGTGGGATTTTTCGCGACCATCGAATGCTCGGAATCATTATATAGAGGATGAGGAGAAGGTCGTGGAGCTATCTTAGTTGATTCAAAGTCTGAAAGTTCAGTGGAATCCTAACAAGGGCGGATCTGTATGAAAGGAGACACTTTCTCGTATGATCTATGAAAACCAATCCATAGTCCATGCAACACACATCCTTTGATCTCCATGCACTCACCGCTCCACTCAGCGTTTGACTCATTCCTCCAACCTGGTGTCATTCTTGACTCACACAACGTGCTCTGATCCTATTTACACGGCCCGTGCGGAAGTCTGATGTTGGATAGCCATCGTATTGTCTCCACTTGGCAATTTGATCCGATTTCTCCCCTACGTGGAGGTTTGATCATGGCTTACCATGGTTATATTTCCACTTGGCAATCTGATCCAATTTTTCCAACGCGGAGTGAACAGCCTCAGCAGATTAACAGCTTGGCCCGCCATCATCAAATTTCTGCTTGGCATTGCTTGCCTTATTTCCCACGTCCGGGATTTCTTCTTTGGCTTGCCATCCACGAAAACCCACTTGGCATTCCAGCTCCGAATCCCCGCATAACGGCTCGGCCAAATTAATCCACGGGCCCCGGCCTCAGCTTCGCCACGCAACCTTGGCAAGATAGTAAAATATTTCCCATGCGCGGGATTACCTACTCGGTCTGCCATGATCGTGCTCCCGATTTTTCCTCCTGCCGAGTTTTCCTTCATCAGATTTGAGGATAACATTAACTCTCAGTGCAAACATTTCAGCTGTAGCTTGTAAGGTGTGATAATTTCAACAGAAACCTTTATGCTTGCCAATCTAGTGACTCGTTGAAGATGCTCATATAATTGCAAAGCAAATTGTGCCTCATGAATATTCTGATATGAAACAATCCCACCTCTATGAGATTCACTTCCATGAGTTGCATCGTAAAACAAGTAAGGTCTCGATAGAGAATCTTTGTAATAAATTTCATCAAGTCTCCCGGTAACACTCTCACTGTCACTTAATCGATTTTCATAAAAATATCTTTGAAGGAAAATCCCGAATTCGAGGATGCATTCGATGTTGAATAGATAAAAATGTAGTTGGGCAACCTGCTTGTTGGAAGTGCTCAAAAGAACTCTTACTATACCGTAACATGTTTGCTTTGCTTGTGCACCGAATGCTCGGCCGAGGAAGGTCTGAACAATGTCAGAAAAAATATATATACTATATTCACTTATACCCTGGCTCGGCATTCTTGTTACCACTGCGTCGATCTCTACCGAGATCCTTATAGAGTTTCCTTCATTCGTCAATTTTCAACGAGCTATATTTTGCACTAACAAGACCTCATCGAGCTCTTACAACTGAGAGTCTCTACCGAGATGATTTCGAGATGACTATCAATTTGACACCGGATTCTTTATCAACTCGACCACGAACTCTTCACCGAGTTGAGATCAACCGGGTGCCTTTCGATGCTAGGTGATCTCTTCATATGCAATTTAGGAATTATTTTTAATTATTACATCTCGTTAATAACCGAAGGTGGGTTCTAGGATTATTATTTCATTTTGAACGTTATAGGACCCCGTTGTCCAATCTTGCCATGTGTGTAAAATTGGATAACATTTTTGGTGACCTCTCAGGGATGATTTCCTGCTAAGCATGATTCCAGTAGCCTTAAGTCATCCATTGGGCATGAAGTCGTGTTGGAATCGAAAGTAGTATGATTTTCTTTGACACATCCCAGAATCTCCTTGAACATTATCGATATCCTAAACCTCCTTGGAATGCTAAGCATGAAGTATACTGAATCTATTGAATGCTTGACATCCATGGAACACCGTAAAATTTTGAATGAAGCATATTTTGAAACTCTTATGGAAAATTTGAACCTTTCTTCTCCTTGACACCTTCCAATGATGAAACAATGTGCAAAACAACACAAAACACAACAACAAGTGAAGCAAAACAACAACACATAACAATGTGCATAAGCACTTGGAGGAAAACACCTAATTTAATTGTATAAGGGTGGAATGCTTCTCAAAAACAATATTTGAGATGTATCCCATTCACGTGAATGGGCAGTTCTTCTCCATGAGCCTAGTTAGGACGAAATGAATTTACCTCTTTCGCAACTTGTGATGATATATGGCCCACTCAGAGAGCATCAAACTTGGCATGCCTGCCTAGTTTGGCCCTGTCTTCATCCCATTTGAGAACTAAATCTCCCTCTTGAAAATGCTTGTCGGACGCCTTCTTGTCAAAAGATTTCTTAACTTGAGCCTAATGCTGCTCCAAAGTTTTCATAGCCTTGTCTCGTACTTCCTCTAACTCCATGAGTTCAACAAACCCTTATCAGAGGATCACTCTCTATAACTTCAAGTTGATGAGCTAACTCCAAAGAAGGTAACTCTAATGAGAGTGGAAGTTTTGCCTCTCTTCCATATACAAGAATGAAAGGAGAATTTATGATGGCCCTTTTAGGTGTGATTCGATCTGCCCATAAGGCATTCTTAAGTTGTGTATGCCAAGTCCTCTTGTTAGTCTCCATTGTGTGCTTAATAATCCTTATGAGGTTTTTGTTGCTAGACTCAGCCAATCCGTTTCCTTGAGGATAGTAATTGGATGAAGTTTTGAGGTATAACCCATTTTTAATAGCCCATTCACTCAATTTCATACCAAGAAAAGCCAGCGCATTGTCTGAAATGACTGTAAATGGAACACCGAACCTCATCATTATACCCTCCAAAAAATCTAGAACTACCTTTTCATTGCTCTCTTTTAATGCTACCGCCTCTGTCCATCGAGTAAAATAGTCTATTGCGGTAAGGACCCACTTATGTCCGTCACTGGATGGAGGATTAATCATTCGATGAAGTCCAACCCCCATTGAACAAAGGGTTGATCCACTTGAATTGGATGCAGTGGAAGAGATGCCAACTTCTGCTTACCTGTGAAAAAGGCACATTCCTTACATTTCCTTACCTAGAGATGGGCATCCTTGAATAAATCTGGCCAATAGTAGCCACTCACATGATCTTGGTAGCTGTTGTTTGTGTAAAATAATGTCCTCCAGATAGGCCATTATGAAACTCTTCTAGTATCTTACTTACCTGTTCTGGTCCTATGCACCGAAGGAGGACGCCGTTCAAATCTTTTCGAAAGAGAACGCTATCTACCAAAACATATGGGATAGATTGAAGATGGAAAGTTCGTCTTTGGTTTTTATCCATGTTTAGGGTATGCTCCTGAGAAGATGAAATTCTTCATTTTGGATAACCAATCAGCTTGATCAACATCCTCATCAGTATTTAGGAGTGTCACGTCCTCATTACTTTTTGATTCCATGTCTGTTGCAAGTTGCTGACATAAACCCTTACCTCTGACAAGTTTAGTGACTTTGATATGCACGTCATACTCCATTACCTTCGTGATCCATCCAGCACGCTTTTCATTCATTTCTTTATTCAGCAAAAACTCCTTGACACCTGGATGAGACACCATTAGATGAATCTTGTTGTTGGACAACATGTGCTTGAATTTCTTCAAAGCTCAAATAACCGCAAAGACTTGCTTTTCAATGAATGAGTATTTGAACTCGTAGTCTTTGAGGGATTGACTGAAGAAAGTGATTGGTTGCTCCATCAGGTTGTTGTTTTGTTGGGTGAGGATCCCTGAAATGCTCTCTTGACCTGCAAAAGCATAAAGGATAAAATCTTAGTCAAACCTGGGGCTCACAAGCGTGGGAGCTTGAGAAATGGCTGTTTTGATAGCTTCAAAGCTTTCTCATCCTTCCTTTGTCCATGAGAATGGCATGTTTTTCTTCAGCATGGTGTTAGTGGTTTAGCCAATGTCACGAATTGAGGGATGAATCTCCACACAAAATTTATGGTTCCCGAAAAATTCGGAGGCCCTTCTTGTGACTTGGGAGAGATAAGGACATAATTGAATGAATCTTGGATGGATTGATTGATAATCCTTCTACTAAAACAACATGCCCCAACAAATTTCCCTCGTGCACTGCAAAATACATTTCTTGGGGTTAAGTGAAACCCCAAATTCCCTACACCTTTGGAAAACTTTCCTTAGATGCGTGATGTGATCTTCTGCATGCTTAGAGTATACAGATTATATCATCAAGGTAAACCAAAATAATATCATTGATTAGTCCCTTAAATTCCATGTCCATGGCTCTTTGGAAAGTAGCCCTAGCATTGGACAATCCGAATGGCATTTTATTGTAGGCATACGTGCCCCACTTGGTAGTGAAAGCCGTTTTGAATTGGTCAGATTCTTGGACTAGGATTTGATTGTAACCCGAATATCCATCGAGCAAAGAAAATATTTGAGCTCCTGCCACCGTTTGAAGGATCTACTCCATCGATGGAAGAGGATAATGGTCTTTTAATGATGCACGATTCAAATCCTTGAAATCTACACATAACCGGATCTCTCCGTTCTTCTTCCTCATGGGCACCAAATTAGCTACCCATGAGGAATGCTTGATGGGAAAAATTATACAGGCCTCGATGAGCTTGGTTAGCTCCTTTCTCATTAGTGGCTCAATTTTGGGATTAATTGGTCTCTGTTTCTGATGAACTGGCTTAGCATTAGGATCCAATTCGATGGTATGTTGTGCTAAACCTGGATCAAAACCACACAGATCTTTATAGCTCCATGCAAATATGTCATGATACTCTTGAAAATTTTGATGAAAGCTTCTTTTTCTTTAGAAGTACACACTTTTCCGATCTTAAGAAATTTTTCATTTGATACTTCAACTTCCTCAAAATATTCTTCTCTGACCACCATGTTAGGGCTTTGTCTTGTGGCTTGGTCATCTGAATTGAAAATGGATTCCAAAGTGACTAAAAATTTTGGTAACTTGTTGCTTTTCAATTGAATAATTTTCTCACCATATGACTCCTGCAACTTATCTTGATTCTTTGTAGCAAACTCCACCTCTTCTTGTAGGAAGAGGACAATTTGTTTGTCACTATCAAACACTTGCCAACTACTCACATTATCAGGGACTGCTGGTCGAACCACCATTTTAACAAATTGCTGCCCTTCTTTCATGATATCAACTGGTATGTTGTATTGTGAACCAATTGTAGCAAGCCTATCTGCATCTTGATTTTGATCTCTAGGGATTGCATGGATTCCAAAAGCTTGAAATCTTCAATCAAGTCCTAGACTCGATTCTTATATGATCTTAAAAGATCATTTTTGGATGCACTACATGCCGAAACTTGATGAACAACTAACTCACTATCTCCAAAAATAGTCAGGGCCTTGATTCCCTTCCTTTGGGCTAGTTGAATTCCTTGCACAAGAGCCTCATATTCAGCAACATTGTTAGTGCAACTGAACTACAACCGAAAGATGAGAAGTACTTATCTCCCTCTGGAGAAATTAACATAACACCAGCACTGGATCCATTCTTACTTCTTGAGCCATCGAAGAACAATTGCCACAATCCTTTAGAATCACTTGGTGTTTTGACAAGTTGTGGTATGATCGTATCTTCTTCATGGATACAGTAAGTACCTAATCCTGTTTCTTCCAAGACCAGCAAACCAACTTCTTCTTCTGCCAATACATCAGCGTAGGGATCGTATTGATGATCTCTACTTACTTCATCTAGCAAAGTATCAGGACTTCCTCAACAAGGGTGGTTGGTTCATGATCGACATCTTCCGATTCTAGATCACCGATGGTGTAATTTCCATTTATGGGACTAGCAGTGTAGGGTTCTACATGATTATGGCAGATTGGTTCTGCCCTTATAGTTACTTTGGTTCCGTATCGAGTCCGGAGAATCATATGTGACCAATCGGCCGATAGGTAACCGCCATCTTGGCAGTGAAATCCCATGATAGGTAGATGGCAAAGAGGGGAGGGAGATCAATGACCGATATGTCTTGGGTGAATGAAAACTTGGGCATGCATGAATGGTAAGTTTAAGTCCTTTGATTACCCCAACAGTCTTAACAATTGTGCCATCCAGCTAAACAACCCCTTTGTAATTCTAGCACATATTGTATGCCTAGTACATCGTAATTTGTTTCGGCATGATAAAGAGCTCGGCACAGAATCGATCATGCAATTATGTACAGGTGGTCGCCAATGATCGGGAAATGTAGAATGGTGGTGGTTTGTTTCCATAGGAATTATTTTCCCTTGGTTGACACAAATTTGTAGCATTTTCACTCCATGGCTTAGTGATTTGCTGGTTGTACTAAAAATGTTCGTGAGCTTCTCGCAACAGGTTTCTTTGGGAAGGGATCGAGAGTGCATCCCACATGGTAACGCTCATATTGGTTTTCTTCATTTGTTCTACTATGCTGAAGGGAATTGCTCCAAATTTGATGACACTTTTTTGGGCATTGGGGTCCTCCTTTGGAAAATGTTTGTTGGGTACCGTGATGCCTAGAGAACCATCTTTCCCTGCGGTGTGGTTAGCTGGTGTTTCTGGTGATTTCTTTCCCACATTTTTATCAACTACCATTTGAAACCCAGGTTGAGAAGTGGATGCTAGATCAGCTTCGAGAGGTTGAGGCTCCATTGCTCTTTTCTTGGAACGAGTGTTTGCTACCACTGATGAAGAATCTATATTCAATCCATAAAAATCTTCTACTTGCCAGTTTAGCAAAGCGGATTCTTCAGGTGCCTGCGGTTGATCTGCTGCTTCTTGTGTAGATGAATTGTTTGTTAACTCTGAAGGGGCAGATACACTTTGAACCATAAGGGCCTGGCTAAGAACCCCATTGGGACAAAGATTTTGATTGTGAGGTTGAGAGCAAGGATAACACCATTCGTAGTCTTGAACTAGATTATTTTGAATAGGTACTATAGCTCTAGATGAGCTAGCTGCAAGAGGGTTCTGAAATTTCAAGGGCCTAACATTTGCAACTTGACTTGTAGTTTGATTTCAAGGCTGATTGTTCCCTTGAAAAGGAGAATAGTTAGCTTGATACTGCTGATTTTGTGGCTGATACGGATGATTGTATTGAAATTGTTGCCTTTTGAGTGCAACGAGCTCATTTCCAAAATTTTGTAGTAGTGACTTGACTTCAAATAGGTCATTTGAAGAGGTAGGGAAGATTGAGATGGTTTCTTGGAGTCTACTAGAATAGGAGCAATGATAGGCTGATGATTCGTAAGATCTGGAGAAAAGGGCATTGGTGGTCGTGGAGCTATCTTTCCAGCCTGAATCAAAGAATTCTCTGCACTTATGGCAACTTCGTAAGCATCAGGAAGTGTAGTCCCTCCCATGGACTAGATCATAACTGCTACATCACTATTCAAGGCTCACAAATAGTACAAGAATGCATTATGTGCAGAAGGCTTTACGAGCGCCGGAATCCTATTCCAAGTCCTGTGGAATCGGAAGTTGAAATCACTCATGTATTCTTGGGAAGCTCTCTTTATGGTAGTAAGTTGTTCCAAAAGTGATAGGTGATCACTTTTGTCTTCAAATTGTTTACATAGCTTTTCTCCCAACTCATCCCAAGTGGTTATAGTGCCAACACCTAACCCGTGAAACCATTGAAGTGCTTTTCCCTTAAAAGAGGTAGCAAGAAGTCTAACTGCAACGTTGTCTTCGGTGATATTATGTACTGCGCAAATGCTATCTACATCAAATATATTCTCTACTAGAGTAACGTGAGTTTCCCCATGTAGAAGGGTAAATTTTGAGTGCCGCAACAGTGTATCGAGTCACGTTGAGCCAACATAAGAGGACTGCTTGCATTGAAAGGGGGAAAAACTTGGTTCCTCGCCATAGCAACGAAAGGTTGATTGTTCTTGGGTGGAGGAAATCTTCCGTAAGGAGGATTTGAATGACCCCTACTAGGTAAATCTGCAACTGGGGATGTGGAAATGCCTCTTCTACTTCTATTTGGAGGAGAAAAGGAAAGTTCGATATGCTGATATTTTCCTTTCTTTGAAGAAGCTCTTGTCTGAATTCTTCGCATAAGTTACTGCACTGAGATTTGGAATCCAGAGATATAGAGTCACAGGTACTTTGACTTGTGTAAGTGAGAAGAGAAGTACCAACTCTCTGTCCCACCGGGTGTGCCAAAAACTATTGTGTGTGGTCGCACGGTGGCTTAAGATTTCCTGTTTGATAATGAGACACCTCTGAAAGATGGAACTCTAACTTCTGTGATGTCCCACCGGGCGTGCCAAAAACTGTTGTCGCCAAATCACTGCACCCTCCGAATGGCCAGGATGTGAATAGGACATTCAGTGTGATTGGGACACATGGGATCACCTCTCAAGCTGTGGGACTTGGGCTCGAGGTGAACCTCCGGAGAAGGCCGGCTTCCTCTTCCTAAACTAAGTGTTGTACTACTCCTAGTGTAACAAAAATGATTATCTAGTCCTATGCTAACATTTTCATGGGGTTTTAGGGAAAGAGATTTACAGAAATGAAACTATACTAGGGATGGTGATGCACCAAATAAAGGGTGTCTTCAGATTTAGGAAGGGTTAATTTGAAGAGGGTGTGTGCACCACAGGTCAACTTCACCTACTGCAACTTAGAGAGGGTACAGGATACCACAAACTAAGAGACACACGTTCCCTTTGTTAAACTTTATCAGACCGAGAAATATACCAGTTTCCTAGTGAAGAAGGATGAACTCAAGAAGGGTGAACAGACACCACAACTCAACTACATGCAATACTTCACCACTCGATAAGCACAAAACTCCAAGAACCTGCAATAGAACTTAAACTTGCACAGTGTACCTGCAAGTATGAGAAAGGCACAAAGAAGCACAGAAGGATGAAAGGACCGAGATTAGTCACAAAACACACACTTTTATTGCTTCAATAACATGCACAATGCATCATACATTCAGAAGAGGCAATAGTTTCCATTATAGTCTTGAAGAGGAGGCTTGAAAGTTCTCTCAACACACAAGAACAACTTGCAGAAGAGAGAGGATTCTTGAAAAGTATACACTCACCTAAGATATCTAATTGTCCAACTTGTCTGAACTATTGGAACCCTTTGAAATGAGCTTCCAACTTACATTTATAGAAGAATATGTGAGAAAGAAGAGGAAAGGTCATAATTACATTCCTAAATTGAAGGCCCATGATGTATTTATTACGAGCTTAGTTGAACCACACGAGAAGGTTCCATCATGGGTCATTAATTGCCTGATGACCTAGTCTTCTCAATTAATTAAAAGAATATTTAAATAAAATATTTAAATAATAATAATAAATATTATTATTAAAATATTTAAATAAAAATATTAATTTAATTAACATAATGTTGGGACCCCCGTTGACCCGTTTGACTTGAAGAGGAGGGGGGTCCATGTGGATAGAGTCTGCACAAATCTCAACTCGGTGAGTTTTGAATCCTCTAACTCGGTGTTGCAATCGATTTTGAACCCCACACTATCTCTTTCCTTGTTTTGGTAATCGCGCTCTTTTGCATTGAGTCCTTCGAATAGTGAGCTATCAAACTCGATTCTTATCATTTTCCTCTATTAACTCAAAGCCATTTATGCATTCCACGTTCAAACTTCATGAAACATCACCACGAGCTCCCTGCGAAGTCACCGAGCTCTTCATCCAGCAAATGATCTTACCTTTCCTGGGCTCAAACTCACTTGAATGTCGAGCTTAACCCAACATTTCTAAAAAGAATGGTTTTACCACAATGCTCACGGTTCTTCCTTATCATATAACACTTGCATAGTAAGAATTTTTAGCTTGGCCATAATAAGCACAATTGTACCTTCCAAATGATGAGAAAATGCCATTACCAATAAAGACCTAATGCTGCCATGATGATGACCCAGGCTCATGCCCATAACATGTCGATAGACACCCTTAAGACTGATTTTTTGGCCAAAGAGCCCTTCGGTATTTTGGTAGTGCACTCTGCAATCTAGGCTCCAATCAACAATTATGCCACTATTGGGATCTTAGTATGGCATAGGTAGCTGTGAGCTACACCATATACTCATTTTTCCAGAAACTAAAAGATCCTTTATGTTACAACTTGCAACACATAAAATAAGCCCTTCAAAAAAATACGTTGAACAACTGGGGCAACCAAAAGGACCTTGGAAAAATGTACAGGTAACAACCATATGAATTCTTCCTTAGTCGTGGATCAAAGCTGATAGAAATAAGCTAGATAAAATCAGCTTGAAATTACAGTATAATCGTCCATTGTTAAAACAAGCTTCTCTGAACCTGGTAAAAGAACACTTTTATTGTCTGATTGGACGTACATAATGGAAGGGTATAAATATTATTTCGCCTCGAGTTTCTCAAAGAGACCATTTACGAGTAACAAGGATGTAGCATGCAAAACGGCCAACTAGGTATTTTGAGTTGACCTTCACATTCAATTCATTTTAGGAGAAGCAATGCTGAGCAATATGAATCGTTTCATTCTGCACGTAATAAACCTCCATCTCCTGACTCGGGAAAATTTTATGAAGCCTTGAATGGCGTGACTCCAATCCATCGTACATGGCAGTGATAATTTGTTTTCTGCAACTACTTGCTGGTCTGAGTTTAGAATAAGGATAAGCCTACGAATTTGAGGATGCATTCGATGCATGAGCAGATAACAACACGGTTGGACAACTTTGTTTGCTAGAAGCATTCAAAAGGAATGCTTCTATTTTATTACAACATGCCCTGTTTCTGTGAGTGGGATTTTTCCATGACCATCGAATGCTCGGAAGCGTCATGCAGAGGACGAGGAGAAGGTCGTGGAGCTATCTTAGCCGATTCAAAGTCGAAAGTTGGTGGAATCCTAACAAGGTTGGATCTGTATGAAAGGAGACACTTTCTTCGCATGATCTATGAAACCCAATCCACAGTCCATACAACACGCATCCTTTGATCTCCATGCACTCACCGCTCCACTTGGCATTTGACTCATTCCTCCAACCTGGCATCATTCTTGACTCACACAACATGCTCGATCCCTTCCACACGGCCCGTGTGGAAGTCGATGTTGGATAGCCATCGTATTGTCTCCACTTGGAAATTTGATCCGATTTCTCCCCTACGCGGAGGTTTGATCATGGCTTACCACGGTTATATTTCCACTTGGAAATCTGATCCAATTTTTCCAACGCGGAGTGAACAGCCTCGGTAGCGGGATTAATAAGCAGCTAGCCATCATCACAATTTCCGCTTGGCATTGCTTGCCTTATTTCCGCATCCGAGATTTCTTCTTTGGCTTGCCATCCACAAAAACCACTTGGCATTCTAGCTCGAATCCCGCATAACGGCTTGGCCAAATTAATCCACGGGCCCCGGCCTCAGCTTTGCCATGCAACCTTGGCAAGATAGTAAAATATTTCCCATGCGTGGGATTACCTACTCGGTCTGCCATGATCGTGCTCCGATTTTTCCTCCTGCCGAGTTTTCCTTCATCAGATTTGAGGATAACATTAACTCTCAGTGCAAACATTTCAGTTGTAGCTTGTAAGGTGTGATAATTTCAATAGAAATCTTTATGCTTGCCAATCTAGTGACTTGTTGAAGATGCTCATATAATTGCAAAGAAAATTGTGCCTCATGAATATTCTGATATGAAACAGTCCCACCTCTATGAGATTCACTTCCATGAGTTGCATCGTAAAACAAGTAAGGTCTCGATAGAGAATCTTTGTAATAAATTTCATCAAGTCTCCCGGTAACACTCTCACTATCACTTAATCGATTTTCATAAAAATATCTTTGAAGGAAAATCCGAATTCGAGGATGCATTCGATGCTGAATAGATAAAAACGTAGTTGGGCGACCTGCTTGTTGGAAGTGCTCAAAAGAACTCTTACTATACCGCAACATGCTTGCTGCCTGTGCACCGAATGCTCGGCCGAGGAAGGTCTGAACAATGTCAGCGAAAATATATATATTGTATTCACTTATACCCTGGCCCGACATTCTTGTTACCCTGCGTCGATCTCTACCGAGATCCTTATAGAGTTTCCTTCATTCGTCAATTTTCAATGAGCTATATTTTGCATTAACAAGACCTCATCGAGCTCTTACAACTGAGAGTCTCTACCGAGATGATTTCCGAGATGACTATCAATTTGACACCGGATTCTTTATCAACTCGACCCTGAACTCTTCACTGAGTTGAGATCAACTGGGTGCCTTTCGATGCTAGGTGATCTCTTCATATGCAATTTAGGAATTATTTTTAATTATTGCATCTCGTTAATAACCGAAGGTGGGTTCCTGGGATTATTATTTCATTTTGAATGTGATAGGACCCCGTTGTCCAATCTTGCCATGTGTGCAAAATTGGATAACAACTATAAGCACAATATAAGACTATGTTGGTGCATTAAAATGAGGTAGTAAAACCAGAAACATGGGCTAATCCTCTATCTCTAACACATTGGGCCAATGGGGTTGGGTTATTATATCTTATCCTTGCCCAAAAATCATCTAAATTCATATGTTTCATGTCAGTGTCACCAATATCAGGCATAAAGGATTCCAAGGAAGAGATATGATCATATCCAACATATTGGAACTTGATGATGACAATTTAGATAGGAGTCAGGGGAAAATAATGGGGTTTTAATTAGTTTTGAAGATATTACGAGAGGAAGGGTTCCAGAACTCAAAAAACTACTAAAATGGATGCAAATATCATAAAATGGCCCACCTTTTGGATGAAAATGATTACACCTTAGCAATAGTCTTAATGTACTTGGAATTTTTGAATTTGGACGGGAATGAACAAGTTATGAGTCAAAACATACTTTCACATGTTAGAGGAGGGATACACACAATGTTGTAACTTACAAGTCTTTTGCCAATGTTAAAATGAATGGGGTATGGGATGATTTATATAAGACATGAGGTACACGAGTTAAATTTAATTTGTAAAAATAGTGAATCTGGTATTTGGATACCCGTGGGAACACATTATAACATAATTTTACCCCATTTTCTTTTAAATCGGACATGACAGACTTGAGCATAATGGGTGGAACAAATGTACAATCTCAATTATATACAATGCGGGTATATCAATTTATTGAAAAACTCAAAGCATGAAGGAGCTAATTCCATGAGTTTTTATAGTTACCATGATTACCAATTTGACTAAAGAGAGGGAGAGATGTGACTAAAATGGGCATGCAAAGAACTCAAGGCCTGGAGGAACTTTCTCGATGTTCCAATGGTTCCCAAATTTAATAATGCATCTAATGAGAATAATAGGATGCAACAATTTGATTCATGTGGGGAATCAGAGAGCTCATGAAAATTAATAATTGTTATATTAATTCAAACAAAGTTTGATATACGATCGGACCAAGGATGTAACTCGAGTAGTAATGCGGCGAATAAGAGGAACTAAGGAATTGTTTCTTTTATTCCACAAAAGTTCAATCCATCTTATTTGAACTAAAATTTCTAATTTTTGGCTAACTATTGAAATTTTCCTCATTATTTTGACATCAACAAGATAGGTGCAACCAAGATAAACAAGTGACTTAGCCAAAAAATTGAATTTTTTTTTAAAATTCCTTTTTCAAGTTTTGTGACAACAATTTGGTTATTTCTAGGGATTGACTTGGTTTGACACAAGGTGTAAATAAGATAAAGAAAATAACTCCATAATATCTTGGTTTATGAGACTAGTGAAAATCCATCGGGTAGATTACTGAGACAAGTATATAGAAAAGGACCAAAAGATGAGAAAGGAAAACAAATACACCAAAAGCCAAAAAAAATACTATGTATAAAACTATATACAAGGCAGTGACATCCATTCAAGACTTAAAAAATTTGAGATATTGTACAAGTATACATAAAGAGAAGAGAAGTTCCATCCATATAGTACAAATAATAAAAAAATTCTCGAGTAGAAATTTAAATCTGAAATGGATCAAGCCAAAGTGAGTCAAACTTACCATGACTCCTATGAGGTTCTCTTCTTTTGTCCTAGAGTAGGAAAATATATTTGACTTGAAAATATTAGGACTTGGCCTTCTTATCAAAAAGCTACTTGACCTTTTGCTGATGAGCTGAGATGTGATCAACCACTTGAGTTCTTTCTTCCTCCAACTTCTACAAGTACATGATCCTCTTTTCCAAAGCATCCTTGAACTGTTCATGTTTAATTAATTTTTCTAGATGTAAGGCTAGTAACTCAAGAGTGACTAGAAACTTAGCATCCATTCTCAGTAAATGAGATATAATGGTGACATTCCAATATCCCTCTTAAGTTCTATTCAATCATCCCAAAGAGCATCATACAAATTATTTTTCCAGTTCCGTTGTGATTCATCAACTACTTTCATAACTATGGTTACCAAGTTCTTGTTGGTTAATTCAAATTTCCCATTTTCGAGTGGGTAGTAATATCAAGAATTGGAAAGGGAAATTATGTAACCATAACATAAACGTATGAGTTCATAGGAATAAATGTTGGGAGAATTATCTGTTATAATATTTTTAGGCACTACGAATCAAACCAAAATATTCTCTTTACTAAAATTACAGATAAATTTAGAAGTGGTTTTCTTGTCCGGAATGGCATCCACCCACTTTGTGAAATATTTTATTACAACTAGAACATGAGTGTTCCCTAAAGCTGGAGTTTGGATTAAGGGTTCTTCAATCACCATTTATGGAAAGCTTTAATGATGGAAGAGTGGCTAACTTGGGTCTTCCAATAAAATTTTGACAAGCTTCACACTTTGTGACCTATTTAGTTATATCTTTGAAAAATATTGGCTAGTAATAACCTCCCCAAATAATATTGTGAGCTATTATAGAGGAAGAGTAGTTCCCTCCACAAGCTTGATCATGATAATCTCTTAACAATATTTTCTGATGTTCATTGTCACACATCTCAAGAAATGACCATCAATGTCTTTCTTGAAAAGGGAGTTGTCCCAAAGGACATGCTTAGAAGCTCAAAGTTTATCGAATCTTTTATCTTTAGCATTAAGATGTGTGGAAAATTTCCATATGTGAGAAAATGGTAAATGTTGGAATACCATTCATCTATGGAACTTAAGAACTAAATAATGGGTATTTCAAGTAGTTTTATTGTTACTTGAGACTCCTTTCGAAATCTTTGCAATCAACTAACAAAAACCATGTCCTCAAAACAAATTATTTGAATTGATATAAAGGTCATACTCCTAAACCTTTCTGCAACCTAATTACCTCTCTTGGATCCAAAATCTTGTTGAGTTAAGATGGATTTCACAATCGTATTAAGAAAAAAAAGTGGAATGGGAGTTGAGAATTTAAAATTTGAACTGTTTCACAACCTTAACTACAAAAAAGCATGTTTCTCAAGTTGAGAATACTTTAATTCAATATATTTGATAAAATAGCTGATAAAATCAATTTTAACTTTACACCCTTAAAAATTCTTTTGAACTAAGATAACAGACATAAGGTGTGTTCAAAATCATAACTATAAATGATAAATTCCTTTTCAAAATTAGGAAAAACCATGATGTTTGTTATTGCAATAGAATTATTTATTTATTCAAAAAGGCCTCTTTCCTTCAATTCCGGTGAAAATACTACTTCTCTTTCATCATTTCGTTATACTTGGAGTCAATTCAGAAAAATATGGAATGAAACTTATGAGGAAATTGATTTTTCCAAAGAAAGAGTGAACACCTTTTTTACTTGTAGGAAGAGAAATTTTCTAAATAGCTTGTACTCACTCTAGATCTATCTTGATTCCATCTTTTCACACAATATGCCCAAGTAACTTTCCCTCAGTCAATCCCTAAAATATATTTATTAGGATTAAGTGAAATTCCATGATCTCTACATTGTTGAAGAACCAACTTAAGGTGTTGAAAGTGGTCTTCCCTATTCTTAGAGAAAATAGTAAGATCATCCAAATAAACAACAATGCACTTATTTTTTAAATTATGAAAATCTAAATGCATATCCCTTTGGAAGTTTATACTTACGTTTATTAGATCGAGAGACATCCTTCGATAGGAAAATGTGCCCCATGGAGTTGTAAATGTAACAGGGAAACATTTAGTGGTGATTTTTGTAAATTCATGAATATTAGGGGTTTTGGAAATTAGAAATTGTGAATTTTTAGTAGTTAGATGCCTCCCAATTTTCCAATAATTTTGGTGACATGTCATTTATATGGGTCATTTATCCTACTATTTACACTTATAAATGAACTTATGAATGTATTTTACCAACATTTTGAATCAAACTTCACTCATATTCACCGAGGTATAATACTATACATATCACCAAGGTATAATACATATACTTTGACCGTCCAAGATTTAAAAAAAAAAAAAGACACACGTCTTCTTTTTCTTGACATAGATGACCATCCAAGAACACCGTCCTACAACTCTACCTCTAAAATTTTCTCATTTTTCACTCTTCCATCCAACTCTTGAACCATCTCACCCCTATTCACCTAACCTCTATTTTTCCAAACTCCATCCGTCTAACCTATATTCATCCAACATTCATCCTTCCAATGTTTGTGTGTCGAACCTCCATCCATATAACATCTACAATCACATATTATGAACCATCCTACCCCAAATTTTATAACCCCTGGCCCATCCTACCCCTTTTCATCTAACCCTGGCTCATCTTGCCCCTTCCATGTGACCCTTTATCAATCAACCCTCTCTTTGTGAAGGCATATAACATCTATCCCTGTAGCCATCTGTTAATAGTAAATATTTGTGACATATCCATGGATTCTAGAAAATAGGGTAAAAAGGTTACTTCCAGTTCAAAAAAGAGTAACATGACATTATTTGGCTATTTTGGCCAGTCAAAAAAACTAAATTGGTGTCGGGATCCCAATCTGAGAAAATATAGGTATGTACTATCTACTAATTTACATAATTTTAATAATATATTTTCCATACTATTTTTTTGTACTCTGTTTAGTAAATTGACTCTTTAATATTTGTACTCTTGTTTATTTAGTTGTATTAAATATAAATAATTAATACTATATTTATTTAACACTTATTTATGTACACAAGAATTTCTTAAACACCTTCACAAACTAATGTATTTTGAGATGATCCTATTAATGAAAACATTCGTTCCCTTGATGACATCAAAATAGGAGAAGACACATCAAATTCTCATCCAACACCAACCTTTGTTTCTAGAAAAAGGAGACATGAAGATCAGGATATTCCTAATGAGAAAAAACATACATAAGACCGAGAGGTATAAGTTGAAGAAAGTAATAAAAATCTATGAGAAGAAAGAAGACTAACTAGACAATAGGAAGGAATTTCAATTTTCTTAGGCAGCCAAATATCCTTTTATTGAACCTTTGGAGCCAAAAAATGGTAAGGATATTCCAACTCATTGTCAATCTAAAATATGTAGTTTGAAACAAGGGAAGGATCATACAAGTGTAAACCAAATTATACACCATTGAAAAATACTATGGGAAAATATATATTTCACAAAATCAGAAGGATGGGAACATAATAATGAATCATAAATGGAAAAATGCAAAATAATGCTTGTATGTAGAGTGTGCAAAAGAATATGAAAAATAACAAAAATGTTTGAATAATCTAAATGAAAAAGGAAACAAAATTGCATCAAAATTACACAAATCTACACAAACTGAAATGCTTTCCAAAAACATTCAATTTGCTACAATATTCCATATATTGAAAAGGGAAGAGATATTTCATATTTCTCAAATAATAAAATTTTGTATCAGGTTATTAGATTACAGAATGTTCCACAATCACATTGGTTAAATAGCAGTGGCTGGGAAATTGCAAAATGTCTTGCTCTAGTGGAAAAGGAGGATTTGAAAGAGGCTATTAAAAATGCAAAGTTTATTTTTCTTTCAATTTATGAGGTCAAAATGATGGACAATACTTCATGGGTTTATATTCATGTCTATACTTTTGCAAATGAAGTAAGAAATCCCCATCTCTTAGCTATTCATAAAATGGGTGAAAATTACAATTCTAAAAACCTTTACAAATTGGTGGTGTCAAGTTTGAAGGATATAACAGGTATGGATGATTTTTCCATTACCACAAAGTTAGTTTTTGTTGGAAATGATGGTGCAATAATGATGCAAGGAATATAAATGGTCTCTGCATCAAACTAAAAACAATATTTTCACTATATATGATTGCAATTCATTTCATGGCTCACAAAATGAATATGACATATTAAATTATCAATATATTTAAAAGTGTTGCTAGAGTGGAGGATCTCATCTGTGACTTGCATGCATATTATTCAAGTAGTCTAAAAATATTTTTATAATTTTAGAAATTTGCAATTAGATTGACAAATGGGAAAAATATTCTTAAAGATGTAGATACCAAATGGATTTCCATGTATGAGCCTGCTTGTAGAATATTTGAAGAATATCCTTCATTGACAGGTTTTATGTATAAATACCGTAGGGAAGTAGATAAAGCTAAAGATTTGTTTTTGTCTGAGATATTAAAAATTTACTTACATTATGTGGTATTTTTCCAATGTTGAATGAGATCAATGTTTTGACAAAGCATGCGTAAGAGCATTCCATCTACATTATTGACTTCATACAATTGAGAAAACATGTATGCATGAGTCTAGATAATTTATATTTTTCAGATGGAAGTTTTCAAGACCTATTTTTGAAAAGCTGGAATACATTAACCAACCTTAAGAATCAAGCCATTACTTAAAATTTAATATAAATGATCATCTATGTATAACAGTTCATGGGAAAGAGATACCACTTCACACTTTTCAGAGAAGAGAAGATTTGGTTGGATCAGAGTTGGAAGAAGTAAGAGTGACACACAATTTATATGAAACAATATTATGTGACACACAAAATAAATTGAAAAATATTTCTCAATATTTATCTATGGATATCCATGAACGATTTAAAAAGATAAATTACTTGAAGCAATGGGAGTTATCAATCCACTATTTTAGAATATAGCTTGTGGCATTACTGAAACGTCCATAAGTAATATATTTATAAAATACATGAATAGTCTAATGGAACATTTATGTAAGCATGAAGAAATAAATGGTGTTTTACTTGAAGGTACTTTGAAAAATAATTTATCGAGTTCTCAGTCACAACATTTTTCCATGACTATGCTAGAGAAATTTCATTTTCTAGACGAGCCAACAAAAAATGGTTCCATTAGAAGGATTTAAAAGAATATTTATTCAAGCAGTATTTTGTGAGATGATTTCAATGAGTATTTTTGACTATATGAACTATGTCAAACTATGATCTTGGGATATATTGAAGATGAGAGGGTATTCAATGCATTATCCTTTTAAAATAAAAAGTTTGTAATAGATTGGATATAAATTTAGAAAGTTTTTGAAACTATATGTATCCAGTTATTTTGTGGAAACATTTTCTTATGATGGATAACTTGCATTATGGAATTCACTCATAGAAAGAAGAGCGAGTAGGTAACATTCTGAATGATCCAGGGGATCCAAACATATCCACCGAACACACTTCTAATTCAATATAATTTGAGGACACTTATGAAGAATGAGTTTCTCTAGCATTGTTTCAATTTCCAAAGTCCTAATTTCTTGTCTACATTCTTGACACTATCAAAAAAATTATTTGATATATTTACATATTTCATATTGATTATGAATTGGTCTTAATAGAAAAAATGTTGTTTTACTTGTAACAAATTCATTTTTATATTTTTTTTTATTATTTTAATAAGGATAGTGATTTATTTAGATCCATCTTTGTGTGATTAATATTTTATCTCTACATGAAACATAAATCCTTTTTTACTCAAACAAACACACACCAAACATCTAAAACCATGCTTTACATCTCCAAATAGTAACTTAAAAACATTCACAAGAAAGTAGAAATCGAATACAAGAGTGCATATTAAATTGTTCAAAACTTTCAAAAAATGTGACACAATTGTAAATATAGTTCCAATTCACAATTAAACTTGTATTCATTCTAACAAGAGGTGGATTAATTTATGAAGACATACATGTTTTCATAAAGCATTTTTGGCCAATACAATTACAAAATTTGGGTTATCAATTTCTTCTCAAAGCTTCTAGGAAAGTTATGTCATATAATAACACATTACAAGGAACCCTCTTCTATTCCTATTATTATTAATCATAGTTTTCCTTACATCTATCACATAGAATTAAAAAGTAAAAATTGGCTAACCACTATCTTTTAATTCCTATGCTATTGTCGAATTGTGACAACACACCTGTCCCATGGTGAAACTAACTTGTTTTTTCAATTTTGTGTTGCAGGGGAAGCGTGAAATTTTTCTTGCAATGGAGGTGGATTTTTATTAGTTTGTATAATGCTTTTTGGTAAAACTCCGATACCTACAAATACTACACTGCGCTATTAATATTTTGAAGAATATTTTGCTCCTCCCTCGTAACATCTCTTGATGAAAATAATGATGGATCAACATATTTCTTTTCTTTCAAGAAGATATCTGGATCCATCTTATGCTCCTTGATTATCTTTCTCAATGTATTATTATTTTTATTTAATAATAAAAGTTTTTCCTTCAACTATATAAATGCATTCAAGATTTTATGGGCATTATTCAAATGTGAATCAAATACAATTGTTTCTTTCTTTAAATTTTCATATTTTTCCTATAATTTTTTTAGATAAGTTATAAATAATTTATTGCAATGCTCATAATTTCACAATTTTTCATGTGTAAAAAATGACCTACCACAACTTTTTATTTTTCTGCATTTGCAATTAAAACATTATTTTTGTCTCTAGCTAATTTGTTATAGTATGTCCTGGGCTTCACATTAAGATTCTCCAACTTGTTTAACATTATATCTAAAACTTCATCATCATAATCATTATTATATAAAATTGTGCCAAACTGAGCTTTATTTAGCAAAATGTCAAGCCTTGCTGGTTGGATCTCTACAATAATGAACAATGAATTCTTTTAAGCATGATTATGGTAACGAGTATTTATTTCTTTGATCAAAAATTTGGGCCTATACTCCCAAGTGCGGACTAAATCCACATCTAACATAACCACTTCCTTAATTGTTCCCCCTTATTATATGATACCATATTTTTCAAGGAAAATTTGTCTTTTGATCATCTATGAGTGGAATTTGACTTAGTGGAGGAGGATAATATCTGATTTCAAGGATATCTTGTTTACTTTTGGTTGAGTAGGTGGAGTACTTTGTATCATATCATGGGTGTCAAAATAATTACCCATCTTAGATTCAACACTATCAAACCCCAAAAACTCATCATCAAGCTTGATTTGGTTCAAAATATGGGTACCAGTTGCACTCAAGATACCACCTAGTGAAAAACCTAGAAATTATGAGGTTACATGGTGAACTGTTCCTACATATTCGGAAGTAAGTGTAATATTATTCCCTACAAATTTTATTTTCATTTGTACTCTTTGTGGTGGTGGTACAGAGGTATTTTTTAATTTGTTGTCATCATCTGTTAAATAAAAGAAGCAAAGTATTACAAAATTAAACATTATACCCTTGTAAATACTAATAAAATATTTGTAAGTAAACAAAAAAATTAAACATTATAAATTACCTGGCATGGTCAGAGATGTGACCATACAACCTTGTGATTGAGACTGAGTTTTATCTACACCATCAAACTCAAAAGTTTCTACAAATAAAAATGTACAAATATTAAAACACTTTAACACTTACATAATAGATATCTTGTTAGTGATTCCTGCTAGTAGCTTAGTTATAAATAATAATATAAATACCTGTAGAAAATTGTGGAGGGAAAGGTGGTGGCAGAGGTATTGATCCCTAGGTATTTTCTTTCAAGGAAATCAAATCGGGGTCGATTATGCTAAATCCATATCAGAATCACTAGAAGCCTCTAGAGGGGATTTACCCCGAGAAATAACCTCCTTGTGAGATATTGCAACTATAATTCTTCTCTGCAAAATATAAATTATTGTTATTATTATATTAAAAAATAATTAATTGTTACCTATTGTTCTTCAATTGAAAGACCTATAAATTTTTTTTGTCATTTATTGTAGTTAAAAGTTTTCCATTCTACAATTGGTGGAAAGCTTCTTGATAGAAAGCAAGAAGATAATTGGTACAAGAAAATAGAGTCTTCGATTTATCATATGCATTGATATTGGAAAGGGAATTGTTGACATTATTTAAATTTGATTGGATAAATACGTTCACCAATCGTATTGTTTCCCTTCTAGTGTCTACAATAAATATTAAATTTCCTAATGCGGAATGTTAGTAAATCTACCCTGCAACACAATCCTGGATTGAAAGAGTGATATCATTGCAAGAAATAAATTATGTGTAACACCTTATATAACAAGGCCTATTTTAGAATGATTAACTACAATATTTGCAACAACATACAAGAAAAGTTAGATGCTTTGGTAGTCAACTGATATTAAGAAAGAAAATAATTTAATAATAAAATTAAACTTACCATCAACCCATACATTGTAATAAGATTCCAAAATTTTTTTGTATCAATTAAGAAAAGATTTATAATCATGACCATCGGCTTTGAAATGTTAAACTAGTTAATTGATGGAGGTTTGTGGGCTCCACACATAATGAAAATGTATGATCCATTAGGGGAAATAAAACTTTCTATCTATGGAGATATAAAAATTGATCAGGTAATCGAGGAAAAGAGCATCTATTTCAAATTAGGGCATGTTGACAAGCCCCATGAATTGTGTTTTTTACATCTAGTATTTATGTGTATCTTTCAATTTCATTAGTGTCGTGATTTGAGGGAACATGAGATTTTTGTATTGTAATTTGGAGGCAGGAGTAGATGTGGAGATTTCCATTGTTGAAAGATACATGAGAGGGAGGGTGGGTTAAGTCTAAAGCTACACGTTGGTTGTGGGTACCGGCACCAAGATGGTTCCATAGAAAATTGGATTTATAATAGTGTATACTTGTAAATTGTTTTGGAAAAAATAAGAAATGAACCTCATAGTGATATGTAGGGTGTATGTTCAAAGTGAGGACACATGGAAGATAACAATAGGAGGAGAGATTTTTGAGGAAACACATGTCGAAGAGGGTGATCAAGTAAAATACTAACACACTCAAGTGAAGGGATGTTTCAGACACATGGAAACCATCCGAGTAATACAAGGATGACCATCTATTTCTAGGTAAGAAGTCCAACTAAGAGACAACCATTTGTTTCTTGGAGATATTACCATCTATTACTATAATGATGGCCATCTAAGAGATGCCCATCCATAGAAACACACATATATTCATGGATACAACTGAAATAAAAAGACGAGTGTCCAAAACTTACCCGTCTAAGTTGTAGATATGAAAATCCAATGGGAAGAGATGACCATCTAATCAGTGAACATCTATATCAAAAGACGAACATACAAATCATCAAACACCTATATCAAAATACAACCATCGAATACATTCCGTCTGATGGTGAATGAATATTTATCTCACACATGATCAGTTCGATGGTGAATGGATGACCATATAAATAAGGTTATCTCGATTATGTATAGATGGTTGTCTAACATGATTTGCCCAACATTGTGAAAATACAAATAACTTTGACATACTAAATAATCTTGTATGTGAATCATTTTTTGGATATTCACCATTCTTTTGAAAATCAAATTTTTAGAGATTCACCACCCATTCTATAATATTTTTAGAGGGGGTTTAAAAAAAACCTTGAAAGGAAGTCTTGTGATGACCTTGAAAATCTACTTCAATCTAGTTATAGCTTGAAAATCCATCAAGCATTGATAAAATTTCTAAACAAGTCATACCCTCTTAGATTTGATCCATCATGGGAAGAGGATAATTATCCTTTAAGGAAGCTTGATTTATATTGCCAAAGTCTACATAGATCCTTATTTCCCGTTATTATCTTGTATAAGTGCAATATTGGCAATCTAGGCTAAATGATGAATAGGAAAAATAATCTTTGCACTTAACAATTTATGGATTTCTTGATAGATTGTTCCTACAATCTTAGGATTATATTGCCTCTAATTTTTCTTGAAAGGTTGAATGCTTGGTTTCAGAGGGATATAGTGCTACATTTCTCTTAGTTTAAAGGTATTCAAATATTCATATGAATAAAAAAGCACATAAATGTATTTTCTCAATAGTTCAACCATTTTTTTCTTTTCTTCACAAGAACAACATTTCCCAATATTAAAAAACTTAGGCTCCTCATCATCTCCTAGGTTTAATTTTTCAAACTCAAATGACTGATTTGTGATTTATGACATTTTTACCTTGATATACCAATCAAACTTATCAAATAGATATTCCAAGATCCTTGGGTATCTTGTTACCTTTCAACTTGATACATCTTTCTTGGTCTGATTCAGATTCAATTCATTCCTCAGTTATGGAGGAAGTTGAATCCCGATAACGAATTTCACTACCTTCAAATTATAATTAGCTAAAATTGTCTTTTAGTTTAAGAAAATAAATGAGATGCTGGTCATAATTGAAATCTTTCCAATTATCAACATTGTTTAGGACACTAGTTATGGAAATAATATCAATGTGAACTTATCCTGGTTGAATTATGGATGGGGAATAAGCAAAGAACCTGAAACTACTAAGGTATTTGCTAAGGTCTCTCATTACTACATCAATTGAGAAAGCATCAAAGAATTCAATTGAATCCCATAAATTATTTTGGTAATGTTTAAACCTTTTGTTCTTCACTTGAAATTATCCTCAAACATGCTTGAATATGAGCTCTACATATCCTTGTACATGGAGATGAAAGAGATGGGAATTAATAATCTCCATGCACAAGGATATGTAGAGATCATATGAATATACCCTCCTACATCTCTGTGAATTATTTTTCTTAAAATCATTCCATAAGAGGGAGGTATGCCAATAACCAAGATAATAGCCTTGACTTATTTTTAAGGAAAAGTATAAAAACTACTTGAACATATTTTATTCTTCCTACCAAAGGCATCTCCTTAGTTTCGTGCAATAAAATGAACCAAATGTTTGAGTTAGGCTAAGGCCTAATGCATGGAAAACTTTGCATGCATTACATTGTCTGATGCCTCAGAATCAATGACACAATTGCTTAGATTATGCCCAACTATAAACAAAGTCACATAAATTGGTTCAATATTTTTGGACGTGAGAGGAGTAGAAGCCATCATATTTTAGGGAGAGGGATATTTAGGAGTAGGAAAGAGTCCTTTAGAATAAGGGGTGGTAGGAGCAGATTTGGCATTTACAAACTTGATAACTTGGGAAAAAGCCTCCTGGGTGATTTTGGTAATACTCAACTTTAGAGATATGAATTTTATTTGTATTTATATGATTTACTATATCAAAAATACCAAATGTGAAGGTGTTTCTTGGCTAGGAATAATAAGGTTTTGGGGCTTATCAACTTTAGGAGTTGTATTTGTTTTAGACATTAGCGTTGAAATTGAAGGGATGTTTGAAGGTGCAATAGTACTTAATTTCTGATTCATGGAAGGAATAGGTCCCCTCTCTTTTTGATGACTGGAATGACATAAAGATTTTCTTTATCCTTCTCCTTCTTATCAAGTTGAAAAATATATTTCTTATTATTTAACTATTTCTCTAGTCATGAAAACATAAAATTTTGTGTTCATCTCTACCACTATTTCCTCATAATCATATTATTCAAATTCATATACAAATTAACTGATTTGAGAATCTTTGGCCTCTTCATTTATTTTCTTGGATTCTTCTTCAGCTTCCTCCACTTATTCTATAGTAATCTCATCCTCTTCTTCTTGAACTTCATAGGATGCATTTATTGGAACCTTCACAGGAGGAGCTTTAATGGAAAGCTTGGGTTAAGAAACAGTAAATGATTCCTTGGGTAGAATTTCTTCCGAGAATATATTTGTATGGGATATTAATAGATAACTACCTTTTAATACCAATAACATCATTAGCCAATATTTGAACTAATTGATCAAAATTTGGTGGTCCTGAAGTGGAAGCCTTGGATTTAGAAGGTTCTTTCTTCAATTTTCTTGACATAATTAAGTCATCTTTGACATGTATGGCCAATTCTTGATCTTTCTCCAATTTTTATAATCGTTCTCTTCTCAATGTGAAACTCACCTCAGGGAGTTGAGCATTAATGAAGAAACATTTCAGATTTTTAGTCATATGCCGAGAAGTAATTGGGATTTTGTTAACCAACCTATTAAAATTTACTATGAATTTCCTCATTGGCTCATAAGGATCCTTCTTCATTTGGTAAATTTATGCTAAGTGTGCATGTACATCCTCTGCTATTTTGAATATAGCCTTAAATCTAGTTTTTATTGTATCTCAACTAGTGATACTACAAGCCAAAAGTTGATGAAACCATTCAAATGCATTATCTTGAAAGATTTCAATAAATAGCCTAATAGATACATCCTCATGTGCCACTTTGAGGACCTCACAAGAAACATAGAAAGATGTAAGATGTTCATCTAGGTAAATTTTTTCATCTCCTTTGAATTTTAGAATGTTCTTCCTACTTTCTTTAGGTAGGTCATGAAGAGGTTTAGGGAGTGCCAAAGGTATAATATTTTATCCCCATGGTACAAGTGCAACCATACTAGGAATAAAAGTTTATAAAGGAAGAGTAACACCCACTAGAATCAAAGCCTGAGTAGTAATTACTTGTGAGGATGAACTAGGTATTCTCTTTGTTGGAGGTGTGCTAGTAGATATTTTGTTTTTACCCTTCTTGTCTGGAGATAACTGAAATGAACATTGTTGTTACAACTAAAAAGTAGGATCATCAATACCTTGAGCCCTTAAAATTTGGGTGTATCTCTGCTCATCAGTGTGACAAAATATATAGATTGATTATGGTGAAAAATATTCTGTGGATTTCATGACACGTGACCCATTGTGGGCTCTAAAAAATTGTTGGTTGGAAATTTTTTTATTATAGAAGAAATCAAAAGTATAGGGGATGACATTCACTCCTCTTTAAAATGGAGGTTCCCTTATGGAGCCAACAAATTAAATCTCTAAAATATTTACAAATTTACAAACTAATTAGTTTGTGATGAGGATATTGGTGAACATGAATGGCCTCATGATTCTCAATACAAAAGATAAATAAGGAACTAGAAGTAGAAGAATTACAACAACAAAATTATGGTAAGACAAGCTGATTAGGGAAACACAATTACAAATAATCAAGGATATGAACATCCTCCTTGGTTTTATAAGATTACCATCTGAATGTATGAGTGGATAAGGGAGGAAACAACACTTTCAGATAAGAAGATTGTAGATCTTATTATACTCCCCTTGTGAGTGAAATTAAATAATGTACATGCTTTCTTAAATGAAAATTCCACAACACATAATATGTAGATTGAATCAAATTTCAAAAGATATTACTCCATGAAAAGAATACAAAGATTCAAATTTCAAATAAATAAACCATGCACTAACTAAATAAAGATAAGAAGATTACAAGAATAAGAAAGAAGAGAATTAGGGTTCTTTTTCTATGTTTCCAAAATTTGTATCCTTAAACCCAAATGCACCAATATCTAACCCATTTTACAAAGAAAAATAAGCCTTATATAGGCTAAGGGGAGGAAATAACTACCTCAACTAACTAATTTCTCTTAATTAAGTGTTAAAACACTTAATTACTTGATTTACATAAATTGAATTTATATTATAATTTTGATTTTAATACAATAAAGATAATTTCAAAATAGAACTAATGAGACTAGAACTAGAGGAAGAACGAATAAAAGGAACAAATGAGGAAAACACTTTGAGATTTAGAACGTGTATTTGGAACTTGGTGATTATAGTGGAAATTATTTATCCTTTGGGATGATAGTGTTTGAAATATTTGTCAACCAGTTTCCTAGAGTAGACTCCATCTCTTTTCTATGGCACCATATTAAGCAAGTCTCTAAGATACTTCTATAATAACATTTTGAGTTTTGATAACTCATCCATTCTCTCTTTTTTATCAATTCCTCCTTGAATAGATTATACTTGATGTGTAAATTGAAGTTCCCCTTAATATGTTTAAATAAATTCTCTCTCGATCAACAATCCTTAAATAGTTGACATTGAAGAGCTTACAAATCTGCAAAGATTTCAAAATTCAGTGATTCACCTTCTAAACTACACCTTTTAATTCAATGCTTCCTCAAGTACTCGATTCTCTACTCTATGCTGAAAGTAAAAGTTCTAGACAAATTATTTTTGGAATCATAAAACATATTCTCCAAAAGGAAGATTTTTTCATTTGTGAGCACCATGGTTCAAAGATCCTGAATAATGTCACCCCAAATATTAATATCCTTATCAATACCATCAATTCCTGAATTGATTTGATTTTGGGAAGAGATGATATTATCATAAATCTTTCATGCCTAATTAATGAATTGTATCCCGAATCAATAATTCCTTCAACCCAGGATTCTAAAGCCTTTCCAAAAGTGGCATGCCTATGAATCTCAGTGATTTCCTTCAATTCAATTCTATTGGTGGCAACATTGGGTGGAAGAGTGGATAGAAGAGTAATATCAAGAGGATTTTTATCTGATGAGAGGAAATAATTGATGAAACTAGAAAGTATCTGCACTTGCTCCTCTATCTACTCATGAGTTTGTTTCTCCTTTCCAACTCTTTTAATGACCTTAGAAATATTTTCTCTAAGGTTGTGAAATTCACCCTCATGGGTTGATTCACCTAATGATATCATAATGATCTTTGGATCTGAAATCTATATATCATTTTCATTCTTGTCCCCTTTTGGACTAGAAATTTCCAAGAATTACATCCCTGTTGTGTCTAAAACAAGATGAGAAGTGGTATTGGATTTCTTCAAAGGAGGGGAGATGTGACAAGGAATGCAACCAATGCATCAAATTCCATAACCTCTACCCAAGATTGGGCCTTCCTCTTTTACTATCAACCATGGGTTAAACCTAGGTGAAATAATCCCTAAAAGATGTTGTTGGAGGAGGGAATGCAAGAGAAATTTGGGAACTTGGAGGTTGAGATAAAATACTTCAACAATGGAAGTTACGATGGAAGAGGAATAAGGCCTTATAACTTCTAACCTAGGCCTTGAAACACTTGTTTTTAGGAGTTAGGTGCAACTAGTTAAACCAAATTCTCATCTTCATCATTTTCTTCAGATTCTTCTTCTTCTCCTTGTTCATCTTGTTTATTTTCATATACTTATTATTCAAAAAAGTGTTGTGTTTTCTTAGGATCTACCTCACTTGTTGATTTTTGTGTCTTATGTTGTTTCACTCCTTTCTCGGATGATTCTACACTTTCCTTAACATTATTGGTCTAATATTTCTTTAGTAAACCTTGGTTCCTAAATCCAAAGGAGAGGAGGAAGGATTTTTTCCTAATAGGGGTATACTTTTGTGAAGAAGAAGCTTCTTGAGATGAAGCCTTCTTTTGAGACTCATTGAATTCCTTAAATTTTCTATTAAACCATTGTTTGGTTCTTAGGAATACTAGAGTATTTGTATCATCAAGGTTATCCTTATAATTTTGATATCAATCAATTGTGGGAAGAGGATTATACTGAATAGATTTTATGTACTTTGTAGTGAAAAGGTCAGAAACATCATCAACCATTCCTTCTGTAACTATATACAACTTGACGTCCTTGATCTGTTACAATGATAGCTTACCAAACATTAGTTTCTTGACTTCATATTCATCAACATATTCATCTTAATAATCCTCAAATTATGGTAAGTGATAATATGTCATCATCAAATTATTTACAATGAAAACCTTGTTATCAAAATAAGCCCTTTTCTGGTATGAGTGGACATTGAACTTAGAGATGGTTCTTTCAATTTTATAAGCATCCATAGATGATATATATGTACAATTTACTAAGGTGATGGGAAATTGGATAATTGAGATCTTCTTATCTCTGCAAGTTCTTTGGAGAGCATCTAGTTTCCTATAAATCTTGACTAGGACTATCTTGTCATTACAGAAGATTAGAAGTTTATACCGTGCTCCTTTGAACCCAATTGTTTAAATGTAGGATAACTTATGGAATTGTATAAATAAGATACCATAGGTATAAATAAATTTTATGGCCTCCTGGGATACCCTATTAGTCACATTCCCTTCAAGAAATCTTACCAAGAACATGGTGAAGGCATCATTAACTCTCCTATGATGAATTTTGTTGTTCTCATAGGTGAGTTGAGTATAAAAATCATATATACCTAAGATATGTTTTTTTATCTTAACTTGTTAAGAAAATCAATATTATATACCCTGCTATAGTATACATTAGATATGATGTCATATAGAATGTTTTTCTCTAGTGAACATGGGTAAGTTGATGAGTCATATTTTCACAAATTATCTCTACCTAGTTCAGGTGTTGTGTGCCTTCATAGATTATGTTGATATACACACTCATCTAGCTTAAAAATCATTACTTGATGGCAAACCCATTACCCTTGTAATAAGTTTTATCATGTTAGATATTTCCTCCAAGAAGTTAATTTTGTAGAGGGTTTTGGGTAATTTGGATGGCCCCTTTCTTTTAACTCCCAATAATGTCTTAACAATTGTTGTGTTGTATTTTCTGGACTGAGGTCAAACAATATTTGAGATTCTATCTTGGCTAAAATATTAGATTATTCAAAAGTGGGAATTCCCAAGGCCACATTAATATGGTGGGCATCAAGTTAAGAAATGACTTGTCCCTGGGGATTTTTAGTTCTTTTTCTTGTGGATTGAACCTAGAAGCAAAATATAAAACTATGCCAGTGCATTTAACTAAGGTATGGAAACTAACAAGATGGGCTAATCCACTATCTCTAACACATTGGGCCAATGGGGTTGGGTTATCATCTCTTATCCTAGCCCAAAAATCATCTAAATTCATATGTTTCATGTCACTGTCACCAATATTAGGCACAAAGGTTTCCAAGGAAGAGATATGCTTGTATCCAACATATTAGAACTTCTTTATGAAAATTTGGATAGTACTCAAGGAAAAAACATGAGTTTTAATGGGTTTTGAAGACATTATGAGAGAAAGGGATCCAAAACTCAAACAAATACTAAATTGGATGAAATTAGGATAAAATCACTCACCTTTTAGATGAAAATAGTTATTCCTTCACAACAGTCTTAATGCACTTGATTTTTTTAATTTAGATAGGGAATGAGGAAGTTATGAGGCAAAACATGCTTCCACACATGGGAGGAGGGATAGACACATTGTTGAAACCTACAATTATTTTACCAATGTAAAAATTAATTAGGTTTGGGATGATTTATATAATGCTTGGGGTTGACATTCCAATTTAATATGTAAAAACAATGAATAGGATATTTTGAAACCTATGGGAGAACATTATAACACCATTTTACCTCTTATGATTTTAAATCAAACATGACAGACCTAGGTGGAATGGGTTGAACAAATGTAAATCTCAATTCTATACAATGTAGGTATATCATATTATCGAAAACTTAAGGCATGAAGAAACTAATTACATGATTTATTATAGTTCCCACAATTACTGGTTCAACTAAAGAAAGGAAAATATGTGGCTAAAATGGGCACATGGAGAACTCAAATCCCAGAGGATTTTGTTCCTTGTTTTCCAATGGTTCTCACATTCATTGATTCATCCAATGAGAAGAGTAGGATTTGGAAATTTGAGTCATGTAGGGAATAAGAGAGATCATGGAACTTAAGAATTGTTATATAAGTTCAAAAATGTATGATTTACTCGATCGGACCAAAGATGTGGCTCAAGAGGTAATGTGGGGAACATGAGGAACAAAGGAACTATTCTACATGCTCCACAAAAGTATGATCCATCTCGATTTAAACTGAAAATTATCAAATTTTAGCTAACTATTGAAATTTTCCTCATTTTTGAATTCAAAAAGATAGGTGCAACCAAGAGAAGTAGGTGACTTAGCCAAAAAATTCAAAAAATCAATTTTTACATTTTTCAAGTTCATGAAAATAGTTGGCTCTTTCTAGGGATTGACTTGGCTTGACACAAGTGTAAAAAGAAAAAGAAAAGAACTCAGAATTCTTGGTTTATGAGACCAATGAAAATACATTGGGTAGATTATAGAAAAGTATACAAAAAATGACCAAAATATTAGAAAGGAAAATAGAAACACACCAAAGTCCAAAAAAAAAGGCTATGTACAAAACTATACACAAGGGACTGACATCCATTCAATACTTAAACAATTTGAGATATTGTCCACTATATGGTAATGAAAGATAATTTCCATCTATATAGTCCAAATAATAAGAATTTTCTCTAGAAAAATGTCGATTCGAAATGGATCGAGCCAAATTCATCAAACTTACCATGACTCCCGCAAGGTTATTTTTTTTTCTTAGAGTAGGAAAATATATTCAACTTGAAAATATAAGGAGTTAGCTTTCTTGTCAAAGAACTACTTGACCTTTTACTGATGAGATGAGATATGCAATCAACCACTTAAGTCATTTTTTCCTCCAACTTCTTCAAGTAGATGATCCTCTTTTCAAAAGCATCCTTGAACTATTCATATTCAATTTATTTGGCCAAGTACAAGGCTAGTAACTTGATAGTGAATGTAAACTAAGCATCCATTCCGTAAACCAACTGGAATGGTCACATTCCAATAGCCATCTTAGGTGTTATTAGATAAACCCAAAGAGCATCATACAATGTTTTAGCTAGTTCTATTGTGATTCATCAACTAATTTTCTAACTATGGTTACCAAGTTCTTGTTGGTTGTTTCAACTTTCCCATTTACCTATGGGTAGTAATATGAAGAATGAGAACTAGAAATTCCTTAACCATATAAAAACTATGATTTCTTAGGAAGAAAATTTGGGAGCATTTTCTGTTACAATATTTTTAGGAATTATGAATCGAACCAAAATATGCTCTTTAATAAAATTACAGACAACTTGAAGTGGTTTTCGTGACTAGAATGGCCTCAAACCACTTTGTGAAATAGTCTATTGTAGTTAGAACAAGAGTGTGCCCTACATTGGAGTTTGGATTGAGGGTTCTAATGAATTCTATCCCCAATTTCTAGAAATTCTCTTCAATCACCACAAGATTCAATGGAAGAGTGGATAACTTGGGTATTCCAACAAAATTTTGACAATATTCACACTTTGAGACCTATTTAGTTACATCTTTGAACAAGGTTGGGTAGTAAAAACCTCCCAAATAATCTTAAGAGTTGTTACTGAGAGGAAGATAAGTTCCCTCCAAAAGCTTGATCATGATAATATCTTAACAATATTTTTTGTTGTTCCTTGCCCACAACTCAAGAAACGACCATCTATGCCTTTCTTAAAAAGGGAGTTGTCTCAAAGGATGTCTTGGAAGATAAGAGTTTAATGACTCTTTTCTCTTTAACATTAAGATGTTCTGGACATTCCCCATATGTTATAAAATGGGAAATGTTAAAATATCATTCATCTATGGAAAATAAGAACAATACATCGGGTCTTTGAGCAGTTTTGTTATTACTTAAATCTCCTTTTGAACTCTATGTAATCATCTGACATAAACCCCATCCTTAGACCAAATTAGTTGGACTGATATCAAGGTCATACTATTGAACCTTTACAACCCAATTACCTATCTTGGATCTAAACTCTTTTTGAGTTAAGATTGATTTCATAGTTGTATTAGGAACAAAAACAATGGAATGAGAATTGAGAATGTAAAATATGAACTGTTTCACAACCTTAACTACAACAAAATCATGTTTCTCAAGTGGATAATAATTTAATTCATGATATTTGAGAACATAAATAATAAAATCAATTGGTATTTTACACCCTTGAAAATTTGTTTGAACTAAGATGGAAGACAAGATGTGTTCAGAAGCATAACAATAGATAATAAAGTCTTTTTCAAAATCAAGACAAACTAGAATGGGTGTTCTCACAATATCATTCTTTATTTATTTAAAATCCCTCTTTCCTTATGAACTCCAGTGAAAATATTTCTTCTCTTTCATCATTTATGTTATAATTCAAGTCAATTAAACAAAATCTAGAATGAACCTTCTAAGGAAATTGATTTTGTACAAGAAAGAGTGAACACCGTTTTTACTTGTAGGAAGAGATTTTTTTGAATATCTTGTACTTGTTTTCCATCTATCTTGATTCCATCTTTACACATAATATGTCTAAGAAACTTCCCTCAGTCACTCCAAAAATAGATTTCTTGGGATTAAGTGAAATGCCATGATCTCTACATTGTTTAAGAACCAACTTAATGTGTTGAAAGTGGTCTTCCTATTCTTACATAAAATAGTAAGTTCATCTAAATAAACCACAATACAATTATTTTTAAATCCCCAAAAGCTAAATACATAGCCCTTTGGAAGTTGTGCCTATTTTTATCAAACCAAAAGGCATCCTTTGATAGGAAAATTTTCCTCATGGATTTGTAAAGGAAGTATTGTTTTGATCTTGATCATCTACTTCAATCTAGTTATAGCTTGAAAATCCATCAAGAATTGATAGTATTTTTGAACTAGTCACATCCTGTAGGATTTGATCCATCATGGGAAGAGGATAATTATCATTTAAGAAATCTGATTTAGATTTCAGAATTTTAAACATATTCTTATTTACTCATTCTTCTTCCACACATGAACAATATTGGAAATATAGGCTAAATGATGAATGGAAAGATAATATTTGAACTTAACAATTTATATATTTCTTGATAGATCATTCTTACAATCTTGGTATTATATTGCCTCTGTTTTTTCTGGATGGTTGAAAGCTTGGTTTTAGATGGATATAGTGTTGCATTTATCTTGGTTTAAATGTATTCATATCTTCATATGAATAAACAAGCATATAAATGTATTTTCTCAATAATTCAACCAATTTTTTCCTTTCTTTAGTAGAACAACATTTCCCAATATTAAAAAACTTAGTATGTTCATCATTTCCTAGGTTTATTGTTTGAGAATTAGATGAGTGATTTTTATTTGTGACATTTTTCCCTTTATATACCGATCATGCTTACAAAATATATCTTCTAATATTATAATAAAATTTGGTATCATATTACCTTTCAACTTGATACATCCATCTTGGTTTGATTTAGATTGAATTCCTTCCTCAGTTGTGGAAGAATTTGACTTCCGATAACCAAATTCACTACCTTAAAAGTACAATTAGATAAAATTTTCTTCTAGTTGGATAAAATAAATGAGATGATGGTCATAATTTAACACTTTCCAATTGTCAACATTTTTGTGACACTAGGTATGGAAATCATCTCAATTGTAAACTTTTCTTGGTTGAAGTCGTGTGGGGAATAATAGGAGAACCTAAAGCTGGTAAGGTACCTACTATGGAATTATTGTCTTTCATTATTGCACCAATTGAGAAAGCATCAAAGAAATCAATTGAATCCCATACCTTATTTCAATAATGTTTCAAAATTTCATTTTCACTTGAAACGATCCTTAAACCTACTTCACTATGAGTCTACATCTCCTTGGGTATGGATATTCTTCTCATATCTTTCATTATTTCTAGGATAAGAAGGAGGGCCTCATAATCAGTAGTATTATTGGTATTGGAAAACTAAAACTTATATGAGAATGGGTGAATTTCTTTAGTGGGTGACATAAGAACTACTCTGCTCCGAACTATATTGTAGAACAACTTCCATTGAATTCAAGGGTGAAAACATAATTTTTATTATCTTGAATAACCTTAGTGAAATTCATTCCTGATCCATATGTTACCATGTAATTATCATGTCTAATTTATTCTTACAAAATCCTATCTCTTTCACTACTCTAGGCCAAGAAACCTTTAGAGTTTGGTAGGTAAGATATTGGGATTTTCTTGTTAGTTATTGTTTCCATTGGTGTCTTGAAAATTTCACCTACTCCTTGAAGTATTTGTAATTTATTCAATATTATATGATACCATGATGGATGAAGTTGAGGGTGAAGTATGAATTCTTGATAAAAATTTCTCACTATATGATGACCCATAAGAGGTGCAGTAGGAATTGGTTTCCTTAATTGATCAATGGGATGATCCACTAGCACTTGTAATGGTATTCTTAGGAGAGTAAATATAGTAATATATTGAAAATATGGTATAGAATGAGGAGTAGATAGTGGTGGAAAGGGCATGGATATATTAAGTCCATTATTTTTTAGCATCTATATGAAGGAGATGGGTTGTGTAGTATTAATTCGCATTTCAAGAATTAAAACTATCATTGAGATAACAATGGATGGTGGAGGTTTCATATGTAATGTTGTAGGAGTAGAAGAAATAAAAGAAGGGGAAGAATAAATAGTGAATGGAATGACTATATGAGGAGGAGGAAGTTATATGGAAATAATGGGATAAATGGAAGAAATGATGGGATAAGTATAAATAACCTTCATGGGTGAAGAAATACTGTAAATCATGACAAAAGTAAGAGAAAAAAACTTACTACCAAATTAATTGAAGGCATTATCATCCATGATTAATTTATGTCCATGAGAATAGAGCCTATAATTATTTGCATATTTATTCACTATCAATTTCTATTTTCTTTACCTTTTCCTTTTTTATATGGGATTTTCCTTTCCCCAATTTCTTATCCCATGATTGTCGTGAGTTTAATATGATGGAAATGATTCCATTTGATACATGAAGATTGTTTGTATGAACTAAATAGAGTTAGAAGCCTCTATTATCTTACTTTTTATTCTTGAAACTGAGGGGAGGATAAACAAATCTCAAAATACTCATTTTTGAATCCATTATAATAACATCAAGTGAACCACATGAATATGAACTTTTATTCTTCTTGTAACAACCTTGCTAATACAATATTTGAAACTACTTATTCCACTAATATTGGATTTATATGAAAAAATAATCATTAACATTATAGTTCTCATAGGTGTGGGGGTAACTTTATATTAATGTCCTTAAATGTATTATTACCCTTTCATGAGGGTCCCATTTCTTATAGATACTAAATGCCAAATGATCGGATGGCCAATGTTTCCTAGATAAACTGAGAATGGATGGGTAGGTGGTGAATTTATACCTCCCTATTGTAAAATGGAGTAATGTATATGGTTTTGTTTTCTACCCTTACACCATCCTATGATTCCATGTTCATACTACTAGGATACCTCTATAACAACCAATATTTCTCGATCATCTCTTAGAATTTTGTAGGAGAACTCATATTTCCATCTATTCTAATAAAGGTGAATTCTCTATAGCTACCAATATTCTCCAATATTTTTTATTGATTATATTAACCTAGGAATAATCCTTGGATTTTCCACACTATGTGTGGAATAATAGACTGTAGGATAAAATACTCATAATTATCAATAATGGATTGACCATGGTTGTGGCTATACAACTAAGAAAACACCACATGTACAACAACATAAGTGGTAGTTAACCCATTGAAAAATGGTGGGTTGGAGGTCAGGGTAGCATAATATTTTTCCACCAAATAAGATATCATATTTAAATTTCTTCTGATGTAGCCATATCCTAACACTACCTAAAATTGAAATGTAAGACCTTTCCAAAGTTAAATTTATTATATTTGAGTATCATGGGGACCCATGCCTGATTGAAATGGTCATCCTTGTTATCTCTATAAAGTATAATAAATAAAACCATAACATTTATAACTCCTTTTCTAAATAAATGTACAAGGAGTTTCAATTTTTCCTTTCTTTAACCTAAGAAGAATCAATTGACCAATCATGTAGCTCTTCAAGTACGTGTCCCTAATTTGAATTTTTTTACTATATTTTAATTATATGATAATTTTAGAGGGTTCATTTAATACATACCATTAAATGTGTCTCATGTAGCTATGGAAATGAAAGACTTTATATATGTAGATACAATCTTTCCATCTTGCAGAGTGTAACATGTAAATATATCTAAGAAAATGTCCTCATGGGGAAGACTTCTTGCTTAGTTGTAATGTTATGAAGGCCATAATATATTTTTATTTAAGTTACTCATATAAGTAATGGAATGTTTATGAAAAATGACTCCCTCCATAGTTGTTATCATAGTCATGGATGTCCCAAAACAACTAGCTCCAATTAGAATGTGAATACGAACAACCTTAGTAAAATAGGTATCTCTTGATTCTAGCGGTGGGGTTGAGTTTGAAATTTTTTATTTGGGTGTTATTATCCTCTTCTCACTCTTAATCTTCATGGTTACAAATTATCTTCTCTTAATTCCTTCGATGGAATTATATGAAAAACTAAGTTTCTCTCAAAGGATCTCTACCAAAATGGTTAAAAGTGAGTTCGGGTAATGGAAATGGATATTTTAGTACAATAAAGAGTATATTTTTAATCTCTTTTTATTTTAATGTAACCATTTTATAGTCCTTTAAAATTACAAATTATTCATGTGACTTTAAATCCTTTGAAGGATTATAAAACGTAAGGATTTTAAATTTGATGAATTAACCCTTATGATTTGAATTTTTAGCCTAGTTGTCTCCATATGTATCTCACAATGCTCACTAATGCTTAAAAATTGTCTAATATTAGTATTACCACTCTTAAGAAGACCTTTGGATTTTTCTTTCTGCTCTATATAGTGAAAATTCGGATGATTGACATGTGACTTTTTAAATATAAGATTTAACAAATAATGATGAATGACATGTTAACGTATGTCCCATGTCAATTTACTTTTCTCATATTTGAAAAAATAATTTAGAGTGTCAAGTTTCAATGAGTGAAACTTTTCAATCTTCAGTGCTATTTATTCCCATGTGTCTTCCAAACTTTTATCCTCATGTAAAATATAAACCTTACTTAAGACCAATGTGTGACACTTGTCAAACATTGGTGTCCTACATGCTTTTGAGACTTTAAAATTTTTTTCTTCATCCAATTTTTTTTTATATCCAATGAATGACATGTTTTAGGATGAACACTTGGAATAAATCAATGTAACTTTTTTCCTCATAGAGAATTATATCTTAAGGTAATTTTGATTTTTTTTATAATGAAAAATCAAGGTTTATGAATGTCACTAAACATTTTTCATAGTAATTGAATCTTAGAGGACTCCAAATCATTTCCAAAATCTTCCTTGATCACACTTGCACACCAAGATAACTAAACTACCTATAAAACATATTTTATTGATAAAAACAAAGAGGTATTTAAAACATTATGAATCATGATCAAGTTGAAATTCAAAGCTATGCAAATTTTGAGTGATCCCACTTATAGGTGTCATGGATTTCTCTAAAGAGCCTCTTAATGGATTATAGGAAGTGTATAATTTTGTTTGATACCTCAAAAATGGGGCTCCATTTTCTTTAAATTTTTGGGAGTGTTGGCTAGAACATGTATTATCCTATAAATCAATATTTTCTCTACAAATACGTCCTTGTCCCTTCTAAAGGACTACTAGTTGGTTATGTAAAACTCCAATTTCTGGGCTCCGCCATATATTTTGACCCCATTTTATTTACTGAGACACTCCTACTTCTTTAGGTGTGGTATATATTATATGGTCACTAGGCGAGAAGAACACATGGTTCCCTTGTAAGGAGAAGGATGTATTTACATTCATGGTACATGGCCATGCTAATGTATCATTGAATATAGTTTGTTTACTTCCAATTTTATTTAAGTTATATTTAATTTGTAATTATTGTTGATTGTGAAAATACATTTTTGATATGGATTCTAAAAAAACAAATTATCATTTAAATTAAGTGCTTTCACATAAAAAAATTTAATTACAAAAATCCATTACTATGTGTAGACAAGAAATATATTATTATGCCAAAATTTTAAAGATTGGAGTACATAATCTCATTTTCTAAATTCTCGTATGAAATAAACCTAAATTTTTATTATCACAATTACCAACACAATAAAAATTTAGAATAAAAATGTGTTTCATTCAATATTCAATACAATTGACTCAATCTAAAATGAAACACAAAAGTCACAAATGATAGGTTTGAGTCATTATTAAAGCATTAGAATCAAGATAACACTAAATTATGTGAAGATACACTATCAATATGTGAATGATTCCCTTAGTTATGTACCCTAATAGCCTTACATTAAATGGCCTAGTTTATTATAATGTCCATCTCCTATTGCATGCCCCTTGGTAATAATTTCCATTAGTTATGTTTTTGGAAATTTTCCTACATATTTGTTTCTTTTGATTTTAAATCATCCATTTTTATATTTGAATGTCTCACTTGATAAGAAAATCTATCTATCTCAAAAGATGAATCCTCAAAACTGCCCAACATTTATTGTATCATTGTGTAGACATCAAAATTAGGTCACACTCCCCTTAGCCCCTTTTTAATTAATCAACTTAAACAAACTTACCTAACCATGGCCCCTTTCACCCCACACTAATATTAATTTAATTCATTTAAATTAAATTAATCTCTATCCTCATCATAGATATTATTTAATAATTCTAATAATTACCTAATACCTACCCCTCCACATCACAAGACACCTCACCTAGCCACGTCACCCTAAGCCTATATTTAGTATGTTCCTATAACTAACTAAGACCTAGCCAACACCCTAAAAATAAATGCCAAAACCTCATTCCCAAAAACACAAAGCGGTAACTTCGGCTCTTTTCGGAGGAATAGAGAGATTTGGCAACAATTACAACCATGATCTCCTATTTTTATTTAACTTAGGGAATCTTGCCTTAACCGATGCCGGTCAAAACATAACCACCATCAATTAGCCTTAATTCCCTTGGGAAACCTCATTCTCAAGGTTGGCAGAGTTAGAGAGAACACAACACACATGCATGCAAAATGAGCAAGCATAAACTCTTGCCGCGAAGTCATGCAATCATCCAAGTAACCATCTAGCACTCATTCTACAGCATAGAGCCAATCCATTCCAGCAAGAAGGAAAGCATAGGAAGCCCATGAAAGAGCTCCCAAAAGTTTAGTGATTCCTCCATAGCATCCAACCCCTCATCATCATCTCCATTCTTCATTCACAGGCATCCAGAACAAAATTCCAAGTAAGTAGAACCTCTGCTCATCTCATTCACTTCATTAGTTCTAATATTTTCATCTTTCTCTATTGTTATTTACTCCAACAAAACTTGCCTATCTCCTTTGCTAGCATTACCTCCATACCCTCGTCAAAGTCTCACAAAAACCCCATCTAAACAACTTGATTCCTCATTTTTACCAACCAAGCCCTTTTGTGTAACCACAAAGTGGACCCAAAAATCATTCGTGATACTCTCAAAATCACCAAGTAACCAACATCTCTTATCCCTAACTTAAGGTGCGGTTATGTTGCATTATATTGGCTTCATACCACCATTTTCCAATCCGACCCATAGCTCATCCTAGCTCCATCCAAACCCAAATAAATCTACCCACTAGTTTGACATCCCACATAGACCTCATAAATACCCCAATAAGCTCCCTATCAACTTGAAAAACATCCTCCGAGAATTATTTTATCGGCCCTTTGTCATTTTTTTCATGACCGATATCGGTCACCCTTAATCGACATCGGTTACCCCTAGACTAAAATTGATCTCGTATCTACCATACTACCAGAATAACAACCTACCTACTTGTTCTTGAGTTACCCATAATTTCTTGTGACCTTTTCCAGACCTCTGCTAGACCTGCAAAAGCCTAGAACCATTTACCTAACCCCTAGATCTTGTTTTAACTTAGCTTGTTGAATTAGATCTTTCTTATTGTGTTTTATATGAGATGCCTAAATCATATAGATTACAGTAAGATGACATTTACTTTATTTCTCACATTAAATTGTTTAAAACAGTGGATTGACAGCCTTCCAGGAAGTACCACACTTCCAGGATCTAGCATACGCTAGGCAGTCCACTGCATATATTGTTTAACTCTTTCTAGTGGTATTGATTTCTATTTCAGGTAGTTCCTCCCATCCAAAAGGAATCTTTCAAGGTCATTTGTAGATCGAGGAGTCAACATGCATGCAACAAACCTTCAACCATATTCAATAGGTATTCCTCCATGTTGCTCGTTACCCTATTTGTTTCATCAATATTCTTAGAAACACTCCAGAATCAGGTGAAACATTTTGGCATGCCCGGTTGGGACCATTCGGGGTTCCTTGCATTCATTCATTTCTAGGTGAAAAGTTGTATGTTTGTTTCCTTTTTAAAAAGGTTCTTACATTTAAATTTCTCCCTTGGAACCATCTCTTCTTCTATTTTCTAAAAGTAATCATACTTTGGTGCTTTAAAATGAACACTTCTTCCATTTCATTAGTATCACATTAGTGAAAGAGAATCCCTTCTCATGTTCATCTATTTGTGGTATCAAATTCAACATTTCAATTTGGGTTTAAAAATCATTTCATTTCATTATGATTTTTGGCATTATCTCACATTAATTGAGGGAAACCTATACATTGGAATTCATTCCTAGCTGATGGTTGACAAATGAATTGTAAAAATCACATCTCTCTCTCTCTCTCTTTGAGTCTTTCCAAATTGCACAAATTCCAAACAAATACATATTCTTAAACAACATCTTTCTTGGGAACGCCTATCAATGATCACACTAATCAGAGGATTGGAAGATACTCCCCAACTTGTTACTTTTGTCAAGTCATACTTTAGAGAAAATCCTACCCCTACCATAACATACCTGAAACCTCTCCTTGTAGATCTCCTTCTTCATAGGAAGCCATCCTCACCAAAAAAAATCTATTCTTCGATTCGTGAGTCTGTCCTTAAATAGAATAAGCTAAAGAAACATAATAGAAAAAGCACACTTAGGATTGAATTTTTCTTAGTTTTTCTGCTTGGCTTGCATTTTGAGGTGAGAGGATTTCATTCTTCATTTTCTTCTTGTTTCTCCTTGCACACTCCTAATCATAGTTGGTGTATTATAGCTTCATCTAAGTGTGCCTGGACCGTATTCTCATCATTCTCATAATTCGGGTTTGATTCCACATTTAATTTTAATTCACAACCACAATTTCTTCATCATTGTTTCAATTGCATAGTAACCGGTATTTCGGTCCCATGACCATCGTCGGTTACCCTTTGATCATCACTGGTTATACCCAACCAGCGTCGGTTCACTTTTCTTTTTGTTAACCTACCCAAAAGGACACATATTCCACTTCTTTAGCTACTTAGAGTCTTTGTCACTCTTATCATATCCATTGACCTAGTAAGTCCCATCAACATTTTACATACCTAGTAAATTTGGCCTTATACCTTGTTTTTGACCAACTGTCCACTTTCCACAATGACCAATAGTGGTTACCTGTGACCGACATCGGTTTAACCTAACCGACATTGGTTAGCCTGTGTAATTTTCTAGTTAAAATTTTGACCCCAATCCACCTACTACCACTTATCTCTCCTATCTTCTATTATACTTATGTGTCATTTACAGAAAATAGTCCAACCTGATCAATACCTATTCACATGGTGCTAACCCAAAACCAAGTGAACACCCTCATATTCCATGTCAATCGTCAACCAATACCACCTAGTCCTTCACCACATTCTATTTTATCACCCATGCATCCTACCCAACCTATCACTATCGCCACAGGTGATAAGGAGTTCACATAACTCCTTGACCAAAATCCTGCCACCTTGAAGTTTTATCTTTCCCACTCATCCACTTGATATGCCTTGGGTCATTTGATATACGGCATGCCCATATCTATCCCCCCATTATCATTCCCACTCCTGCATCAGCCCCATTTGGCTCTGCGCTTCCCGCATCTACCCTACCCGAGTTGTTTTGTAGATAAGCCCTATACCCAATATGACTACCATGTTCACTACATCCGTTGTACTCACCACATCCACTATACCTTCGCCAACCACCGAACATAAACTCATCTACCCCTATTGTCTTCGCATATACCCATAGCTACACTATCACCCCGGTGTCGATGACCCCTACACATTTTCAAAATCTTATCGTATCTATTCCACAATCTTTATCCTCCATTGCCACTAAGGTCACCATGACCCTTCCACCTCCATATATGTACTATCAGCAGCCTCGATTTCATCTATTATTCACTCTAGGTATGTACCCCCTATTTCACTACCTTATTCTCAATCTACCTATATAGCAGCACCATACACCGGAATGTCACCCTCATTACATGCCCAACACCAATCCTCTTATGTTACAAGAGGAACCCATCCATCACAACCGACCAATGACTTAATCAAGTTACTGATGGAAAATATACAAACATTGGAAGCATCGGTTTCTATCTCACGTAACTCTCTCACCTACGATGAGATTTGTAATGATCATATCCACCCATCCATTCCTATCCATCCATATCCCATGAATTAGGAAATGCCCTAAATTCAACTATTTCAATAGAAAGAAGACCCACAATAGTATTTGCGGTCTTTCAAACATGGGTGTTATCTGATTTCCCATGACGATGCTCTACTCTTGAGGACCTTTCCCATGTCTCGACTAGACCCGCATTAGATTGGTATAGTGGGTTACCTAGACACTTTATATTTTAATTTAATCAGGTAGCTCAAGCCTTCTTATATCAATTCTCAATTAATATCATTAAGAAGGTTACCATGACTGACCTATACTCCATGCGTCAGTATGATGATGAATCTATCGTAGATTTTGTTGCTCGCTGGCGTAGCCTAATCAATCAACTCACGTTCTAACTACCACAAACCGAACTTATCAAACTCTTCACATGGGCTTGTGCTAGACATATCTCACTGACCTTGTAGGTCTAAACTTTCTAAACCTTTGATGAAGCATTCACCATGGCACGAAATCTTGAGATTCGGGCCATTGAAGAGAAGAAAATACAATTACGCAATAAGAACTTGACATTCAAGTTGAATGATACCTCTTCTTCTTCAAAACCATAGAATAATTATTCAAAGGCCAAGGGGACCACTAACGCAGTGGTACTCAAAGATTGCCAACTCATCCATCACTTTCCTTGGACACTATTCAAATATTTATCTTGACACTATTGATCATATTTTGGATATTATTATGTTTTGATGTAGTATGATGTATCAGGGATTATTATGGACATTATTATGTTTTGATTAGTATGATGGTTAGATGTTAGATCCTGGATTAATATTGATCTGGATTCAGATATTTTCTTGATGATCATTGAGACATTAGTATTATTATGTGGATGATGACATACTGGTTGACATGGATAGGTTATTGCTTTTGATTGTAGACATGTGACATTGATATTATGAATAGCTATAGTATAGAGATCTATTGGATGATGATATAGTTGTAGTTGAATTTAAATGATAAATGTTAAATTCTTGATAATGTTGTGATTTGGATTTAATAATTGTATGTTGCTTATATCATTTGGATGTTCTGATATGGCCACGAGGCCGAAGGGGTATATTGCATTTTGCAGGTTAAAAATCACAACAATGTTGGGGACTGGAGACTAACCATATTGGAATTCAGTGTGAAATCAACAAGGTCACCATGGCAACTGTGTTTGAGTTGTATGTTGTGTTTTGTTAGGATTTCCCATGGGGGGGATTTCCATTATTGTGACCATGGGGTATATGTGTGCTTTATTTGTTGTGTCCCTTTTTAAAATTATTGTTGTATGTATTTTATTTGTAATGTGCTCTTTATTTTAATTATTTTAATGTGATAGTATAATGTGAGAGTCTTATAGTTAAATTTCAATTATATTAATTGGGATGTGGAATATAAATTAAATGTTATTGTCTTGGTTGAAAATGAAAATTGACTATATATATATATATATATATATATATATTATAACCATGTGGTAAATAAATAAATCTTTATAAAAGATTGTAATAAATAAATGTCATAAATATAAATGCATGTGTAAGAAATTGTAAGAGGATGTAAGAGTTGTGTAAGTAAAATGATAGATTGTGTAAGGCAGATTTTGGAGTGTAGAACACTCCATCCTCTTTGAAACTCGGATTTGGTCTTGGGAGCCTAAATTGGAGGCTTGTGGGACAAGTTAAACTTGTCCCACACCTCTCAAAAACCTCCACCAACCATGATTATTGTTTTGGAGTCAAAATCAATCTATTTTATTGTATTTTGACATAAATTTGGGCAAGTATTGATTGCACTTGTCTTGTAATTTTAAATGCATTCCTTTTGGGGTATGGGCTATATTGTGTGTGTAAGTAATTTTGTCATTTTTCTTTAATGGTGATTTTTTTTTATGTGGATTGCACTCTTGGGGAATGAAGAAAAATGATGTGGCATCCCACTTGGAATCCACATCATCCTCTTCCACCCTCTCCTTTAAAATTTGAATTCCTCCTCATTTTGTGGTTGTTGAAACTTTGTTATTACACTCTTGGGTCAATTTTTCTCTTGCCTTTGGAGCTTGCTTTGTGGAAGAGCTTGGATTGATTCACATGCTTGTACATTGTTGTTTTGGGACTGTGTTTTGAGCATCAAAATAATTGTTGTTTGGAAACAAGTCTCCATTATGGAGAGGTAGGCTCTCACTCTTTTAAAATTGTTGTTTTTCCCTCTTTTAGCATGAATTTTTGAATGTGTTGTGTTTGCAATTCTTAGAGGGATGGGTAGAATGCTTAGGGCATGGTGTGGAGAGAAAACTATGAGGTTAATCAGAGGAGGGATAAGGGATTTTCCATTGGCACTTTTCTTGAGGAGGGAGTGTTGGTTGGAATCCACCTAGGAAAATAATATGCATGAATTTCTTACTTTAGGGGAGGTATAAGGGATAAATTTGGAGGAAGGATAAGGAGGGTTTGAGGAGGGATAAGTTTTATGGGATGATTATGTTCTTGGTGGTTGTTGTAGGTGGATGTCCAATTTCAACATGGGAGGCATAAGGAGACCTCCATAGTTCTTGCTCTTGTTTGGATTGCTTGCTCAAGCCTTTGTGATTGTATGACTATTTTCTAATGTAGTTGAGAACTGCTACCTTGTTTTTTTTTGTGTCTTCATTGGTTTTTTTGTGATACATGAGTGTTTCTTGCATGTGAAAGAAGTCCATGTTGCCATGAGTTGAATTATCATGCTCCATTCCAATATGGTTGGGGCTCGGGGGCCAATGGGGAAAGATGGCTTCTATTTTCCCATTGGGTATCTTGGTTGGGTGGAGAGTGTTGCCTTTCCCCCTTCCTTGTTGTGATTCAAGTTGCAAGAATGAAGAAATCAGCATGCTGCTGTTTGGAGAGAAAAAAAATCATAGTTTGACAGTCATTCCTTTGAGCAATTTTAATGTAACCCTTCCCACTTCGAGTGGATGAGTGTATATATATATTGTAATGTGAAGTGATTGTATTTGCATTGAGGAATGTAGAGAAGAATCCTATCTCTCTATTTTACCTTGGAAAGAAAATGTGAAAGGAGTTTTATACTTGTATTTTGAAAGTTGGAAATCTAATACAAATTGGAAAGGAGTTCAGTTGTAAAGATGTCCTTATTAGAATTCAATAAAAGGATTGTAGCTATTCTGACTTACATGGTTGTAATGAAAAGATACTTTGCATTAGAAATGAAAGATTGAATCTCATTTGGGCAATGAAAAGAAATATTACTCATATTCTATTTTGAAAATCACGTGAAAGAATGAGACTCTGTTCTGAAAGAGAATAAATAAAAAAGTGTTGTCATTAAATGTATTGCATTGTTGTATTAGAAATTTAATGATTGTTATATCTTATGAATTCTGTGTTGGAAAAGAGAATCCCGTATAAAGGAAATGATAGAAATTTGGATACTTTGAAATGATTTTTAGAATTGAAATTCACTTTGCATATTGAATGTAAGGGTGTGTTGAATCAATTAGATGTCTGAGGAACAAAATTGATATGTTTTTCCACACTTGAATGTTGCACATTAAACTGTAAACTCATGGAAGAAAGAACTCTCTTTTAATTTATAACTCTGGATTTTAAAAATAATGTAACTAATGTAAAGTTTAGTTTTATGACTTAAATTGAGAAATGGAACAATGAAATTTAGGTGTAATAAGACTTAAGGAACCTCTTGAAAACTCAACAATGAAAAATGGCTATTAAGATCTTCATTAAATCAAAATTGCAGCTTGCATATCAGTTTTCCTGTCAAAAGATGTAAAAATGAAAATGGCAAAGAAAACAACAATTTGAACCTTGCAAAAAAATCCTAAACTCACCCTAGACCATTTCTCCATGTTCAATTTACATGTTGAGAAGAAAAGAAATCAACATTGAACAAATCTCCCAAGTTGGAAAAACTGCCAGTTTTAAAATTATAAACCCTGCAGATCAATTTCTTAAAATTGACCCTTGAAACTTCACCAAATTCTAAAATTGATGATTTTTGTGCAAATAGGACTCTAGAGATTTTCAGAAAGTCCTCGTTTTCCTAAAATGGAGCTTCCTATCAAAAGTTATGGCCATTTGAAGTTTTACTTCAAAATGGCCATCCCAAACCAAAAATGAAATAATTCGACCTTAGAAAAATTTAAATTTTGAACTTTAGAAAAATTTCTCAAAAATTTCCATGGCCCCACCACCCTCTCATCCTATCATAATTTTCCACGTGGCACTTTGGAGGGGCGGACCCTTAATAAAAACTTAACTTTAAAAAAAAAAAAATTGCCTTGGGAAAATTTCCCAATTTTCCCCGCAACTCCGTGGCCCCCAACCAATCACATGATGACACGTGGTAGGGGGTGTGCAGATCAAAATGGAAAACTTAACCATTTTTTCCTTTGAAAATTTTCACTTTTCTCCCCACAACCCTGTGGCCATGTACCAATCACGTCTTTGACACGTGGCAGGGAGGGCCTGAGGATTTAGAATTGAAAACTTAACATTTTACACTTTTGGAAAAATTTCACTTTTTTCTCCACGGCCCCACACCCCCGCAGCCAATGGGGTGATGACACATGTCCCCATGGGTGCATGGGTCCATGCAATTCTTTTAACCTTTTAACCCCATGGGTGAAAAATCTAAATTTCCTCCGCCGGCCCGCGGCCAATCACAAAGCGCCACGTGGCCATTTGAGCAAGTGCGGAGGCACGGAGGAAAATTTTCCTTTGGAAAATTGAGACTTTGGTTTTGGGAAAAATTTCAAATTTTTCCCCATGACCCGCTGGCCTGAACGAATCACGTGATGACACATGGCATTTGGGAAAATTTTCCCAATTTTCTCCCTAACCCCGCGGACCTCCAAGGAAAATTTTCCCCTAAAACTCCACCCGGCCATAACTTGAGTTTTACAAGGAGTTAGGAGGACTTCTTTATATGGTTGGAAAGGTGAGGAAATTTCCTATCCAATGAGCCTAGTTTAGGAAATTTTTGATAAATATAAGTGTGTGAAAAATCTAGTTGAAGTTTAGGGCTTGATAGAGAGCAGGCCTGGCGATAAATTTCTCCCTGAACCTTAGTAAAACTTGTAACCTCCAAATTGGAACCTTGTAAACTTGTTATAAGATAAAAATGGAAATATTGTGTTTGGTTAATTAGAATTTGTTCTAGAACCTATTTAGTTTCAAACTAGTGTCTTGCAACTTGGTTGTAGACTCTTCTTATAAAAAAATTATTCCATAATTTTCCTAGTTTGTTTCTTGGTCTCAAGTGGTAGTTGAAGCAGGCATTACACTTGGTATCAGAGTAGTGGTTCAAAATCTTGGACCATTGGGCACACTAGAAACATTGAGACTTGAAACCTAAAACTAGCAAATTGATAATCTAGAAAACAAAACCGTTTGAAAATTGAACATGTTAGTAAACTTAGAAAACTGAAGGAAACTCAAGGTAATGAACTAACTCCCACTCTGGTTTGTGTAGGGCTCTTAGATGGAGCAAGAGGAACATTCACAAAGACTCAGAACCACCACCACCTCCACCACCACCACCACCACCACCTGGATCAGGGTTTAGTAGCTATCCTACCATAGATTTTGTAGACTCTCTAGGATGTTAATGTTGCCCTACGTGGAGGATCAGTAGGAGGGAACTCAGGTAGACATGACAGAGATATTTCCATAGAGGGACATGCACCCCCTCCACTCAGTGAGGAGGATGGAGGAGATAATTTTCATGCAGATTCGGTAGAGTAGATTCACCACCTAGGAGGTAGGGTGACAGAGTTCTGGAGCATAGAGAGAGGTCTCGGAGCCCTAGGCTTAGGGATGAGCTTATAGAGAGGCCCAGAGGCCATCAGACCACGGAACTGTAGATCACATCAGGGAAATCTTAAGCTTAGGCCATCACATTATTTAGGTGACATAGGGGATTCTAGGTAGAGGCTTGGCTAGTTAGCTTGAGTGGTTGCTTCAAGCTTTGTCCTTGTTCTAGCAACATGAAAGCTCATGTTGCGATCCATCTACTGAAGGATGGAGCTGGAGTATGGTGGAGGACAGAGGAGCGAAGCTCCACATAGACTCAGAGATAGTCACTTGGGAGCTATTTGAGGAGAGATTTAGGAGTAGATACTTGCCACGAAGATTCATACAAGCGAGAGGATCGATGAGTTCCATGACCTTCAATAGGCTTCCCTTACAGTGGCTGAGTATGAGAGTAGGTTCCTAGACCTACTTCAGTACATTGATTACATGTAGGATGAGTAGGTGTGGATCCACAGGTTCATCGGGGCCTTAATATAGACATTGGAGGTGTAGTTCGGATCCACTACCCACAGACATTAGTAGAGGCTGTTGAGAAGGCCTACATTGTAGAGGAGACTCGGGGTAAAACCCAACAGGCTAGAGACCGAGTCAGGAGCCGTATTCAGCGATTCTACAGGATAGCAGATCGGGGGTCAGCTCCTCCTCCCGTGGTGGTCATCATTCTTCATAGTCATCTTTCAAGCCACAACAGCAGCAGGTAGTCCCACCCACCTTTTAGGCCTCCTTAGAGAGTTGATGCATAGAGAGGTTGGAGCATGGGGCCTCTAGGGGTCCCACCAGGACACAGGGTGGAGCTAGAGCTCAGTCAGCTAGGAGCTCGACCACAAGAGGCCACAGCAGACTATGGCTGGATCATCAGGGTCCACAGCACCTACCTCTAGGGCACCTTCTGGCGGTGCTGTAGTTTGGAGGACTTAGGTGGTTGCTTCGGGTGTGGAGTAGTGGGACACTTTTGGAGAGATTGCCCCTAGAACCCTAATAAGGGTAAGGCACCCATCTCAGAGCCTATAGTCGGAGACATGGGATGGAGTCACAGGATCTATGCGTAGTGGTTGAGAACCGCACCAGGCCGAGCACCAGAGCATGGTCATTGAGACCCCAGGTAGTATGGAGGTGTTCCTACCTCCATATTGTTTGACTCTGGTTCTTCTGATTCATTTATTACACCATCCTTAGTAGAGCGATGTAGGCTGGTGGCTGTTAGATAGGGTCATAGTTGGGATGTCGAGATGGCTTTGGGAGCCAAGGTCTCTGTAGACTCCTTGGTAAAGGAGTGTGTTATTAACTTGGGACCTTTCACCACCACTTCAGATCTCCGCGTACTTCCTTTGGGCTCGTATGGAGTCATTTTAGGCATGGATTGGTTGTCTACACACAGGGCCAGGATGGATTGCTATCATAAGACTATATCTTGTGTAGATGATCTTGGAGTTGAGTCGGTGATTTCTGGGGTCAAGAGACATGTTTCTATCACACCATTTCGCTATGTAGCTCAAGCGGTGTGTGCGACGGGGTTGTCAGATGTATGCAATCACAGTTAGTGACTAGACAGAGGATGGATCTAGTGGGCCATCACTAGATGACCATCCCATTTTGAGAGAGTATGCAAATGTTTTTCTAGGGGAGCTACTAGGGATGCCACCCCCACGTGAGATTGATTTCCATATTGATCTAGTTCCAGGAGCAGAGCCTATCTCATGAGCTCCTTATCGGATGACCACCCCAGAGCTCTGTGAGCTCAAGTTGCAGCTGGAGGGCCTTCTAGAGAAAGGCCTTATCCATCCTAGTGTATCCCCTTGGGGTGCACCGGTTATATTTGTTAAGAAGAAGGATGGATCCTTACGGTTATGCATAGACTATCACCAGCTGAATAAGGTAACGATCAAGAATCGTTATCCCCTGCCTCACATTGATGACTTGTTTGATCAAATGAAGGGGGCCACGGTGTTCTCTAAGATTGATCTCAAGTCAGGGTACCATCAGTTGAGGATTACGGAGGTAGACATTCATAAGACTACTTTTCGTATGAGGTATGGGCACTATGAGTTCACAGTGGTGCCTTTTGGTTTGACGAATGCCCCTGCAGTGTTTATGAGTTTGATGAATGGGGTATTCAGGACCTTTTAGATTACTTCATGCTCATCTTTCTTGATGACATTCTGATTTACTCACATACGCATGAGGAGCACGAGGGGCACCTTTGTTAGGTTCTTCAGTGTCTTCGTGAGCAGCAGCTTTACGGGAACTTGGAGAAGTGTGCTTTCTTTTAGTCAGAGATTCAATACTTGGGTCATATCATCTCAGGGGAAGGTATCGTAGTCGATCCTTCCAAGATTAGAGCCATTATGGATTGGCTAGCACCCACTACAGTGATAGAGGTGTGTAGCTTCATGGGGTTAGCAGGTTACTATAGGAGATTTGTGTAGGACTTCTCTCGGATAGCACACCCCATCACTTCCCTTCAGTGGAAAGGGAAGAAGTTTGTTTGGTCAAACAGGTGTGAGCAGGCCTTCAGACACTGAAGGAATATCTCACTACAACCATTCTTGCAGTTCCGGATCCACAGGGGGAGTTCTTTGTTTACACAGATGCTTCTTTAGCAGGGCTTGGAGGTGTGTTGATGCAGGATGGCAGGGTTGTAGCTTTTGAGTCTTGCAAACTCAAGGATCATGAGCTTAATTATCCTACCCATGATCTTGAGCTTGTGGTGGTTGTGCATGCTTTGGTTAGATGGAGACATTTTCTTCTTGGATGGAGATTCACACTCAGGATAGACCATTTGAGTCTTCGCCACCTCTTCACGTAGCCCAATCTAAATGCTCGTCAGAGGCATTGGATGGAGTTGCTTTGTGAGTATGACATGGAGATAGAGCATGTGAAGGGGAAGGAGAATGTGGTTGTAGATGCCCTCAGTAGATGGAGGCATTTGAGCATGGCTACTTTAGTGAGCATAGATTTATGGAACAGGATTCTTTAGCAGCTTCCTCTTGATAGTTTTTACATTGCAGCTCGAGTAGAGATTGAGTCTCCAGAGCCCCTTGAGGGAAATTTGATGGTTTCTCACTAGAGGTAGATGGTCTTCTTAGGCACAAAGGTCAGATTTATGTTCCTAGAGATGGAGGCTTGAGGTAGGACATCTTGACAGAGGCACATCATGCACCCTATTCAGCCCATCCTGGGGTGAAGAAGATGCATGCCACCTTGAGATAGTTATATCACTGGAGAGGACTTCGTAGGGATGTGGCTCAATTTGTGTCACGTTGTTTAGAGTGCCAGAAAGTGAAGGCCGAGCATCAGCATCCAGCTGGCCTTCTCTATCCTCATGCTATACCGGAGTGGAAATGGGACACCATTTCCATGGATTTCATTGTTGGGTTACCGATGTCGAGATATCACCATGATGCCATCATGGTCATGGTTGATAAATTGACAAAAGTAGCTCACTTTTCCGGTGAAGACCACCTATAAAGCTAGTGTAGTGGCACGTGTTTACTTGGATGAGATTTTCAGGTTGCACGGGATTCCACGTGGAAGATCATTTGTGACCGCGATCCTTTGTACACTTCTCATTTCTGGACCACCATGCAGTATGTTCTCGGGATGAAGATTAACTTCAGCACAACTTATCACCCAGAGATAGATGGACAGACTGAGAGGGTGAATCAGATTTTGGAGGACATGCTCAGGATGTACGTGATGGATCACCAAGCGAGATGGGAGGAGTATCTGTATCTTGTGGAATTTTCCTACAATAATAGTTTCAGAGTTCTATAGGCATGGCTCCTTTTAGGCCTTGTATGGTAGGGAGTGCAGGACACCCCTTAGCTAGGACAAATTGGAGGATAGAGTATCCTTAGGACTAGCTCTTTTGCAGGACATGGAGCAGTAGGTAGTGTTGATCAGGTAGAGATTGTAGGAGGCATAGGATAGGTAGAAGAAGTATGCTGATCAGCATAGAACCGAGCATAATTTTGATGTGGGCATGAAGGTTTTCCTTCGTGTTAGGCCACATAAGAGCCCGATTTGTTATGGAAAAGGTTCTAAGTTAGCTCCTCGATTCGTTGGACCTTTTGAGATCTGGAGCGTATCGGCCCATTGGCTTATCATGTCTAGCATTGCCACCCAGCTTGTCTCGCGTACATGATGTGTTTCATGTTTTTGTTCTTAGGAGATACATCATAGATCCTTCTCATGTGCTGGATTGGACATCATGCATAGGTGCAGGATTAGGGGCAGGTGATGGTGGAGCCCATCCGTATCATCGATCGCAGGACCCTGGGCCTTCGAGGCAGAGAGATTGATCAGGTACGAGTGCAGTGGGATAGATATGATGAGACTGCAGCCACTTGGGAGGATGCTACTGCTTTACGAGTGTAGTTTCCACATTTTTCTAGTGACTTCTAGGAGGAAGTCGAGTCTAAGGGGAGGGGGATGTAGTGCCCACTTTCCTTGGACACTATTCAGATACTGATCCTGACACTATTGGTCACATTTTGGATATTATTATGTTTTGATGTAGTATGATGTATCAGGGATTATTATGGACATTATTATGTTTTGATTAGTATGATGGTTAGATGTTAGATCCTGGATTAATATTGATCTAGATTCAGATATTTTGCTTGATGATCATTGAGACATCAGTATTATTATGTGGATGATGACATACTGGTTGACATGGACAGGTTATTGCTTTTGATTGTAGACATGTGACATTGATATTATGAATAGCTATAGTATAGAGATCTATTGGATGATGATATAGTTGCAGTTGAATTTAAATGATAAATGTTAAATTCTTGATAATGTTGTGATTTGGATTTAATAATTGTATGTTGCTTATATCATTTGGATGTTCTGATATGGCCACGAGGCCGAAGGGGTATATTGCATTTTGCAGGTTAAAAATCACAACAATGTCGGGGGACTGGAGACTAACCATATTGGAATTTAGTGTGAAATCAACAAGGTCACCATGGCAACTGTGTTTGAGTTGTATGTTGTGTTTTGTTAGGATTTCCCATGGGGGGATTTCCATTATTGTGACCATGGGGTATATGTGTGCTTTATTTGTTGTGTCCTTTTTAAAATTATTGTTGTATGTATTTTATTTGTAATGTGCTCTTTATTTTAATTATTTTAATGTGATAGTATAATGTGAGAGTCTTATAGTTAAATTTCAATTATATTAATTGGGATGTGGAATATAAATTAAATGTTATTGTCTTGGTTGAAAATGAAAATTGACTTATATATATTATAACCATGTGGTAAATAAATAAATCTTTATAAAAGATTGTAATAAATAAATGTCATAAATATAAATGCATGTGTAAGAAATTGTAAGAGGATGTAAGAGTTGTGTAAGTAAAATGATTGATTGTGTAAGGCAGATTTTGGAGTGTAGAACACTCCATCCTCTTTAAAACTCGGATTTGGTCTTGGGAACCTAAATTGGAGGTTTGTGGGACAAGTTAAACTTCTCCCACACCTCTCAAAAACCTCCACCAACCATGATTATTGTTTTGGAGTCAAAATCAATCTATTTTATTGTATTTTGACATAAATTTGGGCAAGTATTGATTGCACTTGTCTTGTAATTTTAAATGCATTCCTTTTGGGGTATGGGCTATTGTGTGTGTAAGTAATTTTGTCATTTCTCTTAAATGGTGATTTGTTTTGATGTGGATTTCACTCTTGGGGAATGAAGAAAAATGATGTGGTATCCCACTTGGAATCCACATCATCCTCTTCCACCCTCTCCTTTAAAATTTGAATTCCTCCTCATTTTGTGGTTGTTGAAACTTTGTTATTACACTCTTGGGTCAAATTTTTCTCTTGCCTTTGGAGCTTGCTTTGTGGAAGAGCTTGGATTGATTCACATGCTTGTACATTGTTGTTTTGGGACTGTGTTTTGAGCATCAAAAGAACTATTGTTTTGGAAACAAGTCTCCATTATGGAGAGGTAGGCTCTCACTCTTTTAAAATTGTTTTTTTTCCCTCTTTTAGCATGAATTTTTGAATGTGTTGTGTTTGCAATTCTTAGAGGGATGGGTAGAATGCTTAGGGCATGGTGTGGAGAGAAGACTATGAGGTTAATCAGAGGAGGGATAAGGGATTTTCCATTGGCACTTTTCTTGAGGAGGGAGTGTTGGTTGGAATCCACCTAGGAAAAGAATATGCATGCATTTCTTACTTTGGGGGAGGTATAAGGGATAAATTTGGAGGAGGGATAAGGAGGGGTTGAGGAGGGATAAGGTTTATGGGATGATTATGTTCTTGGTGGTTGTTGTAGGTGGATGTCTAATTTCAACATGGGAGGCATAAGGAGACCTCCATAGTTCTTTTGCTCTTGTTTGGCTTGCTTGCTCAAGCCTTTTTGTGATTGTATGACTATTTTTCTAATGCAGTTGAGAACTACTACCTTGTTTTGTTTTGTGTCTTCTTTGATTTTTTTTTTTGATACATGAGTGTTGCTTGCATGTGAAAGAAGTCCATGTTGCCATGAGTTGAATTATCATGCTCCATTTCAATATGGTTGGGGCTCGGGGGCCAATGGGGAAAGATGGCTTCTATTTTCCCATTGGGTATCTTGGTTGGGTGGAGAGTGTTGCCTTTCCCCCTTCCTTGTTGTGATTCAAGTTGCAAGAATGAAGAAATCAGCATGCTTGTTGTTTGGAGAAGAAAAAAATCACAGTTTGACAGTCATTCCTTTGAGCAATTTTAATGTAACCCTTCCCACTTCGAGTGGATGAGTGTATATATATATATTGTAATGTGAAGTGATTGTATTTGCATTGAGGAATGTAGAGAAGAATCCTATCTTGAGAATAATCCTTTTACCTTGGAAAGAAAATGTGAAAGGAGTTTTATACTTGTATTTTTAAAGTTGGAAATCTAATACAAATTGGAAAGGAGTTCAGTTGTAAAGATGTCCTTGTTAGAATTCAATAAAAGGATTGTAGCTATTCTGACTTACATGGTTGTAATGAAAAGATACTTTGCATTAGAAATGAAAGATTGAATCTCATTTGGGAAATGAAAAGAAATATTACTCATATTCTATTTTGAAAATCATGTGAAAGAATGAGACTCTATTCTGAAAGAGAATAAATAAAAAAGTGTTGTCATTAAATGTATTGCATTGTTGTATTAGAAATTTAATGATTGTTATATCTTATGAATTTTGTGTTGGAAAAGAGAATCCCGTATAAAGGAAATGACAGAAATTTGGATACTTTGAAATGAGTTTTAGAATTGAAATTCACTTTGCATATTGAATGTAAGGGTGTGTTGAATCAATTAGATGTTTGAGGAACAAAACTGATATGTTTTTCCACACTTGAATGTTGCACATTAAACTGTAAACTCGTGGAAGAAAGAAATCTCTTATAATTTATAACTCTGGATTTTAAAAATAATGTAACTAATGTACAGTTTAGTTTTATGACTTAAATTTATAAATGGAACAATGAAATTTAGGTGAAATAAGACTTAAGGAACCTCTTGAAAACTCAACAATGAAAAATGGCTATTAAGATCTTCATTAAATCAAAATTGCACTTGTATATCAGTTTTTCCTGTCAAAAATGTAAAAATGAAAATGGCAAAGCAAACAACAATTTGAACCTTGCAAAACAATCCTAAACTCACCCTAGACCAGTTCTCCATGCTTAATTTACATGTTGAGAAGAAAAGAAATCAACATTGAACAAATCTCCCATGTTGGAAAAGCTGCTAGTTTTAAAATTATAAATCCCTGCAGATCAATTTCTTAAAATTGACCCTTGAAACTTCACCAAATTCTAAAATTGATGATTTTGTGCAAAGAGGACTCCAAGATATTTCCAGAAAGTCCTCATTTTCCTAAAATGGAGCTTCCTATCAAAAGTTATGGCCATTTGAAGTTTTACTTCAAAATGGCCATCCCAAACCAAAAATGAAATAATTCGACCTTAGAAAAATTTAAATTTTGAACTTTAGAAAAATTTTCAAAAATTTCCATGCCCCACCACCCTCTCATCCTATCAGAATTTTCCACGTGGCACTTTGGAGGGGTGGACCCTTAATAAAAACTTAACTTTTAAAAAAAAATTGCCTTGGGAGAAATTTCCCAATTTTCCCGCAACTCCGCGGCCCCCAACCAATCATGTGATGACATGTGGCAAGGGGTGTGTAGATCAAAATGGAAAACTTAATCATTTTGGCCTTTGGAGAATTTTCACATTTTTCTCCTAGCAACCCCATGGCCCCGCACCAATCACGTGCTGACACGTGGCAGGGAGGGCCTGAGGATTTAGAATTGAAAACTTAACATTTTACACTTTTGGAAAATTTTCATTTTTTTTTCTCTGCGGCCCCACACCCTCGTAGCCAATGGGGTGATGACACATGTCCCCATGGGTGTGTGGGTCCATGCAATTCTTTTAACCTTTTAACCCCATGGGCAAAAAATCCAAATTTCCTCCGCCGGCCCGTGGCCAATCACAAAGTGCCACGTGGCCATTTGAGCAAGTGCGGAGGCATGGAGGAAAATTTTCCTTTGGAAAATTGAGACTTTGGTTTTGGGAAAAATTTCAAATGTTTCCCCATGACCCACCATCTGAATGAATCACGTGATGACACGTGGCATTTGGGAAAATTTTCCCAATTTTCTCCCTAACCCCGTGGACCTCCAAGGGAAAATTTTCCCCTAAAACTCCACCCGGCCATAACTTGAGTTTTACAAGGAGTTAGGAGGACTTATTTATATGGTTGGAAAGGTGAGGAAATTTCCTATCCAATGAGCCTAGTTTAAGAAATTTTTGATAACTATAAGTATGTGAAAAATCTAGTTGAATTTCAGGGCTTGATAGAGAGCAGGCCTGGTGATAAATTTCTCCCTGAACCTTAGTAAAACTTGTAACCTCCAAATTGGAACCTTGTAAACTTGTTATAAGATAAAAATGGAAATATTGTGTTTGGTTAATCATAATTTTTTTGGAACCTATTTAGTTTCAAACTAGTGTCTTGCAACTTGGTTGTAGACTCTTCCTATATAAAAAAATTATTCCATAATTTTCCTAGTTTGTTTCTTGGTCTCAAGTGGTAGTTAAGCGAGGCATTATAGATGGCAATTATTGTCCAAGAAATTCTCAAGAAAGGTGAGTTATCTTTGGATAATCCTAACACACCTACCAATCAAAACCTACACATATTCAAGAAACCCTTTCCTAATCATGCCCCTATCAAACCGGTGAGACCTCAACTCATGATAGCCATACCCACGAGGTCCATGTTATTTTCAACGACACACCCATTGCTTCCCAATTACCTCATATTCATTTCATAGAGGAAATTATAGCTCGAATTCCTCCTTCTACATTGGAACCCACCTCACCTATTCCTCCACCCATAGAGGAACACCTTTCACCTCCTTCCTCACCCGTGGAGGATCCTTCCGCTAATATCAAGGCTATTTCACCTTTGGCTTCTCCACCTAGAGAACCATCACCCATAGTACTTCTTCAGTCCATGGAGGATACTTTTTTATCTTCTCCACCCACAGAGGAGCACCCACCATCTTCTCCACCCATAGAGGAGCACCCATCATCTCCCCACCTACAGAAGAGCACCCATCAGCTCCTCCACCCATCAAAGATCCAGTAGAAATACCTTTTCCTCTAGGTGATCATTCTCCATCAGCTACCCAAGATCCTGTCAGACCTACTTTCAGCTCTCTTACCCACAGAAGCTGAAGCTAGCCAATTCCCCATCTCTAAGACACATTTTACGGGAATTACCATTAGGTCCTCATCAACCTCACCTATAGCCATGTCATTTTCATGTTTAGCCAATCGCTTAGATTATGTGGACAGAGCCTTACTGTGGGGGTGCCTTGTTTCATGTCTCAACGCAAATGCAGATGTCACTTGTTGACACTTCCACTATCTACCCAAAAATATTTTGGCCAATTGAACCAAGCACAACCACCTCTATCACAACTTCTTCCATGACACCCATCATAACTCAACACACACCCTTACCCATAACCCAACATACATCTAAATCCAAACACACACTTACATCAACTTCCTTGACTAAACCTATTACTACCTTAGGGTCACTCCAACCACCAACCTTACTCATCCACCTATCTAGCTAGATTTAGCTACCTCCTTAAAAGTCAACACCAACCCCACTCTGAAACCCAAATAGAAGAATCAAGCCCATATAACTCATACTTTGGCTATGCCAATCACACCTTCATCATCTTCACCCTTTTCATTCATCTTAGGACCTCAACCTCCCAAAATGGTCAAGAAACCTCCACCCATCAATAAACCAAAAACACAACAGCTCATTCCTCCCTCTCTGGACCTCTAACATACCCAAACGCCCAAGATGAATTTTTCCCATACTTGCAGCATCTTTACCACCCATACCTCAATACCATCTATAACTCCTTCACTACCCACGACACTTCAGTCTCTCTCCCTCACACCTACTACATGGCCCACACCATCTACCTTCACAAAGACCTCGTTATCCTCGTGGGTAACTCGTCTTCCACAGTCTGCTTTTCCCTCTAGATCTCGTGCGCCCATATCACCTTTACCTAAGAAGGTGTGCAACCCAAAGACAAAAATACGCTACCCTCCACTAAGGTAGTCAAACCAACCACACATTCTCTTGCCAGTTCATCTACCATACCCATGCCCAAGAAAAAACGACCAACACCTAAACCCACACCGGCACCTACAACCATAGCTCAACCCACTCCCCCTCATGTAAAGAATGTTCCTCAATAATGAGCCACACCTACGCCCAAACCCACTTTCACTTCCCATTGCGACCCACTAGCAAAGCATCCCATGCCAAAATCTTAACTTACCTTCTTGAGATGTATGTCATCACATTACCACCACTCAGACCTTATGACCCTCTCAAACCCAAGCCAAAAGGGTTTGATGACACTAAAATTTACACCTACCATCGTGTGTCAGGGCATGATGTGGAGAACTGCAAGGCTTTGAAAAACATCCTTATCCAGTTGTGTCCTCCTGAAGAAAACTTTGACGATGATGACCTTCTCGATGAGGACCTCATTTCACCAACACCCATTCCCACAATCCTTCCCTCACTGCCTACTCAACAACCATGACCTCCACCCCCACAAATCTCCTAGAACCACCTCCGAGATTTGAAATTAACATGGTGTGCATCAACGACCTCACCAAACCTCCACCCAAATGTCAATGTGCCCAACTCATCCCACAAAGTTCCTTCCACCACTGGGCTTTTTCCCTTCATGTCGTTATACCTTTCATGGCTCACCTACCTCCCCACCTCAGATCAACATGATCCACGTTGCTACCCGTGCTCAGAAGGAAAAAGGAAAGGAAAAGACAACCAACCCACCAATCAATCCTATACCCACCATACCATCTACACCCACACCTAAAATCACTATCTGCGACCCCACATGTCATATTTCCAATGGGGTTACACATCGCACCATGCTCAAACAATTACACCAATCTCCCTCAAAATGTCCCTATATGACCTCATCCAAACCTTGGAATCTCATCGTCAAGCTCTCATGGAGGTTCTTCAATCTATTTAGGTTTTACCCAATAACCCTATACCCATGGCATCCATTATTACACACCATCATGTAGCCTGTCTCACCAAGTTACCACCTTTATCCAAACCTCCACCTACTCATCAAATAGCCTCCCTTAGCTTCTCAAAGGAAGAGATCTCACTGCACCAAAAAGATGACCTAGACCCAACTCTCTTCATCTCTGTCCACATCGATGATATACGTATACGATGTGTCATGATCAATGGAGGTGCTAGCATTAATATCATTTCATCCCATACATTCACTCAAATGTGCATACTTGACAATTGCATGCATAAACATCCTATCATGTTGCGTTCATTCAATGACACTATCACCTCTACACTAGGCACCATCATCCTCCATGTTCACGTGGGCCCCACACTATTCTAGAGTTATTTTACATCTTGGAGGGGAATTTCAATGTAACCTTATGCTCATAAAACCCTAGATTCATGTCATGGGTTGTGTTCCTTCCACTTTGCATCATTGTGTAAAGTTTGAGCATGAAGGACACACCTATACTATTCTAGTTGATCCTTCACCTTTTAAAACATGCAACATGATTTACCAACCCAATGGTGTGCTTATACACATTAAGGTGTCCACCTCCATGACCACTACCACTTCACCTACACCTTCGCTTAGCTTACAGTACGGTTTACCTACCTCAACCGCACATACCTCCTCCATTCCTACCGCTGCCACAACCTCCACGGCTGACCCATCAGCCTCTTAGTCCATTACCTTCACATCCACATCAACCTCTAACACATTGTCTATTCCAGCTACCCACATACTAACCACCGATCCCTTGGAAGGAATTTTTCAATGCCTTACTCTACGGGAATATCACTTATATAGTGTCAATACATTTCTTACTCCACAAGAGTATGAAAGTCTTCACCAACACCCTTGCTATGATCACCACATAGGAGAAAGCCTCCTTTATTCTCCTCCTCACCTTCATACTAGTCTCACCTATGGGAACTTGATACTACAACTTACAACACACACCTAAACCACCGTCACAAACCCACCCATTTTCCGGCTGACTTCCAATCACTCACCAATCACTGTTTTTCCCACACCTTCATACACCGATGTGTGTGGAAGGGTTTTTGTTTTAGATTTTATGAGCAAGGTTCCCATACTATTATTCCATGCACTACCCGTAAACATAATGACCGTAGTGGTATCAGTTTTACATAACCACCTACCAAGAAGGCCCACATTGAACTCATCGAGGACATCAGCCCTTCTCCACCTTCTTCACCACCATCACCATCTATCTTGTGCCATGATTCAATGGATCCAGAATCCATTCCTCCTAACTTTTTTTTTCATACCATCTCCTTGGGGCCTTTGACTTATCAACGTGAGGGTGAGGCTCCTTCCTCTCTTCCCTTTTTGTACCCTGATATGGTTGATGATGATACACCTTCAATTAATGTCATTCAATGTCAAGATGATGAATCTATACTCACCTACCTTGGTGCATAAGACTCATATATTCATCGTTCGTTACCCTCTTGAGATGCAAACCATGTTGAATGAATTGACTATTGAAATCAACATTCATACTTAGGACAACCTGCACATCCTAAATATTGGTCAATATTTAAATGCTACTAAACAGGAAGCCATCACTTCTTTTCTCAAAGATCATAATCATGTGTTTTCTTGGTCTTACACAGACATGCCCGATATTGACCCCACCATATTGGTCCATAATATCCTAACCATTCGATGTCAAACCTGTCAAACAAAAACTAAAGAAAATGCACCCTCGCATTGCCCTTCTCATCAAAGAACTACTTTAGCACCTTCTTTCCATTTCCTTCATCTTACCAATTGATTATCCTCATTAGATTTCTAACATTGTCCCTATCACTAAGGTGACAGGGGGACTCTGCATTTGCATGCAGATTTTTGTGACATGAACCTAGCATGCCAAAAAGATGACTTTCCTCTACTGGTATTGACCATTTGGTTGACCTTATCATTGGTCACGAGATGCTATCACTCATGGATGGTTTCTTGGTTTATAAACAAATCTTGCTTTCCTTAGAGGATCAACATAAAAATGCATTCATCACCCCTTGGGGACCTTATACTATCGAGTCATGCCATTTGGCCTTAAAAATCTTTGGTGCCACATATCGGTGGGCCATGACATATATCGTCCATGACATCATGCATCGTATATTGGAAGATTACATGGATAATCTTCGGCCAAATCTAAATGCTGCTCCGAGCACCTCACCATCCTAAAAACCATCTTTGACTACCTCAATAAATATTACATTCACCATCAGCCCAAGAAGTGCATCTTTTCGGTCCTCTTAGGAAAACTCTTAGGATTTATCATTTCCTGCGTGGTATAGAAGTTGACCCTATCAAGTCAAGGCCATTATGGAAATGCCTCTACCCACCAACCTTAGGAAACTCGTAGCTTTGTAAGGTAAGTTTCAATCTATTCATCGTTTCATTTCACAATTGTCGATCGGTGTCAACCATTTCATCACCTACTCAAAAGGATGTCTCCTTTAAATGGGATGATTATTGCCATAAAGATTTTGAGGCCTTAAAATGATACCTTCTTCAACCACCGCTACTCATTCCACCTAAAGATGATCAACCCTTCTACCTATACATCTCAGCTACCGATCACTCTTTACGGGCCATGCTCACTCATCATGATGAACAACACAGGGAACATGTGGTTTATTACATAAGTTGTACTCTTTTGGACTACGAAACCCGATATACCCATGCCGAATTTTTTTTCCTAGCCTTAGTTTTCATTGCCACCAAACTCTGTCATTACCTACTTAACCACAAAACCTATGTTGTGACCAACACCAACCCCTTACACCTCATGTATGCCAAACCATACCAAAATCAATGCACCACGCATTTGGCTTATGCTTTTGGCTGACCTTGACCTTGAATTCATTCATCAAAAGTCCATCAAATGCCAAGCTATTGCTGACCAATTTGCCAAGGCACCTATTTTCGGGGATCAACCCTCTAAATTTGAATTTCTAGATGAGTCAATTATTGCCCTTTCCTTGGACAAACCCACTTACCAAATGAAGACACTCTTCTTTGATGGTTCCAAGTGTTAGCGTGGGGGTGGGGCTGGTGTTATCCTCATTCCACTTTGGATGGTTAACCCATGCCTTTGTCTTTCAAACTTGATTTTGATTGTTTCCGAATACGAAGTGCTCATATTAGGTCTCCAAGCTGCCTATGCCCTAGATGCCAAATCAATCAACATCTTTGATGATTCTCAATTGGTCATAAACCAATTTAATGATATATACCAATGTTGTAATGAGATACTTCAAAACTATAAACATCATGTAGACATAATTTTGACCACCTTTGACTATTATGCCCTTCAAACCGTCCCTGTTCAACCAACAAATTTGTAGATACCATGGCTTGCTTGGCTTCTCAAATACCTGCTTCACCTACCAATTCTAAAATCTTTGTCACCATACAATGACTCCAATCACCTTCTTATTTACCTTGCGATGTTTACTCCATCAGAACCGTCACCCTAGACCCGAGTGACCTTTGGTATAAACAATACTCTAACTATCTTTCTCTCTCCATCTTACCTCCTAATCTCACCCGTAATGGACAACACACCTTCCTTAAAAAGGTCTCTCATTACATCATCATGGGGGCCTCCTCTATAAGTGTAGCTTTGATGGTATTCTCTTATGATGCCTCACGAGTTTTGAAATTCCTTATACCATTAAGGAAGTTCATGATGGCATATGTGGAGGTCACTTCAGTGGCCTTATTGTTGCTAAGTGTATTCTTTGCCTAGGCTATTACTGGCTGACCCTTAACCATGATTGTTGTGATTACATTAAGCATTGTGTAAAATGTCAACAACATGCCAACCTTCATCATACACCCAGTCACACCTTATAGGTTACCCGTGACCTTTGGCCCTTTTCTCAATGGGGTTTGGATCTTGTCAGAGAGATCAATCCTCATTCTACCCAATGACATCAATGGATCATAACCGCTACTAAATACTACACAAAATGGGTTAAAGCCATACCACTCATCTCCACGAAAGCTGAGAAAATATGTGAGTTCATCAATCATCACATCATTTTTGCTTTGGTGTTCCTCATTGCCTCATCACTGATAATGGAAAAAAATTCAAACATAAAACCTTGCGAAAACTTTGTGATGCCTTTAGCATTCAACTGAGTTTCTCATCGCCTTATTACCCATAAACTAATGGCCAAGTTGAATCCACTAATAAAACCTTAAAAAAATTCTCATGAAAGTGGTTAATGATACTGGTAAGGACTGTCATATGCACATTCCTTTCACCCTGTGGGCATACCACACTAGTATCTATACTTCCACTACTGTCACACCCTTTTCTCTGGTCTATGGTATAGAGGCTATTATACCTCTTGAAGTCTAGATTCCCTCACTCTGCATTTCTCTCCATGACATGCTCAATGATGACGACTTTCATCAAGACCATTTAGCACAACTTGAGTTATTATATGAACATCATCTTAATGCCCTTGACCACCTTCAATTTTACCAAAAATATATCAAATGTGCCTATGATAAACACATCCATGAACGATCCTTACGAGTCGGTGACTTTGTCCTAAAAGGAAATCAACATGTAACTAAAGAAGAAAAAAATTAAACGGGAAACTTTTCTCCTATTTATCTTGGACCATACATCGTGACCCATACTTATGGATTAGGTGCTTATCATTTATCTTCACTCAATGGTAAACCCAAACCGAGCCCCTTAATACCTTGCATCTTAGACTATTCTATTGCCGATTTTTAGTCCTACCTCACTTTTTGCCTCTTTCCATGCTCATCCCTTGAGCGCTATCCACATCCTACACCATCACCAATGATTAAACAAGAATCATGTGCGTACCCATCACTTGTTATCTTCTCTTGAATATGTGTACCATGGCATTGCACATAGCATGATTATCATGGATAATTTTCATCTACCTTTAGATGAGATCCCATGGTCATTTCACCCTACTTTCTAAACAAGAATCCTATTCTTCACCTTGGTCTTCTCCATGACTTCAAATCCCTCACATGGGATCTAACTCCTTGAGTCAAAATTCCAATAAAAAGATGAATCCCTCAAAAAGACATCTTCCTCTCTACAATCACTGCTATAAATAGACAACTCCCTCGAAGGATAGCTATGTGAAGCTCTTACAAAAAAAAGAGAAGAAGCGAGAGAATCTAAAGCTTCCTGCATCTATCAGCTTCACAAAGACCTCAAGGAGTTAATTTTCTCATCCCATATAGACTTCCCACATCAATCAGTCTATCTCAAATACAAATCAACACAGAAAGCATTTTAGTCATAGAATTTCTCATTGTGACCTTGGATATCTTGCCCAAAGAGCATGCTACCTCATACCATATAAAAATTAACCACCTTTCACCCCTCTTCCCATTCACACTCCTATTTCCTACCACCTCTAGGGACCTCTTGGAAACCATGACATTTGGTGATCATGTGACTACTTTTCACCCTTAGAATAATCACTCATGCAATGTCTTTAGGGTCTCATGTTCATCACCTCCTCCAAGGTATGACCTACTCGGTATGATCCTAACCAATCAAGTGGATTTCTGGCCCCCTCTTATCTTTTAACCTTCTTTATTACGTATTGATTACCTTATACAAGACTTGGTCCTTAACGCTTACCTTTGAGTATTCTTCTTCTTCTACCACAATCAAAATCACCTATACCAATTTTTGACAACTCACCCACACCTAACAAACCTAAAGCCAAATCATGCCTATGACCTACCATCTCATTCTCATACCTCTTCATATTCTTCCCTAGCTTATGGGAGAACTACATTAGTCTAAGGTCATTTTCACTAGGATTATGTAGGCATCACTCCAAGGGCATGGGGCCCTTGGAGGTTAGCTCGACCACTCTCTACCCTAATCAATTCATCTTTTATTTTCCCAAATCACATTCTACACTACTTCATTTCCTTTATATATATATCAAAAATTAGAAGTTAAACCACACAAACAAAAAATTGTTTCACATTTTTATCATCATCAAACATACATTTATCATGACTACCATTTCTCTACCATCATCATGCATATATTATAAAACATCTTAAACATGACCCATATCATCATTCATTGCACAAATTAATGAATCAAAACTTTAACCAATTTAAATCCATTCCTAAAACCTAACTCGATCCATGTCTATGACCTGACTCAATCCAATCCATGACTCAATCCATGCCCGAACCAACCTAACTCCATCATGCCTATTACCTGACTCGATCCATACCTATGACCTGACTCAATCCATGCCTAAACCAACCTAACTCTATCATGCCTATTACCTAACTCAATCCATACCTATGACCTGACTCAATCCATGCCTAAACCAACCTGACTCCATCATGCCTCACTCACCTAGTTTCCATCCATATCACGACAAAATTAAAATTCTCATAAAACACCAACAAATCATCAGAATCTCATCCATCTCATCATATAAACAAATATGTGTGTCTCTATACAATATACACGGATATCCAATCATGTACATCTCTCAAAATCTTGGCACGTAGGATGATACCCAATACAAAATGTCATCGACATGCAGGCCGATATCATATACAATAAAACAATACAAAATCTCTTCTTGACGTAGGTTAGTATCATCTTCAAAATCTCTCATAAAATAAAACTCTCATGTACATCCTCACTATCTTTGACACATAGACCGCTATCTATCAAAAATACAAATATCTACAAAACAACATAGTACATGGCTATCGGGAATCTCCACGATGAGTATCCATCGTCTCTGTCTCACCTGTTTCCTCCTCAACCCCCTATACGGTGTCTTGCTAACAACAATGTTTGTGGCCTAGCCCCTGAAGGCCCTGCATCTGGAGATGGCCTCCGTGTGCTGGTCACCTCACCAAAAAAATTCCATGGGTTCACCGGCCTCTTGTGCACTCCTCACTCTGAGTGTGGGCGCTCCTCTCACTCAAGGTCTGCTGGGCTCTATACTCTACATATGACTAAATGAAAATCCCAGCCTCCAGTAGGTGATCATGATAATACCATGCCTCACCCAAGGCATCTCTCAAAAGGCCTACAGGTACTGTTCGTGGTGGTGTCATTGGCCTCTAACCTTGTCCTTCCCCTACCTGTATAATGGGACCATGTCCTGAACTGCGGTGGTGCCACCGCCCCAAACCCTGCACCTATATGCACGCCTAAAGGGTCATTATCTATGCATGTGCTACTCTAAATTGACCTTGTAAACCCATAACCTATCCACGGGCTATGGCCAACTAGCCCTATAAATCTGTCACATGTGCCTATAGGGTGGATACCTACCCCCCCATCCCCCTCTCCACCCTCTTCATCTCCACCCTGGGTAGGTACATATCCCTATCCTTCCTGTGCCTACCGTGTGGCCACCTCTACCTCTGTAATGTGGTAACATGTGTCTTTGTACCTATCGGTTGCCCCATGCATGATCCCTAACTGGGTCACTAGGGTCACTACCTACCCCTAGATGGTGTCTCTCGAATAATGATGGTGGAAATATCTCATTGCCCTAGCCTCAGTGGTAGTGCTCTCAACTATGCCTCCCACCACTATCTATAGCCATCTAATACCTTGGAATCATCTATCTACACATTGAGTGGCTATTCCTCCTACTGGCCGTCACTATAGGTCGAGGTGGAAACATCATCCTCTCCACATCGTCTCTCCTATAATAAAGGAAGGGTGGCGGTACATCCTGATGTAGCCCAAACTACTACCTAACCTGCTCTATAGGTATTAGCTCATGCTCTCCTACTCACCGCCCCTCTATCCACTTTGGTGGATCTAAAGCCCATCTAGCTCTGCCACCATCCCCGTTTATGATAGGAAGCCCACATATGGCCTCTAAATGATGCCCACTCTGAAAAATCCCTCTAATAACCACTTGTAGTATGTTACATGATGTGTAGCGCTATCTAATCACCTCTCTCCAATGAAAGGTACCCATTTCCTATACCCAACCCCATGCAACCTCCCTCAAACGTGTCTTCTCGAGGCATCCCACCTCTACCGCACACACATAATGTGCTTGTAGGCCCAACAATGTAGTAGAAAAGTACAACATAGGCTAAACCACCGTAACCACCCATAAGCCCACAACTCTTGGTATACTGCACTAAAAATGTAGGTACCCATGTAAATTGGGTCATGTCTATCATCATGTCATGTAGCACCCCCATCGTGAACCACAAAACCACCCACCCTCTACATCTGGCAATGCAAAACAACACACTACCTCCATACACAATACAACCACCCTCATCTCCTCGCGGTGGGCTCTATACATCACTTCATAGCTAATGCTCATGTTATTGAACCTCAAATCTACCACACCCTTGCTGAATACCGGTGCCAATAACTCCTCAGACACCTCTGACAAGATCGAGTACACCTACCTCCCTGATATTGGTAGCCATAGGATCCTATAGACATCCTCCAGGGTGATCGTGAGCTCACCCATCGGCAGATGGAAGGTATTGGTCACCGAGTCCCATCTGTCAATGAGGGCAACCATCAAACTCACCTCTTGGACTAGATGCCTATAGTTTCTGACCCCAATCAAGCCCACCTCTGCCACATGACACCACTCCTCATGTGTCATACTCCCTTGTACCTCCAAAAGTAACTGGTGGTACCCTATCTCTCATACGTAACTGATCTCTCACTTGCATCCAACAAAATGATCACATTATTAAACACTTACCCACATCTACAACTTTTACCATTACCTTTGACCCTAAATTCCACCGAACCTATCTACCCATACCCCAAACCTTCACCTTTTTACCTTTCTCTTTGACCTCACATTCCAACCTAACCTTCTTACCCACACCCATACCCTTGCATCACAACCTTACCTATCTATCCAAACCTTTCCCTATCTACTGTTACCCTTGCCCTTGCCTATCTCTCCTACCCACTGAACTTACCTTGTTCATCCCCATGTGGACCGGTGGCCAGTCAACATTGACCGAACCCTATCTAACCTTGACCAATCATGGTCTCACTACTATCGACATCAGTCACCTCCCTTATAACCGATACCGGTCTGCAACCACTTACGTCGGCCATAGTGGAACCGACATCGGTCACTATCGTGGAGACCAACTTGACCGTAAACCCCCTTTCTCTCCACACTCCTCATTCTACCCACCCATTCCTCCCCAAACCCCTCACATCCCTTCCCACCCCTCTTTTACCTATCTCTACCCTTCCCCTTCCCATTTCATCCATTTTCCTTACAAATTCAAATTTCAATTTTTCCTCCCAAAACCCATTTCCAACCTACCCAACTTCTTCCCAAATTCACTAAACAACCAATACTAGGCTTTAGATCTTACCTCATTCTATTATCGTCAACGTGGTGGCACCTCGAGGCCATTGCACGGGTCTACACGATCCCTCTCCTACCTTTGCCATCACCAAATGCTCTCTCGAATCTCCAACCAATAGAATCCAATGCCCCACTCTTGTGGCCCCACCAATCAATCCACAATCATTGCCTACGTGGCTCGCTAACTCAACTTTTCCAAGCCCTCGATCATTTTTTCCTCTCTCCTTCTCTCTTGTAATTTTATCTCTTTTGTAAATCACAAATGAATTTAAAAACACAGTCTTATTTATTTTTATAACCCTCCAGGACTGACATTGATGATAGTGTATCCTTGAATGACAATGGTCACTCTACCCTAGTAAAGCGCAATGGTTAGACTTGACGGATCTTGGTTGTTCTTAAGCGACGTCGGTTACCCTACTTAGCCTCATTACTACCTATTACCCCTACTTCACTTTCCTAAATACCTTTTAGCTCACTTCCATACCACCTTGATAGCTTTACCCCTCCAAATTACCCTATAATTTTCCTATTGTATTCGAGCCTCCTTATTTTAATCATGCCTCGGCCCTACCCATGGTACACCCTATATCTTGGGAGCTGGTATAATGTTTGTGACCTTTGAACCAATGTGCTCACTATACCTTATGACACTTTATTACTGCGTTGTTTGACCTCGTGACCTTACTTTGCCTATTGTTGTGTTGATTTTCTGACCCAATCTTGGTGTAGCAGAACATACCTAAATGTTCCTACACCTAACCTACGTTGAGTTTCCTGACCATATCCTATACCACGGATACAAAAATCATTTAAGCCTTGTTTGGATAAGCCTATCGACCTTAGAAGATGTAGAGTTTATAAGCTCTTCAAGCGGGTACCGTGTCATAGTTTATACGTGTGCGTGCATTTGAATTCCACTATCTTTGACCCTAGCCCATTTACCCATTTTCCCAATTTGACCTTTCCCTAATTACCTCATTCTTTCACACATCTTCATCACATCCACTTTTATCAACCCACTCACCAATTTGGTCTACCACCTCATCAGTTCCTGGCTTGAGGGGGAGCACCTTCACCCACACATGGGTTAACCACATCTTATTTTTGTCGGCTTCACTTACCAATACAAGCTACGCAATAAAAATGGGCATAATGTAGACACAAAAATTAGGTCACACTCCCCTTAGCCCCTTGTTAATTAATCAACTTAAACACACTTACCTAACCATGGCCCCTTTCACCCCACACTAATATTAATTTAATTCATTTAAATTAAATTAATATATATCCTCATCATAACTATTATTTAATTATTCTAATTACCTAATACCCACCCCTCCACATCACCAAGACACCTCACCTAGCCACCTCACCCTAAGCCTATTCTTAGTATGTTCCCATAACTAACTAAGACTTAACCAACACCCTAAAAATCAATGCCAAAACCTCATTCCCGTAGACACAAATGGTAACTTCCACTCTTGTCCAGAGGAATAGAGAGATCTAGCAGCAATTACAGCCATGATCTCCTATTTTTAGTTAACTTAGGGAATCTCACCTTAAGTGACACGGTCACCCCTAAACCTATGCCGGTGGGCCAGGACCGTAACCACCTTGGTTAGCCTTAATTCCCTCAAGAAAACTCATTCTCGAGGTTGAAAATTAGAGAGAACACAACACACATTCATGCAAAAGGATCAAGCATCAAATCTCACACGAAGTCCCACAATCATCCAACAACCATATAGCACTCATTTTGGCATAGAGCTGATCCATTCCAATAAGAAGGAGAACATAAGCAGCCCATGTAAGAGCTCCCCAACATTTGGTGATTCCTCCACATGACATCAACCCCTCATCATCATTCCATTCTTCATTTACGGAGCATCCGTGCCTAGATTCCAAGTAAGTAGAACCTCTTCTCATCTCATTCACTTCATTAGTTCTAGTATTTTCATATTTCTCTTTTGTTATTTTCTCCCACAACCACTTACCTATCTCCTTTGGTGGCATTCTACCCCCATCAAAGTCTTGCAAAACCCCATCTAAACAACTTATTCCTCATTTCAACCAACCAAGCCCTTTTGTGCAACCACAAAGCGGACCCAAAAATTGTTCTCGTGATATTCCCAAAATCACCGATGGCGGCATCGATTCTCCCTTACTAGTGTTGGTTAGCCTACAATATATTGGCTTCATACCACCATTTTCCAATCCAACCCATAGCTCATCCTAGCTCCAAACCCCATTAAATCTACCCACTGGTTTGATATCTCACGTAGACCTCATAAATACCCCACTCAGCTCCCTATCAACTTGAAAAACCTCCTCCATAACTCTATTCTTGGCCCTTTTTCATTTTTTTAATGACCGGTATCGGTCACCCTTAATCGGCATTAGTTACCCCTAGACTAACATCGGTCTCTATATATGCCATACTACCCAGAATAGAAACCTACCTACTTATTCTTGATTACTCATAATTTCTTGTGACTTTTTTAAAACCTCTGCCGAGACTGCGAAGCCTAAAACCATTTACTTGAACCTAGATCTTGTTTTAACTTTTCCTATTGAATTATATCTTTCTTATTGTGTTTTATATGAGATGTCTAAATCATATAGATTATAGTAAGACAACATTTACTTTATTTCTCACATTAAGTTGTTTAAAATAAAGTGGATTGATGACCTTCTAAGAAGTACCACACTTCTAGGATCTAACATATGCTAGGCAATCCACTGCATATACTTTTAACTCTTTTGGTGTTCTTTCTTTCTATTTCAGGTAGTTCCTCCCAGCTAAAAGGAAGCTCTCACGGTCAGTTGTGGATCAAGGAGTCAACACACACATAACAACCTTCAACCATCTTCAATAGGTATTCCTCCTATGCCCATTACCCTATTTGTTTCGTCAACATTCTTAGAAATGCTCCGAATTAGGTGAAACACATTGCATCACTTTATTTTATTTGTTTTTCCAAATCTACAATCCTTTTGTTACTTTATAAAATATATTTTATAATCCATATTTATCTTGGTCCCTTTATTTGAGAAGTTCATCCTTATATTCCATTGAGTTGTTCATATACAATTTAAGGTTTGAAAATGTTATTTGAAATACATAATATTTATTTTCACACACCTTTCTATATTCAATATCATTACCAATATTAGTCATAATCTCTTCAAAATATGATATTATCCTATTTCTATTTTCTATAGTTTACTTTTGGATTACAATAAGATCTTTTTTCTTGAATCTTTAAATTATTTTCTTTGATGATTCTATGTTACGCTACCTTCATTTTTGTTAAATTTCATCATATGTAATGATGTTTTATTCACTTCAATAATTTGACACTATTTTCTTTGATTTTAGTTAGTTTTTATAGAATTTTTCCTATCATAATGTATTTTTATTCAACGCATTTTAAATATTTAAGTATTCCTCTTTGAATTCCTTATTCACCCTAGAATAACTCGTATGTTAGTTGTTTCATCTTTTCAAGATTTCAAGAGTTTCTTTTTCATGATTTATTATGATTTGCATGACACAAGGTTGTATAATCTCCTTATAGTTGAAAATTTTCCATTCCATGGAAATTTATTTTAGGTCCTAAGAAAAATAGATTGCATAATTTAATTTTTGATAAATGTTTAATAGTACTTGTTATTAATAGAATATTTCTATAAAATATACACTAAGATGTTTGTTATGAAAAATAAATTTTCTTACCATATCATAAGTGTGACACAATGCAGAGGGTATTTATGTCCAAAATAAACCCCCAAATATATTTTTACTACTTCTAAAATAAATTTTAGACTTAGACAAATTTTGTAGAAAAATGTTACAAAACCCTATTTTTAGTATTCCACAGAATTGAGGAACTTAGTGTTCCACGGGTTCTCCTAACCCACGAAAAAGGATAACAAGTAGTGTTCTGTAGGTTTTCATAACCCATAGAACAAAGGAGAGAAGGTAGTGTTCTATGGGTTCTCTCGAACCCGTAGAACAAATGAGAACATTTATTGTTTCATGGACTCTCCAAGTTTGAGGAAAAAGGGAATTAAACTCAAGGTGGTTGGCAGGTTTTGATGAGAAAATGCCGTGATACATGGGAGGAAGGAAGAAAAATAATGTTGTATGACATAAGATATAGGTTCAAAGTGGCTAAGGCTTAGAATCCGTGGAATACTATCCTAGTGTTTCATAAGATTATCATAAAATAAAAAGTGTTTCGTGGACTCTCCATGTTTGTATAATAAAGGAAAAAAATTCTCAAAGCCGAATAACAAGTGAAATTACGCATAACAAATCAAAACAAACAAAAAACCCATGTAAGCTAGAAAATTTTGCCAAACATTCAAAATACTACATAACAAAGGGAAATCTGTGGAACATTGCAAAAATGAATGAACACAAAAACTCATAAAACAAAATAGAAATGGTTTTTTGACCATAACTTTCACGACAAATCTCCAAATTGCATGAAACTAGTAGAATTAGAAAGTTCTCCTCAAGGGATTTAGTTTGGCACCACAAAACTTAGAAATTGATGCATTTTTGGGGCTAAAAGTGAAAACATGGGTTCAAGAGGAAAAAGGGTAGTATTGATTTTGAAAATGTTTAACCACTTCCATCAACCAAAATTAATGACGAATGTCACTTGTACCTTCTCTATAATCATGATGGCATTAAAGAATGGCCAAGTCGAGGCCCACGTGCATTTTTATGCTTTCAATGCATTTGGTTGGTGGTTGAGCTCAAAGTTGGCATGCTCTAATATTTTACCTCTTTATCTTCCCATATATATATATATATATATATGAAAATAACTTCATTTGTAAAGGAGGGATGTTCTAAAATGTAAAGGAACCATGCCAAAATGGTTTCCCAAGTGTTTGTGAGTTACAAATATTAGATTTGGACTCTTTTATGCATTTTAAACCTTCCACTTCAGATGTAATGTTCTATGCATACTTTTATTGTAATAAGATTTGGTTTTTGAATCTCTCTCTCTCCTCCCTAGGTTGTATTTATTGCATTCTTTCCAATCCATTTCATTATTTGGTATATTATGTGTGTTACATTTACATGTTTCTCTATTTTTTTTGGGTTTTGTGTGAGAAAACAAGGGTTAAATGTAGTTTTAGTCTATGGCACACACGTCTTCCCTCTCCCTTCTACATCTACTTCTCAATTATCCCTCATAGAGTGTTAATACTCATTTTCTTGGTGCTCTCACCTCTTTTTAGATTAGTTTGCTTATTTTTTCCCTCTCTCTCCTCTTTCTCCCTAGTTACTTGGATGTATTAGAATATTCTTAGATTACATGTAGTTTAGTGTTAGCATTAGGATTAGGTAGAGGAATCAACCTTCTCTAGAGGTTTTTCTCAAGATTCAAGTCCCACACTTGGTGACAATTTGATGTTAGCCAACATTATTGATCTTCCATGATAAAATATAGGGTGATACTTTTGTGCATTAATAGTTTTAGTACACCTAATGGGACCAATATGAAGAGATTTATAAATTCATACTAGAAATATTAATGGTATTCAACTTTTGGAGGTAGTTATCAACACATATAACAACTCCATTGTTCAAAGAAAATGATTCTCACGAGTCTTCGATCATCCCCTTCATCTTTCCACTCATTTTCATGTTTCTATTTCTCTCATGGATCTTTAAACAGATATTCCATTATATAATTTCAATTCAATCCATCTTCATTTGTAGTAGTGGGATGATATCCCCAAAAAACCCTTAAAAACCTACCTCTTTTCCATGGAAATGGAGATCAATCTCCTATTGATCACATTCAAGATATAGCAAACCATTATGCCATTCACAATATTAGAGAAGAAAATTTTTTCCTCAGGCTTCTTATTTCATCATTTAGAGGTAAAGAAAGAGATTGGTACAATAGTTTGGATTCACAATCCATTTCCACATGGGATCAACTAGGAGAACAACTACACAATCGGTTCAAGGAGAATACATATTTTATTTATCTCATGGAACACCTCAATAAAATACAATGAGCTTTAATGGAGTTTATCCTAGATTTCAACATTAGATTTTCAAGGACATGGCTCAAAATTCCTCAAGAATTTAGACCATCACATGATATGAAAAAAATTGTATTATTTTAGGTCCTTGAATGTTGATTCAATTGTACTAGTTCAAACTTTAGAGTCGAGTACTCTTGCTCGAATTTTATACTTGCATTGCAAGATGAGAATATGCTCATTCAAGTTCACTAAAGAAAAAAATCCTCATTTCTTCCATTATTCCATCACCATATCAAATTATTCATACCCATCATGAATATAAATACAAATCTATTGTTCCATTCTAAACTCAGGAAGATCCTTTGCTTCCTAGTTCTTCTTTTGGTGCTCTACAAGTTTACAATGCCCAAGACATTCCTTATGCTTTACAAGATTTCTCCCCATCTCCACCCAAGGCATTACACAACCCTCCAAAGTCTTTTCATAAATCCTTGAGGAGCTGTGGTATTTCACATGTTGTCCTAATGCTCTACCCAACCCTCACTAAAACAAGTTATCCTACAAGGTTGGTAGAGGGAGATTTGTGCTATTATCTTGGAGAGGAGGAACAACCCTTACAACATTCCCAACAAGTATCTTCTCCTAGAAAATGATGTAATTGTGAGGGAGAATTTAGATCAAGAAAGAGGGAAACTTGTTTTGGAGTCCCATTTGTGTGTTTCCAATGATCAAGATTTTTAAGCATAAACCATCTATGTATAAAGGAGATTCAAATCATCAACCCTTTTATATTTCTAGTATCTCATATCAAACCAATTTTTCCAAGGATAACAATTTGCATATTTGTTGAATATTGGTGTGATTTCGATTGGGAGGATAAACAAGTCCAAATTACACAAAAGAGGAGCTAAATGTTAAAAAAAAATAAGATATTTGTGAAGGAAAATTAGATTGGAATTGGAGGGGAAGAGAAAGTATTTTAAAACACTAATGGAATCCAAGGACTTTAGGAAGAATGTATGAAAAGTGAACAAGATGTTACAATATAAATCTGCAATGATTGTAACATTCCCATTTTAAGACTTTAGAAACAATGATTTTTTTTTAATTTTTTATAATAATGTTCTCTGTTCTAAATAATCAAAATTTAGAATACACATTCCATGATAATCCATCTCATAACAGATAACCATATGCAGCTGTAATGACTCGGTAAAATGCTGATCTCTTATTTAATGACTCGGTGAAACACCGATCTCTCATGTTAACTCATTGAATTGTATACTAGGTATACTTGGTTCTCTTACCCTTTTCTAAGTATTAAGTGTTCTTCTTAAGATGCCTTTCTGAATATTTGTTACCTATATTCATCGAACTTTGACTTCTTAAACTAGGTGACATAGGACAACATAACTAGTAGCTTGTGATACTTTGGCCAAAGATGTCCAACATAATGTTCATATTACTATTCCTAGACAACATACTCATCAAAAGGAATACATCCTTCACCCCACTTCATCTAGAATGGTCTTTACTAACTCTTGTCAGTCCACTTTTTCTAGTTTTTACCCTAACCAAGGGTAGCAACATCGTTTAGTGTAGAGGACTACTCGCAAGGACTAAGGATACATAGACATACTCGATCGACCTAATTCAATCACATGTGTCTAGTTATCCTAAGTCGTCGAGATGTCCCCGACACTAAATCATGCTTCTAACCTAACCTAGGGTATAACTAAGGACAATTCAAGTTATGTAAGTCTAGGTGATTCAACTCTGAAGGGTGTTGCAACATGTCAATTGCAACATAGTATCCTCACGAAGACCCAAGTCTTCATGAAGGTATTGCACCATAGTTGGCGTGTGCCAAAGCATCATATGATTCATCCCATCTGGATGTACATATCCATGAAAGAAGTTAATTACTTAATTATTTTCTATAATTAAGGTCTAATTACAACAACCCTATTGAATCCCTAGTTTCATTAACCCCTAAGGTTTCCAACCATAATTGAGTTGTAATTTCTTTGTAGAAACATCAAGATTTATTTTTTAATCATTAACTTCCTACTTTAGGATTCAGTTTAATAAAATAGAAGCAACAATCAAACAATATGGTTCACTTATTTTACTCAACCATTCTTAGCTTGTTTAAGTTCTGAATTAGATTCCTTTATATTAGACTTCATTGAGATGAAGTCTACTTATTAAATGTTCATGTTTACCTTTCATTTGTCTTATACCTTTAAAGGTATTGGTCAAGAGGTAGTTCATCTTCCTCTTTCCCAGACGACATTAGGTTTAACTCAAAAGGATTCTAAAATAATCTAGATTATCATTTTGGAATAGTTGTCTTCCTCTTTCTTATTAAGAATTAGGGTTCATTGCAACCCCTTACATTATTCAAGATATCATAATGAATTTTCACTATCACCATTTTAATAAACCATATTGATTTAGTTAAATGATCAGCCATGAATTCCAACTTGTTAAGTTGCATTTTAATAAAGGGATAGTGTATCTAATTCCCTTACCACCTAATTCATTTTAAGTCAATTGAAATGGTTCCATACAAATATGAATATGAGAGAATAAAGATAAGCTTACAATTTCCTTCACATAATGTATAAAGAGAATGACACATCAAGTACAAATAAACCCACAATCTTTTCCATTCATCTAAGTGGAATACATACTTTACAAGTCCAAATTTTAGACATCTTTAATGTCAAACAACATCAATAAGCTCAATTAAGAAATATAACTTTTCCTCTTACAAATACATTTCAATAATGAATCATATTTCCTCATAAAAGTTCCATTCTTTTGGTAAAAAATTTACATCATAAAATAACTTGTCTATCTAAAAAAATTTCTAGCACGGGCTAGTTCATTGAAATGAGCATGATAAGCACTAAAAATTAAAATGATGTGCTTTCAACTAACTATTTCATAAACAGAACTCTACTTTTATGAAATAGTTAAAGCATTACAGAAAGATACATCATAAAAAAATAATAGTCATGAAAGGAAGAACAAAGTGTTAAACCATATTATCATTAAGTAGAGATCATGGTGTAATCAAAACAATGTTCAACCAATGATTTCATAAAGAATTATATCAGATAAGTAATATTCCAACCAAATTACTTACCACATTTCTACTATATATATTTATAGTTCATCTCTTGATTCATTCTATCTAAATCAAATAAAGATACTAACTCTAATAATTCATAAAAATAGAATTATTTTTAAGAAGCAATGATCCACAATACTCAGCATTAACTTACTCCATCCTAAAATATCTAAGGCCAAGCTCATTCAATCTTTATGAAAAAAATAGGATGAACCATCAACATCTTAAAGTAAGAGCTTCCTATTTAAGATACTACATCCAAATTCAAATCCAAACTCTAGCCTAAGTTTGGGTTAAGCATCAATAGGTTTGATAAGGGATATTTTTCATTTACATGCACCTAGAATTGGTCACACATCACCATAATTAGATCCCTATCAAAACATAAGTCAAGGAGAAGAAGATAAAGATTTATCCTTCAACTACCCACTCTATAATTTCCTTCAAACTAATACAACCGAGCATGTTAGCTCCTTACTGGGAGTAACATAAACAAGAGAATGAACGAAAAGAGAGAGAACAAATTATAACTTCGTACAAAGTTTAAAGAAAACCAAAATGGAATACCTTAACTTATAATAGAGAGAAGGAATGACACAATTAAAGTTGAGATAAGATCTCATTATTCCTTCCTAAAAATATGAATACATATCGGTATTAAAAGAACTGATACAAGTCGATCGAGAGATCATTCAACTCTAGCAACCATTGAAAACACACAATAACTATTTGATATAGAATAGAGATATACGACTGCAACATGAAGATCAGAAATCGATGATAATGTTCTCTCAACATACAAACAAGAACTACTACAGTAGTACATAAGCTACTACTAAAAATATTTATTCAAATGATTTCAGTTAGCAATAAAGTACTCAAAGCAAAAAACAACTACTGAACATTTTAATTCATCCCAAATGTTAATAGCATCAGTCTATACATTTCTCTAATTTTCCCAAACAAGAGAGAGACAGAGTAGCATTAAAATAATTTATTCTTATGCGACCAAAATTTCTTTTCAAGTGTCATCGCACATAAATCTCACCCATCCTTTGATGGTAAAATGAAGAAAATGAATACAATATTTAACAGATTACAAATTATAGTCAAGCCAACCCAGATCCCCAACTTCACAAAAATCAAAGGAACAGTCTACATGTAGAAAGGATGAACTCATCCCAGATTTGACCACAAGGAAAAGGTGACATGACCCCAAATTAGGTGCTCAAGGTTGAGTTCAAAATAAGAATAGCAACTGAAACATTCCAGTCCATTTCATCAAGATAGACAAGACTGAACTAATCCATAGTTCAACATAGGTACTCCATTCCTACAACATCATCTAAACATCAAACTTGAATGAAAAGAACTAGTAAATCCAACAAGATGAACCAATAAGGTAACTCTGAAAAATGAAACCTCACCTCAGAAAGGATACATAAAAATTTGATAAGTCTTCCCACAAACATGACAGTAGGATAACTATCAACCTTACTATTAGATAGATTATATCAAGGGGGATCCGTTCAGACCCAAAATCAGATAAGTCATTAACAAATATTCTCATAACATACAGGTGTAAGAAACAAAAATTGACTTCATTTAAGTCTAAGCAGAAGCTAAACATGATTTTATCAAATTTCAAGTATGGGAGAACAAAACCGAAACGTAATCCTTTCATAGCAGTGACTTCTACCATCTAACTTCCATATAGTCCAACAAGAGTTCTCAGAATCAAAACATCTCAGCTCAGCAAAAGTATAACATATTTACTATTGTTTTCTAACAAGAACAAATCCTAACATTGAATCCAAATTATCCATTCTAGCATAGTTCAAACAGACATAGCAAGATTCGATAACATCTCGAGCTCAATGAAGTAAAACACATTTCATACCTTCACCCATCAAAGGAAAACAAACCCAACTCCTATTTTTTTCAAACAGGGAATCCCTCTATACCATTTTTTTGCATAGTCAATAGAAGTTCACAATACTTTTCAAACAATGGTTAAAGTATGAATCATTCATTTTTCCAACAAAGGACAAACCAGATAATATTTTCATCAAACAATGAATTCAAGCAGGAGTATACAGTGAAAAATACAAGCATGAAAGCATGATAAACATCACATAAAAACCCATTATTCACTTAGAGAATAGTTCTATTTATGAAGTAATTTATGAAAAATCAGAACAAATTAATGGGTAGATCCTATCATGCATGATAGAGATTCTTATCAATTTGTAGAAGATTTATAGCCGAGCCTTCACTATCTCTTCTTTTTCCAAGAAAAGTCAACAATTCCAATCTTCTTAGATCCTCTTATACTTCCATAGGATCCAAAAATAGCTCAAGTATGCCAAAAATACAACAAGATCGAAAATAGAATTGTTGGTTTGACGAATCGAAAACCCCATACAGAGAAAAAATTGAAATGAACCAAAGATCAAACAACCTTTCAAAATCTACCATGCCTTTCTCCTAGGTGGTTTCTTTTCCATAACCAAGACCAATTAATGTGAAGGACTATCAGTTTCCCCTCCTATCTCTCCTCGCCACTTCCATCTAATTTTTACGAGTTTCTTAATTAAAAAATGCATGTAATTTCCATTTAGTGGTGATGCCAACTAGGTATCCCCTAACTCCCCATGCCTCCGCCAAAACTGGCAGTTCAAAATTCATTAAAACCAAAAATAAATTCTCATTAATGCCTTGAAAACCGATGCCACCACCCTTACCACTTGCCAAGTAGTCCATAGGCACCCCTTAGGTTAGTAATATTTTATGTTAGATTATTAACCTTAGTTACGAGGTAGGTATTATTACCTTAGGTTAAAATCCAAATAGTATTGAAAATTTCCATCTTAGGCTAAGGTATTTACCTTAATATTTTAGTAATAGGTCCTAGGTTCTCTCACATTATTTAGTGTTTTTAAGAATACTCAGGCCTATTAATTTCAGTAGGATGCTAAGCAAGGACACCTAAAGCAGGGTCCTTCAAATTTATAAACAAAACAAGACTCAATCCCACTTCACCTTCCATTTCAGAATGCTAAGTCAACCAAATGAATCAAGTAAGGAGAAATGAAGCATACCTTGGATCAATGGAATTGATCCAAGGTTTTGTTGTCAACACAAGATGAGTTTAGACAACAACAACACAAGCTCATAATTTTTTTTAATGAATTAAAGTTGTACAAAAAGATGAATGGCCTCGTTTTCAAGTAAGCAGAAATCACAACAAAGTGAACCTCTTCACAATAATAATTTATCCATTGCAAACATGATTTCAAAAATTCATAAGAGTACACCTTCCTAATAAAAATCACATGTCAACATTTGCAATGTTAAGAGGGAAAGTAATCATAGTAATAGTTTTGTCAAATATGTTACATACTTCCCTCCTAAAAAGAATCATCGTCCCGATGATTAACTTAGTCAAACAATTTGCATCTAGGACAAATCAAATTATTATACTTCCATTCATATGTTCATAACAAAACTAGATTTTCAAATTCCATAATCAACATTAAAGTAGTTGTCCATTTTAAGTAGTGTAGTATCTACCCGAGACTGGAAGATTTATTGACATAACATGAATAAAATATTATTATTTTTATCAGTCAACAAAATTAATTTTGTTCAAAAAATACGGAAAAGTAGTGTTCATATCTCCCAGATTTTTGAGGTTACACTTTCTTCATTAAATTGATCCCATTGGACCTTACATTGGCTTAATTCATGATTTCTTAAGTTCAATTGGCAAGTTTCCAACACTCGAATGGGTTTAACCACAATTATTCCTGCATCTTGGACCTGCAAGGAATTCCAATTTAACACATGTGATAAATATGAAACATATTTCTTAAGTAGAGAAATATGGAAAACATCATGCATTCATGATAAAGAAGGAGGTAAAGCTATACGATAAGCTATAGGGTTGATTACTTCAACAACTTCAAAGGGTCCCACATAGTAAGGTGATAACTTGGCAGCATTGTCAAAAGTTATAGAGATCTTTTCAATTTAACCTAGAGAAAGACCTTCTCACCAAGTTCAAACTTCTTATCAACCCTCTTTAAGTCTGCATAACTCTTTTGTCTATTTTTGCTTCTTTCAAGTGTTCACGAATCATTTTAACTTGTTGTTCCATTTCCGTAAGGATTCAAGGCCTAATTACCTCTCTATCCTCAATGTTGTCCCAGCTAATAGGAGTTTTGCATTTTCTTTCATATAATTCTTTGAAAGGTGCCATTTTAGAGAGGTGTGATACGTGTTATTATAAGAAAACTCAACTAATGGAAGGTACTCTTCCCATTTATACTATTGATCCATGCAATACATTTGTAACATATATTCTAAAACCTGATTAACTCTTTCAATCTATCCATTTGCTTTCGAGTGGTAAGCGAACTGAAATTTAGCTTAGTTCCTAGGGCTACATTAAGTGTTTTCCAAAATCTAGATGTCATCCTTGGGTCTCTATCAGATATGATCAACTCAAGTACTCCATGTAATTTGAAAATTTCATGCACGAATATTTTTCTAAAACAGGTGAATCATCCTTAAGAATACCAAGCAATAAAATGAGATACATTTTTAGTTTATCAACAACCACTAGAATAACATCATTTTTATTTCTCAACATAGGAAACCCTTGAACAAAATACATACTTATTACTTTCCATTTATAGTGCGGGATGTTGTGAGGATACAATAAACTAGTTGGATTCATATGCTCATCTTTAACATGTTGACACTCTAAGCAGCTTGTCACAAGTTCTATCACATCCTTCTTCATCCCTTTCTAGAAATATTGTTGTTTTATATCATCAAGCATTTTCATAATGCCAGGGTGTCCAAAAAAATGTGAATAATGAAATTTAGTTAACAATTTCTTTCTTAACTCATTTGACAAGGGTATGTATGCCCTGTTTTCAAATCACATGATTCCTTCATTGGCAAAGTGAAAACCTTTATATCTCACATCATTTGGATCTGCAACAAGTGTTGTATTTACTTGTTAAAAATAAGAATTAGATTCCATGACACTTTTTACTTCATCTTTAAACTGAGTTCTCAACGTTATAAAAGTAGAAATGTGCTTCCTACGACTTAGAGCATCTGCAACTCTATTTTATTTTCCTTTAATATAACTTATGTCAAAATGATATTGGGATATAAATTCTAACCATATTCATTGTCTTGCATTCATATTTGTCTAAGTAAAAATATAATTCAACCCAAGATGATTAGTTCTTAGTTCAAAAGGTCTACAAGAAGATAATGCCTCCATACCTAAAGTGCGGGAACAATGAAAACAAGCTCTAGGTCATGTGGGGCATAATTCAGATTCATGTAAGTTGAGTTTTCTACTTTTATAAGTTATAACATAATATTTTTGTAACAAAATACCTCCAATACCTTCCCGAATGCATCCCGTCACAACAATGAAGTATCCATTAGGATCAGGTATAACCAAAATAGGTGTCTTTGAAGTTAAGCTGATCCTTCAGAGTCTTAAATGTAGATTCACATTTTTCATTCCATACAAATTTATTATCCTTCTTTTGCAATGAAGTTATTGGTGCAATAACCTTATAGAAGTCTTTAAAAACATTCCTATAGTAACCAGTAAGACCCATGAAGCTTCTAACTTCATGTACATTCTTTGGTGTAGGCCACTCAGTTATTGTAACAACTTTTGAGGGATCTACCGCTATTCCATCTTTGCTTATGACATGACCCAAATAGTACACTTCTGTATCTTAGAGAGAACAGTTAGACAACTTACCATATAACTTTCTCTTTCTCAAGATTTCCAGAACTAATTTCAAATGCTCATGATGTTCTTTGATGATTTTAGAGTATATGAGAATATCGTCCAAGAATACAAGCACAAATTTGTCCAAGTATTCTTGAAAAATATTATTCATTAAATTCATAAAAGCTATAGGTGCATTCATTAATCCAAATGGTAAAACTATGAATTCATAATGTCCATACCTTGTTCTAAAAGTTGTTTTATGAATATCCTCATCCTTTATTCATAACTAATGATATCTAGATCAAAGATCTATTTTAGAATACACTGATGCACCACGCATCTGATCAAATAAATCATCAATTCTAGGAAGTGGATATCTATTCTTAATTGTTTCTTTGTTTAACATCCTATAATTGATGCACAATCTAAGTGTCCCATCTTTCTTTTCACAAAATTACCGGTTCTCCCAAGGTGAGACACTCGGTCTTATCAAACCCTTAGACAAAATTTCTTGTAACTATGCCTTAAGTTCTATCAACTCAATGGTATTCATTCTATAAGGTTCCTTGGAAATAGGTTCGGTTCCCAATTTGATCTCAATTGTGAAGTCAAACTCCTGTTTGGGTGGAAGACTAGGTAACTCTTCTAGAAACACATCACTGAAATTTCATAATAATGGATATCTTTCCATGAAGTCACTACTTTCTTAGGTTGTTTCCAAAAAATTTACTACATACAAAGTGCAACCTTTGTTTTTGGCCTTTTAAGTTACATAGCTGACAATTTCCTAACTCGAAATCTCACGTTTTACACCCTGAATGTTTGTTGTTTTCTACAGATCATCCAAAAAACTAATATGTTTTTCAAAATAGTCAACCTTTGCCTTATGCTCAGCTATCCAATTAACACCTATGATTACATCATAAGACCCCAAAGGAGCAACATAAAGGTCAACCTCAGTGGAAAAACTAGGCAAGTCAAGGACTGCTCCAAAAAGACACATACTAACTATGTGAACAACATTATTTCCATAATGTACAACCCATGATTTATCCATTTTTCTAGCTTTTATTTTTAATTTCGATGCTAATTTAGTAGAAATAAAACATTCAGTAGCTCCAGTATCAAAAATTATAGTTATAGGTATGCCAAATAACTTACCTAGAACCTCTATGGGTGTGACTTGCTTTTCAGCCTGTTTGTCAACTACTGCAATGTGTATCTTGTGCTATTGATTACAGTCATCCTTCTTCAAAGGACATTTATTTGTGTAATGATCCTTGACACAATTTTAATAGTTTTTAGCCTCAAATTTATTTCCATCCTTAAAGTTATCATTCGACCCCCATAAGTGTAGTTCCCACTTCCCTTTGACACCTTTTGATACGACCATGACCTTTGTTGACTATATTATGGACATTATTATAGTTTTTATTTAGTATGATGTTAGATATTCGATCATGGATTATTGTTGACTTTGATTCTTATATGATGCATGATGATTATTAGAGACACTTTATATGTTGATGATGTTATACTGTTGGACATGGTTACATGATGGATGTTGTTCGGACTTGTGATATTTGGATATTGTGAGTAGACCTAGAAATGGAAAATTATTGGATGATGATATAGTTGTTGATTAAACTATAAATGATATTGTTAGATTGCTTGTATGTTGTTTTGATTCATATATCTAGATGATTTTAGAATTTTAATTATATTTATATTATTTTGGATGATCTGATATGGCCATGAGGCCGAAGGAGGTATTTTTGTTTTGCAAGTTAAAAATATCACAACAAACATCGAGGGATTGGAGACCAACCACATTGGAATTATAGATGTATTCAACAAGGTCACCATGGCAACTAGTTTTGTTTGTGTGTGTGTTTGTTAGTGTTAGGGATTCCCATGGGGGATCACCTTTAAATGTGACCAAGGTATTTTATGTATTTCTTTTATTTTTGGTTGGTTTTTTTTTAATTTTTGTATGTGTTTATTTTGTGATGCACTTACACCTTTATTTATTTAATGGATGTAAATATTGTGAGTAATCATATTGTTTAGTTAATTAATTAAAAGATGTCATCAAAATGTAATTAATAGAGTTTTTGGCCATGTTTTAAAGTGTTGTAAGAATGTGTAAGTAATATGTAATGGACTTTGTAAGTGATTTGTAAGTTAACTTTTGAGTGTGAAACATGCCACCTTCTTGTAAATTCAAATTTTTCCTTGGAGGCTGATTTTAGAGGCTTGTGGGACAATTTAAACTTGTCTCATATATCTTAAATTTACATACCAACCTTTCCTATGGTTGGAGGGTTAAATTTAGACTTTAATAATATATTTGGGGAGACAAATTGTAGGTTTTAATTGTACTTTTCTTACATAATTTAATTTCAATCCTTATGGGGTATGGACTTGTTTGAGTGTGTAAGTAAATATGTCATATTATTCACCCACTTATTTATTATGCATTGGAGAATGAGGTTGAATTTGTGTTTGGGGTTGAGGATGTGTGATGTGGCATCCTACATGGATCCACCTCATCCTCTTCTCTTCCCTCCTCTATAAAATTTGAATTCCTTGTCTTGTTTTGGGTTGCTTCACTTTTGGGAGACTTATTTTGGGCAAATTTTCTTGCTATTTTGGGAGCTCTTTCTTGGAGAAGTTTTTGGAAGATTGTTGCATGCTTGTATTGGGTTGATTTTTGGATTGCTTACATTGGAAGGAGCTTTCTTTTTTGAACTTGGAGCAAACTCCATCATGGAGAGGTAAGAGCTTGGCTCTTGGAAGTACTCTTCTTTTCCCTTTTATGAATATGTAAATGCTGGTATGTTTGTTATTGTTGTGGGCTATGGGTAGATGGCCTAGGAATGGTGTAGGAGAAGACTATGGGGTTTATTATGTGGGAGGCACAAGTGTTTTTAGGGAGGTATAAGGGTGGAGGGAGTTGGGATTTGGATTCAACCTTAAAAATAAATATCTTACATTTATTTACTCTTTATGGGGTGCCATAATAGGTTGGGGAGGCATAGGAAATGTGAGGAATAAGGGGTACTTGGGGAGGCATAAGGAATATCAGGGTTTTGATATACTATTTTTGGCGGTTTGTAACTCAGGTGGTGATACCCATTTCCCCATTTGGGAGGCATAAGAAGCATCCCCCATAGTTCTTGCTCCTTTGGCTTGCATGGTGAAGCCTGAGTTTTGTGTGATGTCTTTCATGTGGTTGTAAAACTATTGTTCTATTTTGGACTGTGTTTTATTGTGAAAATGTTGTGTGTATGTTTTGTGGAAGCCTGTTGTTTCCATGAGTTGGATCACATATTTTATTGCTTTGTGGTTGGGGCTTGGGGGCCAATGAATAAGGATGGATTCTCCTTTCATTGGATGTCTTGGTTGGGTGGAGAGCGTTGCCTTTCCCCTGCCTTTGTTGTGATCAAAATTGGAAGAATGAGAAGAATGTGTTTTGTTGTTCTGGGGTTGAGAAAAGACTATTTGACAATCCCTTGTGAAATGAAATATCATTGTAACCTTCCCACTTGAAGTGGATGATCTTGTAAATGTTTGTAATGGAAATATGTTGTACAGTTTTGCAAGTGAAATTTGAAATGTAAAAGAGTTATACTTTGTATTCTATTTTGGAAAGAATGTGAAAGAATGAAACTATTTTATATCTGTATTTTGAAATCAAATGGTTTGTATTGTCCATATGATGTTATTCAGTGGAATTTATGTGTTTAGCATGCACTATGAAATCTTTGTTTGAAAAATGGTAAAGTGGAACACGTGAAAAGAAAATGTAATATTTTGTTATGTGAATAATAAATGAATTTGGAAGAAATGAAAGAAGGAAGTTGTAAGTTATCTTTTGGAGTCAATAAATGAATGTAATGTTTTTCTCAAAATGCATTGTTGTAGTGAATCGATCATATCAATGTATTGAAATCTCTGTTTGAAAGGAAGAAATACGTGCTGAGAAAAATACGGTATTTTGTCTCTTTGAAATGTGAAAAAATTTGAAATCAGTATTGCATTTTGGTCTTGGATAGTTTGATTTGAATCAACTAAATGTGTAGACTAGAATTGGAATGAATTTTAATACTTAGAAGATGAAAATGGCAAATAGATCCTTTAAATTTTGGATCCCTGTCTTTTGTAATTTCAAACTGGCAATTAATTAAACCAAAAATGCACAGTTCAAACCTACAACAATAAAATGACAAATTAGATGATTGAATTGAATTAGTAGGCCCTAAATGAGTTCAAATAGACAAAAACACTTAAGGAAATATCTCAAAACTTAGCAAAATCGGGCTCAAACCATTTTGCAGTCATTTTTATGTCAAGAAATGGAAATGTTCAAATTGTAAATCAATCAGAAAAATTGAACCTTGAATCCTTCCTTAAATCCATTTGGGAACAATCCTACATGTCTATTTTACATGTTGAGAGAGGAAGAAGATCAAATTGAATAAAATTCACAAGTTAAAATTTACTAGTTAAATCTTTGTATAACCCTGGCAGGACGTTTTCTCAAAATTTACCCCTTAAACATTGTCAAAATATACAATTAATGATATCGTGTAAAAATGACATCGAAATATTTCTAGAAAGTCCTTGTTTTCCCAAAATTGAGCTCTCTATCAAAATTTATGGCCTTCTGAAGTTTTCTTCACTTGGCGTTAAAATTTTGGGAAAAATTTCCTTGGCAGACTGCGGCCCAAATTTTCCCTTAAACACTTAGGAAAATTTTAGGAAAATTTCTCTACCACCCAATGGCTTGCAGCCAATCGAGAGGCTTCCATGTGGCACCATGACATGTCGGCGGATGGGTGGTTCCCCTTTTAACTTAGCACTTTCGGAAAATTTTGGGAAAATTTTCCAAATTTTCCCACCGACCCACAACCAATTAGGTGATGCCACGTGGCATCACGAGGCATCGGCGGAGGAATGGGTTCCTTTTTTTTCTTTCACATCTCAAGAAAATATTTGGAAAATTTTTCAAGTTTTCCCCATCGTTCCGCTGGCCGCATGCCAACTCGAGGTTACCACGTGGCATCACAAGGTACCGACGGAGGCACGGGTCTCTGTACCCTCTTAGCCCTTCGAGGATTTAAGTAAATTTTCTCCCCACCACCCCACCTTCCACACATTAGATTAGGAGACATCACGTGCCCTTTTCATACTCATGGGAGCATGGGTGCAGAGCTGATTTTTCACCCACGAGGGAGAGTTTGCAAAATGTCTTCCATCGCCCGCCTTTCCTCACTTTTCTCTACTTTGCCTTAGGGAGGGCCATGTGTCCCTTGTGGACTTGCAGATCTGCAAGAGCACAGTACAAATGTAATTTTTTTCCCACATGGTAAAAATCTTCCCAAGATCTCACCACGGCCCACCAACCCGCCCTTTGGGCAAATTTTCACCCCAAGGCTGTCGCCCGCTCTTAGGAAAATTTTCACCCCAAGGCATGTCGGCCCATAACTTGTAAAATATGTGGAGTTAGGAGGACTTATTTATATCACTGGAAAGGTGAGGAAATTTTCTATCCAATGGGAGTAATTTAGGAAAAAATTAATGTGTTAAATCTAAGAAAAATAAATTAGAAAATTTAATCCTATTAGAGAGTGGGTATGATGAGGAAATTTTCCCTCTGAACCTAATTGAAACTTCTAACCCTAAAATTTGGACCTTATGACTTCTTATAATTATTAATAAAAGAAAAATTATACTCTAGTAGATTAGAATTGTTCCAGAACTTGTTAGTGATAGTTTTTGTCTTATAACTTGGTTGTAGTTTCTTTTAATCAAAAAAAGTTATTCCATAATTTTTCTGACTAATCCTAGGTTATTCTTGGGTCTCAAATGGGTTATTTTAACGGGCGTTACAATAGGACTTATATACATTATTAATTTTCTTGAAAAAATTATTCCACACATTAGCAACATGTTTATTTGTTGTTGTTTTGATTTACAAATTTGTTTTTCATACCAAACTTATTCCATGGCCCTTTTTGGGTGTAAGAGATGAAGAAGAGTTTGGAATTTTCTTTCTAATTTCCTCTTTATGGGAAGAGATTACTCTCAATTTCTGTTTCTTCCTTATGGATTTTTCAAAAAACCCTTCTATAGTGGTTGGGTTGTGAACATCCACTTCACCACCCATAATGGGATTTAATCCCATGATAAATTTTCATATCATGAACTTTTCTCATCAGTTTGATACTAAGGTACATACTTAAGGAGTTTAGTAAACCACTCCCAGTACTCTGTTATAGTTAATTTTCCCTAGGATAAGTTCTAAAATTCAGTCATTTTCTGATCATAATAAAGTTATGGTAGCCATCGTTGCCTAAAATAACTTTTAAATTGATCCCAAGTAATATTTGTTTCATCAATGTTTAGCTCAGCCTTACGGCTGTCCCACCATGAAGATGCTTCATGGGAAAGCTGATAAGCTCCCCATATTACCTTTGTTTCCTCTAAGAATTTCCTTATTGAAAAGTAATTATCCATTTCACTGAGCCAATTCTTGGCTCCATCTCCTAATGTAGTGCCATCAAACTTGGGTGGAATTATCCTTTTTATATCATTAGTGAGTTCAGCTACCATCCTTTCCTTTTTATTTTTAGGATGATCAGGTGCATTAGCTATATTATTGTTATCAACACCCAAATTTCCAACATTAGCATTGTCCATAGGAGGTGGTTGATTATTATTACTAGCATCTTATTCCTCCTCCTCATTTCCCATTACTTGTTGTTCAAGTATAGCCAAATGATCTTTTGTGTCCAACATGGCAGCAAGGATCTCATCGATTTTTTTGGTAGTATCTTCTTCTCCACCTGATGGTGGGTTTTTATAGCATTTCCTCTTGTTCTAAACATTTTGTTAATAAGAAAAATTAAGTTTTATTAGATTATGGACACAATAGGTCCAAGAGCTGCAAACTTCTACTTTGATACCAAGATGTAACATTCCCATTTTAAGACTTTAGAAACAGGGAATTTTTTTATATAATAGTGTTCTCTATTCTAAATAATCAAAATTTAGAACACACATTCCATGCCAATAAATCTCATAATAGATAACCATATGCAGTTATAATGACTCGGTAAAACATCGATCTCTCATTTCATGACTCGGTGAAACAACAATCTCTCATGTTAACTCATTGAATTGTGTACTAGGTATACTTGGTTCTCTTACCATTTTTATGAGTATTAAATGTTCTTCTTAAGAGACCTTTCTGAATATTTGTTACCAATATTCATTTGAAATATTGCTTCTTAAACTAGGTGACATAGGACAACACAACCAACAGCTTGTGATACTTTGGCCAAATATTTCCAACATACTATTCATATTACTATTCCTAGATGACATACTCGTCAAATGGAATACATCCTTCACCCAATTCATCTATTATCTAGAATGGTATTTACTGACTCCTTTTAGTCCACTTGTTCTAGGTTTTACCCTAACCAAGGGTAGCAACATCGTTTAGTGTAGAGGACTACTTGCAAGGACTAAGGATACATAGACATACTTGATCGACCTAAGTCAATCATGTGTGTCTAGTTATCCTAAGTTGTTGAGATGTCCCCAACACTAAATCATGTTTCTAACCTAACCTAGGGTATAACTAAGGACAAGTCTGAGTTATGTAAGTCTAGGTGATTCAACTTTGAAGGGTGTTGCAACATGTCAATTGCAGCATAGTATCCTCACGAAGACCCAAGTCTTCATGAAGGTATTGTACTACAGTTGGCATGTGCCAACATCCATCTGAGTCATCCCATCTGGATGTACATATCCATGAAAGAAGTTAATTACTTAATTATTTTCTATAATTAAGGTCTAATTATAAGCAACCCTATTGAATTCCTAGTTTCATTAACCCCAATGTTGCTAACCATAATTGAGTTGTAATTACTTTGTAAAAACATCAAGATTTATTTTTTAATCATTAAATTCCTACTTTAGGATTCAGTTTAATAAAACAAGAAACAATCAAACAATATGGTTCACTAATTTTTTTATAAGAGGTAAAAGAGGGTTGAGGGGACCCTACCTTGTACAAAGATTATAACAAGATTAACATAAAGGCCAAGGGATTAACCATTGAATCCCATAAATAACCAAAATATCAACATATCAAAACATCAAAAAAACCTACATAGATAACCCAAGGAAGAGTAACTAATAACAAGGGTCCGAGTAACTAATAGCATAAAACTTATGAACTAACAGCATATTAACAAACAAGAAGAAACCATAATCTAGGAGACCAGACCACTTCATCCTTATTTTACCAGTTCCCCCATAGTACTCATGCATCCATTCCATTCTTTGACTAAGATGGCTATAGTATATTTCCATAACTTGTAGTTTGGTTTAGCTATCTATACTTTGGGGCATTTCCTTCTTTTTCTTTATCCTTTGCTAATTCCATAGAATGGATCATCTCCGCTAGGAGTTTAAGGTGGTGAATGGTACTTTTAACATTGAGAATGTGAACATCTCTTATTTGAAGAATTATTTCCTTCATCTTTAGCATTTCATTTTCCAAAGTCGGGCTTCTTTCATTAGCATTTTTAATTGTTCACTAAGAAAAAAGAGGAAAAAATCTCCACTTTTTCATTCAATTCCCTCAAGCTAATAGACACCATAATGATCTTATGTCTATTAATGTTAGTGTCTAACCAGTAATTCTCAAATTCCCTCATAAAAACATTAGACTTGACCACACAATCTTGAGCATTAAAGAGTTTCTTTTGGGTAGTTTTGAGATCATACAATATTTCAATAGCCTCCTTTGAGTTCTTTGATCTCTTGCCCTCAGATGCTTCAGGATATTTCCCACTTTCCATCTCCTCACTACTATCCCCTTCCAAGGCATCTTCATCCTGATTTTCATTGGGAGTAGAATGGTCGACTTTGCCTCCGATTCTCTCTCGAAGCCAAAATAACTTCCACCTTCTCAACCGAAGCCAAAATAACTTCCACCTTCTCAACCGAAGTCAAAACCTTCTACTCCCTATGCTTCTTCTTGAGGCCATATTTTTCCTGGTGGGATCTAGTTATTTTTTCCATAGACCTAGTAGGCAGAACCCCACTACCAATAACCTCCATGTCATCTAGGATTTCTATATTCCTTTCGAAGAAACATTCTTTAAGCTCACAGAGGCCCCAAATTTTCATTTTTACCAATAAGGAGAGTTCCCAACCTGAGCATATATTTAATGAGACCTTGATGCAATGGTAAGGAGAAAGTACCTTTGTCAACCTGAGCTATAGATTTGGTCAAGGAGAAAAAAAAATATGGGAAATTATAGGGCTTGTTGTTTCTAACATGGTTCAACATGGGAAAGTGGTACCCTTAGATCACTTTGTAATGCCCTTCAATATTTATGTAGGCCATAATTAAGCTGTGTAATTTCCTCATAAGGATGGGGTAAATTAACTCTAGCATAGTCATTATGGAGAGAGATGGGTATACCCTTACCTTGCATGAAGTAATCAATCTCCTGGTTGTAGTATGAATTAGGTTTGAATATTCTTCTTCATTCCAGGGATAGACCAGAACTTTAACAATAAGCTTGGGGAAATGGTGAAGGAGAAATTTCCAACCCACACGTGGCCTTCCTTCCAGGTTTTCCACACCTTCACTCAAATTTTCATCATGCCCATCGAAAATGCTAAATAAATGTAGCAATCCCTCCTTTTCAAGAAAAACCTCATCCTCTTTTAACATCACGGGACCTTGCTTGGTTCAAGTGCGTACTAACTACCCTCCCATTATACTAATGTTATTATTCTTTTTCTCCTGAGAATGAATTTCTATACCAGACTTGATGATAAGATTCCACAACATGAAGATATCTTCCCTACCCTTGTGAAGATATGAAATAAATGTTTGCATGATATTGAGATACATGAAATCATGAGACATCAAACCAAAGGAATAATTACGTCCTCATTGAAATGTGTGCTATTAGGGATTCTTTCCCTTTTCAAGGTGTTTATGAATTTAGCATCCATCTTATTAAGATCCTCAACCACCTTTAATTCCTTAGCATCCACCCCATAAAGCCAAACTATCGCAAGTTTGTTTCCTTCATGAAACACATGTTGAAAGGATATAGTTTTGAAGGAGGATAATTTACCCTTGGATTTATTGATGAAGTCAACTATAGAAATAGAGGCCTAAGAACTTCCCTTCACATAAGAGATAATATACAAAGAGTCCCCTTCCACTACCAGATGCTTGAAGCCTTTATCTTCTACAAACTTCACTCCCTAGAACAAAGCAACAACCTCAAAGCAACATTGTTTGATTAGAAAGCTAGATTAAAAAATAGGAAAGAAGAAAATTTCCTTGACATCATGAAAAATACCTCCTCCTCCTACTTTCATAGGATTCCCTTTAGCAGCTCCATCAAATTTGAGTTTGAGAATGCCTACCCTAGGAGGAGTCCACTTAACCCCATCATGAGGGTTGAACTTCTTAGGTTGAGGTTCATAAGTTAAATTCCAATTCCTTATGATATTTTGTTCACATTTAAGAACTTCAACTTCTTTTTTCCTGAGGATAGAAAAATTATTTCTAACAGCCTGAAAGAAATTGTTTATTAACAACCTATTAGGAAGTTTTTTATTTTTAAAGATCCTCCTGTTTCTTTCTTTCCATATTTCCCACCATAGTTGACTCAAGCTCATTCCAAATATTTTTAAGCCCTTGACTGATGAAAGGGAATTTCCATTGATTTAGGCATCTTGTATTTCTTTAGGGTTTACCTAGAGAACCGAAAAAAAATAGAATAGAAGATAGCATCGAAGAGAAAAAGGCATTCTAAGAACAAATGGTTCACCGTTTCCATTTTCTTTTCACAAATAACACATATATTGACCATTTGGAATCCTCTTTTATTTAGGTTATTCACTATTAGAATATTATTTATCATAGTAATCCAGGATGAACACATCAACTTTAGGAGATATGTTCTTGTTCCATATTTTCCATACATTAAGTCCCCATCTCTAGTTTCCCCCTCAAAGAATAGAGAGTAGGTAGATTTGATTTGAGAAATTACCATTTTGTTCTTTGTCCCACGCAATTCTATCTAGATCCTTGTTGTTAGAAGACACATAATTTTTTAGAAAATCATTGAGAGAAACCATGTGTTCTTTGACTTCCTTACTGTCAAGTTCTATAATTTTCCATGTTTGAAAGTTGTCTTCATCTTCCATATAATTGATAACTTTTTCCCCATATTTATCTTCAAGAAAACTTGAAATTTGGGGAATTTTTCTTTTAGAGTAAAATTCCCAGCCCATTTATCATTCTAGAAGCATATCTCATTTCCTTTCCCTATTTTCCATCTACTTCCCCTAACAACAATTTATTTAGCCCAATTTATAGCTTTCCATATGCTTGAACCATTGAAAGACACCTGTTTGAATATCCACCTTTTTCATTTGCATCCATCCAATATTTTTCCTTAAGAATTCTAGTCCACACACCATTTTCTTTCGTTAACCTCTAGCCAATTTTAGCTAAAAGGGATTTATTCATTTTAGTCCAGTCTCTAAGACCAAGACCCCCAATTTTTTGGGTTTACAAACTCTATTCCATGCCACAAGCGGAATTCTTTCCTTACTTTCAGTTCCACTCCATAAGAAACATTTTTGGATCTTTTCTATTTTTCCCCTATGATCCTAGAAAATTGGTAAAGAGACATGATATAAACTGAAAGACTTTGGAGGAGCTAGAAATAAGGGTAATTTTTTCAGCCTAAGATAACAAATTAGCTTTCCACCCTGCAAGTTTCTTATCAAACCTTTCAATCAGGAAGTTCCACTCTAAACTAGAGGGTCTCTTATCCCCAAGAGGGATTCCTAGATAGACAGTAGGGAGGGATTTATAGGAACAATCCATAATTTCAGAAATATTCTTACAACAGATCTCAAGGTATGGAGGAAGAAAAGAGAGCTTTTTCTATAGTTCACCATCTAGCCATAAACTTCCATGTAGTCATCTAGAAGTTGTTTAAGATTCTTAGCTTCTGGAATAGTAGCTTCTCCCACAAGGAATGTGTCATCCAAAAATGTTGGTGAATCACATTATCCATTTCCTTCGTTGGAGAAATCCCTTTGATGTAAACATTCTCGGTCTCAACATTCGGTCTTCTACTTAAAGCTTCAGCCATAATAATGAAAAGGAAAAGGGAAAGAGTGTAATGAATCATTACACCAAAACCTCAAGGTGTTAGTGAAATCCACACATGAGGATCATAACATCTCACCATGCTTTTATATCCAGACCCCGGGCTATATTTTCACCCGTATAGCGGGACCCTACCCTACCCTATACGAGCCCCGGGTGAACACTGCAATGTCGGCATAGCTACTGTCTTTGGGACTTGAACACAGGTGGCCGCACTCGATACCAAATGTAATGAACCATTACACCAAAACCTCAAGGCATTAGTGAAATCCACACATGAGGATCATAACAAAGAGGATCCCCTTTCCTTAAACCTTGAGAGTTAGGGAAAAAACCAAAAGAAGTTCCATTAATGAGAATGGAAAACCGAGCCTTTGGAGATACAAGCCTTAACCAAGCTTCATAGGGAAATATCAAATCCAAACCTATCAAGGATTTTATCAAGAAAACTCCATGAGACCCTATCATAGGCTTTAGCCATGTCTAATTTAAAAAACAAATATTCCTTCTAATTGAGTTTAGATGAATGAATAATATCTTTTATTGTGATGATCCCATCTTGAATTTGGCGGTCAATGAAAAAAACCCCTTGCTGATAAGATATGATAGAGGGAGAATCACTTGCAAATGGAGGGCCAAAATTTTAGTACAAATTTTATAGGTGGTGTTGCAAAGACTTATAGGTCTAAAGTCTTTAAATTCCATGGCATTACCACATTTTGGAACCAAAATCAGGAAGGTACAATTCATATCCTTTAGCATATTTTTCTGAAGAAGAATTCTTTCACATCATTATACACATCTTCTTTTATAATGTCCCGGAAGTTTCAAAAAAAAAAAGGCTTGAAAACCATCCAGACTAGGTGCCTTATTGGTGTTAAGATGTTTCACCATGAATTCCACTTCCTTTATATATGGGATCGAAGAGAGCATCAAATTATCATCATCAAAGACTAAGGAAGGAATGTAGCTTAGAAAATCTTGCTCTTTGGCCAAATTTGGGGCACCTTGATTAGTTAGCATCTTTTGAAAGAATGAAATAGCCTCTTTATTTATTTCTTCTTTTTCTTCAATGAGATATCCATCTTATTTCCTAATTTTGCTAATTCTATTAAGACTTCTACGCTTTAGAGTAGATAAATGGAAGAACCTAGCATTTTTTCCCCTTCCTTGAGCCAAGTAATATAATATTTTTGTCTCCAAAATATATTCTCTTTTCTCATAATATTATGGTACTCTTGCAGGAGAGATATTTCCTTTTCAAAATATTTGAGATCCCTTTCAAGATCCCTACTTTCAATCTGTCTTTGGAGGTTCTGTAATTCAGTTTTGGTTTCCATTTTCTTTTGGAAAATATTACCAAAAATATTCTTGTTCCAATCTTTGAGGTTATTTTTGACATATTAAAGTTTTTGGTTAATCTATACATTGCAAATCCCTTAACCTTTAGTTTCCACCAATCAGTTAGGATATCTTTCAGTTCCTCACTATGAAGCCACATCTTCTCAAAATGGAAGGGGGTTCTTTTCATTGCAGGGTTCTTGATTTGCAAAAGGATAGGAGTATGATCAGACCCAATGTAGGGAAGAGAGAAAAGAGATATGTCCTGGGATAACCACTCTTCCAAGACTAAGAATCTTTCCAATATTACATGAATATGATGAGCACTGCTCTTACATTAGACCATGTAAAACTACTACCTTTAAGGTCAATATCATGAAGTTGAGAGGCATAAATAAACTCATTAAAATCCTCCATACCAATAGTGAACTCCTCGAGATCCTCATTTTTCCCCCAGAGATAGAGGGGTGTTAAAATCCCCATCACTATCCATTCAGATCCCTTGATAGAGAAATTAAATGAGAGAAGATGAAGCCAAATATTTTTGTCTCTTTATGAAGGGTAGGAGCATATATATTAGATAAGACCTAGATTTTTCTATTTTCAAATTTTTTATCATCATAGAAATATGATGACCTATTTTCACCAACAAATTCCCTTAAAAGTGGAAAGGATTCCAAACCAAATCTAATCCTCTTGATGCCCCTTTCGAACTAACAACAAAATATTTGGAATTTATCCAAAAATACTTGCAAGAATTTAAGAAATATGTCTTCTTTCATTTTAGTTTCTTTACATGTTAAAACATCAATTTTATGTCCTTCAATCATATCTTTAATAATCCTCCATTTCACAGGGCTATTGAGCCCTCTACTATTCCATGAGATGTAATTCATTTAATAATATTTGGTTTGTTCTTTTTAAAACCTTACGGTCTAAACATAGTTGTTTCTGAAGTCTATATCCTTCGAGTAGTTTTTCGTGGATTCAAATTTCCTTGGTCTACCTTTTTTGTTGTTGGTAATCTCCACATTTATAGGATTCAAAAACTACTGAATAGGAGTGAAAATATTATAGGATTCACCCTTTTTAACATTTGGTTCTACTTTTCTTTTTCCTAAAGGAGTTGTTTACTTAGTGATCCTTTTATTTCCGATCGTTAACATATCTTTCTTTCCTTCCATCTCCTTATTTTGGGATAGTTGAGAATCCATTATTTCAACCATGGGAAGGTTAAACGGATTTCTAATCGACATCCCTTCTCACAAAAAAGTTCCAAAATTTCTTCGACATCTAGAAATCCTTGACTTTCTTGTGTTCCTTAACTATTTCTTCAAGAATATTATCAACTAGCAATAAGTCCTGTGTGGAATTTTTTCTATACTTACTTGTTCTTTGGTTTACTTTATTCCCCTATTAATGGGAATAATTCTAGCTTTCTACCTTTTATGGGATATTTTACAAGTTCCTTGATTTTTCCTTTACCTTTGAAATGACTAGGCCTGATTTTTGGATTTTCTTCTATTGACCACCAGGGTAAAACCTTCCTCATCATTTTCAGAGCATCTTTTAATGGAGAAATTTCAGTCCCACTCTTTTCTTGAATTTGTAAGGGAGTAAAACCTTCGAAGAGATTTTTTGAAAAAGCTTTCCTATGATCATCTGCACTTTTCATTATACCTTTTCCATTCTCCCCTTTTCCTTAATTCCTTGACAAAAAATATACTTTTTGGAAACATTGAACTTACAATTCTAGTTCAAATGATCCCACCCATTACATTTGGTGCATTTCACTGGAGTACTTTCCATTTCAATATTTTTCTCCCATATCCCTAGTCTAGATTTTAGCTTGATAATATTAGGGATCTCCTTATCATTATAGTATAAATACAAAATGTAGTGCAAATAAGTATTGTCATATTCCTTGTGGCATTATCTATTATAACTAGAGAGCCAAGAGAGTTCACTATACCTTTTACAATATCTTCATGCCAGAATTCCAAAGGTAGGTTTGGAAGGCATATCTAGACAGGAGGCTGATTTAGGTTTTCCTTTTCAGGGTTAAAGGTTGGTTCCCATTTCCTCATATACCAACTAGATTTTCCCCAAAACCAAGGTCCTTATTCCAAGACCTTCTACATATCTTCATAGATAATGAATTTAAAGAGGAAAAAACCATTAGTGAGAGAACTTACCTCTAGATGGCCTTTTGGAATCCACTTTAGTTTGGCCCATCTTCTAACAACATCAATATTGGGTCTCCCACCCACTAGTTTCCCCACCAAGGCTTGGTTTAGGTTATCCATTGTGCATTTAAGTAGAGAATTCAAAATTTCAAGAACACTTCCAGAATCCTCTTTAACCACTTGGAGGAAGAAATTTTGGGTGTTTGAAACATATCCACCATTTCTAAATTTATTCAACTAGGAATCCAAGGGATTTGCTAGGGGGATCCTTTCCAATTTATCTTTATGTTCATTAATCTCATATTCTTATACATTTTCCACATGATCCTCTAATCTGGGAGGAATTTCCCTTTCGTTGCTTTCCCACTCAAATAGTTTAAGAGATCCTTATTTCCCGCTCATGATTTAAAGATGGTATATGTTGATGTTTTTATTACTAATGCTACTATTGAGAATTTTTATTTCAAAATGAGTAACCATGGTTCACTTATTTTACTCAACCATTCTTAGCTTGTTTAAGTTCTGAATTAGATTCCTTTATATTAGAATTCATTGAGATGAAGTATACTTATTAAATGTTCATGTTTACCTTTCATTTTTCTTATACCTTTAAAGGTATTGGTCAAGAGGTAGTTCATCTTCCTCTTTCCCAGACGACATTAGGTTTAACTCAAAAGGATTCTAAAACAATCTAGATTATCATTTTGAAATAGTTGTCTTCCTCTTTCTTATTAAGAATTAGGGTTCATTGCAACCCCTTACATTATTCAAGATATCATAATGAATTTTCACTTCCATTATCACCATTTTAATAAACCATAGTGATTTAGTTAAATGATCAGCCATGAATGCCAACTTGTTAAGTTGCATTTTAATAAAGGGATAGTGTATCTAATTCCCTTACCACCTAATTCATTTTAAGTCAACTGAAAGGGTTCCATACAGATATGAATATGAGAGAATAAATATAAGCTTACAATTCCCTTCACATAATGTACAAAGAGAATGGCACATCAAGTACAAATAAACCCACAATATTTTCCATTCATCTAAGTGGAATACATACTTTACAAGTCCAAACATTTCAGACATCTTTAATGTCAAACAACATCAATAAGCTCAATTAAGAAATAAAACTTTTCCTCTTACAAATACATTTCAATAATGAATCATATTTCCTCATAAAATTTCCATTCTTTAGGTAAACAAAAGTAACATCATAAAATAACTTGTCTTCTTTTATCACTTACGAATTCCATCTACAAAAATTTCTAGCATGGGTTAGTTCATTAAACTGAGCATGATAAGCACTAAGCATTAAAACAATGTTCTTTCAACTAATTGTTTCATAAATGAACTCGCTTTTATGAAACAATTAAAGCATTACAGAAATATACATCATAAAGAAATAATAGTCATGAAAGGAAGAAACAAAGTGTTAAACCATATTATCATTAAGTAGAGATCATGGTGTAATCAAAACAATGTTTAGCCAATGATTTCATAAATAATTATATCAGATAAGTAATATTCCAACCAAATTACTTACCACATTTCTACTATAGATATTTATAGTTCATCTCTTGATTCATTCTATCTAAATCAAAGAAAGATACTAACTCTAATAATTCATAAAAATAGAATTATTTTTAAGAAGCAATGATCCACAATACTCAGCATTAACTTACTCCATCCTAAAATATCTAAGGCCAAGCTCATTCAATATTTATGACAAAATTTAGGATGAACCATCAACATCTTAAAGTAAGAGCTTCCTATTTAAGATACTACATCCAAATTCAAAGCCAAACTCTAGCCTAAGTTTGGGTTAAGCATCAACGGGTTTGATAAGGGATATTTTTCATTTACATGCACTTGGAATTGGTCACACATCACCATAATTAGATCCCTATCAAAACATTAGTCAAGGAGAAGAAGATAAAGATTTATCCTCCAACTACCCACTCTGTAATTTCCTTCAAACTAATACAACCAAGTAGGTCAGCTCCTTACTCAGGAGTAACATAAATGAGAGAATGAATGAAAAGAGAGAGAATAACTTATAACTTCCTTCAAAGTTTAAAGAAAATAAAATGGAATACCTTAACTCAGAATAGAGAGAAGGAATGACATAATTAAAGCTGAGATAAGATCTCATTATTCCTTCCTAAAAAGAGGAATACATATCGGGATTAAAAGAACTGATACAAGTTTGGTGAGAGATCATTCAACTCTAACAACCATTGAAAACACACAATAACTATTTGATACAGAATAGAGATATATGACTACAACATGAAGATCAGAAACTAATGATAATGTTCTCTCAACATACAAACAAGAACTACTATAGTAGTACATAAGCTACTACTAAAAAGAGTTATTCAAATGATTTCAGTTAGTAACAATACTCGAAGCAACAAACAACTACTAAACATTTTAATTCATCCCAAACATTAATAACATCAGTCTATACATTTCTCTAATTTTCCCAAACAAGAGAGAGAAGAAGTAGCATTAAAATAATTTATTCTTATGCGACCACAATTTATTTTCAAGTGTCATCACACATAAATCTCACCCATCCTTTGATGGTAAAATGAAGAAAATAAATACAATATTTAACAGTCGCAAATTACAGTCAAGCCAACCCAAATCCCCAACTTCACAAAAATCAAAGGAACAGTCTACAGGTAGAAAGGATGAACTCATCCTAGATTTGACCACAAAGAAAAGGCATAATGACCCCAAATTAGGTGCTCAAGGTTGAGTTCAAAAGAAGAATAGCAACTGAAACATTCCAGTCCATTTCATCAAGATAGACAAGACTGAACTAATCCATAGTTCAACATAGGTACCCCATTCCTACAACATCATCTAAACATCAAACTTGAATGAAAAGAACTAGTAAATCCAACAAGATGAACTGATAAGGTAACTCCTGAAGCATAAAACCTCACCTCAGAAAGGATACATAAAAATTTGATAAGTCTTCCCAAAAACATGATAGTAGGATAACTATCAACCTTACTATCAGACATATTATATCAAGGGGGTCCAGTCAAACCCAAAATAAGATATGTCATTAAAAATATTCTCATAACATACAGGTGTAAGAAACAAAAATTGACTTCATTTACATCTAAGCAGAAGACTGAACATGATTTTATCAAATTTCAAGTTCGGGAGAACAAAACTGAAACGTAATCCTTTCATAGCAGTGACTTCTACCATCTAACTTCCATATAGTCCAACAAGAGTTCTCAAAATCAAAATGTCTTAGCTCAGAAAAAGTATAACATATTTACTATTGTTTTCTAACAAGAACAAATCCTAACATTGAATCTAACTTATCCATTCTAGCATAGTTCAAATAGACATAACAAGATTCGATAACATCTCGAGCTCAACAAAAGTAAAACACATTTCATACCTTCACCCAACAAAGGAAAAAAACCCAGCTCCTATTTTTTTCAACTGGGAATCCCTCTATACCATTTTTGCACAGTCAACAAAAGTTCACAAGATTTTCCACATTCCAGTTCAAACAATGGTTAAAGTATGAATTGTTCATTTTTCCAACAAAGGACAAACCTAGATAATATTTTCATCAAACAACGAATTCAAGCAGGAGTATACAGTGAAAAATACAAGCATGAAAGCAAGATAAACATCACATAAAAACCCATTGTTCCCCAAGAGTAGAGTTCTTTTTATGAAGTCATTTAGGAAAAAGTAGAACAACTTAATGGGTAGAGCCTATCATGCCTGATAGAGCTACTTATCGATTTGCAGAAGATTTCTAGCCGAGCCTCCATAATCTCTTCTTTTTCCAAGCAACGTCAACAACTCCAATCTTCCTACTTCCTCTTGTAATTCCATAGGATCCAAAATAGATCAAGTATTCCAAAAATATAGCAAGATAAAAATAGAAGAACTGCTGGATCGAAGATTTGAAAACCCCGTGCAGAGAAAAAAATTGAAATGAACCAAAGTCAAACAAACTTTCCAAAATCCGCCATGCCTTTCTCCTAGGTGGTTTCTTCACCATAATTGAGACCAATTAATGTGAAGGACTGTCAATTTTCCTCCTTTCTCTCCTCACCACTACCATCCAAGTTTGGTGAGTTTCTTAATTCAAAAATGCATGCAATTTCCATTTAGTGGTGATGCCAACTAGGCATCCCCTAACTCCCCATGCCTCTACCAAAACTAGTAGTTCAAAAGTCATTAAAACCAAAAATAAATTCTCATTAATGCCTTGAAAACTGATGCCACCGCCCTTACCACTTGCCAAGTAGTCCATAGGTACCCCTTAGGTTAGTAATAGTTTAGGTTAGATTATCAACCTTAGTTCCTAGGTAGGTCTTATTACCTTAGGTTAAAATCCAAATAGTATAGAACATTTCCATCTTAGGTTAAGGTATTTACCTTAATAGTTTAGTAATAGGTCCTAGGTTCTCTCATGCTATTCAACATTTTTAAGAATACTCAGGCCTATTAATTTAAGTAGGATGTTAAGCAAGGACACTTGAAGCAAGGTCCTTCAAATTTATAAACAAAACAAGACTCAGTCCCACTTCACCTTTCATTTCTGAGTGCGATGTCAATTAGACAAATCAGGTAAGGAGAACTAAATCATACCTTGGATAAATGGAATTGATCTAAGGTTTTTTTTTCAACACAAGATGATTTTAGACAACAACAACACAAGCTCATAATCATTTTTAAAAATGAATTAAAGTTGTACAAAAAGATGAATGGCCTCGTTTTCAAGTAAGCAGAAATAAAAAAAATTGAACCTCTTCACAAGTATATCAATTTATCCATTACAAACATGATTTCAAAAATTCATAAGAGTACACCTTCCTAAGACAAATCACATGTCAATGTTTGCAATGTCAAGAGGGAAAGTAATCATAGTAATAGTTTTGTCAAAGATGTTTCAATGATCCTCATTTCTTAGCATGTTTGGAACTTTCTTCACTTTTGGCGGAAAATCAGACTAGGGTAGATGATGAAGAGGAAGAAAATCATCACCCTAAAGTGGAAACACAAATGTTTGAATAAGAGAAAGAAAGAACAAGTCCAAATCAGCTTGCAAACAACTACAATGAATAAGAAATTTTCTCTATCAACTCTATTTTTAGATTTTAATGTAAAGAGGATGGGAAAATCATACAAATCAGCTAATCAATTGCAAAGAACATCCACCCAATCCGATATTTGGTTAGTTTAGAGTCAATTTTGAGTTCTACCAGTCATTTTCACTTCAAATCATGAAGAGTATCATCAAAGCATCAAATGTCAGCTCCAATACCTCCCAAACCCAAATATAGAGAAATTAGAGGAGGTATTCATTTTGTTTTCAACTGATACTTTGAGAAACAACGATGTGTAGGTCATGCTCTCACTTCTACCATGTGATTTAGTTACATAATTAATCACATGGTCCAATTTTATAAGGGAGGCTATTTCTCCCAACCAATTATTGGTTTGTTTACATTCCTTTACCTTTGGTTAGAGTAGGTTAGATTAGGTTATTTATTACAAAACAAGTTCTTGTGTACACTTTACATGTTTTATCTTGGAACATGTATGATTTTCCATGTTTGTATGTAGTTTTTGTGGGCATTTATTTCTGTTTCATTTCCTTTTGAGACTAGATTATATGGTGGAATTTTTTTTTGAGGTAGTTTTAATGTCATTCATTAAATCCCCAAGATCATACACAAAACAAATTTTTCTATGCTCCTTCCTTGGAAAAAATCAAATTTTAGGCTTCAAGAGGCATTACCACCCTTTGGAACCCCCTCTTGGTTAAAGGTTTGGTGCTTCTTTCTTCGACCAACCACCTGACCATGTACTTTTTGATTTAGTTTCACACAAGTCTTGGATTGTGTCTAATATCTATGCCCCCAACTCTATTGTTGGTAGAAGGAATCTTTGGGGAGAACTCACTAAGGGGAGGTTTTTGTTTAAATATAGTGATTGGATTATTGGGGGATATTTCAATACCCCTCTCTCCTAGGGGAAAAAAAGGTGGATCCATTTCCTTTACTAAAAGTATGGATGAGTTAGCTAACTTTTAGTGAATAATGATCTTATGGACCTCGAGCTTGAAGGGTCCAAATTCACTTAGGCTAACAGAAGAACTGGTCAAGACCCTCATATAGATTAGGTTGGATATATGTTTGGTGAGTCATTATTGCATGATTAATCAACTATAATCTTTATCTTCCTTTCCTAGAATTGGATCTGACCATAATTCGATCATTCTCAAGTTGGGTATGGTTATTCCTAAAAAATCCAGACCTTTTAGATTTGAAAAATGTGGCTCCAACATCTTGACATCCTCTTGAGAATTTAGGAATGGTGGGGGATCATGGTCCATGGTGTTCTAATGTATAAATTAAGTTTAAAGTTGAAACATGTTAAACAAAACCTAAAAATTTGGAATAAGGAAATTTTTGGGAACATCTTTCAGATCTAAGAGCATAATAGAGGAAGACTTAAGGACTATTGAGGAGTTGATGGAGGAATATGGGCTCAACCAAGTGCTTAAAATTCAAGAGCAGGCTCTCCTCATTGAATACCATGATATCTTGGCCAAGGAGGAAGTCTATTGGAAGCAAAAATATAGAGTTAAATGGCTAAAGGAGGGTGATAGAAACACTAAATTCTTCCACTTCTCTGCCACCTCTAGGAAAAACCATCTCAAGATCAAGGAAATTAAGAAAAATGATGGTACACTCACAGAAGATGAAAAAGAAATCAATGAAGCTATTATCAAATATTTTAAGGACCTCTTTCTCCTTGGGGTTGATCCGAATAGAACTTCTTGGGAGAAGGCTTTAGGAACTCTTCCAGAATGTCATCTTGCAATAGGATAATAGAGATCTTATGCTCATTCCTGGGGAGGAAGAAATCAGATATGTCATTTTTGATATGGAACGGATAAATCCCCTGGACTAGATGGGTTCTCGGCCTTCTTCTTCCAATAGTTCTGGGAAGTGGTTAAGAATGATGTCATTGAGATGATCCAAACTTTCTTAGTAATGGCTAGATCCTCAAACAAATCAACAACACCTTCCTAGTCCTTATTCCCAAGATGATAGGGGCCAAGGATGTGAAATATTTTAGACCCATTAGTCTATGTAACACCAGCTACAAATTGATTACCAAAATTATTGCTTTTAGGCTCAGGAAAGTGTTGGCCAATTTCATCTCTCCTAATCAAGGGGATTTTGTTCTTGGGAGACAAATTCTGGATAACATTGTGGTCATCCAAGAAGCCATTCATTCTGTTCAAAATTTAGGAAGATCTACCATGTTTTTCAAGTTGGATATGCACAAAGCATATGACAGAGTTTCATGGGCCCTTCTCTGGGCCATTCTGACCAAGGTGGGGTTTGATGCATTTTTTATCAACATGGTTATGGTCTACATTTCTTCTGCAGCTTCTCTATTATGATCAATGGAAAACTAAAGGTTTCTTTCAAGATGGTAGAGGACTCAGACATGGATATCCCCTTCCCCTTCCTCTACATGATTGTGGCAAAAACTTTAAGTAGACTCTGCAACTAGGTGGTTTCCCTTAATCTCTTACAAGGTCTCAAAATTTCTAATGGCCTTTAGCCTACTTTCCTTAACCAATTTTTGATGAAAATTTATTGATGGGGAAGGAATTTATGTAGGAAGCCTCTATCTTCAAAGATGTTCTGAATGAGTATGAGGAGGTCTTTGGTCAGCTGGTCAACTTCCTCAAAAGTGTTATTTTCTTCATTAATGTGGAAGAGCATTTCCAAGTGAGACTGGCCCACATTTTTGGCTATAAGATAAAGAATTTTCTGGATTCCTATTTGGGAATGCCCCTCATTCACAAAAAACCAAACCATTCCATCTGGAACACTCTTCTCAAGAGAGTTTCTAATAAGTTGTCTTCTTGGAAGGGGATTCTCCTATCTCAAGTGGAAAATTCAACTTCTCCAAAGCTCTCTTCAAGGTGTCCCAATCTATGTCATGTCCTTTTTTGGCTCTCGAGAAAGATTTTGGAAGCTCTTGAAAAAAATTAAAAAAGGTTCCTATGGGCTGGTGTTGAGGAGAAGTTCAAATTTCCTCTTGTGGCCTAGGAAAAAGTGACCAAGCCTAAGGATTGTGGTGGGCTGGGATTAAAGAATATGAGACTCATGAATGAAGCTCTTGTGGCTAAAGCTGGTTGGAGAGTGATAAAGGAAGAAGGCCTTTGGATTGATATCATCAAAAGGAAATATTTAAGGAATATTGGTAGAATAGAGACTTTCTTTTCAAGGAAATATCCCTAAGGGATCCTTCTTTTGGAATTATTTTCTCTCTTCTAGGGAGATCCTGAGTAGGGGTATTAAATGGAATATTGGGAAAGGTGATAGAATTCACTTTTGGAGGGATTTTGGCTCTCTGATAAACCTTTAGTGGAGGAAGAACCTGGGAGAACTGTGGCACAGTTCTTTGAAGACAATGGTAAAGTTTGGGTTAGGGACTATTGGAGCTTCTCCAATAATCTTGTTCTTTGGGAGAAGGTGCATCCCCTCCCAATTTCATTAGGGACACTCAAATTTTTGATAATCTCAACTCTAAGTTAAAGATTTTATATATACCACTCTTCAATGAATGAGGACTCTATTATATGGAAGGAAGAGGATTATGGAAATTTCTCTATTAAATCAGCATACCTCCTAAATTTCAAGAATTCTAGCCAAAAATGATTACTGGGGAAAACTTTGGGTAAAGGACCTTCTACCTAAAGTTAACATTTTCCTTTGGTTGGCTACTCAGAACAAAATCCTCACTGTGGATAATTTGAGGAAATATGGGATGTTCCTCCCCAACAGGTGTGTGCTTTGTAAAAAAGAGGAGGAAAGTGTCAACCACCTCCTCATCTCTTGTCCCTTCACTCAAGTGGTGCTTTCCAAGGTGTTGGAGCTTTTCAAAGTGCAATGGGTCTACCCTAACTCCATTGAGGAATGTTGGTTACAATGGGATTTTCCTTTCAGGTATCCCTTTCTTATGGCTACCTAGAAAATGGCCCTTCCCACTTCATCTGGAGCTTATGGAAGGAAAGGAATGCTCTCATCTTCAGAAATCAAAAGGCTAACATTAGAAAGGTCAGTGTTGGTTTGATTTCCTCGATTAAAGAGAACTCTAATCTCATTAAGGTGAAGACTAAAAAGGCATGTTCTAGTAGAGAAGAGGAAGTTCTCAAATAATTTTCCTTCATTCCACCTCAAGTCAGATTCCTGTCCACTATCATTAAGTGGTCCAAACTGGAAAGGGGAAAAGTCAAACTTAATTTTGATGGGGCTTCAAAAGGAAACCCTGGCCTGGCTGGTGGAGGGGGCATAATCAAGGGATCATAATGGGGACTGGATCTTTGCCTATGTAGGACCTTTGGGGACTCAGAGTAATAATGTGGTTGAAGCATGTGCTCTTCTCTGGGGTGTTAGTCTTGTTAAGGAAAAATGAATTAAACATATTCTTATTGAGGGGGACTCTCTTCTCATTTTAAATGCCATCAACAAGACTAGTTACAATAATTGGGATTTGGGTAATATTATTCATGATATTAAAGAGCACCTTAAGTACTTTGATTCCCATATCATCACTCATATCCCTCACATTGGAAATACTTGTGTAGATAGATTTGTGAATGAGGGAGTTCAAAGTAATGATTTCAAAGTGTGGAAAAAGGTGATGTCATACATGTGCATATTAATGATATTATTAATCATGAAAAGTTGTAAGAACTTCACCTTAAGAAAGCATGTGAGGGAGAATAATGGGTTCATTTTCCAATATTACAAAAGTGAGTCCAGTTTAAGCTATTCTTGGAAAGGAAAGTCTAATATCAAAAGTTTTCAAGTTTCAAAGTGCTGAGCATTGGAGTAAAATTTTGGCCATCATGGGCAGAGATAGAACTAGAGTCGAGTCATCCAACCATGGGTGTATTGTGGAGGATAAGTCTATGTGGCACCTATTTAGGATTAGGGGTTTCAGGAAATTTATCACCAGACTCCAAGGGCATGATCCCTTGCTAACTATGGAGTTTGGGATGGCATGGAAAGAGGGAAAATGGTGATCGTGGCATGGAAATTGATACATCGAGGAGGCCATTTCTTGTATAACTGGCATGGACATGGAAGGTATGAAAATATTTAAGGATAGGAATCGAGAGAGAGTATAAAATCAATAATTTCTTTGTGGGAAAGGAAACTGTCCATTACTTCACCTAATGGCATCACTCATTCCTATATTCCTGGGGTGTGGAGGGAGGTTTGTCTGCACATCATGAAGTATCTTACCCTGGAAGGTAAATATCACAAGATATATACCCACCACTTGTCTTTTCTGAACATGTTTAGACACAAGAAAATGCTCAGTATTCCCTTCTATCTATTTATGTCTCTGACCACCTTGGTGAAGGATTTCCAATGGAGTAAGGTGGAGTCCCCCATTCATGAGGGTCTCATTCTTCTCTTGTTTTCAAAATGGGAAACCGGTTTGAGATAAACATATGCCCCTAATTGAGGATGAGGAGGATATTACCCTAGCTGAGTGTCTTTCCAAGATGAGGGAGGGTAATCTGGGTACTAAGCAGATGGGAGAGGGGAAGAATGTGGAAGGGATGGAAAATTAGGAAGTTGGCCCATCGAAGGGTAAGGATAAAGTGCCCCTGGAAGGAGAGCATGGTCTTGATATGTGGAAGAACAAAGTTTAGTATTTGGAGACGGTGGTCTAGGTCTTGGAAGAGACTAACTTGGTGGTGAGGAAGGGCATGATTGATAGCATTAAATCCACCAAGAAAATATGCTTGGCCCAAAATAACATTCATGGGGATATCAAGTAGTTGGACTCTCTGGTTCGGGATTTGGGTGATTGTTGGCTTCATGGAAAAGAGAAGTGGAAAAGGAGGTGGATCAGTTCTGATGAAGTTGAAAGAGGAGGAGGAGGATTCTATGGAGGATACTAAGGAGGACGTCAAGGAACCCCCCCAGAAGAAGCTGAATACTGATCCTAGCATGAAAGATGAGATCAGGAGGTTAAACCCTCCAACAAAAGTAAAGCTAACTAATGGAACTTTTTCTCCCAAACTGTCTATGGAATTTTGGGGAAATTTCACTATTTTTTCTTGTTTAATGGTTTAGATCTCTTTTTTTTCATCATTTCTTGGACCCCTTCTCTATTTTGGAGTTAAGTCTATTTAACTCTTTGGGTCCTATTCCTCTTTTGTCTCACTTTGTTTCAGTCACGATGTAATATTTTTGTACTTGGCCTCTAGGAGCCTATCCCTGCTTTTTACCCTATCTAATATGATATTTGTATCGGGAAGGAATATATCCCCATGAGTCACCAAAATATTATCCAAAAAACCCAAGTTATTTTGTAAACTTCCAAAATCAATTTTGTATTGAGACAAATTTTGTGGAAAAAAGCCATGGAACATTAATTTTTAGTATTTTGTGGAATTGAGGAACTTAGTGTTCTATAGGTTCTCCTAACACACAGAACAAAGGAGATAATGTTTTATCCCACAGACTCTCCAAGTCTATTGAATAAAGGGAATTAAAATCAAGGTTTTTGGTGGGTTTTGATAAGAAAAGTTTGTGATTCACGAGAGGTAGGAAGAAAAATAGTGTTGTGTGACATAAAAGATAGGTTCAAGACAAATAAGGATTAGAAGCTATGGAACACTATTCTAGTGTTCCACAAGATTCTCATGAAACAATGTTTCATGGACTCTACAATTCCGTATAACAAAGGAAATAAAGTCTCAAAGCTAGATAACAAATTAAATTTTGTGTAACAAAGAAAAATAAACAATAAACCCATGGAAGCAAGAAAATTCCACCAAACATTCAAAATTCCACATAATAAAGGGAAATTCACAAAACATTGCAAAATGAATGAACGTATATAAAATTCGTAGAAAAAGAATAAGTGGTTTTTTTACCATAACTTTAATGAGGAAGCTCCAAATTGTATGAAATTGGTGGCATTGGAAAGGTCTTCTTATCGGATTTAATTTGACATAAATAAACTTAGAAATTAATGGATTTTTTAGGGTCAAAAGTGTAAACATGAGTTTATGAGGAAAAATGGTAGTTTTCTTGTTAAAATTTTCAACCACTTCCATAAACCAAAATTAATGATGAATGATTCCCATACATTATCTACACGCATGATGACAAGAAGAATGGCCAATTCATAGTGACTTGTGCATTTGTAGGATTTCAATGCATTTGGTTGGTTGTTAAGCTCAAATTTTTGTGCCATAATATTTTCCCTCCTCTTTCTCTTCCCCTTTCTCTTTATATCTATAAATCACTTTATTTTTAAAGTAGGGACATTCTAAAATGTAAAGGAGACATGCCAAAATTGTTTCCCAAGTTTTTTTGAGTTGCAAACATTAGATTCAGACTCTTGCATGTGTTTTGTACCTTCTACTTCAGATGTAATGGTTTGTGCATACTTTTATTGCAATAAAATCTGGTTTTGTGGCTCTCTCTCTTCCCTAGCTTGTATTTTCTTGCATTCTTGCCTCTCCATTTCCTTCTTTGGTATGTTGTGTGTGTTTATTTACATTTCTCCATTTTTGTTGTGTTTTGTGTGAGAAAAGGAGGGTTAAATGTAGTTTTGGTTTGTGGCACATGTTTCGCCCTCTGTCTCTGTATTTCCTTCTTAATTATCCTTTATAAAGTGTCCACCCAAGCCCTTTTCTTGGTGCTATCACATCTTATTAGCTTATTTTTCTTATGTTTTACCTCTCCCTCAACCTTTGTCTCCCTTATTACGTGGATGTGTTAAAAAATTATTAGTTTAGATGTAGTTTAGTTTTAGCATTAGGAATAGGTAGAGAAACTAGCCTTCTTTGGAGGTTTGTCTCAAGATGCAAGTCCTACACTTGGAAAAAATCCCATGTTATCCAAAATTATTGTTCTTCTATGATCAAATCTAGGGTGTTTATTTTGTGCGAACTAAAAATAATATTTGCACTATAATAGCCTTGATTCTATGTTATTCCTTTTATTTCCTCTTTATTATAAAAAAATATAAGACAATATATGATAAAATTGATTTCCCCTAACCCTCTTAAAATTTATGCATAGATTTTCCTTGGCATTGGATAATTTTGTATCTTCAACAATGATTTTTCTAGAAACTATAATGGTGACTCAATCTACCATTATCATATTATATATAGAGTCCTACTTTCTAACGGGAAGTAATTTTATACAAATTAGTATACATTAGATTCCACATCCATCATGAATAATTATTTCCCAATTAAAATATCTTTCTATTCCTTGTAACTATGAATTAGTATCTTACCATATTATTCCTTTCTAATTGGAGGTATCCCTCTTTTTATTTTCATATCTCCTATTTTTATTTCCTCCTCTTTCTTATTCTTCCACTTTTTTTCCATTTTTAGTTATCTTTTTCTTTTCCAACACCGATTATATTCATCGATAACATGAAATTTTCTGATAGATGAGAATATATTGACTTTTATACCTTTTTATTCACTAATGGATGATCACTGATTTCTAATTAGACCAACCATAGAAGCATTACTAGTATAACCATATTTTCTTTCAATTAATAAAAATATATTTTGTAGATGGTGAATATCATTTTATTAATAGGAATATGAATATATTTATACCGTATTTACATATTTCATATATTAATTAGTAGGTGAATACTTTATAATTTAATTTATTCACCATTGGGTGGGTAAAATTAACTTATGTTGGAAATCAATGTGCATTCATTCATTAGGTCAAAATAATTAGATATTATTTTTATTCATAATAAATGTTCATGCACAAAATCTTTGTAATATGACTAGAATTTCCAATCTCCTCATCACATGAAGGTATCCATCAATAAACCCTGATACAAGAAATAAGAATTAAGAAAAGAAACCATTATAGCTCAGTCAAGTTATTAATGCTTTTTTCCATTGAAAATTAAAATTACAACATAGTAATGTTAAATATTAGGATTTTATCCATGCATAATAAGTTGAACGATTACAATGAGGAAATAACATCACAAGTAATCACATAACTTATAAAGGGAAGGGAAAATTTGAATATGACACGGGTTGGGAAAAATATTTACGTGAGGTCAATAGAAGTAAATACTAAAAATTATAGTTAGTGTCAAGAATGAATAGGGTCATTATTTGTGTACCTCGCTAGTCACTAAATAAAGTGCGAATAAAAGGATATTGTATGAATGTTACATTCTTCAAACTATTTTTGCAAATTTCCTAGATTTGAAGAAAAATAATTTACATGATTCTCTAACTAAGGATGGAGTTTCCAATTTGATAAACATGTCACTTTGCATCTTAGATGATGAGAAATTGGATGTGATGGTTGAAAATGATGTGGATCATACATGTGTAAAATTTGAAGGCATGAACTTTTAAATCTCTCCAAAACTATTTTCCTAGGTATTTGGTTTACCTCTTGATGGTTTAGAAGTTGAACAAGAAGTTGTGTATTCATCAGTGATGGATAAATTTAATGATTTTTCAATTAATGCTTTTCTCACCGAGGCTAATAGAGATAAGGACATTAATATTGAGTGTTTAAAATTTTCTATTGTAATTTTTTTGTGAGTTTGTACTCTAAGTTATTTTGGAAGAAAGAATACCAAAATTACAATGTGGATGGTGGAACACATGAAAATTTAGAAAATTAAATGATTTTATTTGGCTACATATGTATGCAATCTATTTAATAACAAATTGGAGAAATTTTTTCCTAATACTTTATTAATTTATGAAATGATTTCAAATTATTTGCTTAAAAAAGATATATTGGAAAATGAAAACCCTTAAATCCTTCCATGTTCCATTTAAAATATGTTATGATACTAAATAGTGAAAAATTGGAGAAAAAGTAAAAAAACATAATATTAGAAGAGAGAATAAAATAATAGTTGTTAATGTTGGGCCCATATTTTAGTATTCTTTATTATTTAAGTCCTTGTGGGACTAAACATTCTTTGTTCTTTCTCCACTATTCTTTAAAGGGGCGAACTTAAATTTTAAGAGGATGTGCGTGGTAGAAAAGGATTAAAGTGCACGTGCGATAAAGTAGGATAAGGGATAAACACACAAGAAAGGAACTAAAGGCCACATAAGGAAATGATAACACCAACAAAGATCGAGGGATATACATGGTAAATGAGGATAAAATTAGTCCAAGAATAAAATTAAAGTTTCATTTTGCACCACTTTGCATGAAGCCAACAAAGAGATTAAATAAAATTAGAACTTGGCTAAGGATAAGCAATGATATTCTAGGAGTGTCATCATGTAAATCTAGGGTAAGGAAACAAGTAGTTATTTTGATACATTTCCTAGATGTACTATTTAAATTTATAGCTATAACTCAAGGGCTATTATTAAATTTTGGAAGATTAGTGAAGGAAAAGTCCCCACTAGGATAAATGCCTATGAGGGATCCATTATATATAATATATATATATATATATATATATATATATATAGAGAGAGAGAGAGAGAGAGAGGTGTATAGAGTTTGAGAGAACAAAATTTATGGTTTGAGTCGTAAATTGTTAAACTTTTAATTATACCGAGAGACATTCTACAAAGATTGTATAGGGGCATCGGTTCTCATGGCATGACTATGTACATAAAAACCAAAATAAATTCAACATATTAAAAAAATTAATACTATGTCGGTTATTTAAAAATTTGGTTTTTTAATAAGTTACATACCTATTAAAATACTAAGTTTCTATAGTTTTTTTATTATTGGTAAATAGTTTTAAAGGGACTATACCCTATTACAAAAAGGGATCAACAACCATATATAACTATAAAGATGTGAAAAAAAAGGATCAAAATCTAGATAGAACACTATGTCCATCAGTAACCAAGAGATAGTTACAAATAAGAAACAAAATAGAACATAAACTGTAACAGAACAACAAAAAAAGTAGTAAAGTCACAGAAAAAGACCATAATAGATTAGAATCTAAAATGAATCCCTCCATCCCAAGTGATTTTACTTCTTGGATGCTCTTTCAATTCTAGAATGGATCGTTTGTAGCAAGGTGAACAACGCCAATGTGGTGATGTGCGTTGGGTCCGAAGCATTCAACTATGAGATGGTCTGGTTCCTCTCTTTATCATTCCCCAAGTAGCGGGGATCCCACTGAGCATGATAATGATTCAAAATTTCATCTTTAAAAATTCACTTATGGCTTTGAAGATAGCCATGTTGTGATCATGTCTATCTTTTGCTCTCCCCAATCTATTGTCTAGTGAGTTTAGCTTCTTATAAATATCAGCAATCTGATCCTTCCCAATGTCATTATCATCATCAATTTTTCTTTTTCCTTTCTACTTTTCCATACGTTACAGGTCCTTCTTAAGCTGCTTCATCTCTTTCTCCAGAGACTCCAATCTATGAGGCACGTGATTCCCCTCCTGATGCAGGGCCATATCCATACCAACATTGCTAATATGCAGTAAATTTTGCACAACCTCCAGCTCTTTGGTGCTTTTGAGAATCCGGGCAGAGTGAGGGGTGTCAGTTTTTGGAAGCTTGGGGTTCTTGGTTTTGGATTTGGAAGGGGTTTCCAAAATGGGAGTAGGAGTAGAGGAGGTGGTAACATGTGGATCATTAGGAGTAGTTGGAAAGCCAGGAATTTTAAATGTGTGCAAAGTTGATATATTTTTGGGGTGGAAATGAAAACAAAAGGTTTAATAAAATCCAAGTTAATTTTTAGGAGAAAAATTACACAAGAATAGGAAATGAAATTTTTCTATTGGTCCATGATTTATCAATGTCCCCCAAGTGTGGTAAAACTCTAATTTGTTATTTTACCTTTATCATTTTGAAAAAAAAATCCTCTGTCACTTTGTACCCCTTTAAACAAGTGGTTGCATTTGATTTGACAAAATATAGTTTATAAACTATACCCTAATATCTAAAAACTATATTTTAAAAATATAGGGTTATAACATATATATTATAGTTTATAATCAAACTATACTATATCCAAGTTAATTTCTAGGAGACAAATTCCACAAGAATAGGAAACAATTTTTTTCTATTGGTCCACAATTTATCAATGTCCCCCAAGTGTGGAACAACTCTAATTTGTTATTCTACCTTTTTCATTTCGAAAAATAAATTTTCCTATGTCCCTTTATACCCCTTTAAATAAGTGGGTTGCATTCGATTTGAAAAACTATAGTTTATAAACTATACCCTAATATCTAAAAACTATATTTTAAAAATATAAGGTTAAAACATATATATTATAGTTTATAAACTATACTAAATAGTTTTAAAACTATATAACAAACCCTAAGTTCTAATTTCCAACATAATCCTTACCTATGTTTTTAGAACTAAACTATATTAAAATAATAAAAATAAATTACAGCCAACATATTAAAAAACATAGAGTGAAAGTGTCTCATGTTATTAATACATTTATTTTTTAATAATCGACATACATTTTCACACCAAAAGTTACATACCTTTTGAAACACTATATATGTAAGCTAAAAACTAACATACCTATCTTAGAGAAATCTATGTAAAATATGTCGAGAGATATCATTCTCGAGGTTCTTATTCAACCTAAGGCTCAAATTCAATATAGGCATCTCGAGAATGATATCTCTTGGCATAGTTTACATAGATTTCTCTAAGATAGTTATGCTAGTTCATATATGAGTGACATGTGGTTTGGTCAATGATAAAATTAATATTCATTTATGTAAGGTACTTATGAATTCAAGTATGTTATTAGTTAATTTACCACTTAAAAATTTCTAACCTTAATGGGACTTGGAAACCTTTCACGCTTTGGGTGAGTGCACCCTAGTCCACACTACAGGTGACATGCCAGAAAAAGGGTAGGGGAAAATTTGTGTGTGTTAGTTATTGTATTCTTGCACACATGATTACATATGAAGAGTATAAATAGACATACATTTTTGGTTCCATTGTTAGGATCCTCGTAATAATCTAAGGATGATGTGGATAGAGGATGTCCTAGTTGATGTAGGAGAATAACTAGAATTGAATGCATTCCATTGAATAAACCTTCACCAAATAACATCCAAGCTAAGAATATTGTTCTCCAAGATCATGGGTAGAATATAAAATTTATAATGTATTATATGAGACATTTTAATGTAAACTTCCCTTACATTTGAATGCATGGTTAACTTGCTATCACCCGGGAAAAAATTTAGAATTTCGATTGGAAGAATCCTTAGACTTTGAAGTACATGAGGAAAATCATAGGAAATAACACAACTTGGACATACACGGTAGACTATTGGTGGAGATGAGTACTTTAGAGATATATCATTGAGTATTTAGTTTCAACATTCTCTTGTGTAGATGAAGTAAAATTTAACTTCTTCAAGGATCCGTGAGGATCATACTTAAAGACAATTCCTTTAGAGATTAAGAAAAATATAGTTAACATGGGAATAGAAAATTTCCCAATGGAAGTCTAAATGCTCTGTAACATGGGTAGTACAAGACATAGGAAGGACTACAAGACATCAAGATCAAGCCATAAATTACCTAGACAAGTACACCTTTAAAAGGATATAATTTTAAGAACAAAGGTGCAAGGAAATGGATAAGGATCTACTACATCTACATAATTAAAATCTAGGAACCGCATGAGATGAACAACAACATTGGTTAAGGTAGGGAGAAGGAAGAAAGGAAATAGAAATACAAGGATAAATAATAGCATGCAAAGAGATAATATGATATTCAAAGGATTAAGAAGGGTGGTATAGTGATGATGGTATCCTAATCCAACCTCGCATCTTCTCACACAATTGGGAAAAATGGTATAAAAGGAAAAGTTTTAATTAAAAACAAGAGTTATTAAGAGATTTAAAAGGATAAGGTGAAATATACCTTAAGTATTAACTTTCCATATATACTAAAATCACTAAAACCAAAACCAAAGAAAATATAGCTCAACCCCTATATTATCAAAGTGTGGATATTTTATAGCCTCATTTCCTACTCACTTTAAACCCCAAGTGCGTCGGCATTTCTCCCAACATTATTTGGGCACTCACCCGAGGCATGTGCAGTGTCGATCCCTCTTTTATGTGAGCCTTATAATAATTTTCTCCATTAAAGGAGGAAATATGTGCAAACACATGAATACATGCATTCATTCTAGTATAGAAGTAAAAACACTAGATATTAACCACAGATGCATCATAATGTAAAATTTAACACTATAACATCACAAAGAGATCAAATCGAACCATGAGAAAAATGTATAATACTAGGATTTAAACCCATAAACATAGATATTCAGAACAACCCTTAATATATTGATTAACAAATGTTTACTGATCTCAGATTACATAAAAAGTTTTAGAAACATATTAGTTACATCATTCTACCTTTATCATCCCACCCTTCCCATGGATCTGATCGAAACCCTATATTACCCCCTAGAACCATTACATATTTCCTTTCAGAAGAAATGCACCATACATATGCACACATACTCGACCTACTCACACACACACATTTCTAGATCCAAATGCTTCCTTAAATATGATAGGATCTCTCCTAATCATCATTCCAGAGCAATCCCACATGCCAAATGTCATCATATTCTATTATACTCGAGTGTCCAAGCCATGCAGATTCCAACTAGCCATAACAACCTCCACTTTACATCCCGTAACCATAATGATTCCCTGGAATATTATTTTCTTGATCTTCAAGTATCCATGTAAAAACCTTGTAATCATTACACCTACCCACAACTTCACGTGTTTTACATGTGATAACCTTATTTAACTGAAATATAGCTAAGTCCTTAAAACCTTAAACCCTTTCCTACTTCCGTGCACAAACCTATCTCTCCTCCCACACATTCACTCACGCGCTTGTATCCATAGTGCCTTCCACATGTGCTCATCATCTACTTTAGGATTTAGTCATTTTCTAGGATCAACATCACCCCACACTAAACATGTTGTCCATATTTGAAAAAAATATATGATCTCCAATAAAGAATAAAGAATGGAGGGAAAGAATAACCTATATTCATCTTGCACCAAAGAACAAAATAATTTTTCTACTATTGTACAAGGATTGGGAAGTCTTTGTTCAAGGATGCTTCAATCTTATTCCAATCATCCACCTCACTATATGATTTTTGAAATATATCCTCTATCAATGCGTTGAATTCATCAAATGAAAAATATTCACCTTTAGCCTTTAATAAATTAATAATACTTTCCATTTTCCTGCTAAGGTCACTCAGCACATCCATCCTTCGTGTAACCTGGGGATATAATTCCTTCACTTTATTTCTAATCGATACCCTTAATATTTCAATCACCTTAGACTTCTTCTCAACCTCTACTATGATCTTGTCTTGTTCCGCCCTATTACCCTTGTTCTTTTCCTGGAACTCCTTTAGGTCCGCCTCATGGGTAATAACCAATACACTTGCCACCTTGTCCTTGTCTCCACAGTTTCATAGAAAAATTCAGCCATGTGCATTGTGGTTTTTATAGAGGCAAGGAGCTTAGAGTATTGAGTTATGGTCTCCCCAATTTTCAACTTCTCTTTTCTCTTGGTCATGCTAAAACTTTCTCTGCTGACTCCAACGCAAGTGGTTGCCTCTCCATCATGATCATGCACATCAAGTCCTCTAGGTAGTGAAAAGATAACTCATACTTCTACTCAGGAGGGGCCAAATCTGGGTGCTTTAAGATAATGG